>MSED01000013.1:0-1200000 GCA_002099365.1 Phialophora verrucosa | reverse complement strand
TTGTCGAGGGTTGCTGGGTCGTAGACGTCGAAGGTCTTGCCGGAAGTGGCGTCGACCCATGATTCATCAATGTACCCTTTGGTTTGAAAGAGATCTTTGCGTTTTAGATCGTTCAATGTTTTGGGCGCCATGTTGAATCACTGGGGCTGAGAAAGCTCGAGTTTTTTGGGTTGAGAGGTATGACTTAGAAAGCCCCTGATAATGGTATCTTGTTGGGTCCTGCAAGATGGGACAAGACTCAAGGCGACAATCCTCGGATTCTAGTCGTCACACCTACGGTCCTCACTCACCTCGTTCAACGCGCACTCACATATATGACCGTCCAAGCCGTCGTCGACGTTTCCCCACATTGGAGAGGAGGAGGCCGGCACCAAGGCAGGAAGCTCTCGGTGCGGGGCAGGATTGGGGGAAGAGGAGGCGAGGAGGATTCTCGTTATCATTGCGCTCAAGGCCCGAGGACTACCGAAACTTGTGTTGGAGTAACATCGGGTGCCTCTGTCGTGGAACTCTCACCAATCGCATCCGATAGTCCGGCCGAGCCTTTTGCACCGGGCAGGTCCCCGCCAAAAAAAGTGGACCAACCCCCAATTTTAGCCTACAGGCAATTTCACCCCCCTATACTAATTTGCATGCCACCATGAACAATTATGTAGTAATCGTATTGATATTAGTATTATTCAGTAGCCCGTAAGCTGGCCCTCACTGTCAATCACATCTTGCAGCCTCTGAGGCATTTGTTCGATCCATTTATTAATGGTCTTCTGTGTGAGTGCCTCCCAGCCCTCTTGTGCCACCTCCCATACAGTATCATCGTCCCAGTATGCATACTTACGTAAATAAGCTTTTAGCGCCTTCCAGTAGTTCTTAATTAGTGCTAGATTAGGGCTGTGGGGGTAGTTGAAGTAGTACTGTATATAGTGCTGTGCCTTCTATATTCGAACAGGGTTATTTTTGCTGAGGCCGTAACTAGAGTCATTATCCTCCTCAAGAACAATCCTAGTGTAATAGGGCGGTGATGCTTACAGCGCTGATTAGCTACACGTACCTATACAATATATAGACAAGCAACCGTGCCATCTAATTAGTTGAATCCTTAGCGTGAGGCTATATACCTCCGCTATATATTGCAGGTAGAGCAGTTACACATATTCAACATATATATATACTATAGGCAATAAAATATATAACATCATTACTTATAAAGCTATTCATTACTATATAGTGTACCGGGGACGAAGAGGTAGTGCCTACCGCCGTACGACCCTCTACCTAAAGGCTATAAAGCCTTACCCTAGTTTATTAATGCCTCTAATAAGAACGTTCACCTAAGAATGTTCGGACTGTAGTAATACGGGTGAGTCTACGCGCGGCAGGACGATCGAATAGACGACTAAACGACGAAACGACGATATGACGCTATAAACGACCGAGAACCGACTAGACTAACTACTTACCTATCTATTGACTAATTAACTAGAACTAGAGAAGCTAGCTATATATATAGGACCGCTGTATAGGGGAATTATCTAAATTACTAGCTGAGTAAGTCTATCCCGCTATACGGGCGTAGGTTATAAACTATACTAGCTATTTAAGGAGACCGCTACTCGAGGTGTTCTTTCGGGGTCTTAGCTATATATATTAACTACTACTATATAGGGCGGAAACTAACGACTAAATAACTACTTAGAAGATTTAAGACTAACGACTAGTACTTAAAGAGGGGAACGCGGTTAACCTTAATACCCTCTAAGCTCTAGAAGAGAGTAGGCTATTCGGGATTAAAGACTTACTCGATAAGAAGCTAGTGTTAAAGTATTAGCTATATTTAGTAAAGAGAGACTTAATAATTAAATATAAAGAAATAACTATAAATAGTAATAGAAATTACTAGAATTAAATTAAGAGAGAAGATCCCCTAAGGCCCTTAAGACTACTTATAAATATTTAAAAAGTAATAACTATTAACTACTAAAAGAAGTAGTCTTTTATATATATAAAAATAATAAAATATATAAATATTTAGAGTTTAAATTACTTTACTTAAAAAGATAAGACTTATATTTATTTTATCTTATTAATTTAATAAAGAAGAGCTAAAGATAACTTTATTTAAGGCCTTAAATAGAAAAGGAAAGGTAGTATCGTCTACTATAGCGAGCGATATTATATAGAGATTATTAACACCGGAAATCTTAACACCGCCGGTATATACTCCTCCTATAGTAATATCTATAAAAGAGATACCTTAGAGCTTAGACGGGAGCGATAACCGGCTATACTTTAATAGAAGGAATATAATTACTTTCTTTAAAGAGTTTAAAGAGCTATATAAATATAATTAAGTAATAGATAGTAAAGAGCGTATCTAGAGATCTATATATTTTATATTAAAGATAGAGAAAGAGAGGTATAAAGAGCTTATAGAATATAATAAGATAAATTAAATAAAGTTTAAAGAGAGAATTTTAAATAAATATAAGAATTAAGATAAGATATAGTAAATAATAAATATATATTACCTTTATATACTCTTAAGACGTTATCGCGATAAGTCTTAGAACCTTAATTTATATCTCTATTAGTTTTATAAGGCTATAAAGTACTTAATTAATAATAAGGTAGAGACTAACTATACTTATTACCGTCTTTTCCTCTCGGGACTACTAAAGGTATATATAGATAAGATTTAGAAGAGATAAAACCTACTAAACCGAAAGCCGGAAAACTTAAATTTCTAAAGGTGCTAAGAATAGATAAGAGATCTATAGGAAGTTAATAATAAGATAAGTAAGTTTATATAAGGTATACTAAATAAGGAATATTAAGATTTAATATACGAGAAGAAGACTTAACCTTCTATATTCCGGAAAGAGAAAGCTCGAGAAAATAAATATTAAAAGGACTGAATAGACGGTGTAACTATAAAGATTAAAGAGAATATATAGATATAGTTAATAAAGCCTATAACCTTAGGAAACACTATATCCTTAGTAAATAAACTAACTTAACTAATAAAAGCGCTTACGCTACTGATTTAGATATATAATATAATTACTCTCGACTTTATAAATAAATTAATTAAAGCCTTAAGGGGAGTTCCTCTAGAAGCGATTTAGCCTTCTCGAGGACCTTCTTTCTAAAAACAGTTAGTAAGGTTTAGAGGTAATCTATAGTACTATACTAGAAGGTAATTTAGTCGGCGTAAGTTAAATATAAGTACTACTAAAGAGAGCTACTTCCTCTATAACTAATAAGGCTATATATTATATAAAGATCTATAGTAGATATATTAAAAGGCCGCCGACGTATTATATCTTAACCTAAATTATAAGATTATACTAAGGAAGTTCCGCGATTAAGACCGGCCCTTACTAGTACTACTAATTCCGTAAAAAGAGATAAAGCCTAAATATTTAGAATAGATTATATATAAGATCGATAAGTATACTAATATCTCTTCCGGATAGCTGTACGGGATAAAGAAAGAGGATCTAAAGCCGCCCTTAATAAAAATAAACCTTATTCGAGCGATAAGATTAAAGCTAAATTATAGCGTACTAAAAGACTCGAAAAATAATTTATATATACTAAAGCTAGCTAAGCTAAAAGGAATTTATATTAACTAGCCGGAGACTAATATTTATATTAACGCTCTTAGGAAGCGACCGGCACTGTAATAAGGAGGATATATATAAGCGAAGTACCCCCGGACTAATATATATAAGCTTATTATAGATAGTTAGTAACGTTATATAACGCGATAAGTAAGACTAAATAGAGAGATTATCTTTAATAGTACTATAGATAATATTCCCGCGCTAAAATAGTTAACTAATTAGAAACCGCTAATAACCCTATATAATATATAAAATAACTAAATATATAACCCGCGGTTAAAAGATACTAAGATAAGCGACGATAATAAGTATATACGCTTAAGGTAAGTTTTATAGCGTCTATATATTATAAAGGAGATATAATATAGACCGCTTAGTTCTAAGCCTCTCCGAAAGGTACTCTTATAAGATTTAAATAGTGCCGAAAGAATTATTAATTAGCTACTAAATTAAGAAGTAACTATTTAATTATAGAACCTACTATTAATAAAAGAAGTATATAATAAGTAGTTTTCTCGTAAGTATTAATATTATAATAAAGATAAGTAAGAGCTAATTTATTAGATATATCCTTTATAAGTTAAAATAAACTAGACTTAAGAAGAACTTATTATAAGAGTTAATATAGTATAAATAAGCTTTAATAAGAACCGTCTAATATATCCGCGATTATATTACAGCAGCTACCCCTATTTACTAATAAAGATACGAGAGTAGTATAAAGATTTATTACTAAATACCGAAGCGAAGATTAATTTAATATCCTTAAATCTAGTTAAAGACCGAGAATTATCTTAACTTATACAAAAGATAAAGTTTATCTATAATACTATAGGATTTAATAAAGACCGAGAAGATTTCGTAAATATAATTAAAGATATAGTAGTTAATATCGCTAAGATTAAAGTCTTAACTAATATCTATATAATAAATATTATAGATCTAATATATCGCTTTATTTTAAATAGGCTATTTTAGAAGGCTACCCGAGGCTTAGTCTAAAAGAAGGATAATAATATATATATTATAAATCTAATAAATAGCTTTAATAGGAAGCGGCTTTAGCTTCTTATATAGTTAGCTTTAGATCTTAGTAATAATATAATAATAAAGTCGATAGTTAAGCTTATATATATATTTACTTTAAAAGACTAAATAAGTATAAAGAGATAAAAAGACCTATACTTACTTTAGTTAGGGCTCGACGAAATTAAAGGAGAGTATAAATAATTAACTTTAAGATAGATAAGAATAATACTTTAATTTCCGCCTTAAATACTTATAATCTAAGTAACGATAAGTTTAATAAGATATACTTTTAGGCTCGACCTTTTAACGTTAAAGATAATTAATAACTAGTAAAGTCCTTAAGATTATTTAATAAAGAAGCTATAATATAAGACTTAAAGAATAAATAATATTATAAATAATATTAATTTAGGAAGCCTTTAGAAGCTCGCGTAAATACCTTATATAAGCGGAAAGCTAATAAGATAAAACTTATTAATTTAGATTTCTAGAATAGTTTAACGCCTAGTAAGCTCTTAGACTAGCGTATAAAGGCACGGGAGTAAGTAATAGCTGCCTATAACGGCTAGCTATATATATTCTCGGATTAGATAAGTCTATACCTTACTAGATTTCCTCAGGGGTAACGCTTAATATCTAAATATCTAGAGAAACTAGTTATTAGACCTAATTTAACGCCTAATAAGAAAGAGATCCTTATAGAGATTCTATATAACCGCGAAGAAGCTCTAGCTTAGGACCTTAAAGAAATTAGGCGGATTTATCGTAAAGTAATACCTCCGTAAGTAATAAGGACTATTTTATATACCCTATAGTAAGTAAAGAGCTTCCCTATCCTAAAAGCACTTAAGCTAATAGTAATTATACTAGTAAAGAAGAAGATTAACTTAGATCTCTTTAAACTAGGATATAAATCGTACTAAAACCTGTTCTTCCTAGTTAAGAAAAAGAAGCCTAAAGAGTATTAATTAGTAATTATAATATAAAATATTAACTAAGTAACAATTTAAGATATAAATCTATCTCCTTTAACTAATAACTTTATAGAAGAGTTCGGCGGAATATAGATAACCTCCTTATTAAATTAGCTCTTAGGCTATAATTAAATTAAACTTATAAGAGAGAGCCGAGATCTAACGGGGATTTATACTCTAATTAAACTTATTTATTATATAACGCTTCTATAAAATATAACTAATTCTGTAGCGTAATTTATACGGATTATAAACTAAATTCTAAAGGAATAGATACCGAAAGCGGCTTAGCTATTCCTAAATAATATTAGTATAAAAGGACTAAAGAGTAACTACTAGTAACTAGAGGTAATTCCCCGAGTATATTTATATATACTAAAATATCTAATAAATCTAGACGCGATATTACTTAATCTTAAACTTACTAGTACTACTATAGCCGAATAAAAATTATAGCTCTATATATAAAGGATTAAGATAGTTAAGTATATCTATAATCGAGACGGATAATATCTATAATAGTCTAAAATTTATAAGATCCTAATATAGCTAACTTTAATAAACTAGCTAAAACTTTATAAATTTCTTAAAATCTATATATACTATTATATATAGATTTTTTATTTTATAATAATAGTAAAGCCTTTATATAACCTACTTCGAAAGAATATTATCTAGATCTAGATAAAGATATACACTAAGAGTATAAAAGGACTAAAGAAGGCGTTATTTACTACTCCCGTATTAATTAATCTAAACTATTAAGAAGGCGCCGGCCTAATTATACTTACTGTTAACGTTAGCGGAAGAAGCTAAAGCGCTGTAATTATATAGGTAGATTTAGTAATAGATAAATAATATACTATAAGATATAAGAGTAATATCTAGTCTAAAGCTAAAAGAGAGTATAATATACTTAAGCGGGAAGCCCGCGGATTACTAAAAGCCCTTAAGAAGTTTAAATATTAATTATATACTGTCTACTTTATTATAGAGACTAATATAATAACTCTTACGGCCTAGCTTAACTAATAGTTAACCGACTTACCTAAGGCTGTCGTTAATTAATAGCTAATATAGATCTATAGGTTCGATTTTAAGATACAGTACGTTCTAAATAAGCAAAATATAGTTACCGATATCTTATCTTAACGCCCTTCGACCTAGGAAGATATTAAAGAAGCTAAATAAGAAGAGGATATTAAGGATTAAATTAAAGCTTAAATACTCTTTATATAGAGAAGCCTTTAACTAACTAAATAGAATACTACTTATTAAGACTTTACTTTAGTAAGACCTATAGTTATTTATACTTAAGATTAATCTATAAGCTTCGAGAAACTTTATATAATCTAGTTATTTAAGGGAGAGTACTTAAAGGAATTAAAGAGGCTCGCTAAATACCTATAAGACTAGTAACGTCCTCTAAGGATAAATAATAATAAGTTTCGAAAACTATAGAAAGACTTAGCTAACTACTTTATTAAAGGAGAGTATTTATTTCGAAAGCTAATAGAGAATAAACTAAGTAAAAGAGTAATTAATAATAATATAGAAAAGCGAAGAATACTTAAAGTAATATATAATAATACTAAATATTTTAATCGAGAAGTAATATATTAAAGGGTATTTAACCGTTACTACTAAAAGAGTTAGTACTAAAATATAAAAGTATTTATAAAGACTTATCTAGAATATTAGTTTTATATAAGCTAAAGGCTATATAACGCGATATTCCCGACTTTAGTCGATAAGCGCTAAAAATAGATTAGTATTAATTATACTCTAATACCGATATTTTAAGGAAAGAGATATCTTATTAAAGCCTGAAGTAATATAAGCGGTTAAATAGAAGCTTAAGGTATTATAGCTACTAATAATACTACTATAGTAAAGTTCTTCTAGAAAGAGATTATCTATCGCTATAGACTATTTAGACGACTAATATATAATAATAAATTAGAGAATAAGGGATAAGTAAAAGCACTTATAGATAAGTATAAGATTAAATATATAGTTACCTCTATATATTATCCGTAAGCGAACGGCTAAGTAGAAGTTAGGTATAAAGGCGTTATAAACGCTCTCTTAAAGATAACCTATATTAACGGCGACGGTACCTAAATAAATTACCTTTACACTATTCTTTAGGCCGACCGGACGATAATTAAAGCTAGAACCGATATAACGCTATATAAAATTAAGTTCCTTAAGCGGCTAATCCTTTCTATTAAACTTAAGATTATAATATAAAATATTATAAATTAAGATAAAGTTATCGATATTACTAATTTAATCGCTATATATATATAAGCTCTTAAAAAATATAACCGAGATCTAAAAGAGACGGTAATATATCTAAATAGAATATAAAGGCTAAGGAAGAAGTACTTTAATAGACGCTATAACCTATACTTATAGCTACTCGAGAAGAGTATATTAATATTAAGCTATAATATAGCCGAGTTAATAAATATATCTATAGAAAAAAAGTTAATATTCCGCTAGTTTAGACTATTTAAAATTATAAAGATAAATTAAAAGAAGAGGATATATATTCTAGCGGAACTTAATAACTCTCAACTATAGAGAACTTATATAGCTAGCCGTCTTAAATAATTCTACTAACGCCCTAAAGATTTCCTTATAGATACTAAACCTATACCTAAAGATAATCCTTAGAAAGAAGAAGCTTATAAAGTTTTAACTTTTAATCTTTCTTATCTTATAAATATTAAAGAGTCTTTAGACGATAATAATATACTTTCTTCGTAAAAGATATCTTTACGCTTATACTATAGCCGGCGGCTTAAATAGAGAGCGAAGATACTACCGCCGATAAATAATAAATTAGTATTTATAGTAGAGATATCTTCGGTTAGTAATAAAATTTAGAAATAGTACGCTAGATTAAATATATTTAAAGAGTCTATAGAGGAATAAGATAAATACTCTACTTTATACTATACTTTACTATATAAAGTAGTAAGAGAGGTATAGTATCGCTATCGTTAATATAAGAAAGTTTAAGATTAAATTTCTTTAGTTATTTACGGTTTTCTTTAGTTAAGTTATAATAATTTAGCGTTTAGAGTACGGTTATAATAGAGATTTTCTTAAAATTAAGTTACTTTAGTTTATAGATCTTATTATCTTATTAGCCTAAGATCTTAAAGAGAGAAGCGATACTAAAGTAAGGTATTACTACTTTAGATATAGTAGATATTAGAATTATTAAATAAAGCTAGAAAAGTTAAGTTAAAAATAATATAGTGTAGCTAGAGCGAAGAAAAATTAAAGTTAGCGCTAAAAATTTTAGTATTATCTTTAATTAGTTATATATATCTATATATTATATAGAGTTTTAGGGAGCGTTATAATTAGTTAAACTTTAATACAGTTAAAGGAGCCGCGATATTAAATAGTATTAATAATAAATTAAATACTAGTTATCGGTAGTAAAAGCTAAGGGCCTAATAGTATTATATAATAAAGATTTAAGTTATATATAAATATAGTAAAAAGGAAATAATAAACTAATCTTTATATAACTACCCGATCTCTTAAATCGCTATTCCCGAGCTATTATATAATAAATATATATTATTTAGACTAGAGGTCTCGATAAGCTTAAGAGATAAAGAGAGTAATAAATATACTCTATTACTTATAAATAATAATATCTTATTTTATTATATTATTACCTAATACTAAAGGGTATTAATTTATAATATATACTTATCCTTACTCTCTCCCTCTTAACTATTTATATATACTTTCCTCCCTAACTTTATACCTTCCTTTCTTAATATAAACTTTAATTATTAAATAGTCCTTCTTTATTATTAACTTAATCTTTTAAACCTTTTTAGATTTCCTAAAATAAACTTTAACACCTTTATTATCGATAATATTTTATTAAGTTCGCTTTTTCTCTCTCTCTTTAGTATTTTAATTATACTATAAACCTTACTTAACTATATACTTTATTCCTATTACCTTTTAGATTTATCTTTATAGCTTCTTACTAAAGACTTAAATTAATCCCGCCGTTAAGATATCTAAAGCTTAGCGTTAATTATAACTAAAGCCGCCGGTTATTTAGCTAAATCCTAACTCTATAGTTCCTATTAGTTAACGATAAAAGTATTAAGCTCTTAATATCTATATAGTTAATAATTAGCCTATCTTATTAGTACGCTACCCTACCCGAACTAAAGATATATCCCTTAAAGTTATCGTTAAAGCTATTAATTAAGATAATTTAGACTATATTAATAACTTCTTTAGCTATATCGAAATTAAGTATAAAGAAATAAGTAACTAGTATAATATAATAATCTAAAAGGTTTATAACTTAATAAAGTATTATAAACTTACTAAAACCGAATTTAAGAAGTACTATATATTAGTTTCCGGAAAGGAAGAGTTTAGTAAGAGATATAACCGTCGAGGGGAACTTTAATTAAAACTTCTTTTAGATTACGCGCGTATAAGCGATATTAAAGTGTTTATTAGTAGATATAAAGAGAAGAATATTAAGCTACCCTTAAGGGAAATTATAAAGTTACCTTCTTAGACTTTTATGGAGTTCTTTAACTAACTAATTATTCTATACGGCGAAGATATTACTACTCTACTAAATTAATACTAATATATTTAAAAGTATTTACTATATTTCGATAAGACGCCTTTAACGATACTATAAATAGCTTTACACGAGATAATTTATTAATTTACGAGAATTAAGAGAGAGATAAAACTAAGGCGCTATTTCTTCGCTATATTATATTTAACCGCTAATAATTTATAAATTATTATAGATAAGGGCGTAGTTATTAATAAAACTACCTAAGACCGAAATTAAAGTAATCCTAAATAGGCTCTTATAATTAAGAGGTATAGATTAACTAAAGTAAATAGACTATTTTAAGTTAACGCTTAACCTCTTAACTATATAAACTTAATCGCCTTAAAAGGACGTCTAAATACGAAGATAGCTCTATTTACACCGCTAAAGTAAATTATTAAGTCTATACTAGAGACTACTAATCCTCGACCTATATTAGAGACTATAAGTTATTAGCCTATTACGCGTATAGAGACCGGTAAGCTTCCTACTCTTATAATCGCGAATCTTTTAAGATTAGGTAGGCCTATTACTACCCTAATTAAGCGACTAAATATTTAGAGAAAATAAATTAAGTAAACTAGTCTAAAGTCGCCTTAAACTTTAAGTCCTATAGCGCTAATTCCTATAAAGCCGTAGTAAAGTATAGTAACGATTAAATTAAGTTTAGCTAAGATATATTAAAAAGGATTAATTTAGCTTATAAAGCTAGGCGAACCTTATTCTATTCTCGAAAGTAAAGAATAAATAAAGCTAATAAAGAATAACTCTATTAATATCTTAAGGGTATAAAAAAGACCCCGCCTATAAATAACGACTTCTAGCTTTAATACTTTAACGCCCGTATATAAATTATCTACGAAGAAACCGAAAATCTCCGATATATTCTATAGTATTAAAATTAGTTAATAGACTATAAATTAAAGAATACGTATTATAAGTCCCTTTAGTACTATTCCTCCGCTCGAGTTAATTAAAGCTAATACTTCTTCGACGCTACTAAATCCGATCTTAAATATTTAGCTAGCTATTTAGTTTATCTAGTTAATAATTTAGCGATATATTTATTAATAGAACTTTAAGCTATAAAAGCTACTAGTAATAAAGAAAAATATAATATATTATTATAAATTCGGAGCTAACGAAATAATTAACGCGCTATCGCTACTTATAAGATATATACCTAGATCCTATATAGCCGTATACCTTTATATAGCCGAGAAGGGTATTAGATTATACCTTAAAGGTTTAAAATAAATTGTAGTACATTATAAAGATCCGATAAAAGATCTTAACTAATTAATCGAGAAATAGGAAAAGGAATAGAGTTAGCGACGCTATTAAGTACTTCCTAGCTATTTTAATTATTATAAGGTTAATATTTTATCTTATAGCCTAAAGATAGTTCGCCTTAGTCCTACTAATTCTAGATAAGTTAGTAACTTCTTTATTAAAGCCGGAATTACTTCCCGCTATAAAGAGACCTATATATAATATAAATATATTATAAGCTTAGTATTCTAAAGCTAAGTTAATTCCTACTTCGTAACTAAATAAATAATTAAGTTTAAAAGTTAAGGAGATATAAATAACTATATAAGGCGCCTTATTATATTTAATAATAACTTAAAGGGAGAAGGAAACTATTAGCTATTCCTTATCGCCGACGCTATAACCTAGTCCTACTCGATTATTAATTCCTTACTAACTTAAACTTAAGGAGCTATAACTGTAATAAACTTCTTTATCGAATAGTTAGGTACTAAAGTCTTTAGTATTACCCTATATAAGGTAAAGCTTATTTCGAATTAATAAGGCGATATTTACAGCTATAGACTCTAGATCATTAAGAATACTGTAGCTATTATTAATATAGAGACGTATAAATCGCGCCGACTTTAATAGATACTTTCGGCCGTTATTATAGATATTAAAGATCGATATAAGGTTATATAGAATATTTATAAAATAGTTAAATATAAGATAAAGGCTATAGGGTTGTCTCTAGAACTGAGAGTAAGGAGTCTAAAGGATTTAGAGGAAAGATAAATTAATAATTTTAGAGAGATAATAGAAAAGCTTACGAAAGATAATAAGATTAGTTCTAAGTAATTACTTAAACGAGGTCGTCAAGAAGCGAGCGATAAGAGAGGGATATAATAGGGCGGTGATGCTTGTAGCGCTGATTAGCTGCACGTACCTGTATAATATATAGATAAGCAACCGTGCCATCTGATTGGTTGAATCCTTAGCGTAAGGCTATATGCCTCCGCTATATATTGTAGGTAGAGCTGTTGCACGCATTCAATATATATACATACTATAGGCAATAAAATATGTGACACCATCACTTGTGAAGCTGTTCATTACTATGTAGTGTGCCGGGGACGAAGAGGCAGTGCCTGCCGCCGTACGACCCTCCACCCAGAGGCTATAAAGCCTCACCCCAGTTTACTAGGTAGCTAAGACAAGACCTCCTTCTTAAGAAGCTTAATGTACACTATCTGAGTTATCTTACCGTTGCTATTATTTGTTTTATAACGGTATAGAGGGCTTTTATAGTTATATCCGACAGCGGCCTACCCGTGCACCTTTTTTTCGTCCTCCGCCCGCGGTAAGTTAATTTACTAAATATAAGAAGGGTATTGAGACTTATAGGGACGGCGTGTAACCCAGATTCGACCTTATAAACCGTATCCGAGATGAACTTCGTTAGAGAATCGGACGTTATGCCAGTCTTCAGGCGCTAGTCGTTACTCTAACATCTCCTTTACCCAGGCGACTCTTTTAGTGGCGAGGTTATTATTAATCTAGAACCGACGATAGATAATATAGCGCCGATAACCCTTCTCTCCTAGCTCATGTTATAATATACGACTAGACACCTCCGTATTAGCCTCAATAGTAAGTATATCCCAAGTTAATTACCGACCTTTAAGACCCTCCGTCTAAAGAAGCCTTTCCGCGGCGCGTAGGGACTAAATACTTATTTTTTTCTTTCGCCCTCGGGTTTCCTTACGAATATTGCTATTTCCCAGGCGACGGGGGTCTTCGATCAAGGATAGGCGAAGGCCAGTAGTATTTAGAACCTTCATTCGCGTGAAAAGCTTCCTTTTGGAAAGGTCACGTCCGGAAGGACTACGTAATAATCCGGCACCCAGCTTTTTGACGTCGTCCTGGATAATAGCCTTCTGGGGAGTCGTCCAATGGGTATTAGGGGTGTGTTCTATAGTATTTGGTAAGTCAATAGCCATAATTGCAATCATTCAGCTCAAAGGTTGACTCTTTGGTAATGCGAAGAAGTAATGGTGGGTGGGAAGGGGCGCGTGGTTTATTTTGGTCCACTTTTTTTGGCGGGGACCTGACCGGGTTCAGATGTACGCCTGGTATTGCATTTTCTGCTGCTCAAGGTCGCCAGAAAATTGTCTCCTCGCAAGTGTTGTTTGACAGCACACTTTCGTCTGCTCGGGGGGTCGTGAAAGCCCAGAGACACAAATACTGTAGCATATACGGAGGTAGAAGTATGCAGTATCTCTTCTTGTTTCTTGACGACAATTCTAAAGGCGGTGCGGTTGTGGGAGGATCTCCCCCTTGATACATATCGCTGGAGACTTCGACACGAGCCTGGAAGGAATGCGTGCTCCCCATCTGTCTGACACGCACGAGAGCCCCCCAAAGCCACGGAAATGGCGTCGGGCGTTAAGCCTTCGGTAGGCGTCCTTTAAATTGGCCTCGATTCCGGATCCAGCTGGTGCCACGGCCAAGGGCCTCTGTGCGCCAGAAACGGTATTCCAAGTCCTCCACGTGGAGATTGGCTTTATCCGTAGCCGAACTTCTCGTCCGACTATCGATGTTCTGGACGCCCCCTGTCTTTCTTCAGCTGACACATATTCCCTTGGAAGCGCCTTGGTTCGGTAGGCTGCACATTGCGCGCAATTGCGCACCGCCCGAACATCATAACTTTGCAGGTGGGTATCGTCGAACAAACATCAGTTGAAATATTTGGCTCGTTAAGATTAGCAGACTGAGTGCAGTCAGCGAAAGGATCCCTGGAAGATTACTACTCCCGTCCTCATTCCAAGGCCCCCGGACCCCCTAGTTCCACGCTTGCGGCCTCGTCTCTGCAAGGCAAGGTGGTCTCGACCATTCATGTCCGTCAGCCACAGGCGCTAAACGCTGGGGTGGCTTGGAAGTCAACCGCTTCCGGGGAGCTCCTGTTTCCACTTCCTCTTGTGTTGGCTTCTAAACGACCACATCTCATCCAATTCTACGAGCTGACTGCCGTGCAATCTGACGCTTACGGTTGTCGAATCGATAACAAATCCCCGATTCTCTGGCGGAAAAGCTGGCCTAGAAGTAGATAGATGACTGCAGGTGTCAGGGGTACGAAGGAATGGCTTTGCATTTTTGCCATCCACACCATTTTGCGACAGCCAAGTGTCGAAGCCACTAAACGGGAGACACCACTCATCTTGGCCGGACCTCCTTAAAGTTCAGATCTTGCAGGTAGGTGCTCGTATGATGATGGTTATAATAAGTAACGTCCAGGCCTGCCTGTCTCGCAGGTATCTTCCAGGGGAATCCGTGAGCGAAACCATTCATATTCCCCCAGAGTGCCTGGCCTGGTACATCTTTTTCCTCCGTCACTCGCTATCAACTTCATTTGACCTCTACCAGCGCAATCCCTGAACGTGCCCTCGCTCAGACGTTTTCACAAATAGCTCGACATGGCCGTTCTCCAAGTCGGAATATGTGGTGCTGGTGTTGCAGGGCTCGCTGCTGCGATTGCCTTGAGGAGACTTGGACATGACGTCGAGGTTGGCGAAATAATCTTGTCGCTAGGCGACCCCGAAGGATTGTCCTAATGGGTTGTCTGCATGGAGGCAACCGGTTTTATTGACATCTATCTAGGTCTTCGAGCGCTCTCAATTCAAGAATGAAAATGGCGCCGCGGTGTCTATCCCACCCAATGGTACTCGAGTCCTCGAGCACTGGGGTTTTGACTGCGAGAAGGCTGGCGGCATTGAAAATATTCAAGTCCGCCGACCAAAGGGCGACACTCTCGAGCCCATGGCCCCTACGCTGAACTTCGCCAACGCGGAACAGCTTTATGGCAACAAGTGGTTCTTTTACCACCGAGTCGATATGCACCGACGCCTCAGGGAGCAAGCCGAAGAAGCTGGTAGTGTCATTAGACTCGGCAATCAGGTTATGGATGTCGATCCCGAGACTGGTATCATCGCCTTGAAGGACGGAACGAAGGTGCAGAAGGATTTGGTTGTCGTTGCTGACGGCCAGCATGTCAGTCATCGCACTCGAGACTTTGCGCGTGACCACCGCCGCTAATCTGTCGATAGGACCGCCTCAACGCGAAAATTACTGGGAAGGAAATTCCGATGAAGCGCAGTGGTCAAACGGCATACCGGTGCCTGATCCCCATGAAAGACATTCTTGCGGACGACGAGACGAAGTTCTTTTTCGAAAACCAAGCACCAGGCTTCTGGGCACCAGCCCTCCCGGCGAAGGGTGTCATGGCTGTCACTTATCCCTGCAGAAACAACGAGATCCTCAATGTGCTGGCAGTACACCGAAAACTTGGGCAACATGCGACCAGCGAAGATGATGTTGTTATCGAGGACTGGAACTTCCCGGCTACTCACGCTGAACTGGAGAGGGTTCTCGACGGCTTCCACCCAGCCGTCAAGAAGATGTTCCTGAAGTCGCCCGAGGTGAAGGTCTACACGCAAATGAAGCGGGATCCTCTGAACAAGATGACAAAAGGCAAGGCTGTCCTAATCGGCGACGCATGCCACCCCATGCTTTTGACGCATGCGCAAGGTGTGTCGTCCTCCATCGAAGATGCGGCCGCTCTCGAACTCTTCCTCGCCGACGTACCCGCTACCGGCGACGTTTCCTCCCCACCATCAGAGAAACTTCTGCAACGTCTCGCACAGTTCGAGGCCTTCCGCCTGCCTCGCGTATCGGCCACACAGATTCTGACCGACCCTGTCGTTCCGGGACCACAAGCTGCCGTCAACTATGCGAAACAGGAGGCCGAGATCCGGAAATACTATTCTGGCCCGCTGCCTCCCACGGGATCGATGCCACACAGCCCGCCCATCTGTCAATTCTTCTTCGGTTATGATGTCAGGAAAGAGGCTATGAATTTCATCACGGCGATTGATGGCAACCAGATGGTCAAAACGCATGCTCCTGTACCGGCTGGCCCCACCACCCCAATCGCTGCACCAAGCCCCGTGGTCACTTCTCCACCTGTTATCACTCCCACGCCAGCCGCTGCTCTTGCGCCTGTGGCCCGACCTGCGATTCCCAGGAAGAAGAGCACAGAGATCCTGGCGCCCTCGCAGTCTCGATTCCCCATCAAGACAAGCCCAGCACCTGTCCAGAAGGAGGCCAAAGAGTACGATGCCACGGCTATTGCCGCGGCTGTCGTCCGCGAGATGCGCAACGTGGACTCTCTGGAGCAGAAGATCTTGGATCTGGAGCGCAGACTGGCCGACATGGAGGCCAAATTCGCCGGTATGACCGTACAGATCGCCTTCAGAGAAATCGCGCCTACTCCACCCGAGTCACCGCCGACGTCGTATGCGTTCACCAAATCGCCTTTCACTACAGCATAAGCTGGAGTGTGGACGTCTGTCACATTAATGTCTGTTAGCGTTGCATGAAAGAAAATTCTCAGTGTATACAATAGGGTTGGGCAGATCAATTGATGGGTTAAGCACGGATGGGAATTGGGATAGGGACACGTTCTCACGCATGTATTTGGCACTACGGCTTGCTTTCTATTACAGTACTTTAATAAGAAGGTCGAGCAATTCTTCGACGTTGAAATCTACCACAATACTGTAATAAGATGGCACGAAATTCTTCGAGATTGAAAGGACACCCACGCCCATTATCCCTCTCCTCAGTCTATAACACGTTAGATAGCGACGAGGAGACGGAGACTAAAGAAATCCACGAATGAAATCGAGATCGCTGGTCAGGTGAATCTGTTGTCGCTGGGATGAAAGCATAGATTGTTTTGGTCGAGGCGTCAAGCCTCAAGTTGACTCTCTCGAAGCGGATGTCAATCTTGGTGAAGAGCATTCTCATTATGCAAATGGGATACTGTAAGGCGGGTGAGTGTGCAGTCGACGCTCATTAGAGCCGCGGACCAGCTGCTTGGGATCCTGTATAGTGTCTCGTCAGCTCTCGTGCCCTCGTGTTGCTTCATGCAGCCAAATAACGCGAAGCACTCTCGCAGCCTTTTCAGTATCTCGAGCATTCGCCTGCACCGTCCGCAGAATTATCTTGTGATTTTTGGCACCGCCCGCACAGGCATATCGAGCCGTGTCAAACTCGCCAGATGATTTCGGAAAAAGCGCATTGAGTACTGTCTTGACACACTGGCTCAAGGCTCTCGAGCAGTCGCGCCTGGAGTGACAGTGACATCGCGTGAGCACGTGAGCACAAGCCGGCATCATCTTCGTCCTGATTCGCGGTGAGAACGCGGCCATTTTCTGGACCTTCAGATTCCCACGTTCAATTCTACATTCGACAACTGATACTCCAGCTGCGCCATCTGGCTGGAGGTGCGCCTGCACCCGTCACCTACTATGCGGCTCCAACTTGTCGTACAGCGACACACCCTTCCGCCCGTCCCAATTATCTTCACAACAGGCACAGGCCCGGCCTCACACACGAAGTCCCCGTCCGCCACAATTGCAGACCTTCTCCTGGACGTCAGTCAAATCGTTCCTCTCGAGTCTGCCGATGGAGAATGGGGCCTTGAAGATTACGCCGTGGAGGTTGCAGCCAAAGGTCACCAAGAGTTTGCATACGAGTGCTTGCACTTCCAGACCATTGAATCTGTGTTAAGAGAAAACGACGAGGTTGTTGTGCGAGCCTTGAGCAATGAAGACCTCAGGGTGAGGAGATTTGGCAAACGACATCAAATCACGGCAGATGGGAGGCATCTCATCGACGGTGTGCCCTTTGGGAAGCAGTGGTTGAGAGAGATTCACCGTCCGGATATCCTCATCCCCCCGAGGAAGCGGAGGAGGCTGCTCACAGAATCAGGATGGGACAATGATCTGGACGCTGAGGAGGATCTGAAGCGCATCCTGCCTGCTGAAGATGAGGACGAAGATTACACAGGTGCGTTGGTGCGGTTCGCAAGCGACAGTGAAGACGATGAGGAGAACGACGACGATTATGTGGATGGTGAGGAAACCGGCGCCCAGGCATCTCCGAGACGAATCACCGTTCGCGAAGAGTTTGACGACGCCGATGCCAGTTCGGAGGACGAGCCTGAGTCAGATGGTGAACCCGTGGTCGGAGATCTATCCTCGGAAGTCGCGCAACTGCTTGAAGATGCCGCGGAGATGGAGCGAGTCTCCAACCTCGCCATTGCAAAACAAGTTCTCGAGAAACAGTTGAAGAGAAAACGGCCTGTCGAAGATGATGGCGAACACGAGCTGGAAGGAGAGACATTTGAGGGCTTCGCTGTTGGCGTTGCCGGCTCCTCACTCCTGGCGAATGGGACCGCTGATGTCCAGACAAACGGTGTCCCGGGAGAGGAGTCAGATCAAGATGGTGGGTCAGACAGCATGCTCGATGAGATCGCTGCTGAGCAGGAGGAAAAACGCTTGAACAATATGGTCGAAGATGATGAAGATGATTCTGACGATTCAGATGCGACGTCCGCCACAGACACCTCGTCTTCTGATTCTGATGCTGACAGCCTAATGGACGAAATTTCCATGCAGCAAGCAAAGCGACGAGCGTTGAATCTCATTACGAGCTCCGAGGCTGACGTGGACGAGGACGAAACCTCCAGTTCAGGTTCTGAAACCGATGACGCCGACGAGGTCAGTGAAACGACATCAACCTCTGGATCTGACTCTGATCTGGATGACACTAGTGAATCAGAATCAGCAACTTCTCCCAGTTCAGAGTCGGACTCTGAAGTAGAGTCTAGTGAACCAAATCAAAAAGTGAACCTGCCCGAGCCAGCGGCAACCACTACCACTTCGGGAGGAATACCTTTTGAGGGATCACGCAGAACCCACATGAACAACAACCGGGCGAAACGGAGGAATAGGCTGAAAGCATTGAAGCAGGAGGGCTTGCTCCCTCCTAATGCAGACTTCAAGGCACTGGCGGAATACGACGCCCGACTCGCGCGGAAAGATCTCGAAGGCCAGCAACAGGAGCAGCAGCATCAAGCTATTGTGGATCACGAAAATAATGTGGTGATAGACGAGGACACTGCAGTGGTGAATAGAGACGACGAAATGAGCACCGATGAAGCCGTAGCTGAGGACGACAAGGAAAATGTGAACCCTCAGCTTAGTCGCGGAGCAGCTCCTGCAGATGAGCCACCTGCAGAGCCAGCGTCTGCAGTACCTGAGATTCCCGACACATCACAGGTCGATCCACAGTCTGTCGTGGAGCAAACACCGAGGCGAAGTCGGCTCGACATAGCTAGTAGTCGTCGCCTGATCCTGGGTTCTCTTGGAGTGAGAGCCCCCAGAACTGCTGAAGAGCGTCAAAAGGTGACAGAGAAGCTGTCACAGAACATCCGGCTACCCAGGCAATTAAAGGAGCAAGACATTGGTGCTGTGCCACAAGCTCAACAGCCTACAATCCCGGCGGAGGACGATGATTCGTGGATGGAAAAATTGATCATTTCAGCAGTTGAATGCGAGGAGCCTGGCGGCATCTTGCCTCCGCCCCCTTTTCCCTTCCAGCAAGGTTGGGCGAGACCAAACAAGGACAAGAGGAAAATGCGTGACCAGAGCCAGTATTACCAAGGCAGAGACGGCCACTGCCAGGAAGAACGTGAACAGGTTTCTGCTCCAGACGTAACAACGCTGAACTACGATGACAACCCAAATGAGGACAAGGGTACCGGAGCTTCAGCAATAGCGAACCGGCATGCGGACGAAGTGCCTACAGAGAAAGAACTCGATAGTCTTCCGGCGCTTGAACCGGAACAGGTCCTTCCTGGCGCGACTATCGCGTACCAAGAATTGCACGTTGATGCCTCGACAAACTATCAGCCCGCAGTGTCGCCCTATCGAGTTGGACGAGTATCGCATATGGACGAAGATGGTGTTGTTCACTTGCAATTGGAGAAAGGCTCGTTCGGCTTACAGATCTCACAAATTGATGAAGTGACAGGGGAAAGAGTTTATGGCAAATTCGAGCTTGCAGAAGAGGACGCAGATGAAGACGACGGAGCCCGTGATATCTCTTATTCTAATATGATCAAGCCGAGACTTGTCAAGCCTTCATCGAAGCCCTCGTCGGTTCAAGTGCCAGACAGCAGCAATGCGATCAACCTTCGAGGCGGCGAAGCAGCAATTCCGCCTGTGGATGACGATATTGCTATCATTCCCGAGTCTGCAGAACAAGAACAAGAGATCGAGACGCAAATACGTCTTGAGATGCAAGCAAGTATAGGGACTAATGTGAACAAACCGCCGGCGATGGGAGTGGAGACAATCGATACGCCTCGGAAGCAAGAGATCAATGGCATCATCAAAGAGGCTGGATTCGAGTCGGCCCTGGACGAGCAGTTGCTGCAGCCGATCACGGATCCAGCCACCGAAGGTGCCGAAAACGCAAAGGGACAAGATGGCACACAAGGACAACCACAAGGGGAATACGCTCATAGATTCCGGGCCAGGTCGCCGGGTGTGTTCATCACCTCGTCGGACCCGCAACCGTCATCAGCCGTAGGCGACGATCTTAACTTTGATGATGACCCTACCCACGAGGGAGTCTCTTCAATAGCAGAGACATCGTCTCCGTACATGCCCACCCAGACGACCGTGGAGTATCCTCACATATCACAGATGGACATCGGCTCCTCAGTGCCTGTTCTCACCACTAATAGCAGCTCTCACCAGGATGCACAAAAGGTGTCACCCGCTCTGGCAGTCGATCTGTCTTTCACCGTGGCAGAGCGGGAGAACGCGTTAGAAGAACAAGACGCAGACAAGAATGGTGATGTGGTCGGCGAAGAGGACGTAATTGAAGCCACCCGGCAAAAGTTATCGCCCCTTCCGACAAACTCAGAGAACCCACATTCTGAGCAGCCAGAGTCTTCGGGCCCCACGAAACTCGAGATCGAGCACAGCCCGCTACCGCAAGTGGTCTCGGACCTCGTGTCTTCCCAAACCATGAATCCCGACGATGAAGGATCCTCCGTGCCACAGGACTCTTTTTTAGACGGACCTGGTTACGATGGCAACGACTCTTCATACCATGATAGCGGCCTCCACGACGACAGCGACCTGCCTTCCTTAAACGAATTGACGTCGAGCCGAAGAAGCAGCCGACGGGCAAGTACACGATCGACCACGAAAAAGCCCGTGGCACCATCGCCGCGGCTAGTAAGAAAGTCGCCTCGCAGTGGTAACGCCTCGAGCCTCCGCAGCAACGCATCGAGGAGAAATAAATGGAGTCCGACACCCTCCAGTCCCTCCGAATTACCGCTTTCCAGTCCACCTGAGTTCAAACAGTCACAAAGTCAAAGAGAACCGAGACTCTCGCAGATTCCTGCAGACGTCCAAGTCGTCGACCTGACGTTCTCAAGCAATCCGTCGAGTCCAATTCGGAGCTCGGCCAAGGTCCAGGATGACGATGATGGCGATTTCACCCTTGGACGGAAGAAGAACAGAAAGGCAGTTGACCGTGGCCCGAGTCGAAAGACGGGTTTGAGAGCAGCAAAGCAGGCATCGCAGGACAGTGGGATTGGGAAGAGGAAACTTCTCACCAAGAAGAGGGACTCTGAGCCGAAATATTACTGATCTGTCCAGGTCGAGAGTAAGGCTCGGATCTGAACGGACTGAAGCGTGCACAGTGTACGTTACGCAGTGGAATCGAAACTGCCAACATAGCTCCTAATGAAAGTCATGAGACTGTACTGAATTGTTCGTGTCACTATCCACTCCTTCCATACTAGCGACGGAATAGACGTCGTCGTATACGCTCCAGTGCAACGATGAGTGAGGTTGCGGAAGTGGCCAAGTCACAAGGCCGGCACCGCGAGGCTGTCGCGCAAGGCTGAAGATCGGCGTCATCTCGACCGAGGCGCATGCTGAATACTTCGCGACAGTCTGTCTTCTTCACAGGACCAATTCTTTGGTTGAGGCAGTTTGATCTTCTCCCGGCCATCTCCAGCGAGATAGGATCCTTACAATGCGTAATCGATAACGCCCACTAAACCATCTGCCGTCATGGCTCCAAGACTGAATACCATCTCAACGGTCCTCCTCCGTAAGTCTGCGTCTTCTGGATCTTGACCAACGGCTAATTGGCATGCTGCATGCAGCTGTGATTGTTGCTTTGGCCGTCCTCCTGCCTACGCGTCGAACCTTTGCCGCCGCACGAACCGAGTTGCTCAACTCGCAGCTTGATTCCCCTCCCAATGAGCAGCAGAGGACCAACTACTGGACCCAAGGTGGAAATGAAATTGTGCACGAAGTGTGGTCGGTCTTACGCGACTTTGAGCCAACATGGAAGGACAGTGTGACTCCGGTACAGCCTACCGGCCTGCTGCCGACAGTATGGCACTATGCAAAAATCATTTTCCGCGCGCTCTTTATGAACACACCTCACCGAGACGATCACGACGGGCCGAAGGTCACGGGGGACTTGCAAAAGGGAGTTGACACGCTGAGGACGGCCGCCTGGTTCGACGACCCTGACGCGATCTTCTTACTGGCCGAGATGAATTTTTACGGGAACTTCTCCCACCCTCGCGACTTCGAGGCCGCCAAATATTGGTACGGCAAACTGGCAGATCTCGACGGCAACGCTACGGCCCAGCACATGCTGGGTCTGATGTACGCTACAGGAATAGGCGGGGTGGGGCGAGACCAGGCAAAAGCACTGTTATATCACACGTTTGCGGCGGAGCAGGACAACATTCAATCCGAGATGACCTTGGCATTCCACTACCACGCCGGCATAGGCTGTCCTCGAGACTGTGACCAAGCGGTGGGGTACTACAAGAGAGTCGCGGACAAGGCGATCGAATACTGGTACTCCGGCCCTCCTGGAGGCAACTCGTTCGTCAGGAACGCATACCGCTGGGTTGAAGTCGATGGGGGCATCTACGGCGAGGGCGCCAGCGTCAGCTCTTCCGGCCCGAACGCCCCTCGAGACGGAGTGACCACCGCTCACATCGACTACATCCTCGACTACCTGGACACCAAGGAGCGACAAGGTGACTATAACGCCATCCTGACGCTGGGCAAGCACTACTACGAAGCGCCGAGAGGCTACAAGAAGAATTTTCGCAAAGCACAACGACAGTTCATGAAAGTCGCGCGCGCATACTGGACGAAAGACGGCAAGGTCTCGCCTAAGGCTCCAAAGGGCATTGAGCGCGTGGCTGGCAAGGCTGCCGCGTATATCGGCCGCATGTTCCTGCGCGGCGAAGCCATGGAGCAGAACTTCGAAAAGGCTCAAACCTGGTTCAAGCGTGGCATTGCTCAGGGTGACTCGTTCGCGCAGTACCATATGGGAATAATGTACCGCGACGGACTCGGGGTTCCCCAAGATGGTGTCCGCGCGGGCGTATACCTGAAGGCTGCTGCGGAACAGTCTCTCCCGCTGGCTCAATCCGCCTTGGGAGTCCTCTTTCTCGACCAAGGCGACATCGACACTGCAGGTCGATACTTTGAACTCGCCGCTGGGGCAGGCGTGATGGAGTCGTTCTACTACCTCGCCGAGTTGACAAACCAAGGCGTGGGTCGTGAACGAAATTGCGGCCTTGCCGCCGCGTACTATAAAGCCGTCGCCGAGAGAGCGGAGATCTTGCACTCGTCTTTCGTAGAAGCCAATTCGGCCTATGAACGGGGAGACTTTGAACGCGCGTTCATCGCCTCCATCATGGCCGCGGAGCAAGGATACGAAAATGCACAGGCAAACGTGGCATACCTCCTCGACCGAAAGACCCAGGTCATCTCGTTGCCCTTCGACCTAGGTATCCCACTGTTGTCGGCCGCCCGACCAAGCAGCTCATCGATCACCAAGAGGAGCAAACTCCTCAACGACCCGGAACTCGCACTCTCATATTTCACTCGATCCGCGAAACAAGCCAACGTCGACTCCCTCATCAAGATGGGCGACTACTATCTCTCCATGTCCTCGTCTTTCCCACCCGCACCGGCACTGCTCCCGACAGCCGAGACCAACGATACCCAAACAAACCTCGACAAAGCAACGACGTGTTACACCACTGCCGCGGAATCGTACCACTCCGCCCAAGCACTCTGGAATCTCGGCTGGATGCACGAGAACGGCATCGGAAGCGTATCGCAGGACTTCCACATGGCAAAGCGATACTACGACCTCGCACTCGAAATGAACAAAGAAGCGTACCTCCCCGTCAAGCTCGCGTTGGTGAAGCTGCGCGCGCGGAGCTGGTGGAACGGCGTCAGCGGTGGCAAAGTCAACGGCATCAAAGACGAAGAAGAGGACGGGAAGAAACGCTGGCGCGGGTGGGGCGAGTGGCTGAACCGCTTCCTTGACGCCGCGGAAGAGATGGACGCCCGGGAAGCCGAACAGTTTGCTCGCGACAACGCCGGCGGCGCAGATGACGACCTTCTCGGCTACGCGGCTGACCGGGCCGGCGATGGGGAGTACGCGACGCGGGACGACGATGCCAGACGAGTCGAAGGCGACGTTTATGCCGCGGATGAGTGGGATGAGTTTGACGACGGGTTTGTCGAGAGTTTGATCATCATTGCGTTGGCTGGGGCGTTGGCGCTGCTTGTGTACGCTAGACAGGCGCGGCAGAGGGTGCTGGAGGAGGAGAGGAGACAAGCGCAGAACTTGGTTCAGAACCAGCAAAACCCAACCCAAAATCACAATCAAGGGGAGCATCATCAGCAGCAGCAGCAGCAGCAGCAGCAAGCCCAAGCACAAGGCCAAGGACAGGATAGAGGCATGTTCCCCGCGCCAGGGGATGCGGATTGGAATAATTGGGTGGCGGGTGGAATTGGGCACTGATGAACGGATGGATGGATGGATGGATAGGACGAAAATGTGAAGTGTATAACGTAAATGGACACAGATACAGTAGATGGATAGATTATCATCGCCATCGCCCACCGTCTGAGCCAGCCCAGCCGGGGCTTACTTTGTAGTCATAGTCGGCGGCCCGTTCGAAGATGAGAGCTGCCTCTTGTCGCTTGTAGTATCGGTCCAGAACTCAGGTCTCAATTCTGGCTTCTCACTGCTCCAGTGGATGCGAAAACAACGGTGAAGACCAGTGAAAGTGAAAGAAAAGGTGAGCAAAAGGTGAGCTCTCGAGTCTCGTAATTGTCCTCCCTGCTTAAGGATGTTGGAGATGTTACATGGCCCGACTAGGGATATCACCTTAGACATCACTGGTCACGCATTATAATTACTTCTCTCTCTTAGTTTGCTCGGTCGGGGAGGGTTCACGTCGACATTAGGTAAAACTTTATGTTTGCTCGGGAAGTTTGACTTGAATTGCACTGATCTGGTACATAAGTAGGTGGGCAGGACGTAGCGTTTCAACTCTGTAGGTAGGTGTGTAGGAAGTAGCTTTTCAGCTATGTAGGTTGGTGTGCAGCTAAGCGGGTATGGAGTATATGTATAATACATGCATGTAAACACAAATGGTGACAGACTGATTGATTCGACGGATCCGTGCGATTGGATTCATTCTCCCTGAGCCGGAGAGCCAGATTCGTTCAGCTTGGTCCGTCTCTCGTCATTTCCGGTCGTGTGTCGAGCATAAGTGAGGGAACTACTGAGTCGCCGCTGTCTTTCGAACCGGAGGGGCGTAGAGTAGTCGTAGTAAGAGTAGTCGTGGCCATTGCATTCAGCCGAGAAGGACCAGCGACATCGAGAGTCTCCATCATCCCGAGCAGATGTTTGCCGAACCGTGGGATTCGCAACTCGACTGCCAGGAGCATTGCATCTTCCATGTGGCTGCGGTCGTGGCTGCCGCAAGAAGGACAATCCCAACCACGATACCAGCGGAGCATGCAGGCGACGACGGCAGGGTCCGTGTCTTTGAACTCGAAATGCCGACTTTGTGCCTCTGGATAGTGGTCGTCGTCGCCGCCGCCGCCGTGCAACCGTTCGTGGAAATAGGTCGACTCTCTACAGAGCCGGGGGCTGTCCATGGCGAAGTATTGCTTCCGAGGTCCGTTGCCGGCGCGAAAAGTGACAACTTCCGAGTAGTCGAAGAGATGCTTCGATACACCCCAGATAGTCGTCTCAGTATGACGATGCTTGTCGTCATCGTTGTTAGCCTCCATTCTTCTCGCATGAGCTTGGATCACTGGATCGAAAAGACTTCAGAGACCTCCTCTAGCGCGTGGCCATGATTTTTCCTATACTAACGGGCGTGGCGAACGGTCCGGCCGTTCCTCTCACGCTCACATCTCACGGGTCGACATCCTCCGCCCACGCTGACATGTTGACGTCGTCCATGAGGTCTGTGAATCCAGAGTATTGCCCAAACACGGCATCCCAACGTTCCCAGTCAAAGCCAAGGTCCATATCTGTGTCACCCTCGTGTAACCCGTTGTACGCCGAGATTTGGTCCCCATGTAACTGTTCAGTGTGATTGCTAGGGATCTGATTGCCGGAACCGTTTGTGTGGCCATTTCCGTGGACCACTCCGTCTGTATGCTTCCCGGGCAGGGGACTATTGTCGACAGGCAGCGTGTGCGTGACACCATTGGTAGTTGAGTGGTCCCAGCTCGGCTGTTCAGGTGCGTGGGGCGTTTCCTGAACAGACTGTGTGCCGTTTGTCGCCTCCATCTCGGCCAGAAATGTGGCTGTCCTCCTAGGGCATGGGTGATGTGCGCCCTCCGGCCTGGGCACGTGGGTGTGCATGTCAAGGACGTGGACAGCTGGAACATCGACCGCAGCCGCTCTGCCAGAGCACTTCTCCATGTGGCCGCTCAGTGGAAAAGGCATTTTAGCTTGACCTTCGCGCCTCGCCAGCCCTTTGCCGGAATTCAGGCGAGCGTCACGCTCGATGCCTTGCAGAAAGTTGTTGCGTGCGGTTCGAGTGCAGCGGAACGACTCGCCGCCCGCACCACCATCGTTGTCAAACTCGCCCTGCGTCAGCTTCACCATATATCGGACACCCTGCTCCGTGGGTTTGATATTGTCCATCCACATACTGCCGCTCTCAGCCGTGGTTTGCCCCTCATATATGGAGTCTTCTCTGAGACTCTGCGCGATCTTTTGTGTTTCTGTCAACGGAGTTGCCACGCCTACGGCGACTTGATCCTCCTCTGTCCACAATAATCTAGGGTCAAGACCCGCTCGCTGCCAGGCAGCCGACCGGAGTCCTCGCAGCATATCCCAAGCTTCGACGCCACCCTCCCTTAGCGGTCTCTGGACGGTGTATCCATCGGGACCGCCCACGATTCCCGATTCAGGAGCGGCCAGTCCGAACACCTTGTCAACCAGCTCTCTTGATCTGGGTGCTTCCACGCTGGCGGGTCTTTCGTAGACATCAACGAGAATGATCAGAACTGCATGGAGCGGCCCGTAAAGTGCCGGCCAACTCCATCGAAACGCTTCCAGATCCGGATCGGTGGCGAGGGATGTGAACTTCCTCAAAAAGCTGTGACAGTTGTGCAGTGCGCATTGTCTGCCCAATCCCCACAGCTTGCTTTTGGTGTTTTTGAGGAAGGGTGCATATGCGATGCAGTGGATCTTGTCCACGAGCATCGAGAGGCTAATTCGAGCCCACTTGTTGTATGCTGCCTGCTTTTGACGATGGAAGCTGGCCAAGGGCCACGAGGGATCAGTCTCATTAGGAGACGTCTTGTAGTACGCGATGTCCGTGGAAGTGATAGGGCTGCCAATGAGCGCCTCACTGGCTGATGCACGTTGCTGTGCATCTTTGGGCACATCCGGAAAAAACCCCATCTCTGGCATTCCCTTGCTCGGTATTGCCTTGATGATGGCGTGGATGTGACCACCGACTTCCGATATGATTCTCTTCATCTCCTGCATGTCCTCGTTTCGGAGTTTCTTCGTTTCCAGATGGATAGCCACCACACTTCGCATGGCGCAGGAAATGATGGATTTGCCCCTTGCCACCAGCATCAGCGTGCGGAACGATGCGGGATTCGGAGTTTCTCCACCAGACTTTCCGCTCTGAGGTGACGCGATCCTGAAACTCGGATGCGAAGGAGCAACGTCATCGGCGCCATCAGGTGTGGAGGCGTCCCTGTCCTCGCATACAACACGCGTGTCGCAGAACTTCTCCGAGATTTGGGACGGATAGCCACTGGCCACGGCGTTGAAGATATCCAGCTGTATGATCTGCCACCATAGTCGTCGGCGCAAGCCCTCCTCATTCACGGAAAGCTCGAACAGGGTAGGCTCTCTATGCAAGCCCATCGACAACGCCAAGCGCACGATGAGCGCCAGATAGAGGCTGCTTTGCAGGGGATCTTCCTCGGCGATAGGTATGGTTTGGAGGAGGACCAATGCGGCCAGCTTGTAGAGGCTGACATCCCGTCTGAACGATCCAAGGAGCAAACAGAACACCGTCTGATCGTGGAATTGGGTGCTGAGCTTGGCTCTTGAGACGGTCGGAAACCACTGTCGAAGCCCCTTGGTGGATATGCTCAGCGACCCAGCGTACCAAATTGCGTACAGTACAGTCAAGAAATCTAGGTTGGGGGGCCTGGACTCCGTTGTGCCATTTGCCTCTCTATCATCCCAGAATTCTTCATGCTTTTTGAAAATGTCCGAAGGCAGGAAGATGCCCACGATCGGGTACACGCCCGATAGCCAACACCTGAACAGCACATTACTCTGCGTTCTGGTCGGGAGTCCTTGCGTGAGCTGGCTTACGGCCACGGCAGGTGAGCACTTGAGAGGCACGCTCTGTAATAGGCTAGACTTGCTGAATGCCAGCATGCGGGGAACGGGATCATTGTTTTCGAGATCAAGACATTCAAGAGTCTTGGTTCCCGCTTCCTTGTGGAAGTCATTTGGGTTCCAGAAATCATCTTGCTCGGGTTCGTGCCCCTCCTCGATTGGGGGTATCCAATCTCGCGGTCGGTCGCATTGCTTGTTCTCTGGACTAATCGAGCTTGCATAGGTATTGTCCCGACGGCGCATCAGGTGGTTGAGTTGGTCCAGTTCGTCGGATATGTGGTTCCAGAATGGATCCTCACTTGCTTCGCCATTGCTGAGCTTCAAGGTCGACAAGGGCGTGCTCAAATCCACCAGTCCTTTTGCCGACCCGTGGGTACCGGGCTGGAACATGTCTAGACTCATGCTTGGCCGATGCGGAGGTGCTTCAGACCCCGAGTCCGAAGCTGATTGCTCAGGTGTCAACAGCTCTTTCAACCGCAGATCGTTGCTGTTGCCGTTGCCGTTGCGAAGAGCATCCACCATTCTTGCCAGTCGCTGCAGCTGCTCTTCGATAGCTCTAAGGTCAGTGGGTGGCGTCGCGCTGTCAGCATGTGTCGTGAGCACTTCGAAAGTCTCTTGCTCAGCGAGGCTCGACCTTCGTTTCTTCCAGACTGGATTGCTGTCCTCCTTCGTCAATGTCGGGTCAGCGGGAGCCGGGGCCAAATCATCATGGTACAAGCACTGCTCATTGGCCTTCCGACAGCCACCACACACAGGGCGGGATTTATCGCATTTGACCTTTCTTCGACGACACGTGAGACAGCTATAGCTGGTCCGATTTCTCGTGATTTGACGCTTTTCGGTCTTGTTGAGATTCGACGTCGGGTTGTGACTGCCTAAGGGGCCAACGACGGGGTCTGGATGGCTCCCGTTGAATTGAAACATGACGATCAGTGAGCACGCAGCAGCCCAAGCCGCCGCCGAACGGGAGGTGCTTTCGCCAGTGTACACAGTGAAGAGGGAAGAAGAGACCTCGCTTGGCCTCACCGTGGACCTCAGGAGTTTGCTGACAAATACCGTCAAGAAGTCGGCGATGTCTCTGGCGCGGTCTTTCTACGTACTAGTTTGTCGAGGAAACCATCCTGCAGCGATGGTGATGCCAGAAGGAACACAATGTCTTTGTCTTGGTAAGACACGTCGCAAAATGGCAAGATGAGGTGAGATGTTGCGAGGAGGTGAAATCCATACGATAAATACGGAGACATGGCGATTGGCGCATCGCCTGTTTCAGCCTAGTAGAGGCTTGGCATACGCTTGACTTGTTTGAAGGGTTTGTTTGGCCAGGGAGCATTTCGTTACGAGGAGCCGAGATATTTCTAGTCACCAAAACCCTCCCAGCTCTCGGTGGTGTCGGAGGGAGCAGCATCGTCAGAGTCTGCTCTACCAGACGCTGAGCGAATGAAGCAGCATACGAAGAATCCCATGGTTCCTTCCCCATCTCCAGGATGGCAGCGGATGCAGGCTTCGAGCTCCTCTTTGTTCAAAATCCGCCCACCAGTCTGTGCCTCACTTGCCATCATTTCCGACTTGGAAACACCTCGATGCTGCCACACGCTCAAACCAGATACCTGGTCTTCCCGCCGTAACAAGTGCCAACCTCGTTCCCTTGCCACTTGGGACGCCAGAATTCGAGCCACAACGGCTTCGTTTTCTTCCACGTGTACGGAGCAGGTCGAGTAGGTGACTCGAATGGCTGCTGGAAAACAAAGAGCATGCTCGACAATTCTAGTTTGTAGATTGGATAGCTTCTGCAGCCTTGTCTTATCAACTGCGACTTCTCTCGTCTCTTCGGCTTGATTGGAGTCGTCTGTCATAGACTCGACAGGGGTTGCGCCGCCATGGTCTCTTTTCCTCTTTCTCGACGACTTCGACTCTCTGTTGGTCTCTGACTGTTGAGCTCGGGGATTGTCAGGTAGCGCCAGAGTGGGAATGTCTTCGCGCCCAATGATGCCACTTCCAGAGCAACTCGGATCAAGAAGTAAATGCGTCACGTTGTTGTACTGCTCATCATGAGGGTCCAGTGTTAGAAAGTCACACTCCGGCTTCAGCGTCACAGCATCTGCCCCACACCTCTCCATCATGGCTTTCAGGGTATTCGACCGGCCTCTATCTCGCTCACATGCATAGATCTCGTTCTTCGTTTTATTTCCGTTCGCAAGCAGAGCCGCAAGGTGAGATGTCTTGTTCCCTGGAGCCGCACAGCCGTCGATGCAATCACCAACGGAGGTAACTGTGTCCGCGTCCCCGATTAGCATGTACGCAGGAAAGCAAGAAGCTTTGTCCTGGAGAATTAATTTCCCATCTTTGTAGGATTTTGTTTTCGTCATATCAGCCTCGGGAGGCAAGGCGATGAGGTCCGGAATGTTGCGGTCGATCGCCAGCACCTTCTCATTCCCTGGCAACCCTACAACTTCAGCAATGCCTCCGTCGGTTCTGTAGCCTTTGAAGGTTGTAGCAAACTCCTGCCAAAGGCTGGACTTTAAGGTGTTGACTCTAGCCCATCGTGGCTGCACTCGGTGTGCCGATGGCTTTCCAGCCAAAAGAAGGCGCTTCAGCTCGTATAGCGAGGCACACCTCCTGCGCAGCCGCGCTTTGGTAGTTTCTGCCTGCAGCCGTGCTTTATGCCGCTCGATTGCTTGACGGAGAGGATGCGCCGAAGGTGCTGCAATGCCATTTTTCGAGAAGAGGTGGTCATGGACCAGGAGCAACGAAAGAATTGGAGTCAACTATCGGCCGGGGCCAAGTGGCTAGGTCAGTCAGCAGTGACACGAAGACTGATAGGGACCCTTTTCGAACCTTCGGTTCTTGAGCCAAAAGACCCGCATTGTCAATGATCTCCTTGAGAAACTGGTCGTATTTCGCAGTCTCAGAGATCAGCGCATAGATGTGCGCGGGTTTAGACTTGAGCCCGAGCTTGTTGTTATAGATCCGTGATCTGAGAGACCCATCTTGCGTCGCCGTCGTCAGGACTGCCGCGGCATCGTAGTAAAGAGACATCTGGCAACAATAAAGCCAGTGTCAGGTCATCGCGCTGGTGCTTGCGAGTTTGTGCGAAAGATCAAAGATCAATTCTTATGTTGGGAATTGGCCAATCATAAGCCTCGGGGGTCTTCGATATCAGCCTCGGCCAAATTTCGCCCTTTGGTACATTGAATTTGAGCGAGTCCTAAGGCGCGCGTTGTGGAGGGCCGCATAAAAATTAGCCATTTTGGCGGTCGTTACGAGGAGATCAAAAGAAGAAAGTGCCCGACTAAGGAAGTGAGCTGGGTCAGGCGTTACGTGGAACCGACACTCCTTTCAAACTCAGCTAATGGCGAAGCTTGGGTACAAGATTGCCATGCTACCGCCTCCGGGCGATGTGGTCGCTCCGAATGGCTTTCCGGCAGATCCCCGACCCAAGAACGCACCCGGCATATTCCTGGATGCTATGGACGTACGCATAAAGGTCTTTTGCGATGAGCAAAACTGTGCCCTCGAGCCAGAGCTGGACGAGGACGACCCTCGATCGTGGCATTGGGTTGCCTACCGTACGACCGAGTCAGGTGAAGATGAGCCTGTCTCTGTCATCCGGATCGTCCCTCCGCCACATGGTGCCCATCCCAATGGCTTTAGCGATCCAGACGAAGAGCCATATGTCAAGCTAGGGCGCGTCGCAACAAAGGCCAACCACAGAGGGAAAGGGCTAAGCCGGCTTCTTACCGAGGAGGCTTTCCAATGGCTTGCTGCACATAAGGATGAAGTTGCAGCCGGCTACACTGGCCTCGTTCTTTGTCACGCCCAGGTTTCTGTGGAGAAGATGTATGCAAAACTGGGATTTGTCACCGACGAAAGGTTGGGCCGCTGGGATGAAGAAGGAATCGAACACCTCGGCATGTGGAAACGGGTGTAAGAAGGGGTGCAGGGTACGCTCGCCGCGAGGCTGCCAGGCGCATTGATGCAGCCTATTACTTAACCCTCGGTAGAGGGGCACACGTCAACCTGAAGGCTATCAGGTAACAGGAACGGATATCGATGCTTTGGTCAGCCACTTGCAGGTTGAGGCTATGGAATTGCAACAGAGCTTCGTATTCACCCAGCGAAAGCTGCCGAAAATTTTGGTGGATGAGGTCGTTTCCGCACGCGCCACGTGGCCCTGGATCCAGCAGGTGAATTATCTAGCAGTTGCAGGAAGAGCAGTTCTCCAGACAACTGGAACCTCCTTGCGGAGTACTACACCACGCACGCAGCATGGTAGCAACCCATGACGGTGCAGCAACAGGGATTCCAGGTGTTTACGAGATGAAATGGTCAATGTCCGGTCCTGGATGTCGCCTGTGGACATGAATGCCCCAGGATCAGATTGCTTTTGCAGGTCGCTTGTATGCACCGTCCATCATCGCTCTAAATTCAGCGGCAACAAGAGACGAGTTACCACCTACCCGTTATGGCGAGAATGAACGGGGAGGGTGGAGCCAGCTCGCAGATCGTTGCCTTGCCCTCGACTCTCGTCTAGGACAGCGATCGTGCCTTCTGGACCGAAGGGCCTATTCTTCTTTGCGCTGTCGCTATTGCTGGGTGTAAAATAGACTCGGCAATAGCTCTCGCAGTCGACCCGGTCCATGATATAGCCGAGGAAACTCGTGAGCTCCACCGAGAGACTTGAGAGTGTTTGGCGATTCTCCGCATACTAGGTACTGCATGTACAGATTTGTCATATATCGTTATACATAGGCCTCGCCCGGCCTTTTCGCCGTGACAGATCCGCTTCCAAGGTTCTGATTAGCTTCAAGCTCAGCTCCTTGAAGTCAAGAAAATAAGAGGTTGGATCGCCTTGTCGAATCACCGTACTGTCCCTAGTCGTTAGTCAGGGATTACTTAACCTGTTCCTGGGCCTAGGAGTGTCAGCCCACCTCGTTGCATCTGTGGAGCATCGCTAAGGGCTATACTGCAACCAGTGGGTGGTTGAGCAATCCAGGCAAAATCAAACGGCCTAGCCCAGCTGATTACAAACAGGGCTCCAAGTCCAAGGCGCTAGAATTGTGCAAGGCCTCCAGTCTCTGGAACAGTCAAGTGAAATGGAATGAGTTTCGTTCTAAAAGTGCCGATCGTCATATGCTGCTGGAGGCGATCCATTCAATACGCTGCCTGTTGACCCTCCAAGGGTTGATGTGCACAATTGAGCTCCTTTGGTGCGGCCTATCTAACAACGTTGCAAATGTGACCAACTCTTCTGAGGACTGCATGGGAGATGCCGCCCGCTGTCGGCGCCAACGCGGCCTTTGTTTTATCGCATCGCGGTGATCTAAACGAGTATGGCTGCGAAGTATGACCACCCGGTCATAGTCAAGAGAAAGGCTTCGGGAAAGCGGGAGTTTTGAGAGAGAAGGCCGCTTTCTGTCCCTCAGGCTGGTCGGCTTCTGTGAACAACCTTGTGAGCCTGCTTCCACTTTGGGTCGGCGCAGCAAGCTTCGCACGATTCTGCTGCATTGTTGCACCGACAACGCGGTCCAAGTCGCAGTTATCTTGATGTGGCTTCCTCAGGCTACCCTTGGCAGCGCTGGTGTTGGATTCAGGTCGCATCTCCCTCTCGAACACACTTCTTGATGCCCATCGTCTTTAGGCTACGCCGCCCGTCGTCTCCGTTCTTTACTATGTCACCCTTTCCTTGCAGGGACCCAATGCGAATGAGAAAGACCCCAGAGGGTGTGCTCAAGTTGGTAGTGAATATTCGAGACCGTGCTAGGAAGTCTGTAAGACCTCCATTCTTGCGCAGCTCCTCAGACAGGGCGCCGGGCACTCTGCTGTCAAGATTAACTGGAACCTCCAATCCTACCTGCCAGCTCACTTCACTGTGCCATCGAATTAGTGTTGTCCAGTGCAGTTCAAAGTGTTTGCGCTACTACGTTGCTGGCAGATGCAGGTGCGCTCTTTGTGATATTTCGATGTTAGGGGAGTAGTAAGAGAAGCCTGTTGAAAGTGAGAGCGGTCTCAAGGTAGACCGAGTGGACCTTGAGAAGATGCAAGAACCTCTTCAAAGGCCATACAAGTGCTTACGGGGAACGGCTTCCTCGTGGCCAAGACATGATTCCTTGGTTTTGGCTCTCTTGGGCCCTGTATGCTTCGAGAGAACCAGTGCGCATATGTACAACTTTTGCCATTGTTGCCTCAATCTCGCCTCTCTATCATCGTCTCGGGATTTGATGCGCCTCAGAATTCGCTGATGGTGTCACCCCTAAGCTTCGCCCGCATGTCCCATTTACCCTGTTCAAGACAACCACGCCATCAGTTTAACCCCCTCGTACCCGAGAGCGACCAAGTCCACTTACGTCTGTTTTCGCGAACGCGTAGCCGACAACTGAAGGTACGAATATGGCGTACATGAAGGAAATGAAAGCTGTTCGAGGTGTCCAGCGGAAATATCTCCATCGCTCTTTGTTCAGCTCTGAGACTCTGTCAGCTCGATGCCTCCTCCCAGCCCGTCGAACTGCTCCTGCGATTCGACAACAACCAGAACCGGGGGTGTTGAGGAACGTCGTCTCCGGTCGGGAAGGGTCACGTACGGTACATTTTCTCGAGAGCGGGATCATGGCGAAGAGCTGTAGAATGCCCATAGTCAGTCTCATATCCTCAGCAGGTCCTCCATGATGGACGTACGTGTTGGCCCAGCCATGATTGAGAGCCGTGTGGCAGTGGACGTTGATGTGGTTAGCTCTGAACCGTCCTGCGATGTTGAGGTGTCAACCGTGGATGATGGAGTTGGGTTTCATGGATGTGGCTGGTGATGCTTGGCGTGGCGGTGGTTGGTTCTTCCATCACTTTGGCCTCACCACTCAGAAGCATCTTGAAAATAGCAGAACAAAGACTGCTGGTATCTGCGCAAGCCTCACAAAGAAGGCGAGCTGTCTAATAGTCTCGTATCATTCAGTACGATCAATTGACCCTTTCCAGTCTCTTGGGCAGAACACCCACCGGAACATTCCCATCTCCCCGTGCGTATCTCTTGGGGCGGCCCTCGATTCTACGCCACGAAGCGAAAGTGAGTGGCTCACCTGTGAGACCGCTTACCACGGTCCCTCGCGCTCAGTAAGCACCTTCGCCCGTAGCTGAAATTGATTGCTTTTTGGCCCCGAGGTCCCATACAGAGCTCCAATCACAGAGAGGCTTTCGCTTACCCGCAGTCCATGAGAAGTACCCTCAGCAAAGCAGCGGCGTCCGACGCATCGCACCCTAGCGGAGCAATGGCCTCGTCTGGCAGCAGTGAAGTTGCTAAAGCAGCCGGAGAGCCGAAAATCACTCTTCATTGGTGAACAAAAGTCCTCCTTGATGTTACTCCACCTAATAGGTCGACGTATGTATACTGACGTCGGCCAGGCTCGAGGTTTCTCGCTCTCACAGGATCTTGTGGCTGTTCGAAGAGCTTGGGGTTCCTTATGAGCTTAAAACCTACAAACGAACTAGGGACCTGCTTGCTCCTCCGGAGCTGAAAGAAGTCCACCCGCTCGGCAAGTCTCCTGTTGTCACTATTGAGATCCCGGGCTCTGCCACGCCCATAGTACTCGCTGAATCCGCAGCGATCGCGGAATATTTTTGCGAGTACTACGATGGCAAAGGGAAAGGCCTGGTCCCAACACGATACAGAGCTGGTAAAGATGGCCAGATCGGAGGCGAGACCGAGTCGTGGCTGCGATACAGAATGCTCATGCACTACGCCGAGGGCAGCATCATGCCATTGATGCTTCTGTCACTAATCGTGGGAAGTAGGTTATGGCCTCACTATTCTTGCATCTGGCACTCACAGCAGCAGGTATCCGGAAAGCGCCGGTTCCATTCTTCATCAAGCCTGTTACAAACGGTGTCGCGGGCAAGATTGAGGCATCCTTTCTTCAAAGGAACTTCAAGACCCATTACGACTTTCTCGAAGGCCAACTCGCCACTTCTCCTGATGGCGGGGATTATTTCTGCGGTAAAGACCTCACGGCTGCGGATATCATGCTCTCCTTTCCGCTCGAAGCCGGCCAGACTCGATCGGGGTTCACGCAGAGCCAGTACCCGAAGATTTGGGCTTATGTCGATCGGATCCATCAAAGAGGCGCCTACAAGCGTGCTGTTGCGAAAATTGTGGATGTGGAAGGTGATTTCAAGACGACGCTGTAAGAGATTGCTACACACCGGAGGCTTGATGGTAGAGGAACTCTCGTCTAGGTCGTAAACACCTCGCCGTTGTCAGCTGGGACCAGTGCAGGGACAATCCGTGCGTACGTGCGGCAATGCGATCGCCCAGATGGAATCGAACCCGAAGCGGAGCAGGCTTCTGCACCCCGGTCCTGCCAGCACTCGGCGAAAATACGAATCTGAATTACTCGGCTCGCAGCTTCGGGAAGAGATCGTACGTACGATAGGTTTATAATCCTTTCGCCCTTTGAATATTGGAAGTTGGGATACTGGAGTATCGCTGGGACGGGCCTACGCCGATTTGGCCCCGCTCCTTAAGCGAGCGGCTCAAACGTGTTGGCCAATACGTATATGAACATTGTGTGAAGTCCTTCAGCCCTGGCTGCTGATTGTCTGGCCTGGTTTCACATCCTTTCTAGGGCTGAAATGCGGCAGGGCAGGATCTGTGATTACTGTGACCTTCAGCCGCAATGACACTTTGCTGGTGGATTGTGAGGACAGCCAGCGCGCCTCGTTTCGACACTACGGGGGCCAAATGGACGGAGGAGATGCCATACAGGGCTTAAACCATATCGGATCAAGCATTATGTCTGGGCTTTGGGCACTGTCATGCTATGCTGATGATCATGACAGCCGTGGGCATCACTATTTAGATATATAAGACGCGCCAACGTGGCAAGATGGTGGTGTGCCAGGAGCCTGGGGTGCCATACTCTGCCACACGAAGCAGATCGTTCTTCACGCCGAACAAATGGCACGAGCGGGAGCCGGAGCTTGAGCTTGAGCTTTGTCCTGCATATACGCACCCTGGTCTCCCGCACAGTTTCCGGTGTGTATCCTGAACAGGCTCCGCAGCCTCCTACATACCTCATCCCATCCTGCACAGCATCGAATCTAGACCCAGTGGCCCGGACCGCCGACGAAAGCAGTGCTGTCGTCTTCTGACTTTCTCACTTTCGCAACCCGTTTCGGAGGCTGTTGCGCGAAAATCCCAGACTGAAAGAATAAGACTTTGCGCTCATCCAAACCACGAGCGCCCGGGGAACAACCACGCACGTCATCTTCCCTCCGCGAGCCTCGGTTAGCAGGGGCTTGCGCCGTCGGTGGTGAGCCGTCTGAGCGCCCGTCAGAGGGAGCCTGGGGTTCGAGCTCTCCAGCTCTCGAACATCTCTCTTCTCGCCAAGCAGAACAGAGCTTGATGTCGGGTAGCGGTCCTTGACTTGCTCGCTTGGTCGACGCGTGACACCCGGCGTGCGCCTCCCTGCAGACGGCAGACCTTATTCCGACAATCCGTGGGCGTCTTCTACTGTGGTGACGGTGTGCAGTCCTCGGGGAGCTTCACGCCTAGGGTTGAGCGCCCCGCACTACAGCGAGACAGTGTTTCGTGGAGTCTATATTTCTAGTACGTACTGACTACGTATGATCTTGATCACCATAAGCATCCCTTTCATCATTCGGATTCCTGTTTTTCCCCTCCACGTCTCACATCTCCGACCCGACACTGACTTCAATGGCGCCGGCTCTTGGTAATCGGCATGCGTCACAAGACTCGTCCCAGGAGACTTGTCAGACTGTCGCAGCCAATAACGCTGCCGCCATTGCAATGACTCAGGGCTTACTCATCGCACAGTTCAGCCAAGATCTCGCGCTCCTGGCATCTCCAGCAGGCAGTGACGCCGCAAAGAGTCCGCCAGAGACACCAAAGCCTCCTGGGTGCTGCCGCCAAACCTACTCGAGCGTGTCGAGGTCCCAACTCACCTCGTCATTCCCGAGCCTTCTTCCCTCTTGCAGCGACGGCCAGAGGGGCCAGGCGACAAAACAAAAGGCTGCCCCCCGACCCACCGCCCGCCCCGACACAGAGGACACGCCCCATAGCCGATGGTCCCCTCGTGGGCGCCCCTACTGCGTACAGCTGTGGACAGCCGGCGAGGCCCGTAGTCGCGGCATTCGGCGGTAAGACCGTGCGCTGTTGCAGGCGCTGGCACCGCGTGAAGCTCGCCGACTGCGCGAAAGCCCATGCACTGCGCGTGGTGCTGCGGGAGTGGCAGGAGTTGTGGGCTGATTGCTGAGCGTCCCGAGCGTCCAGTACCCAAAGGGGTCATTTCATTCTGAGTGATGACGGACCCACACCCAACAGTCGACCTTGACCGCAATCATGCCAGTTATTCGGATACGACTACTGACACCAACTTGGATTCCCCAGCCATCTCCATTTCGTCCATGCCCGATGGCCGTCATAACAGTGCAGGGCGACGTGCTGCGGCTGCCGGGCCTGCAAATGGTTCCGGCCCAGCTTCTAAAGCTACTAATCACCCCAGTGCCGCCTACACCACCGCCTCTCACCCTTATGCCGAGCCTGCTGACGCCGCTAATCCTTCCCCTGACACGCGACCTTTCTTTCTCCCAGAGGATTTAGAGTATCATACCGTCAGTGTACACGATCCCGACTCTCGACACCACCTAGCGGCTGCCTCCACCGAGCCCACTAGCTATACCCTAGGCGTCCCAAGCTTTGGTTCGCAGCCCTGGGTCGCTCCTTCTGGACCTTTTCTCGATTTTGCGCCTCAGCCAATATATGAGCCTACGGGTGAGTTGCTGCACGAACACATCCACCACTTCGACGAGTTCGACGTCCCTTCCCTTTCGAGCTTCCCAGCTGCCGTCTCCACCACTCCGAAGAATCCGCCACTCCCACCCACAAGCACCTCGGCCGACGTGGCCACCACCACCAATGGTACTGGCTCGGTCACGGCCTTTGTCCCGCCCTTGCTCCCTCGATCTGCCTTGAAACGAAAGCCGAGCTCGACTGCCTCGACGCCAACCGACTCTTCCGTCGACAAGAAAGTCCGAGTGCTCTCCAGACCTGGTCCCGACTCTGCCGTCGCAGCGAACCGTTCTGTCACGTTTGAGCGGATGTCAGGCGTCGGTCCAACGTCGCCTGATGAAGGATCTATCACTTCTGAGCTCCCAGCTGGCTCCCGGGCGCCTCCCGGTGCAGCTGGTGCCAACAGGAGGACTCGCCAGTCTTCCGGCTCGACCCCTAGACCATCAATACTTCCACCTACCTCGTCGCAAAGTTCGGCTCGTGGGAGAGGGACGCGCGTGTCGTCAGGGCATCCGCCGTCTATTCTCCCTCCTGAGAAGGTCTTCCCCATCCAGATCGGGTCAGATTTGTTCCGGTTGTCAGGCGCCTCGATCTCGTCCGATGGTATGGATACAGTCCGAGGCTGAGGTCGAGCGACCGGGCTGACGTGGTGAACAGCGCCATCCTACTTTACCCAGTTCTTCGAGGAACAAATCCGACAAAATGAGGAGTCCGGCGGCGTCAGGACGCTGTACATCGACCGCGACCCAGCCACCTTTCGAGACGTGGCCCGGCATCTACAAGGTTCGAATTCTGGCTCCAAGTGGTGTCGTTGTGGTGCTGACTGCTGTGGAGGCTACTACGTCAAACCTGTCGACGGAAGCCATTTCGTGAAGCTCTTCGCCGATGCTCAATTCTACAGCCGTAGGTACACACGATTTGCTGCGGTTGGAAGCTGATTTCTCTACAGTTCCCCGTCTGATCGATCAGCTATTCGAGTCGGAGATTTTCATTCAGATTGGCGAGCGCCATTTCCAGATCCCGAAAGACATCTTCTCAGAACCCGGAAACTCGCCCAACTTCTTCTCCCTGGGTTTCGCCGTCTTCTTCTCGACACCTGGTGAAGTCTTTCCGGGTCTTGACCGCCGAGGACTTCTCCGTCCCCCGTCTATAACTCCGCCGTATGTTCCGGGGCGGTCGGCAGAAATCTTCGCCGAATTACTACATTTACTACGCGGCTACCCTCTCCATATCCGAAATGAATCGCATCGATCTGAGCTCCTACGAGACTGCCGCTATTTCCATCTGCGAGGCTTAGAGCAGAAGATCATTGCGCACGAGATCAGCTATAATCTGGAGCGGCAGAAACACGAGATTTGTCTGCGACTGGAAGACGTCAAGCCCTCGGGCGTCTCCTACACCAGGGATGATTCACTCGGCGAAAAGCCGACCACTGGAGGATGGGTTTACTACGCCCGACCATTTGTAGACGACACCTCGTACGAAATGGTGGTGGAGATCGGGGCTGAGAGCACTGTGCTGGACCTGACCGACATGAGGGCGGATCTCCACGGGCTGGCGAAAGCTCGAGTGTCGTCGTTGTTCCAGGTTGTGGCGAACAAGATGAATCTGCCAACGAACGCGCCGCTGGGGCTGATGATGCTGTCGGGAGGACGGTCTTCGCAGTCCGCCAGTCCCGGACACACGCCTCTAAGCGAGGACCGGGTGAAAGTGCGCTTTGAGCCTGCAACAGACATCAGACTGGACGGGGAGAGCTTTGAGATCGACTGGGACAGTCCGGCCGGGCAGGTTATGCAACATGGGCCTTCAACTGCGCCCAGTGAATCCGAGTCGGAATCAGACGTGATGAGCGAAGGGACAGCGGTCAAACCCGGGCCTTCCACTACTGGCGGCCAACAGCGGCGACCTCAAACGCGACAAATACCGGCAGGGGCACCCTCTCACCCAGGTGCAGCGCGCGGATCTTTACCCGTGCCCCCGATCCAGACGACCAGACTTTCTGCGCCATCCACGAAGAAGAGGAAACGGCAGAGCAGTCAAGGCGAGCTTGGGGAGTGGACAATTCGAACCGGTCAGTGGCGATTGCGAGTGCAACCTAATTCTCAGGATACGATCCGAGGGGGATTTGAGATCGTCTTCATCGGAGTCAAAATCGACGCCTACTCGAGTGAGAGAGCGAGAAATGCCAGAAGGGGCTTCCTCCATTGATGGGAGCACCTGTCCGTTACGTACAGCCCGGCTGTCGCAACAAGGTCACCGCGGCCAAACACATGTCTTCACCGCCTATCGGTTACCCAAACTGGGTTGCACTACGCCACGCCGAGCTTGGCGGATGCCTTTCGAGTCGCATTCATCCAAGCAACAGTTGGTCGACTCTTGCTTGTTACGACAACATCTCACCTGACTTCAGCCGTTTTGGGGTCGGCCAGGGCCCTAAAGCTCCAGCTTGCACGACCCAACGGGCATGATATTCCACGTGCCGGTCGAATGAACGTGCACGGTGTCGACGAAAGAACGCTCATCTCATCACGTCGCCTAATCGGATCTTTATAATTGCATGACGGCATAGGACATTACATCACATTGCGCGTGGCGTTTTTCAAAGAGCTTTGTTTCCATGTCTGCCTGGCTGTCGTTTGGCTGGGGGCGTATAGTCAGAAGATATAACCTATTTGCTTTCACGTCCAGTTGAGGATGTTTCATTTGCCGAAAACGAAATGGTCAGGTCTGGAAAGGGGAGGGGAAGCAAGGGAAGGATGAGGCAAGCGATACCAGCGTGCAGCCTTGCCACATGACTACTCGGTCGACCTTTCAGGGCCGCGATGTTTGCCTATTTTGGGGGCCAGCGGAATCGTGTCCAACAGCGAGGCACCACGCACCAGGCTTACCTGGACGCGATTGGATGCGCAGGCTCTCTCTCGCACGCGGACACACTGCAACACCGCGTCGAGCTTCAGCCTCAGCGAATCAGGTATGCATGCATGGGAGACACATTTGTTCTGGGACCGCATGGCAACAGTCACCCGTTCCACGAATGCGGAAGTGAAACATACCTTTGTCGGTAACAGATTGGGGGATTGCCGACCCATGGGGTAACCACGGCTTGCGGAATCCCGGGCCAACGCAGGGACGATAAGTATGCATTGCAGGCGAATGCAACCCGGAAGTGGAAGTGTGGCGTGGCAATCCAGCGGAGGCCAAATGGCATCGAAATGTTCCCACATCGGGGGCGTCTGTATGGGTCCTTGTCAGGAGGCTTCAGCGGTGTCGGCGTCGGCATGTGTCTGTCACCTCAACGCTTTTGGACCGCCTGTTGATGGTGTTATCGAGTGATGGATGAGCATATACAGCCGCGTGCTTGATCTGACCGACTTTCTTGCATGCTCTGCCGTCACTGGCACGGATGAGACAGAGCCTACATGCCGATGACGCATTGGATGTCCGAGGACCTGTCGTGTTTGCATGCCGCCACCCGCTGTCGAAGCTACCAGGACAATACGAGCTCACGATTTAATCTGGGGCCCGGCGAAGCACAATACCGCTATCTCCCACTCGTGAGCCTCATGAAGGGCCACACACAACCATCTACATATGTACTCGTGGTACCGTCGGCGGGCTCGAGCATGCTATCGGCTCCTCGATCGATCACAGGGTGTGGCGCCCCAAGCTGCTCTTCGCGGAGGCGGAGACGGAGACGTAGCCTCCTCCCAGCTATATAGCTCTTGTTTCGAGTCTTGCAGACAAGTTCCACCAAGAGAGTATGTGCTCCACAGAGACATGTCAAGATAGCAAACAATCAAAAAAAGAGCATACAATACAAGCCAGTGTCTTCATTATTCCCACTGTGAGACTTGATGGTGTCCGGTTACTGTGTAATATACGTTCTCGTTCGAGAGTCGTTCTCAATCAGTACTTATACTTTCACTTTCACTTTCACTTCATTATCATGGCATGCATGTCCGCTTCTCTACCTCGATCGACTTCTACCTACAGTGTCCTATTCTCTGTCTGGCACTATAGGTGTAGATGTACCAATCAAGGTTGACATAGAGGACAAACCTGGGTCAACCTCTGAGTCGTGGACTCGATGATGGCTGTCCTAGTCTTTGTCCTTACCGTATCTTGAGACGTCTCTTCCAAACCCTCCTTTTCCCTCAATCCATATGCGATGCGCCTTCCATTCTGGGCACGGCCTCGCTCACACGTGAGCTGAGCGGCTGTCTTCTCTCGTGGATAGAGTAATTATTTCCCGGTTCTAGATCGAGCAGCAAACCTTGGCAGGACTCTTCTTCCCTCCTCCGGATCATTCAATTCGTTGCCGAGATTCTGAAATCACCGTGAAGGAAAATCGCATTTGACTAATCCCTCAACAAGCTGCATGTCTCACCTGGACGACATGGTCAGGAGGGGGCATATTGATGAAACGCAAAACCTCGTGTTCGCGTCTGCTGTGCAACGGTGTGCTTTCGGGTATCGGTCGTACGATCGTAGAGATGGGTTGGCATTATTCAATGACAAGCTGGGAACGAATAGTGATCATAGCTGACCTACCTCGTTAAGATAGGGATCATGCTCGTTCTCGTTTCGTGCGACGTTCTTTCCAAGGCCACAATTTGGTTGCCTTCGGAATATCCCCCACCGTCATCCCTCGAGTATCGATCGCCACCTTCCAGAAGGATGCACCTGCGAAAGCCAAGCTTGCAAGGAACGAAGTGGCGGCAACACCATCAGCAGAAGATGCTTTGCAAACTGAATGATGGTGAGAGTGCCATGCGGATTGCAAGGTTTCCGCGGTCCCGAGGCTTTGCTCAGCACCGGCGACGCACTCGGTGCATGTGGAGGCGCTAATACCGCAAATTCGAGCCATTGGGGACAAAACATTGCCTGTTAGGTCTTCGGCCCCTCGATACCGACGGACAGTCAAAGAGGGGATCTCATGGGAGCTGCCAGAATACGAAGGATGGTGTTTGAAGATGCGGATGGTGAAGGGAACGCTGACAAAGGAAGGATTGCGTCCCAAAGTTCGTGTGTTGACCGGGTGGAACCCCTTGGTCGCCTCGAGCGGGATTTTGAGCACAATGAGCAGGCTGAGGTCATGCTGGACTTCGGGGGATGAGGTGTGATGCGATGAGGCTGTCAAAGGTACGATAGAGACGGTGACGCATGCTATCTCGTAAAATCATCGTCGCCGGTCCCTTCGCTTAAGCAGTGGGTATGCAAGGGTCACCCTTTCCGCGCTTCCAGGTGCAGTTTCCGATGTCGATCATCCAGAGAACAAAGAGGCCAATTGCGGTTGCAGCACCAGCGAAGGTCATTTCGTGGCGTGATGAGAAGGCAGCAGCCTCTCGCAGGGGAGGGAAAGAAAGGCGGTGGTTGGGTACCGCGGCCGTCAGTGTGTGTCGAGCATTATTCATCAGCACTCCCCCCGTTGAGGGCTAGTCTTTGCTCGACAGTGTGGTCGGAATGCGGAGCGTCGATTATGAAAGATCCCGTCCATGGAAAGCCTCTTTAGGGCTGGCGCGTGTACTGATAGGATGGCCACACTACCAGCTGACCTTCGTGCCCAGTGAAGCCTACAGAAGGACGCACACTGCTTCCTGTGGCTGTTGTCTCCGTGGGCGCTTGTCATAAGCCGCTCATGGGTCAGCCTGTCTGTCTCTCCCCGTGAACTCCATGGAACCCCCTCTTCCTCCAGCCTCGCCATGAACTTTCAGCCAGTCTGTCGACGCGGACTCTCCTTCAGGTGCCAGGTATATTCGTCCAGATGTGAGTCACGGGGCCTCAGATCGTTCAGGAAGCTGTTTGTCAAGATTTCTATTCTGTGCCGGCACGCGCTACATCACACGCCAACGGCTGCACTTGCAAGCCATGCGATTATTGACTGAAGGATGATTCTGGTGCCGGACCCGAGAAAGGAAATCATTCAAATCTTTACACCCCGGTATGTGGCACCCGACAGTCTCTGCCATTCTCTGGCTTAATGTCTGACCGGCTGTGACGGCTTCAGCGTAGACACGCAGGCGACAGGCTGAGTGCGCATTCTGTAGGAGTCCTCCCTTCGAGTGTCCCACTATGTGGTTGTTCTCCGACGCAGAAGCGGTAATATCCCCGAAAACTACCTAGTCGGCTAGGTGATTCGTGACTTTGAATGAAGTTGACCATTACCGCTTCTTCTTCTGGAAGAGGTGGCTCCGCTGGCTCCGACCCTCCCTAACAAGGACATGCTCTTTTCCCGTGCAGTGCCAACTTCCCGTAATCGTGGCCCGGGGCAACAGGGGAGAGTTCCTGGTTCTGAACTGACTTGTCCCTCCTTGTGGAGTGTTTCACGGTGGAGAATACTCTCCAGCCTGCTTCGCGAGGTGGAGCTGGCCACATGGTGGGACTAGGCGATCGGGCAGGCGAGCAGAGGAAGGATTCTGATCAGACCAGTGACGGACGAGCTTGCTGACACGGAAGAGTTCTTGATCTAACTTCTTGATATTAGGACTTGGCTCTGTCGAGCCAGATTTCTCACAGTCGACGACTTGAGGCAATGCCCTAGCGAAACCGTCCAGATTCGGCTGGATTAACTCGCCCTTTGACTCAGTTGGCGCCTTCCAGGCGATCTGCACCTGTAGCATCGGACAATGGAGCCGTCAAAGCAGAACTCATACCTTTCTGGGAAGGAATGGGGCGACCTCCGGGCCAAGCACCAATGTTCTAGAGAAGGGTTGCCCGAACCAGCAGCTGGATGGTGATGTTCTGCTTAGCCAGGGCAACTCAGGTTGTGATAGAGGGGTTGGTGTCGCAAGGAGTCGGCTTCTACATAGCGCTTTATAATACGGTGGCATGGCAGAGTGAGCCACCGACGGAGCAGTCGTGATGCAGGGACTTTTGATTCAACGCTGCTATCGTCTGCTTCTATAGGGACGATTGCAACCTGAGTCCACGCTGCCTCTTTTACTGCGGCTGCCGTGAATGAGGCCATACATGTACTAAAGCCTTTGGAAGTGACGGCGACGCGCCATGCCTACGGACCTCTGGACCAGGTCACGATATTGCGGCTCAAGGATGGGCCTCAGACCGCTGGATATTCCTTGCTAGCTTGAACAATGCGGGTTGAACTGGGCAATCCGCAACTCGCCATGGAGCAGTGCCAGGTTGTGGTGGATTATATGTGGAAATGAGCAGGCAACCGAGAAGGATTTTGTGACGTGTCACACTGCCCGAATGGGTAGTTGCTGTCGCGATCGAGCAATGTTTCTGGCAGGGCTTGGTCAATGGACATCGATCCCAAGAACTTGATCCTTTAGTTATTCAGTTGATGCGATTGAGCAATGGCGGCTCCTCACTCCATGCTCAAGCTCGAAATATTCAGCGAATGCAATGTCGAGCGCATCGTGCAAGGGATAGATAACTCAGGCACAGATAACAATGGTAGGGGCATTGAATAGAATTACTCATGTGTCCCTCCAAATGCAGGACTTTCTCTAGAGTGATGTGGTCCAGGCATCGATGACGTCGCATACCGCACGTATGAAGTTCCGACGGACAGAGGCCATAAAGCTCGTTGGATGCGAGGAGAAGGTGCGACGAATCTGTCTCCTGCATCGAAAATAGTGTCAGTATCAAATCAGGACGAGATGAACAAGGCTGAGATCGGGGCAAAGGTTGAGTAATGAGACAGTTTGGTGACCGATTCAGGCAATATCGGACTTGCTGGACGCTGCACCATCCATCCCTTACCATCTGAAATGAACAAAGTTCAACGTTCGAAAGCAACCCGTGGTTGATTCGGGTTGCGATGTCTTCAACCTAATCGCCACGAGTTGAACATGATCTGCGCTCAGAATGGATTTGATAAGACCAATGAAAGTATGCCTATTGAGGGAGCTCTCCTGTGATCTGTGTACGTGTCAGGGCGGATTATGGCTCCCGTATATGCAGCAGGCAAGAATTGCGACGAGGACACTCGCGGCGCCTCGAAGCTTGTCAATGCTTCGACAGCAGTACTTTTCCTGCCTTGACGACGAAGACAACATCGCCTGATTTCCCTACGCTCGAGTGCATCGAGCGTTGGTGCTGGGCGCAACTTGTCCAATGTCGCTGGTCATCTGCCCGAGCTACATTCCCCTGGCTGAGCACCGTCCTCTTTCGGACCCTGGGTCAACAGCTCCTAGCTTCAGACAACAGCCCAAAGAAAAATGTACTTGCTCATTCAAACGTGCCTGCTGCTGGGGCTCAATATGTCTTGTATGACACATAGTGGTGTCTTAGCGAGTGCCCAAAGGAGTAGTTGTCATAGGACCTACCGGTGCCCAAGCCGCAGATCAAAGAACTACCAGGGATCTCCCACAGAGAGTCCTCATGCCGGAGGTCGATTGATCCCGATTGTCTCAGAATATTTCATCATGAGTAAGTGCCAAGCTGTGGAAATGGTGTGGCACTGTTGGACGCTCTCACGCCCAAGTGTTGACATGCTCTAGCGCAGTGGTTCCACTTGTGACTTGGATATACGGGCAAGGATTGTCAAATTGCGTGGTCCAGCCTGCGGCTCCTCCGGAAAAGCCTTCGAGGTCTCCTAGGACCATCGCTTGCTGGTTTGAATCATCCTAGCGATCGGTGGACTTACGCTAATACGATTACCAGAAACGGTTTGGATGGGCGTGACCAATATCTTGCTAATCAGACCGGCGCGAAGACGATGGCCATCGAGCTTCTGTTCGGCACCTGAAGGCTTGAAGCCATCTTTTCAGGGGCTCGCTAGACATCAAAGCCACGGCAAGCACGGTGACTAAGGACGTCACCCAGGCATGAGAGGCGCGTCATGGCCGTCTCCGGGTGACCTCTAAAATGTTTGCTAGGTCATGCCGAACGGATCCATGCACTAGCCCATCATGAAGACCGATTCTGGGCCCTTTCTAGCCTGTCTGCGAAGCAGCCAGCCTCATGGGTCGACGTCTAACGCAAGGTTCGGAACTGTCGACTCAGCTCACCACGCAGCACATCGCATCCATGTGGCCGGTGCATCGTGAAAACCGTCCCAACTAGAGCACATTGAGCGATCAGTCCCTCAAATCCACGAGGAGCTTGCTCAGGTACGCTTGTTGAGAATGAATTCCTGCTAGGATGGTGTCTTGTACTAGGTGAGTGACCGCCTGCGGCGTGAGTCAGCTACTTCAGGAGAGCTGGGGTGGAAGCGACGACGAGTTGATTTTGAGAGCGGATGCATCGAATAGCCGCCAGCTCCAGCCCTAGATCTTTGCCTAAAACAGCTGGTCGGAACAAAAACGCCATCGTACTGCCCACTTCGAACCGTCGAAGGCCACATGACGTGGTCACAACCTCACGTTGTCAGCCCGTGGCACAAAGAGGAGTCGAGGAAGTATTTGGTGGAAGAGCTGGCGTTCGCTTGCTTCTGTAAGAGATGCTGGAATACTGCGCTACATATTGACCTTTGAGACCTGGCGGGCGGGTGCCGAGAGGATGGTGTGGCTGTCGCAGAGGACATCGCCGAGGTGGACAATTGGTAGTTGGGTCGAGTCCCCACTGCAACTCTTCACGGCTTGGCCAACACCTCCTCTCCCAACTGTCGAAGAGCTCCCTCATATCTCTGTCTGAGTTCTGAGTGCTCGAGGCTTAGCTGGAGCTTCGACAGTTTCCCCTCTCTGTGAATGGAGGGTTCTGGGAGTGCTTTTCCTGGCGCAGGCTCCTTGCGTTTACCTCCTATCTCCCGCCAAAACCAGGCCCCTTCTCTATGTTCGACAAGTGTCCATGCTTGACCTCCCCTGCCAGCCCGCGCAGTCCGTCCGACCCGGTGTACATAGGTCAAAGCACTGTTGGGAACATCGTATGATACGACATGCTCAAGGCCTGGAACATCGAGACCACGTGAGGCCCGGTCTGTTGCGATCAAGATTGATATTTTGGAGTTGCGAAAAGAAGCCAGGGCACGTCGGGATGAAGCCGACGAGGCGGTGCTCCGGGTCAACGTAGAAATCTGGGGCGCCAGTTGGGGATCGAGGAGACTCAGTAACCTGGAGAGCCTCTCAGCAGAGGCGGTGGACCGTGCAAATACTAGCGCTCGTGGCGTCTTGTCATGCTGCTGACTTTCTGTCCGCTGGCCCGCCACAACCTTGGTCCGCCCTGAAATTCGCTCGGAGTCTGAGGGGCTGTCTACACTCGAACTTTCTTCATCGGAAGAGGTAGCTTCCTCAGAATCAGATGACGATTCCGAGGTCGAATCCGACCTCAATCTCGTGTCCAGAACGGCAGTGGTGGAAGGCTTCGACAAAGGCGCAGTTATTCCAATGTGATTCCTCACTAGCTCTAGCAGGTACAGTGGTTTCTCAGAGCCGTCCGGAACAGGAATTGCCATCTCCTTTAGCGTCTCGGGAAGGTGAAATATCTCGTTGTTCTTTTCAGTCAACACAGCATCTTGTGCATCGGGCATGGGCATTGCTGCCTTGTCTCCCTTCTTGTCTGCCTGGTAGCCACCAAGGACGACCAGCTTGGGGTTGTGTAATCCCAAGGCATTGAGTCTAGACAGATTCCGCGTCATAGTTGCAGAGAGCAGGATCTTGGCGACTCTCCGCTTTGGTGGTGTCATTCCCATATGTCTGAGCAAGTCATCTCTCTTCTGCGTAGCCACTTGAGACTCTAAAGCTGGCCTGACGACTGCAACCCACTCTTGATAGCTCTCGTTGAGTAACCTGTCTGCCTCGTCCACCACGAGCCATGCCAGGTGTTCGAGCGTGAACCCAGGGGTGGATCTGAGGTGATCTACTAAGCGGCCTGGTGTTGTAATGAGCACGTCGACTTTGGACCGGTATTGAGTCATGTAGCCGACAGACTCCAGCGGGTCTTCCTCCTTCGCCTTTTGCGCCAATCTTGCCAGCGAAAGGTTGGACCAGTCTATGGGACTTTGCTGCCATTTCTCGTACTCCTCAAGGTCATATACCTTCTCCTCCTTGACCAATGTTTGCTGCTCTTCCTGAAGAGTTTTGCTTCCCACAGCAGTCGCAAACTTAATAGAAGTCCCTGCCGCGCAAGCTTCGCACAGGTCGCGTACCTGCTTGACCAGTTCTCGTGTAGGCACAACAATAACAGCTCTGAGCTTTGTGCCTGGAAGATCTTTTAATGCTGCTATAATGGGCAAGACATATGACAGAGTTTTGCCAGAGCCTGTAGCGGCTGAAATGCAGAGATCACCCGCATGTCTGTCCGGACCGCTGAGCAGCAATGGTAGCACTGCTGCTTGTATTGGCAAGGGTCGTTGCAGACCACTTTTTCTCAGGTTTCCCGCCAGAACTTCTGTAAGCCCGAAAGAGCCAAACTCTGTAGTGGACTCGGAGGGTACAATCAAGGGATGTTCTTGCCAGGCAGGAAGAATCGAGTATGCGGGCGCCTCCCGCACCACTTCTACCTGCTCGGGCTGAGGTATGGGCTCAAGGCCATGTAGCTCCAGGGGTGGCTGCACAGGGATTGCCTCGGCCTTGGTTTGTAATTGGTCTTGCTGCTTGGCCTTTTCGAACTTAGAGAGGACCGCAGCATGTTTCTGCGTACTTGCGATATCGTCTGCGCCCTCTGTCTCCTCAGCTTGTTTTTCCGTGTGTTCTTCCTTCAACTTTTTGCCTTTCTTATTGCGCTTCGATACGCCTCCGTCTCTCAATTTTCCGGCGCCAAGTTGCCCTGAATCTGTTGGATGCTGTATCTTGATCGCTGCGTTGGTTTCGTCTTTCGCTTCTCTGGCTTCTCCTCGAAGTGTCTTCTCGGCGTCGCCCTTATTGCTCCTTTCCGCTCCCTCATCTTCGAGCCCAAGCTCACCTGCAAGCTCTGTCTTGGCTCGTTGTGGTGGCCCTTTGGATCGTTTGGCCCTCACACTGACTGGGGCTCCTCCGGACCTTGCAGTCTCCGTGACGCGGTATCGATCGAGGGTGGCCTTTCCGCTTGCAGCAAAAAGCGCTCCACTGGGACGGTTGCTCTCGGGCGGCGATTGAATCGATGGCGTAGTAAGCGACTGATCAGTGGACTTTGAAGTCTTCAACTTCTTGTTCCTTGGCTGAGACTCTTGTTCCTCGCGCCTGCGCTTGTCGAGACCCGAGCTCGGCTTAGAGCTAGCATCTGCTTCCGATGACAAGGTCTTTGCAGGCGGAACATATCGCGCGTAGAACGGTGACATGCCGCCAGAGGATGAAGAATCAATGAACGATACTCCTCGAGATAACTGAATTGTTGGAGAAAAAGGTTACAGGGACTCATTATCGCCGGCAGAAATGCCTTCTCTCATTGGATGCACGAATGTGGGTTAAATGGCTTCACCGCCTTCGGAATTCGGAATTTCCCCTTTTCCTGCATTTTCTCGACGTGACTTGTCTTCACCATTGCAGGGGGGGCGGGCATTCTGAGGTGTACAGTGACCAAATCTACATGTTCGACAATGGCCTGTTAGAAGATGCACACACCGGAAGTATTATGCACTTAGCGAAGGTTCGGAACAACCAGCTAAGGATGCCAATCGCTGCCCAGGATGCCGTACCACATTGCCATGGTTAGCGACTTCTTCTTCCCCCAGCCTGGAGGAGTCGAGAGTCATATCTACCAACTTTCGTCCAAACTGATCGACCGAGGGCACAAGGTTGTGGTGATAACGCATGCCTACGAAGGTCGAACGGGCGTCCGCTACCTGACGAACGGGCTCAAGGTCTACCATGTGCCCTTCTTCATCATCTATCGAGAGACAACCATGCCTACAGTCTTCTCCTTCTTCCCGATGTTCCGCAATATAGTCATCAGAGAAGAAATCCAAATTGTCCATGGCCATGGTAGTTTGAGCAGTTTCTGCCACGAGGCAATCCTGCACGCTCGCACCATGGGTCTCCGCACTGTCTTCACCGATCACTCACTGTTCGGATTTGCCGACGCCGGTTCCATATTGACCAACAAGCTGCTCAAATTCGCCTTGAGTGATGTGGACCATGCGATCTGTGTGAGCCACACATGCAAGGAGAACACCGTGCTTCGAGCCTCGCTTGACCCTTTGATGGTCTCAGTCATCCCCAACGCCGTGGTCGCGGAGAACTTTCAGCCGAAATCATACATCCCGAACTCCCGAAATGAAATGGACTATTTGAGACCGAGGCCGCTGCCTCAACGCCTGGGTCCTGGCGACACGATTGTAATTGTCGTTATTTCCCGGCTATTTTACAACAAGGGGACAGATCTCTTGATCGCAGCAATTCCTAGAATCCTGGCAGTACATCCCAACGTCCGTTTCATCATCGCGGGTTCGGGGCCGAAGGCTATTGACCTGGAGCAGATGCTTGAACGGCGGATGCTCCAAGACAAAGTGGAGCTTGTCGGCCCAGTGCGCCACGAAGAAGTCCGCGACGTGATGGTCAGAGGACATATATACCTACATCCGAGTCTGACTGAGGCTTTTGGGACCGTCATCGTCGAGGCTGCTAGTTGTGGTCTTTACGTCGTGTGTACCAGAGTCGGTGGTATCCCGGAGGTCCTCCCAGCGCACATGACGACGTTTGCAAAACCAGAAGAAGATGACTTGGTCCTTGCGACAGGGAAAGCGATCGCCGCGTTGCGGTCGGGAAAGGTCAAGACCGAGCGGTTTCACGATCAGGTCAAAATGATGTACTCCTGGACCGATGTTGCACAAAGAACAGAACGAGTCTATGACGGCATCACCGGCGCTATCAGCGAACAAGAGTTCTACGGTGAACATGCCAACGCGCCCTGGAGTGCTTCACGTGTCCGTGGCTATGCCCTGATTGACCGGTTGAAGCGGTACTATGGATGCGGAATATGGGCCGGCAAGCTTTTCTGCCTTTGCGTGGTCATTGACTACCTCATATTTTTGTTTCTGGAGTTCTGGGCTCCAAGATCGCGCATTGACATAGCACGGTCCTGGCCACGGAAGCCCTTCATCAACGACAAGAACAAGCCTGTCGAGAATGGCGCGTATCGCCGTAGAGGTACAGACCTGATGGATCGGCGCAATGGAAGCCTCGTCATACGCTGAAGCTTCTTGGACCTCGGCGCGGAAATTTCCGGTTTGACCGAACCACCACTCGAGCACACTGTTCAAACAGATCGATCAACAAGAGAGCTTCCTAGACAGTCAGTTGACGAGCAGCTCAGCAACCAGTACGAGGCGAGATTCTTGTAAAGCTGAGGAGGGTTATGATCAGAGCTTACTCGACATGAGTTGGCCAACGTTGCCTGCGCAAGCTGCCTACTTGGCGCTCAAGAACGGCCGCAGGAGGAACGCGTTGTCTCTAGCTGTATTACGAGACTTACGGAGCCAGCTCCATGCATACAACACATCACCTTTGGACGGCCGCCTCAGGATTCTGCCTCCCTTCCAGCCGGGAATTCTGACTGAACTGGAGTCGGCGGTCAAAGACGGAAACACGGACGCCCGAAATCAATACGGGTGGCTCCTCGAAGCCGACAAGTGGCAAGAGCACCGAAGCGAACTGCCCAAGGTCATCGTGTTACGCAGTGAAGGCGCGGTCTTCTCATCGGGCCACGATTTGAGTGAGCTACGGTCGCTAAGTCATGATGAAGTGAAGGAGACGTTTCGTTTGTGCGCGGAAGTGATGACCCTGATTCGACGGTCCCCAGCACCAGTGATTGGTGTTATCCAGGGTCTCGCGACCGCTGCCGGGGCACAGCTCGCATTGACGACAGACCTCCCTGTTGCTTGTGCTTCAACCCAGTTTCGACTGCCTGGGGCGAGTATCGGCCTGCCATGCTCTTCCCCCTCCACAGCCGCCTCACGCCGACTTGGCCACGCATTCACGTACAGAATGCTAGCCCTGGCGGAGCCAGTCCGCGCAGACCAACTTCCAGGAGGAGCAGTTGATGTAGTGCCAGATGAGGAAGCTCTGGAAAAGCGGGTGGCCGGCATAGTAAGTCAACTATCAGAAACCACGGCAGGACAGCCGCAGGCTTTGGGCAAATGGGGATACTGGACGCAACTGGGGCTGAACGGCGCCCATTCTGCACATGGCGGTGACGGCTACGAGGATGCAGTGACCTGGACCGGTAGGCTAATGGCATTACACGCGAGATCTGCAGACGCAAAAGAGGGTATCAATGCCTTCTTTGAGAAGAGGTCACCATCTTGGAAGACATGAATTAGACCTGTTGCCCTGGCAGCATCATGCGGTCAAGCGGCAAGCGATTTGGACGAGGCGCGCAGAGATGGGGTTATGGTCATACTCTGCAGCATGACACATCTGATCGGAAACAACGGTGCCGAAAGTCCATAATGATGAAACATACATTCCCATCTGGGGTCATGAGTGGACGGCAGCAGTGCCTGAAAAAGCGATGGCAGCGTCAGATTTCCAGAGTCGGATGTCGGGGCAGCGAGGCCAGATTTGCGAGACTCGTGGGTTGTTGGAGGGCCTGGTTAAGTCTTTCGGCTGCCTCGGCTGCATATTTAGTTACTATGGGCGCCCGCCTACAGCCCCCATCCAGGCATGCCCATGACCTAAGTGGACGGGCGGACGGGCCCAGAGCAGTAGACCAGCCATGATTCGGCCTTAGCAGTTCGTCGCTTGGGGTTAAACCCGGAGGTGCCCCTCCTTCTCGGACTTGATGTCCTTCGCTCTCGAGGAAAAGTTCTCTGGATACTCTTTGTAGCATCAGGCCCGACTACGATGCCAGAATCGTCGAGAGGACGGAGTTTCTAATGGATCATGGTGCGCTTCGAGAGATTGACACTGTCATCGTCGGTATGTGTAACATAGCACGCCTTGACCCATTTCAGCGAGGACAAAGTGAACTAACCGCATGTTTTCTAATTCTGCTTCAGGAAACGGCCCCTCTGCATTGATTCTGTCGTATATCCTCCATGGCCACATACCCTACTACGACGAATCCAGCCCGCATCCCGATCCAATCCTCCACGAAAGATTGCTTCGATCTAGTCATGATCTCCTCAACATCGACATAGACTTCCTGACAGAGCCCTTTTCTGCCTCAAGATTTTCCTACTCTACCCAAGCCCTCCCCGTCAATGTCCTCCTCGACACCTTGGTCAGGCCACTAGGGGAAACGGATGACGGGCAGAAGAAGACATGTGTGAAGTGGAAATACGAGCCTTCCCGAGCGGTTGGCCATGTGGTTCTCGGGCATACTAAACAGGCTGGAGGCCAGTGGGTGGACAATCCGGTCCAAGCCAGTTGGGATATTGGCACCTTGAGCTATGCCGGTATGTTATCGCTTCCAGGATACGGTTTCGATGAGCACTATCAGAGGCGACACGGTCAGCCTTTGCCGATATTCCTCAGACCTTCCAGACGTGCTGTGGCCGACTATCTTGCAGCATATCCCGATCAGGTGGGTATCTCCGATTCCATCCGCAACGGAGAGCAGGTATGGGGAGTTGCTCGACAAGGCGATGGCTTTTTCGTTTCTTCGCACAACATGCATTGCAGGAATCTTGTTCTGGCATCCGGGATTTTTAGTGAGCTCATTGCTCCACGGCCTTTACTTCGTCCACTGGTGGACCTCATGGACAACCAGGGAGGAGCATCTGGGCTTCCTCTTCTTGTCATCGGCTCCGGCTTCAGTGCCGCAGATGTGATAATTTCAAGTCCATCTGACCAGAAAATTCTCCATATTTACAAATGGTCACCGTCGACGTCGCCTTCGCCACTACGAGGCTGTCATCAGCATGCATATCCGGAGTACGCAGGAGTGTATCGTCGTATGAAGCTTGCGGCTCTTTCGTCGTCTCATTCCAGGGAAAAGCCCCGCAGACCTAGTCGCCATGCGTCCGAGTTTGATTCGAGCCGTCACTGGCAATCTACCTATGAAGGACTGCCAAACACCGAAGTCAAGGACGTCCAGATTGCAGATGATAGGCTCTCCGCGACGGTCACCTTGCAAAGGGCAGGGAAATCTGAGCCACCGTTCCAGCGTCGAGTGAGCGGTCTGGCATACGTGGTAGGGCGTCGCGGCTCGTTGGACTACCTATCACCAGCTCTACTCGAAGAAGTTCTCCCCGGAGTTTCCGATGCTTCAGGCATCAAAGATCGTCCCATTATCTCCGGCCAAACATTACGCGAAAGGGCCAACGAGAACCTTGAACTGGCACCGCATGTCTTCATCATCGGCAGCCTGACTGGTGACTCGCTAATACGCTTCGCTTACGGTGGGTGTGCCTATGCGGCCGGAAAGATCATGCAGGCTTCGGGTCAAATTACCAATGGCACAAACTACGTAGAGAAGCAAAAGAATAACGGCGTGGTCAGGGCTTGCTTGAGCCGTCATCAGACCCCTACATCTTCGCCAAAGATACCAGCTATGAATGGCTTGGACGGTCATGAGGCAAGTCCGGTGAGCCTGGCGCGCAAAGAAGATTCAACGCTGGATAGACGGAAAGAATCATAGAGTAGCGCTTGTATTAGGAGTGCTATTATATGGAGGGTGGGCGACTAGTGCGCGATCTCTTGTTCATATGAATGTTCCTTGGGATGGTGTGTTGATATTGAATGATGTTATGTGCTGGTGGCTCTCGAAGATTAGAGGTGTGATTGGGACACCCCTCTGCCTATATACCTCCCAGATAAGACGCTGAAAACCACTGTACAGATTCGCTCTACACAGTGGTCACGCTGACACCACCTTCTTAACTTAGGTGGAACAGACCGACCATGGTGGGTGAATGGTGACAAGGCTGTGAAATGAGATAAACAAGGCTGCCGGGAATAAATCTCCGAACCTGTGACGCAACCACACCGCGAATCCGAAAGTCAAGCTCGTGGAGATTTCTTGGAATAGAACCCTCTCTTTTCAATCCTGGCACCGAAACTATGTCGATGGCAATAACTCCGTTCTGGCTTTGACGACAAATAGCATGCCATGGAGGGCACTCCGCCTTCATGCTGGACCACGCCTCCTTTGGCGATGCCATCGACATTCATCCAACTCGGCCAACGCATCACACGCGCGACCTCAGGTAGATAGCCAAAACAGCCAACTCAACCGCATTTCGTACAATCCAAACGATGAGGCATCTCTCTCAGACTTGGGCCAGCAGATCGTTTCCGACTATGCCCACCTTCGCGCCGGCTACGAAGCCCCTAAATACCCCATTGTGTTGGCGCATGGGCTCCTAGGCTTCGACGAACTTCGCCTCCTACCAGGGAACTTGGTGCCCGGCATCGCCTACTGGCGGGGCATTCGCGAAGCCTATCAGTCGCACGGGATACAATGCATCACGACTGCTGTTCCCAGGACGGCATCCATCCCCGAGCGCGCCCAGGTCCTTATGGACCAGATCGCATCCAAACTTCCCACCCGCGAAGGCGGACACGGCAGAGAAGTCAACATTATCGCACATTCCATGGGCGGCCTCGACGCGCGGTATATGATCTCCCGATTGTGCCCGTCTCCGTCGCTCTTCCGCGTCCGTTCTCTCACCACCATAGCGACGCCCCATCGAGGCAGTTCCGCCGCGGATATGCTCTTCAGAGATATTGGACCAGACTTGCTGCCGCGTATCTACCGTCTTCTCACCCGCTTCAACATCGACTACGGCGCCTTTTCTCAGCTTACCACGCCGTATATGCGCGACAAATTCAACCGCGTGGTCCCGAATCATCCTGATGTCAAATATTTCTCCTACGGCGCCAGCGCTACTCCGCATCTTTTCAGCGTGTTTAGGATGAGCCATGACCTGATGAATGTGCTTGAAGGGCCGAACGACGGGCTGGTGTCTGTTAGAAGTGCCAAGTGGGGAGAGTATAGGGGCACTTTGATGGGAGTCACCCATCTGGACTTGATCAACTGGACGAATCGCTTGAAAGTTGCAGCTGGACGGCTGGGGTTGGTTGAGGAGAAGTATAATGCGCAGGCGTTCTACTTAGCTGTTGCGGAGGGTTTGGCTAAGGAGGGGTTTTAGACAGAAGGGGGGCTTTGCAGCTGACAGAGGCGAGCAACATGGACGTGTGCATAGGCCAGTCTGAGCATATGGGGCAACTGTATAATATGACCTGCTCGCAAGTCTGAAGGCATAAGCGTGGGCGCAATTGGGAAGCAATGATCTTGAGTCTTTCTGAGCAGATGTATAGCTGCCATGTCACGCGGCAGAGTCGGCGAATTTGTGCTTCCAGTCCCTTGTAGACACGATCGTAACTTAACCACGACTTGCCAATATGTATCATAGCACGTCTTGCGTAGAAACGAGCACGTCACGATGGACGTAGCTCCATGCTTGCGCCGGTCTAGGTGTATCTGCCTGCGTTTCTGTCAGAGGAGGACAGACTTGCTCCAAAGCTCCCACGCCCCATTCAAACAACCAACACAACACCAATTCCCATGCATCAGTCCACCTTGGAAATTTTGTCGGGCACCTCAGGATGCGGCGAGGTAACAGTCTTGATCAAGTCTTCCACGACCTTGCTGCCCGACTTCTTGCCCGCCGCTTCAATCTCCTTCACTTTGCTTTCGGCATCCTTGTTGGCGTCATCTTCGGCTTTCTTGTTTCCGCTCGATTGCTGCAGGACCACTTTGTGAGCTTCACTAGGCGGATATAGAGTCTGGAAGAGGTGTGTATTGTACCTCTGCCTCGAACTTCTTGAACTCTTCCTCTTTCTTCCTTCGGTACTCCTCGATTTCTTTCTGGGCTTCGGACTTGGCGTCTCTTACTCTCTTCGTCCGGTCTGAGGGTGGCAGTCAGTAGAAGTCACACAGGCCACGACAATCAGGCTGATCCGTGAGGGTAGCATACACTCTCTGGCTGTAAAAGTATCAGTAGGGGCTCTTTTTAAACGGCTGATTGCGACGCACCTTTCTGGACAATCTTCTGGGCCTCTTTTTCTGCCTAGGCACAGTCAGACTCGGGTCCACGAGTAGAGATCGGCCGCGACTCACATCGAGCAGTGTCTGAATGCCAGCGGAATTCTGGGCGGACTGCAGCGATATCAGCACGAGTGCTCGCAAAGATGAATATGTGGACAAACCATATTGATTCTTTGCCACTCGAAAGTAAATACTGAAGAAGACGAAGAAAGAAAACAGAGGAGACGAGCAGTGGCAGACTATATCCAGGCAAGACGTAGTCCGTATTCCAGGCTGGCTGTTTCCTCAATGATGCACCTGGCGCCGAGCTCTTGAAGCTGCGGAGCTGGCGACCGGCGTCTCCAACTCTCGTCCGCTTAAACATTTAGTTTCGTCTTTGCTTTCCCTTCACCTCGACTCCTTCCACAAGATCCGACGCTCATCACAATGTCTACAGCCTCCAAACTCACCCTCCTGAGCACTATCCTCGCCACGGGCGGTATTGTAGCCTTCGTGCATTGGGCTCAGACCGCTGAGCAGGCTGTACGTTCCTGTTCCGAGTCTCTGCTTCGCCTCGAATTTTCATCCTTCCAATGCATAAGTAGTTGGCGCTTTTACGAATGCTGACCTTCTTGACTTTTATAGGCAATGCACGCTGGAGTGGTTCGGGATATGGAACAACAACGAGTCAAGCGCGAACGCCAAGCGGACTTCGATATACAACGGCAGCTTGAGCTGGAATATAAAAAGAGTCAAACAGTGCATGATACAAGTGGACCTTGAAGCTGGACATTGTCCCCCAGCCACCGAGGGTTTAAACGGCTGGAGAGCTCGACTACGGACCCCGCTCTGTTGTCTGGCACCTACCGCGGGCATAACGTGACGGAGAACGATGCTTCCAGGGACTCAACTGGAATCCAGCTGCCTGGCGTCGGTATGGGGCGCGCCGAAAGCAGCTGCTTCGGATATTGACCTCCATATGAAACTCCGTTGTTGGCATAGCCGACTTCTCGCAGAGGATAACCGGCACAGCCAACACAATGGCAAATGAAACGTGCAGCGGGCATCAACAGAGAGCTGCTACAGCACTGAAGGACTATTGTGTCCGCGCCGAGCAGCTTGGCCAGAAGTTCCACTCCGACTGTCTACTCGAGAACGATCCCGACTGAGCCTCTTGCCGTCAACTTGATCGAGAGAATGCTTAGTAACTGGAGTTGAAGACAATCAAACATGCTATAGCTCCGGAGGCGAGAAGATTTGACAAGCTATCTCTAGACGAATATGGAACGGATATGGTTGCAGTTGGACTCCAATCGCTCCGGAGACGAAACTGATGATCCGAAGAAGCCTCAATGACGAAGAAGTCATCCTTGCACCACGAAGCACCAATTCTAGCATACAGCCAAAACGATGCTGAATATTTCTTGCAACGCCTACTCAAGTTGAGTTTGATCTAAGAGAAACCACAATCCGCGTAAATCAATTGTGATTGCTTTCATTCACAAACAGACTTCCTCGCAAGATTTCAGTGTTCATGTGCTCAAGGACTTTCACTTCAAATTCACTTTCAGCACCACGCAGTTCTCCCGTTACCCTCGACGTCCAGACGCTACTCTTCTTCATCTCACATCTCGTCCGGACCGTTGGTCGTTCCTATCCTCTTCTCGTCACCCAAGTCTATCCCATTGCAGGCTTTCAAATCCTGTGCAACCTGAGAGAACCCTGTATCATTGACCCTGCTAGCAATTCACTCCATGGCCGGGACTGGAATGATGAACGCAAAGTAAATAAGCGACTTCCCCCCTCCCTAGATGAGTGAAGCAGAACTGACGCGCCTCAAATAGACATGCTCGATCGCCCGTGATCAAGATCGTTGCAGGCGAAAACGAAATCTTCGGAGACGAGGAAGCAGACGTCCCGCTCAACGTCTTCTATGTTAGCAAGTCCCTCCTTCTCGAGAATTCGGTCTACTTCAACATCATCCTCGACTCGGCTCCCGGGCGCGCCGTAGTCTTCCTCCCAGAGCACGACTATCTCGTCGTCGCCGACTGGCTGGACCTGATATTCCATGACCGTCTTGACTTCCTGCACGAGGACTCGCTATCGTTCGACGACCTGCAGAAGTACCTGACCTTCGCGGACCTCGTCGGGTCGGAGAAGCTCAAGAACGTGGTGATCGACATGATGCAGGCCAACGCCGCGCATCACAGTATCTATGCGCTGCGCGACTTGCAGGACAACCACCCGTCGCTCGGCGTGTGCTTCGACATCATCCTCGAATACCAGGCGTATATCGTCGTGACGGAGGGTTGGGCACGGTTCATGGCCCGCACGGGATCAGACCAAGAGCAGGGATGCTGTTGGGACGCTTTCATCGCCGACAAGGACAACCTCGCCATCGTCAACAAGCTGTTGCTCAAGGTCGACGATCTCAACAGGGAGTATGCCCAGAAGAGTCTCGTCTGCCCTACGGAGAGGGAGGATTGCAAGTGGCACGATCACGCGAATGACGAGACGAAGGCTAAATGTCCCAGAAACGGTCGGAAAAAGAAGAACTTCCCCCCGGCTACGAATGTCCCAGATTGGAGTGCTTATGATGGTACGCCGCTCACGACGGAGGGCTATAGCTCTCGTTATGAAGAGGCTACACACCGCTCCGACGAGGCCACGCACGGCCCCGACATCGGCTACAGGAGTTGAGGGCTGATGCTGAACTTGTGTTCATTGCTGCCAAAAGGAGACCGACCAGACCAACCGGAGGGAGGGTGCTGTGTTCTGTGTGCTCGCGTTTTATGTGCTGTGCTGTTCTTTTGCTGGGTTCTGTTGAGACACGTTGATTAGCTGCTGGGACGTTGCTTGGGAAAAAAGACAACGGGAGAACGAATGAGGCTACTTGCAGGTAGCTTGCAAGGACATGTTCGATGCAGAAAGTAGCTCTGAAGGACACGTTTGATACAGCCTAAGGCAGATAGCAGAGAGGACAGAGAGGGGGATCAGATAGCAGACAGTGGGGATGTCCCCTCGTCGAATACATTCAATGTGACGACGACGCGAATGTGCTTGCCGTCACGAGGCTTGAGCTTGAGGTAGATCTTTTGAATGTCTGCATAGATAATGAGTCCTAAGTGAACGAAGATACGTCCACGTACATCAAAGAAACAGAAGACGAAGGACAGATGGCGGAGGAGCTCTCCAAAGGCGGTTGGCCTGGTGGCCTGGTGGTGTACCACTACTGCGTGGACCAACGTTGACCCGTCCTGCTATATTCGTGCTACTACGAGTGACTATATCGTACGCATACCCGTACTCGTACTGGGACTAAGAGAGACCTTGATTCCTGGTAGACGTTATTCCCTCTGTACCGGAACCTGAACCTGTACCTGTACCTGCTCTGGCATGTTGCGGTTCCTGGTGGCTAGTTCCCTCGAGGACCCCTGGCACACGAGCCGATGATGATGATGATTATGAAGTCGATTGGAACAATGAGACCGAAGATGCTAAAAGGTGTAGACACGCAACGCATCTTGTCAACCTCGTCTCTGGACGGCGGGTTTAGGACTGTCTATCCACACACACGAGTAGGGCGAGATTGGAAGTGACTTTCTGCCCGCACGAGTAGTTGTGTAGTCGAGTGCCGGGCACGCGCGCTACGAACTCCAACTTGGATGTTCACCACGTATTACAATGTGGATGTACGAATATGGTGGCAGACGAATCTTATCTTCACCCTCACGGTGCAGCGCATCCCCGCGGATACTGTATCAGATCGTTTCCGACCCACCCCTTTCCACATGCCAGCTTGGATTGGACATGCTGGTCCTCGATCTCACTTCTCGCGCTGCGATGTCGTGGAGAAACTAGATCTGCGCTCTATGAGATTGGCGGACGGCGTCATCACCGACGGTGCCTGGTGGCTTCTCTTAAGCGGGCGGGTGGCTGGACGCCTAGTTGAGTATTTGAGAGGCAAACGGAACGGACGAATGCGTAGAAGTGAGCATCGTCGAAGAGAGGGGATGTTGTGTGCGATGCGTGCTGGGCGCGGACAGGTGTGGAAGGCTGAGTAAGGGAAATCGCATTGATGAGGCGGGTTTGATGGTCGGCTTACCGTCGTCTGTACAGGCTGCGTGGTTTTCGCTGCAAATGTTCGATAGCCCAGCGGAGTTTCCCTCCCACATGATGCGGCGGTTCTGTATACCGACGACTCTGGTACACTTCCACCCACGGTTCGATCTCGCTTTGTCGCTTTAAATGCACGTTCAGAGGTGTATCGTAGCAGGTGCGGGTGACAATGTAGAATCATCAGCCCTTCTTCTTGTCCTTTTTCTTCCTTCCACCGCCAGAGTCTCCGCCACCACCTCCACCGCCCATCAACCCACCTAGGCCGCCCATGCCTCCCATCCCGCTCATCATACTCTGCAGGGCAGCCATATCCGGCATTCCTCCTCCACCACCACCGCCGGCGCCGGCACCAGGTCCATTGTTCGCTAAATGCCCCTTGGCCTGCGCGGCCTTCAACTCCTCCATGGCCTCCTGGAAGAAATTGTCCTTGACCCCACCCCCGCTCACCGCATTACTGTGCACCGGCAGGATCGTGCCCATCTTCCACCCTCTCGGCGCGACGACCTCGCTTTCCGCGAACTTCTCCGGCACAGGCAGGCCCGGGAGGTGCAAATCCAAGGGAGATTCCTTCGTCGTGGGATGTTGGACCAGCCATTTCCCGATGATGTTGTACAAGTGGGCTTTACTCTTGACGTGGCGGCTCACGGGTGTGTTTCCGGCGTCGAAGTCCTTGAGCTGGATCTTCACCCGGCCCGGATTCGCCCAGTCCTTGGGGTGTGTCTTGTCCGGCTCAAACGCCACGCGGAACACATTCTCGCCCAGGCTGAAGCGAATGGCCGACAGGACCTGAAACGCCAGAGGATTGGGGACTGCCAGGCTTTTCGAAACGCGCCGGCCTTGGGATTTCGACCGCGTCGAGTCGAAGTAGATCGGGTAGATGCATTGGTAGTGTTTGATTTCCGTGGGCGCTTGTCTGCGGAATGGGGGGTGAGAGTCGGAGGTCGCTTCAGGAGGAGGAGGTCGGAAGAGCGTCGGGTTCGGTTGTTGAGGTATTGATGAGGGCTGCGCAGCTGTTACGGGCCGGATGATTTGGTCGTCGTTTTGTGGAAGGTAGTTGGAGGGGTCGTCGATCTCAGGATCCGAGTCCGAGAGTTCTTCGACGCGGGCATGTGACATTGTGTGCGCTGGAGGCAGTCGCTAATGCTGGGCTGACTTCAGAGTGGTCTACTCGTACGTTGTGGGGTGAGTATCAAAGTGGCTTCCCACGAACATTCACGACATTCGACATTGGACTTTGGACATTAAACACTGAACATTGGGAAACGTGGGGAAATAAACGTCGCGAAATAGTTGATCCGTTCCAGCTTGGCAGGCGATCGGTGGTCTGTGCGTTACTGACATTGTCGTGGGCGCAACTGTCTACATTGAACACTGTCCTATGTATGTACATTGCGAGACGGGACAGTTCCAGGGCCGGAATCTCAATGACGACGCGATATAAAACCTGGGACATGGAGCCTAGAATCTAAAACAAATGATATATATTCTGGGTCGCACAGAGTCACCGAACCAGGAGGCTACCCAGTCGACAACTTCTTTGTCCATGGCTTCATCTTGGCTGCTAGATATAATTAAGGTCTCGGGGCTTGCTGATGACACTGTCTAAGAGTTAACGACGGCCACAGTAATGGCTATGCTGCCAGATCTTCCCTTCTACAGTACCGAATCGGTCCATATTTACTCGATATCCCACTCGTCGTCCTCGTTAAGGCGAATATACGGCACAGGCATGTCCTTGGGGCCATACTTCTCCTCCGTGATCGTGAGCCCATTGCCCAAAAAGGCAAAGATGTTGGCGGGATCGCGGTACTGCATCTCGTAGTGCTCAAAGCGCGGGCGTTTCATGTACTTCAGGTGGTGGAACAGGCTGCCCGGCCAGATGTACACGCGGCCGTTTGGTTTGTTGTCCTGTTTCAATGCCCCCATGGCGTCAGTAAATGCGTCAATCATGGAACGGGAGAGCAGGCATATCGCATGAAGCACAATGCATATTCTCGGGAGGGGTAGAAGCAGCAAGTCGAACCCGGTCACACCACTCACTTTATACCAGCTTTTACAATCCTCCGCCCAGACGCTGTGCTTGGCATGCCACGCATCCATATACAAGTTCATCTGGCTAGTGACGTCCTGCTTAGGCATCATCCACCGGACGCCATCCTCCTGCAGCTTCCTGCAGCACTGCATGATATACTCGATGTGGACTTCATGGCTGGGCAGGATGCAGCCCTGGCCCCAGTTGCCCCGCGGGCCGTTCACGACGAAGTAATTCGGGAAACCCGGGGCGGCGACTGAAGAATATACGTTGGGCGATTTCTGGTCCTGCATGACTTGGCCGCCGAGGCCAGTGACGCGGAAGTGTGGCAGGTAAGCGATGTGGAAGCCCGTGGCACACGCGAGGATGTCGCATTTATATTCGGAGCCGTCGGCGGTGATGATACCCTCGGGCGTGACTTTAACGATATCGTCAAACACGCAGGTCACGTTGTCCTTAATGAGGGCCTCGAGGTATCCCTCGCCGGGGGTCAGCCTACGACAGCCAGGGCTCCACTCCGGGATGAATCGCTTCTTGAGGTCGTCGCGGTCGCCCAGCCTCTTCGCCATGTCGTCCTGGAGGTACTTCTTGGCCATTATGTTCGCCTCCGTCCCACGCAGGAACATGCGGAAGATGCTGACGACAGACCGCTCGACCTCTCGCCGGTAGTTGAGATGGTACTCCGGATCGTCGCGGAACTTCTGCTTCTCCTTCTCCGTGTAGCTGTGCTTGCCGGCGGCTTGGGGGTCTTGGGCCTCGGGGTCGGCTTCCTTGTTCGACACAGAGCCGATCGGCGTCGCAATGTACGTCTGGTTCCGCATGAAGACCGTGACGCGTGCCGCCGTCTCTTGTAGTTTCGGCACCATCTGGATGGAACTGGAGCCGGTGCCGATGACGGCGACGGTCTTTCCTGTCCAGTCGATGCTCCGGTCCCAGTCGGCGGAATGAGCCAGCGTCCCTTTAAAGTCGTGCAGGCCCTCGATCGCCGGCCATTTCCACTTGTTGACAACGCCGGCGCCATTGACGAGCACGTCGCACGTATCCGTAAAGGTGCTGCCGTCCTTGCGCTTTAAGTCGACTGTCCATCTGGAATGCGTTTCGTCCCACGTGGCGGCCACGACTTCCGTGCTCACCTGGATGTATTTCTCCACGCCGTACTTTTTCGCGAATTTAAGCATATACGCCTGGATCTCGTCGCTGTAGCTATAATAGCCGCTCCATTCCGGGTTCGGCTCAAACGCAAAAGTGTACGTGTGGGCGGGGATATCGCAAGCGCAGCCGGGATATCTGTTTCCTGATCAGATTGCCACGAGTCGCCAGCGGTGGGTTGCTGATCTGACCTGTTCTCGTACCAAGTCCCACCGATCACATCGTTCTTCTCATAGCAGATCAATTCGTAGTTCTTGAGTTGCTTCTCGGCTTTGTGCGCGAACAGGATCCCCGACGCACCGGCGCCGACGTGGATGATCTTCAATGGCTGCGGTGTACATTGCGGATAATCAGGGATCTCATCCGCAGTGTATGGTCTCTCGTCGATTAGAGGCATCGTGAGTCGCAATACAGATACGGATTGCCCTTCCACTTCGCGCTTCGAGCTGAGTCTTGGTGCGAAGTTGATGTATATACAACCTCAGCCGGACAAAGACAAAATGCACTTCAACTTCCGTCCAAACTTCGTGCGGTATTGCCGCGGTTGGTCCTTACGTACGGCAAGACGTTGTAAGGCCCGTCTGATCGCCCTGGGGAGTCCAGTGAGAGACCTACACGAGTCAGGTCTGCGTGTGCAGTTGGAGGCCTCATTCGTCCTCGGCCGCTCTACCTCTGGGTAAGGCCCCCCTTTCGGATATGCAACGGCAAACATACTCGACCGTGTACAGAAGGAGCGGGGTTGGGCTAACCGAGGTCAGAGGTTGTCAAAGGCTGGCCATACACAGTACGCAGGAGTGAGGAGACAAGGCTGGAACCAGTTCCTCTCCTCGGTGGCTTGTCATATCCGAGGCCGACTCTCGATGAGAAGCTTGCTGAACTGATGACGGATCGAAAGACCGGCTTTCGGACGTGATAATGAAGCATCGGAATCAGGCATGCCGTAAGCCTTGGAGTCACCGAGGGGATAGCTTTGCCATGTACACATGAGGAGCAGAGAGGAAAGTCGAAACCTGCCACAAAAGAGCAATTGGCGAGCGGCTCCTGCATATGTAAGTCAGTGGAAAGAAACGGCGAAGGCGAACGCCTTTACAAGTGGAACAACATCAAGTGTGACAGCATCAAGAGGGTAGCATCAATACTGTATGTGTCATTTCCTCTCTTCTCCAAATGCGCTAGGATCGCTTGGAAAATAAATATCTACTGCGTGCCTCGTCCTCCTCTCCCACCTTCTCGCAGGGAGTCCGTCTACAAGATGGCTGCAGCACCGGCAGCAACGGCACCCATGAGCATCAGCCCGTTCGAGATGACATTCGAGGTTCCAGCATTGCCTGTCGGGGACGCACTAGAGCCATCTCCAGTAGCACTAGGGGTGCTACCTGAGTCCGAGGCGCTGCTGCTCGGGCTACCAGAATCATCCGTGGCAGCGCCGAAGACACCGCCCTGGACGGTCTCTGGCGACGAGCCTGAAGCGCTGGATGCGGCGGATTTGTAGGCGTCGAGGGTATTGCCGCTGGATCTATTTCGTGTTGTTAGTCTCCATGATGTTTTGCAGCTGGACGGGGAAGATAAACGTACGGAGGGTTCACAACCATGGCCATGCCTCCCTCACAATGTCCGGTTGCTGAACAGTACAACCACAAGGGATCCGTGCTGTTGATCTGGATCCTCCAGACATCGCCATTGTTGGGGAATCCGGAATACACGCCGGCAGCGCCCTCGATGGGCACACAAGGAGCGTCGAAAGAAGACTGGGCGACAGAGTGACCTGAGCCGAATGTGAATTCAACCCAGTCGCCTTCAGCAGCGGTGACGGTGTCGGGAGTGAAAGTTAGGCCAGGCCCAACCTTCACTGCGTGGATGCCGGAGGTTGACGAAGAGGGTGAGGCAGACATTGTCGATGACGAGCTGTCGTCGCCGTACTGGGGGGAGGCGAGGGCGGATGTGGCCAGCACACCGAAGACGAGAGCTGTCGAGGAGAGTATGGAATGCATGGTTGTGATATGTTGTGTGGAATGTAGGTTATGGAGAAGCAACGGTTGTTCAATCACCGGGATCGAAGTATTTGGCTTGTTGAAGAGAAGCGGGAGGTATTCTCGTATTAGGTGTGAGAGTGTGCTGGAGGTGAAAGATATTTCTTGCAAGATCGGTGGAGATCTTCAACTCTTTATATCCTATACGACACGGAGTATGCAGTCAGGGGAAAGAAATCTCGCAGGAACAACACGGCTCGCCAAGTACTGCCAAACAGATAATGTTTGAACGGCACGGGCTCTACCCATGCATAACAGTATGAGCGCTTCTGGCTATCGACCCTGCCCCTTGGACCGGCAATATCGCGAACCAACGCCATGCGGGAACTCGAAACTCCACACGTTTGAAGTTGAACTCGGGTAGAGTTGTCAGTTCAGGGGACCATGGTGAAAGAAAAAGTCGAAGGATCAAAGAGCGCGTGGCCGCGTCCACTCTCCGAAGTTGGTGATGAGAGAAGCTAGCGGCGATGGTAGTGGATTGGACTAGGCCAGCGCTTGTCTCCAGCTGTAAACAATGACGAAACACACTGGAAACACCAAGCCCGAACCCCTGGGGCCCTGAATCCCTCGAGATAACCCCCCGAGCTCTTGGATCCTTCTGGCTCCAGTGCCGCGTAACCGGCCTGGTGCATCTGCCGTTCAACACATCTACTAGGCGGGAAGGAGGTCGTCCAAGATGAGCAGATCGAGAAAGGAGCGAATTCGAAAATAGATTCTGGTGCATTCGTGGAAAACTGGTAGGTTAGGTAGGTTTAGGGTGAGGCCGATGGATTGATTTGCAGCGGGCGGGGGTCCCCCTATGGGGACTGCTCCGCGCTCCACTGTCGCCCAAGCACTCTGTCAAACGCCTAAAACTTGGGCCGCGGCCCTGATTTGTCCTGATAGCTCAGCCTTGCCGTAAAAGGGTCCCGGCCAGGCCTGGACTGGCTGGGCATCCAGGCGAGGCTGTCGTAGACAGGCTTACACAGTCCTTGGTAGACATGCAACTGACATGCCGGGCAGAAGGGCCGTGGCAACGGCATGTATGCGCTTGTCATAAGGTGTGCTCTGGAAGCCGTGACGGTGAGGAGACTCTCGAGTTATCCTCTTCGAAGTATGTTGGGTTTACGGCATTCGACCGGCACAAAGCTAGCCTGAGATATATATTTAGGCCTTGCCTCCCTGAACCGTGTGCTCTCTAGCCAATCGGCGATAACACGCTTGTGAATGTCCCAAACCGTCAGGACCATATTCTCATCTCTTCATTATCTCGTGGGTACCGTGTACGAATTGCGAATGCAACCGCTAAGGATGCGGAATTGCCGTGGCTGGAACTTGGCTCCATTGCCATCCGGTGAATGTGCGGTATGGATCCGAGGTGACCTCCTTCTGGTCTTCAGCCGACTCGATGTCCGTCAGTTGGGCAATGTCGCTACGTGAATGGACGCACGATCAGAAGGACTCGTCGGCGGTGGGAAACGGGGTCTCCTTCCGGAGATCCAAATGTGCAAGTCTAGCCTTGATACTGGACGGGTCGACGGCAAGCACCTGCCCAGATCATACCGCATCTCTGACGGTATCTCTGTGCCTCCGGTCAGAGGCGGCAGCCGTCAGTTTCTCGGTCAGGTCTGTGTGCCAAAAATATCTCTGGCTTCTTTGGGCGCTCGCATGGAGCCTCGAATGCGCGCCACGGCATGCACGAAAGATTCGTCCTCCCAATTGCCATGACGGGGAGCCATTCCCGCCTGTTGCCACGAGAACTGCTGCCACCCAGATCATGCTCTCACGGGCATGTTCCTCGAAGGAGTCCATCTGTTTCGTGACTTGTGTCATACAATGGAGCCGGAGACCCCATTCCATGACAGAGTAGACAACTTGATCATTCATGTAAATGCAAAACGCACACAACCCAAGAACCAGCAAGCGTTCTGTCGCCCCAAGCTTGTCCTGTTGCAGCAGGTCAAAGGCTCGAAACGAGTCCAAGGACATGGCATCCGCGATGCTTTGGACAACCTCTCGGGCTTGATCTCCTTGAGCATCATCGGCAAGCTGCTGCATCCATTGGCTGATTCGTTCGACCAGGCTCAAGATCTGCATGTTCATGGGAGCGACGCCAAATAATTCCGCGAATCCCGGAGGTAATTTGGCCAGTCGATCCTTAAGATTCGGTGGAAGCGGGTAGTGGGCGCGTTCAGCCACGGGCGACGCATTGTCGAGGCTTGCGCTCCTGACATGGTCAAATTGCCGGTAGTTCAAGAATCTTTCAAATCTATTGTCTATCAGCAACCACTTGAGTGGGCGAGTCAGCAGAGCCTACTGCAGAAGAAGGAGCTTGACCCATTTGCTCGAACTGGGTGAGTCTATGCCGCCTCTGAGATGGATAATGTGCCGCAAAGCGCCGAGATGCGTCCCCATGGCCTGCATGTTATCCTGCATAAGCTGAACTCTTGGTTAGCTAGGTTACTTCATCGATGGATGGAACTTACCTCAGTTGCAGCTAATAAGAGGATAGTCCACATGACGGAATCGGAAGTGCATGCCTGCGATGAAGAGATCCTCTCCCGAAGCTCGCGAAGTACAGTACTCCGGTGTGTCAACAGCAGCTCTCCAGCACTCCCCGTATCCGGGCTGAACCGGCCTCGCATTTCAGACACCCATACGACCAAAGCTTGCGCCAGCATGTTGTCTTCGAGCATGACAGGATCAAGGAAGTTCCGGGGCTCGAAGCTGATACTTTTGTAACGACGATGTATGACAAAAGGGGCATAGCACCGATACACTGGGAGGAACCTTGTTAGGGGAGGCATATTGGAGAGAAGAAGGACATACAGAACTCGATTGCGGCATTCGGGTCGAGATTATGATCGCTTCGGAATGCCCGGCCGAGATTGAGCTGGGCAAGGAGCCCAGAGATTGTACGAAGCTCCACGGCTGCTCTATCTGGATCCAACACGCTCGTAATATGTCTGGGAGGGCTGTCTCCAGTTGGTAAGCTGAGCTGCGCATTGCTAGATGAGGTCGAGGACGACGGGCAACGCTGTGAGGGGTCGTTGCCGCTCCCTGTGGGAGGATTTCCGAGCTTCATCCTGTACATATAACCTTCTTGCGTCAGCTTGGACCGGACGGATCCCCAGTTGGGTATCTTCTTGTCCATGTGTGCCGACGGCGGGGTCGGTGTCGTTCACAGCGAAGGTGGTTGGGCGTAGGTGGATGCTGGACAGAGGTTGATTGTTTCTGCTGTGTGGTAGGATCGCCGTCACAACAAATCCATTTCCTGCGACCGTTATATAGCAAAAGCATCAAGGCCCGTAGCCGAAATTCATGATCTCATTCCCTTGACGGAGGGTGCGCAGCGAGACGACCCATGTCAACCACCGTGAGCCTGGCCCTGTGGGTGCGCTGTCCCCTTGTCGTGGCCATTACTTGTACGGACGTGCGATGATACATCAAGGCTTTTTGCCATTTCGAGACCGTGTGGGCGCCCATCACCATGTGACGTGGTTTTCTCCTGGAGCTGATGTCTTGATGCTCAGCAGCCTCGACAATGGCTGTCGGGACAAGTATACCGAAGGACGAGCGAATTGTGGCGCCCAGATCTGCGGACCGAGAATCGTCCCTGGCTTGCCTGAGACCTGAATGGTGGGATCACGCTACCCGATCAAGCCACCAAAGCCCGATCCGGTGTTTGTTCAAGTCTCAGGAAACCACAGCTTGGGGGTGGGTCGATCCGACTCCGGGCGCAGATGAGGTTTCATAGGTCGCTTTTGGTCGTACCTTGCTGAATTCTTGCGACTCTAGCCTCAAGGGGTTGCCAAACGTTCTTCGCACTTTGCTGTCGGCGATCCCGAAAGTAGGGTCCTGCAGGATCTGGTAAGGCGCAAATGGCATCTGAAATCGAGCCCAATTCGCTAATCGGGCAAGGCTATCTAACCCAAACATGGGGTGCTGGGTAGTGCAGTTTCCGAATGCAAGTCCTCTGACAGGCCATTGTGACGGTCAAGGTGTGGCAAAGAGTAATTGTACCAGAATGGATTGTGTAGAGCAAGAAGTGATGCGCAGGCCGTAATGTCGTCGATGGCGAACGCCGGGTTTTGGCAACCTCACGGGTAGCTCGGTAGACCTAGCGATGAACGTTAGATCACTTGTTTGGTGCGGCTGCTCATTCTGGATAGAATTCAGAAGAGCAGCCTGTTCAATGTCACACCACCGACAAGCCCAGTCTCCAAGTTGCCATTTCGGCTTCTTTCACAGAAGCTCGAGTTCGATATTCTCTACCTGAACAATCGAGGATGAACCGACAGGGCGTCGGCGATCCTTCTCACCAGAAGCTCCAGGCCTCCCAACTGCATGTGCCGGTTCTAGACCATGGACAGGATAGGAGGGAGCATGTCCGATCATGGATGCTGCCTTGAAGTGGAAGGTGCCTTAATACTCGTGGTGTAATTCATGTTGGCTGTGTCGCTACAAAGTCCCGCGGGCTGAGGCAGCCCATGGCAAGCCGAAATTGAGCTCAAACTGAGCTCGCTGCTGCCATCACGAAGGAGACGGTTTCTTATAACTAGATACCGTGCGCCGCTTCGGCCGTAAAGAAATGCATCATTCTCGTGAGCGGATAAAACGAATACGACGGGTGTGTGAAGCGGTCGAGCATGAAACGCTGCGACCTACCACAATACGTTTCGGGTGGGACCGGTAAGATAATCAGTGGATAGGCGAAACAAGCAACTTGAAGGCGAGGAAGCTTTCAACCTCGGAATTCTCGGCCCCGGAATCATTCAGCAAAGTCGTGAGATCATGAACGATCCTTTTGGGAGCCCCAGAATACCAAAGCCCATTCAAGGTGTTAGCAACAGCTGGAATGATGACGATTGTCTTGACGTAGGCGTCAAGGTCGGCTGACAGATGTGAAGCTCGATCGCGGCGGGCGACCCGCGCAATGTCGTGATTTTAACCAAAGTATTGAGCAGCTGCTTGTTGGAAACAGAAGTGTGAGTGCTCTTAAGTTCTGAGATTCTTCGTCTCGTCTCGTCGCAATTGCGCTGTTTCACGCAGAACATTCTCTCGCCCCTCCGCTCGCAACTTGCAACTCGCTTAATGCCCTCGTCAAAGGACAAATATACGGATCCCAAATTAAGGGATGAGGTGAAGGAACAAATCCAGCAATCTGACAAGGGCGGGGCGCCTGGACAATGGTCTGCTCGCAAGGTTCGATCCCATGTGGACATATCTCTGCTATCTTAGGCTGACGGGCTCCACAGGCTCAATTTATGGCCAAAGAGTACAAGAGCAGAGGTGGTGGCTACAAGACCGACAAGAAGGACCAGGATGAGTCGCAGAAGCATCTGAGCAAGTGGACGGAAGAGGAGTGGCAGACCAAGGAGGGCAGCGGGCATGCAAAGCAGGAAAATGGCACCAGGAAGCGATATCTACCGAAGAAAGCCTGGGAAATGATGAGTGAGAAAGAGAAGGAGGATACCGAGGAGCAAAAGCGACAGGGTAGCAAGTCAGGCAAGCAATATGTGCCGAATACCTCTCGTGCAAACTCTGCCAGGAAGAGAGCGAACGACGAAGAGGACCAAGTGTTTGAGAAGAAGAAGCAACAAGAGAAGGACGAGCAGACTGGCATACAGACACGGAGTAAGTCGCGAAAGGTAGCTACACAGTCAGAGCGAAGGCAAGCTACCGAAGACGCTGAGAAGGGGAAACGATCCAACAGCAAGCAAAGGTCATCACCCAAAAATGCCAGCCAGAAACGTGTTCGCGGTAGAGAGACGAAGGACGACGGAGAAGGGAAGCTCCCTAATAAAAAGAAAAGAGATAATGGCGAGTCTCCGAAAGACAATGAATAAAGGCACTCTTGGCTCGAAGCAGGACGACGCACGTCCGCCAGCCAAACAGGGCTCCAAGGCGAAATTGCTGGACAGAGCCCAAGCGGTGCATTACTGGTCAACGCCAGGCATGGTCCAGGTCGAGGCCCAGGCCAGCGTTGCTGAAGTCATCAAGACCAGTAAAGGAATGGATGGCAAGCAAGTCAGAGCCGGCAAAGAGGATCCGCGCAAACCCGAAAGAGCTGTCTTTGGTTGGTCCTTTGCTGGGTGCGCATGAGTTCATACCACCGTTGACCCGGGTATTTTCGTGCTTAGTGTATCATAGCAGTCTTGATCGATAAATCTATAGCTTTGCTTTGGCAGCACCACCTGCCTTCGCCAGGATCGGCTCCATCTTGGTTGCTTTTCATTTCGTCAGCCATTCGCATTACGCGTTTAGAGACGGGGATGGTACCTTTCATCACGTTGCCTCTGACCTTCAGTTTCCCGCTCATAAACAGTGTCTGCGCCTTTTGCTTGCCGGCGATCAATTTGGCAAAGTTCTCGTCGGAGAGGATGAGTGTCACTGGCATCGTTAGTCCCACCGAGTCCTTCACAAAGAATCTCGTATTGGAATGTGTACCATCAGCCTTCTTCCCCTCGGGGGCCTCGCCTTTGCCCACCTTTCCTGTCTCCTTGAGATCGATATGCCACGCCTCCTCTTTCCCCTCGGTGTTTGTCAGCTTGAAGGTGAAGACGGCGCCTCCTTGCTTAACCGCTTGTTTTCGTTCGGCCTCGTTGGAAGACAGGGCGTCGTTGATGGCATCAAAAGCTACTGATGAAGGGAAGGCGTCTGAGGAGCAAACATCAGCGGTGCCCGTTGGAAAGATGGGTAGGGTGTTACAATACCGTTCTTGAGAGACATTGTGTGTAACTGCGGGCTTTGGAAGAAGGTAAGGGACGGTCGGGAAATGTACAGCGGTAAGTGTCAGCGTGTGTAGAGTGTAGAACCAGCCGGCCTCCTGTTGCAACGAGTGGCTGGTACGTATTTAAGTCGAGCGTCGCAGTCGAAAGTGATCACATGGCATGTCAAAGGAACAGTGAACACGGAAACCGAAACATGAAGTCATCTTGCCCTGAACGCAAAACAAACATGTGAAAGGGAAGGAATTCGCCGAGGCTCATCCCAGCCTCACTTTCGCTTTCCACCTTCTCTTTCCCCGGACTTTTGTTGGCGTCTGTGACCAGCGCTTGTCCTCTGAGGTTCATTCTTTCTGCTGTGTGCAAGCAATGTGCGAGTCCGCGTGCACGCGCGGAAAAGATCTCAGCAATAATTGTAACGCAGCACCGGCAGCATGTCCGGATCCTTGCTTTGCGCGGCTGCCTAGACACGAGAACTGACACAGCAAGGAGCTGCACTGATCGCATCCTCGACGCCCCCTTCCCACGTGCTTCTTGGTGCTAGTGTAGCAAGGAGCTGACAGCAATGCTTTTGACCGCAATACAGCCTTGTTGAGCTCATACTTCCTCGCTTCTATGGTCACACTTCAGCCTGCGGTGACACTGATGACAACAGGCTATTTGTTGAAGGAGGGATGCGTTTCACACACGCTTCCTCAAAGAGACCGAGTTAACCGAACCGGAGAGATGCGCTTCACGAGCCTATTCAAGGAACAATGAGGCAGCTTCGAGCAACTCGGCAGCCATTCTCCGCGTCATGCTGCAGAGACTGGTCTCTTCGTGCAGCGAGGGAGGGCTTGACCGGTGTCGAAAGATCCTCACATTGTACAGACTGCGAACTACCACGAGACAGTTGTCAGAAATCGACTCATCGACGTCGGTATCGTGCTCGTCTTCTGGCACCCGGCAATTCTTCGAAGGGCTTCGGGCGTTGCCGTTGAGAATGCTCTTTTGGATACATATGCTGATTATCAGGTTGAAGGCGCTTGATATCGCACCAGCTGATGTTCTCCCTACACGACGTCCCGTTGCTTGCTTCTTCATCTCTATCTCAGAGCGTGCTGCTGCTCTCTGGTGACTCAAAGAGCTGAGAAAGGAACTTATGGTCCCTGCAATTCTTGTTTCTATCTGCTGCTTTGCATATGCAGCCAAGTAAGTTTGTGATATGGGGCAATGTATCACGATTCCAACTCAATCTATGGCCTCGGACAGCAGCCGCTTTCCCAGCCTTACAATGTCTGGTCACACCAGAGAAGGATAGCGCAAACTCACCGGTGAGTGCAATGATTCGCGGCTGCAATTGCAACGCTCTTCCAATTCGTAGTTGAGGAAGCCCTGCTGTGATATCGAGGACCCAGCCACATCAGGATATTGTACTACGTCTTCGCTCCAAGCCTTCTGCCTGCTGGAATCGAACTGCCTTTATATCTGGCGCACTTGACGGGCGATTCTGAGCGACAATTCTCTACATCAAAGAGCTATTCCTCGAGCAAAGCCGCATGTCAAAACTATGGCCCCCCTGATCGAACTCGACACCACAGTGGCGGACCTGTACCGTACCCACGGTCTCACAGGGCCCTTCATCACATCGACACATTGCTGCTTCGCCCACCTCGATCTCCATCCCTTCTGGCCCCGAGAGACCGTCTTCCCCGAAGACCATGAACCCATCCCGTACGGTGCCGACGAACAAGAAAGAAACCGCATCAGGAAGATCGTTTTAGGCCTCAAGCCAGTAAGGCGGGCCCTCGTCGTTGGCGCCATGGACGTCATATTCCTAAGCCCGTGCGCGGCCAAAGAAAACGTCGACCGCATCTTCAACCAGTTGATCCCCGCGCAGCGGCCGCGAGCGCAGTATATTGACCTCGAAGGAGAGGATGTCGACCAACAGCTCCGCCAGCTAAGCCACGGCAAAAAGCTGATTTACTGGCGTCCTCAAGGCTGGATGCTGGAACACCAGTGCCTCGTCCCCCCGAGCGTGGCCTACGAACTCAACTCGAAACTCTACCTCGTGAACTCGGGGATCCGCACCCCGGCCTCAGAACCGATCCAACTGTCACCCAATATCGCCGACTCCGTCCTCGCCACGCGCAAGCTCCCCTTCGTGGTCAAGCTCTTCCTCGCAGCCTGTGGCTTCGGCACACACTTGGTGACCAGCGAGATGCGCCGCCAAACAATGCTCGCCGCCATGGCCGAGTACCAGTCCCGCGGCGGCACCCACGTCTTGCTGTCCGAGTACATCCGCGCCAAGCAATGCGACCTGAGCGCGCACTTCGTCATCGGCGCGCCCTCGGACGCGCACAACCGAGACAACCCGCTCATCATCGGGGTGGCGATGCAGAGCCTCACCAACGACGGGCACTGGACGGGCAGCAGCATCGACTACGGCGCGCAGGACGAGCTACGCGATTTCCTGCGCACCTCGATCCGCGACACGACGCGGCGCCTGCCCGAATCCTTCGTGGGCTGGTGCGGCGTGGACGTTCTCATCGACGAACAGGACGGCCAGTGGGTCGTCGATCTGAACGCCCGCTTCACAGGGTCCATGGCGCTGTGTCTGCTGTCCTCGCACTTCTACAAGCGGCTCGGCTTTCGATTTGCCGAGGCCGGCTCCTTCCAGTACCGTGGCGAGTGCGGCGACGTAAGTGAGATTCTTTCCCGCGAAATCGAGACCGGGAAGGTCATTGTGAATGCTTTGGCCAGCATCGACGACGGGGTGAATATGGTAGATCTCATATGGGGAGGGCATAGCCGGCAGGACTTAGCTCTGACCGCTGACTTGCTGAGGACGCAGCTCTCACGCGAGCGCGGGTCGGTCGAAGAGGTCTGAAGAAGTGTTTCCAGCGCTGGCTGATGATATGAGTATTTACGCTGTGAGAGGCGGTGATACGGACCTGCTACAGTAAGCCTACAGACCATTCAACTCGACCCTCCGCTTCAACACGTTCCTCGCCTCTGCTTCGCTGAGATGATCTAGTCCCATTTCTCCCAGCGCCTTTCGCGCCGCTTCATTGCTCTCGAAAATCCGCCGCTCAGCTTCCCATAGCCCTAGGTTTCTTCGGGTGCCTTCATCGTCCGCAACGCCCCTGCCTTCTTGATCTTCCTCGTCGTCGAATCCCCAACCATCTTCATCAATGGTGGCCTCATTCTTCGACGCATCCAGACTTAGGAGATAAACGGCCTCTTCAAGTCGCCTGAGACTCCCACCTGTAGCTGCCCGTAATTGACTCTGCTTCTCGATGATTGTCTTGATCTCGGAGAGATCTCTCGCTAATTGGGCCGCCCCGGCCGCCGAAAACGTATGATGCATGAGAACATTGTCGTAGATTTCGCGCTGAAGTGCCAAGCAGTAATGCCTGATGATTCGGCGCTGCGAGCCGGGAGCCAACACGCGGGACAAGTAGCCGACCATGGTGGTTGTGGTCTGCATAAAACTTTCCAGGCCGGAGGAGGGTGGTAACCCCGATGGATCCGAAGGTATCTCGGCAAGTGATGACCATTGCGCAAACTTCGCGTACGGTCGCAACGCGGCTTTCAGGTTGACGTCGAAGAAGCGGAGCATTTCCTCTTCACTGCGCTCACGGAGGCGGCGGTACGCTGACGCCGTCTGATCGAATAACCCACTTCCATCAACATCGGCGTCGTCGTTTGTGCCATTCGTTTTGATAGTGGTGGAAGTTTTCTCCGCAACGTCTTCGACTCTCAGTCCAGTGCCCACTGAGGCGTCGTTGCCACTGTTTGCTTTGGCGCGGTACTGCAGCTCATCCCAGAGTTCAAGGAAGAAGACATCATCGCTCCAGTCTGACATTTTGCGCTCGAGGAATTCGGCGCTTCCGAAGACCTTGACCAGTGATTCGAGGCCTTTCAGACCGAAGGCTTCGGATTCGCTTTGGCCCTGTAGGAGTCGGCCTGCTGTGTGAGATGAGACAAGGTAGGCTTGGAGCGCACCGTGAAGGTGGTTGTGATAATCATCAAATATAGAGAGCTGGATTTCAAGGAGGAAGTTCATCTTCTGGCTGAACGAGGAGAGACTCCGGTAGCGATCTGTGATTGTCTCAAGGAGGTCGTTGACGCGGATGGCGCCTTTCGTGGGCTTCGTTTGCCCGGGCTCGGCGTCGAAGTCGATATCGTTGCTGTCTGGGGTATCCCTGATGCTCCTGTAGCGGGCAAGTGCGAAATCTTTCTCAACTCGTAGCCATGCGCCGAAATAGCCGTGAGTGTTAAGCACTCGCCAGGTCAAGCCTTTCCACTCGGCCACCATTCTGGGAATAGGAATATATCCCCACGTCTCGCGAAGAGTAGTGTCGAAGGCCATTAGCTCATGCAGAAAGTGAGACAAGAGCTGTGGTTGCTGGGAAATCTGTGGTAGGAACGACAGGCACTTTGCTTCCACCATGGGCAGCAGAGCAGTGATGAAGGATGAGGTAGCGTCGGTGTAGATCGATTCCAGCGCTTCTGAGTTCACTGCTCTTTCATCGAGGATGGGGCCAAGTATGTCGTTCATGAAACCGCTATGGCGTTCCAGAAGGTCTAGAACATGTGTGAGAAAGTACTCTGGTTTGTCTAGTCGATTGGTCGGCTTGTCACCATAGAAATGGTAACGGAACCTCACCGCAAGAGGTTGGACCATTACTTCGAGTGGAAGGAGCACCACTGGGTCGGGAGCGGCAGATCGACTTCGCATGTCGATGTCTGCAAATGCTTCAATCAAGTCCGGATCTTGAAGCTCGAGAAGTAACCGAGTCTGTTCCTCCCAATTCTGGCGCAGATTTCCCCGGAAGTTCAATTCCTTTCCAGGCCACTTCACCTGCTCTAGCGTCTTCCGAAGGTCTTTGTCCAGAGCATCTTTCAACGTGGTATAAAGCTGCTTGGACGTCTGCTCGAATAGATAGACAAGCTGAGGAGCGGCTCCTTCGGCAACTGTTTGTGCATCCTGGACATGTTTCCAAAGGGCTCTTATCCGATTGTACGCCTTGACTGATAGGGTCGATCTCGCTTCATCATTCAACGCGTTCATTTGCTGGACCATTTCGAGGTAGCCTTGAGCAGTCTCTAGACTGCGCACCTTGCTCATCCGAGATTCGAACTTTTGCGCTGCATCGTCACTGACATTGGACCGCGCGAGCTCTTGAAGCCGCTTGTTCAAGTCCACTTGCTCTCTCTGGTATGCTTCTGCTTTCGTTCGCAACTCGTCTGATCGCTCATCAACTCGCTTTTGTGCTTCAGTGAGGTCTTTTCTGGCATCCTCTAGCTATTCCGTTGTGAGCAGTGGACTTGAAGGCTCGAGGCCAGAACATACCTGCTTCCGTAAGAGGCCTTGTTGTTCTTGTACTCGTTGGAGCAGAGAGTCCACTTGGTCAAGATCCGCCGTGGTTTGGATCTTGTCATTCAAGTAATCGTCCACTCGAGTTCGGACATCCCCAGTCTTTGTCCGCTGAAGTCCAGCCATATTGGCTAGATGGGTCGGCAGTCTGACTGGTTTGGAGATTGAACGTGTGATGATTTTATGCCGGCAGGTGCAATGGAAGTTGACATCTGGCTTTCTTTTCGTTCACTTTCCCCAACTGCGACCGGCGCGTCATGGAGTTGGAGACGCGACCACCAAGATCGCAATTCTGTCATGAGGTCACGGCAAATTCACTTGTGCTACTGACAATGAAGAGCACAGGATGATAATCCGATAACTATTTTCCGTCGCACTGGCCACAGCGCCAGTGCCAATACAAAATTATCATGGAGAGCCCCGCAAAGAAGCGGAAGAAGAACGACGCGAAGCCCAGCGCAGTGCCGCATCGCAACCTCGACTTCTTCTTCCGCAAGCAGAACGACAAGAAGCAGGATGCGGGAACAGACTCTGCGGAGATCGCGCGTGAAGACCTGCAGGAGCCGGCAACCTCCAAGCACCACCTTTCGGACGAAGAATTGGCCAGGAAGCTGCAGGAGGAGTGGACAAGAGAAGACGAACTGAGAGAACATACCCATCATGAGCCTAACGGCCACGTCTCGCCGGGGAAAGCGGAAGATGGGGAACATAAGGCAGATGAAGACCGTCAGGAATTCGTTGCCGCCGCATTGAAGGATCCTCCTCCCCCGGAGTCTCAGCAACCGGCCGGTGCCACGAGGAAGGGAGTCCTCGGTTTACAATCTACTACTTCGGATGAAGACACGATCACTTTGACCGTTCCGTTTGACCAGAGCCCCTTGACCTACAATCCTTCTCAATATGTATCGGAGTTGAGGAGGCACTGGGCTGGAGACGGAGGAGATGCGTCCTATGCTCTTCTGACCAGATGTTTTGTGTTAGTTAACTCTACGCAAAGCCGTATCAAGATCGTGGACACACTGGTGAACTGCATTAGGACCATCATTGAAGCAGATCCCGACAGCCTACTCCCTGCAGTCTGGCTAGCCACGAACTCCATCTCGCCGTCATATATCTCCCTGGAACTCGGACTAGGCGGATCGGCGATTTCGAAGGCGCTAAAGAAGGTCTGCGGCCTAGACAATGCAGGTCTGAAGACACTCTACGATAAGCATGGCGATGCAGGAGATGTCGCATTTGAGGCGAAGAAGAGGCAAAGCTTCACGCTCAGGAAACCGAAGCCTCTCACCATCAAGAGCGCCTATCAAACCTTGGTCAAAATCGCAAATAGCAAGGGCAATGGGAGCGTGGAGCAGAAGCAGAGACTAGTCGAGCGTCTCCTACAGGATGCTCGAGGACCGGAAGAGTCTCGATATATCGTGAGAACATTGGTTCAGCATTTGCGCATCGGTGCAGTCAAAACGACTATGCTCATTGCTCTAGCACGAGCATTCCAACTCTCTCGCCCGGCAGGTGCAGACTTCCCCATCAGAGATCCTATCGAGCTCTCGAAGCTCAAGAAAGAGGAACTTGCCGTTGTGTGGTCGAAAGCGGAAGAAGTCGTCAAGACCTGCTTTGCGCGACGACCGAATTACAACGATCTTGTTCCCGCGCTGCTAGAAGTTGGCGTGTCAGATGAACTGCTCCTGCGTTGTGGTCTGGCATTGCACGTACCCCTGCGACCTATGCTTGGAAGTATAACTCGCGACCTGAGCGAAATGCTCACCAAGCTCCAAGGCCGAGATTTCAGCTGCGAGTACAAGTACGACGGTCAACGCGCGCAAGTCCACTGTGATGACCGCGGCAAAGTCTCCATCTTCTCCCGCCACCTCGAAGTTATGACCGACAAGTATCCCGATCTTGTGGCGCTGGTGCCTGAGATCCGCGGTGACGGCGTCTCCAGCTTTATCCTCGAAGGCGAAGTCGTCGCCGTGGACAGAAACAGCGGGGAGTTGAAGACCTTCCAAACTTTGACCAATCGCGCAAAGAAAGACGTCGACATCGGATCTATCCAGATCGACGTCTGTCTCTTCGCATTCGACCTAATGTACCTCAATGGCGAACAATTACTCGACCGTCCGTTCCGTGAACGCCGCGGCCTGCTTCGCAGCATGTTCATCGAGAAAGAACACCACTTCACGTGGGTGAAGAGTATTGACGCCACCTCCGCCGACTCCGAGACCGTGCTCGAGTTTTTCAAGTCAGCCACGGACATCAAATGCGAAGGTATCATGGTTAAGGTCCTGGACAACCTACCAAACCCGGACCTCGCGTCCCCAGACGATGAAGATCACGACGCTGCCAATAGGACGGCTTCGCCTGCCCCGCCTTCCCTCCCAGTAACGCCCAGCAAAAAGAAATCAAGCACGACCAAGCGATCCGCTCCCTCGGCGCACGATGACAAGGAAAAGGACAAAAGCACCCGCCGCAAAGCTCTCCTCTCGACCTACGAGCCCGACAAACGTCTGGACTCCTGGCTCAAAGTGAAGAAAGACTACGCCCAATCGGCCGACACAATCGACCTCATCCCCGTGGCCGGCTGGCACGGCCAAGGGCGCAAGGCGAAGTGGTGGTCCCCCATCCTCCTGGCATGCCGCAACCCCGAGACCGGAAGTCTCGAGGTCGTCACGAAATGTATCAGCGGCTTCACCGATAAATTCTACCAGGCCAACAAGGAAAAGTACAGCGAAGAGGGCGACAACACCACGCGCCACAAGCCGAGCTATATCGAGTACTCGGGCCCCACGCCGGAGGTGTGGTTCGAACCCCTCGAGGTCTGGGAGATGGCGTTTGCAGACATCACGCTTAGTCCCACGTACACGGCGGCGATTGGGTTGGTGAGCGAAGAGCGGGGCCTGAGCATGCGGTTCCCCAGGTTCCTGAAGGTGCGAGATGATAAGAGTGTCGAGGAGGCGAGCACGAACGAATTCCTTGCGGCGCTTTATAGGAAGCAGGAAGCTAGGGTTCAGGAGACCGGTCCGGGGTGGGGCCAGGGCCCCCAGGGTCGCGGCGGCGATGAGGGTGACGAATTCGAGGACCATTGAAGGGGTGTCGAGCGAGTCATCAATGCTCGACCTTGGAAAGATCTCAACCTGCACCGCCCGTTCGCATGGTCTTCTTGTATTCTGTGTCAGAGAACAGTAGATACCTCTTCGTACGGCGATGATTACAGGCTCTCTACTTTCTCGATGCCGCAATATTGCAGAAGTGAGGCACGCAACACAGAAACACTCGCGATTGAAGCCAACGAGTTCGGCAGAGTGAATAATTATACCAATGTGAAGCAGATCCTTCCAGGCACTCGCTGAGTTGAGTGCGGTCAACGCTATTGTCAATTGACTCTGCCTAATCGACAGGTTTTTTCTCAGCAAGGACATCGACCCAATTCTGCTCATCCTTGGGCCGACGAATACCGCCGGCAAGGAATGATTCGCCCTCCCTGCCGAACGCGATGAGCTGCTCTTCACTGCACCAATCGCCCATGGCCTGGATCTGGGTTAGAAGGAGGGGAAAGCATATGTGACGAGAAGAGGACACTACGTACCATAAGGCCAACTGGCACATTTTCATCGGTGTAGCCCATTGGGCAGCTGATGGCTGGATTGCCCGTAAAGTTCGCCAGATAGACGTATTCCATACTCCGCAGGCTCGTATCACCATCACTCACCCCGTAGCCGCTTGTCAGGTCGCTGGGCTTGCCAATCTTCCACCCGGCACAGGGCGTCGTTGGCGTCAATATCAGCATGCCCGGGTATTGCTCCCAGAGCCACGCCAGGTGGCACATGAGGAGGTTCCGCAGCTTCTGGGAGTACATGAAATCTTGCGCGGTGGCGTGCCCGCCAGCGACATTCAGGAGCAGTTGATTATGCCACGACAGCTTCGTCATCTTTTCGCGCGTGATCTGACTGCGAGCCTCGGAGAGAATGGTCAAAGCATGCGCTTTTTGTCCCTCCGGGAGGTACGGGATCTGAATCTCGACGACTTCGTAGCCCTGGTTTTGCACATAGCCATCAACGGCGGCATTGAACATGTCCAGGACCACCTTGTCGGATCGATTGACCCACGTACGGTCGATGGCTAGATATTTCTTCCCCGTCGATGCAGTGAACGAGGGCTTCGCGAGGCTGCTAGGAAACCCAGGGCTTCTTGTTGCTCCCGGGTCCGGTTGAGCCATGATGCGATAACCCAGAGCCAGGTCGTCGATGCTGCTGGCCATAGGGCCGTAGACCACAACGCTGTCAATCCAGTCCTTGCTCACTCTGGGAGATACTCGGCCATGAGTCGTCTTAAGGCCATAGATACCACAGAAGGCCGCTGGCAGTCGAATTGACCCACCACCGTCAACTCCGAGAGCGATTGGAACAATGCCTGCCGCCACGGCGAAAGCAGAACCACCGGAGCTGCCGCCCGTGTAGTAGCCATTGTTGTGCGGATTCAACGGTGTGCCCCAGGTCTGATTGTTGTTCGTCGTGTCAAGGCCAACCTCGTGCATGTTTGTCTTTCCGATAATCACGGCGCCTGCATCTTGCCACTTCTGTACACACCATGATGTTCCACCAGTTTTATCTGTGAAGTCGAGCTTACTTCCTTTGGTTGTCTTGTAGCCCGCCAGGTCTACCTCGTCCTTTATGGCCAAGGGCACCCCGTCAAGCTCGCTGAGCGGTTTCCCAGCTTGATATCTTTCCGTGGAAGCTTTGGCAGCGGCTCGAACGAGGTCAATTTTGGAATCAATGAACGCAACGGAGTATCGGCCGGCGGGCTCGATGTCCCTCCGTATCAGAGGTAGGAGCTGCTCGACAACGTCGGAGGGGGTGAGCTTCCCAGACTTGTATAGTCCATGGTAATCGGCACATGTGTAGTAATTTGTGCTGGAAGCTCGGGGCCGTACGGCTGGCAATTCTGTCAAAGCGCTCGGTAGCTCACCTGGCTCATGGCGGGGCCAGACGGTCGGGTCCAGACGGATCTCATAGTCGTCAAGATACGGCGCGTCTTTGAGCCTGTCGAACCGATTGAGCTTCCAGAAGATGCTTTGTATCCAGCTGGACGACGAGATGCTGGGGACCGCTTTAGCCGCATGCTGCACGAGAGGAAGACAGCCGTCCATACATCTTGGAGAGCACGGCTAGCGTGACGCCGCGCAGCACAGGGTTCGAGCTCGCCTCGTTCTTGTAAGGCACATCAGGACCTTTGCGGGCTTGCGGCCTGTTCAAGAATGGGCTCATCGACATTTCGCCCGGAGTAGACATTTCGTCTGCTTCTGGCTTCGAGGTTCAAACACGTTCGTGGGGTTGACGCTTGCCACACATGCCGAGTACGAGTACATGAGGCAGTTGGAGGAGCGGCTGGCGGCAGGGAAAGCTTACAGGCGCACAGGATATCGTACAGTTGTTGTAGGGGGTTTCGGGGCGGGGCGGCTCTGCCCCTTTTTGGCTCTGGTCGCGATCTGACCCCGCCGCTGCTTCTAACCTCGATGCGAACTAGCCAAGGCGCATGGATCCAGATCGTGCTAATATGTGTGTGCAAGGCGACTTGCTTAACTGAAAGGACCACCGTCCTTTCACCCAAGTCAGTCGGAGAATATTGTCCCAGAGGACATGGAGAGCCGGGGCGGACGGAGGCCTGCGATGACTGATATCCTTATCACAACGCTTTCTGCTCTTCCTCCATCTCCTTCAGGGCTTCCATATTTCCTTGTCCTTTCTTTGCTGTCCAAAGAAGATCGGTAGTGGCCCTTTTTTTGGCTGGCATTGCCGAGTCTTTCATACCTTTTGCCTTGGAGAATGGGTCATTCTCTCACATTCAGCGTGGTTGGTCATACAGGGGTTGAGGGTAGGTAGTGCCAAGGGCTTCTCTTCTCATCAGCTCTACCGAAGATTAGAACGTGTTATATTTGGCTTTGCAAACAAAGGCAACTTAGCAAAAGGTGGTTCGATATCACTTAGGTGTGCAAAACTTTTGGTTCAAACGCAAATATGTGACGACTTCTCCGTTCTGGGATAGAAGTACGCTTCCAGCAGTGTCGGACATTGTGTTCTACTCAAGGATTTTGCATTTATTCTCGTTGAATCAACAACTCCTTGCGTTTCGATTTGCCAGCCGACACTTGAACGCCTCTCAGTTACAGACGGCCTATCCTGTCGTCGAGAATGCGGAGACTAAGACTCCACAAGGCCTCACCAAGCTCATCATTCTGCGCCTGCTTACTCGGGCTTGTCACTTTCTTGTCTGGCACGATGTACTGGCCGCTGATACCCTTCTCCTCAATCTCCGGGCTTGTCGTGGCATACAATGCTGGGCGACAGCCTTCCGATACTGGATCTTTCATGAATGGCCTGACGAGCTTATGGCCAACAACGCCGAGTATTCCATAAGCATCTTCGGCCTGGAGCGGCTGATCCGTAGCAACGCCTCCAGGGTGCACTGCATTAATAAAGATCTTCTGATCCGGTTGGAAGCCCAGTTCGCCAGCCTCCTTTCTTCGCTGGAGAGCTCGCACCGTCAAGATTTGAGCAAGCTTGGTTCGGTTGTAGAGTCGAGTCGGGCCGATGTCGGTGTTGATCTCAGCTTCGTCCTTGAATTTTGTGTCGTAGTCGGCGCCTCTGTGCAATTCGGAGGATTCGAAGACCACGCGCGCCCCAGGCGTGCGATGTAGGCGGGGGAGCAGCTTCAACAACAGTGCCAACTGTGAAAGGTGGTTGACCTGGAAATGTGAATCAAGCCTGTCCTTGGTCTCATTGTACACCCCGACTCCGAGGCCAGCATTGAGAACGAGCTATTGGACTTGTCAGCGACTGCAGCTAGGGTATCACAGCGAAGAAGTGTCACTCGCCCCATCCAGTCTATCCTGCGAGCTGGCGAGTTCATCGGCAACGCGATTCGTGAACGCTAGGTCCTCTAGGTCACATTTGACCCAGTGGGCTTTCGTCGCATCGCCAAACTCCTTCAACTCCTCAAGTGCCGACTGCGCATGATCCTCCTTGTTCGATAAGATGGTGACATTCTCGGCATTGTGCTGGATCAAATGAGCAGCAATGCCGAAGCCAATTCCTGCACTTCCTCCTGTGACGATGTAGTGCTGCGGAGAAGTGTCAGAGTCAGAGGTGACTTGCGATCGAGAGAGCGCTTGCCCACCTTGCCTGACAGATCAGGAATATCCTCATCTGGGTTCAATGTGTTGTTTCCAGGTAGGAGAGATGACATTTTGCGGTTTCTCTGCTTGTTGGTTGCAAGGAAGATGCTCGTCCTCCTGAGTTGTACGTTACGGACTACTCTCAAGTATAGACGCATCCGACTGTAGTGAGACAAATGGAAATGACTTTGGACGATGTGGTTGTGAATACATACTGTTGGGACTGGGGGCTCTTTTGTCTCTTCTCGGGTGGCACAAAGCTACATGTCTGCAAGGGAAGCCGTGATGATGACAGGCTTTGAAGTCATGATGCATTTGATACCTAAGAGGGGCAATGAGACATCTTGCTCCCCAGATCTGCCAAGCGAAAATGACGTACATCTAGATCTTGCTGCCGAGAATAGCGCCATGTGCCAGGGGCACACGCCCATGAGGAAAACTTACTGTGAAGGTGCGATGTCTTCAAGTTCGATGCAGGTTTGAGAGTTGGTAACCGTCATAGACCGAAACACCTCCTGTTGTCCATTCTCTTGTCTCTGATCTTCTGACACGAAGCAAGTGTCGTGGACAGTCTTGCTATGGCTTCCGGTGGTTGATCGGTTCCCCATCCTGAAAGTCCCACTTTTGCAACCATTGCATGTAGACCCTTCTGCATGCCCACCCTCAGGCGGTGTAGCCTGACATGATTACATTCCATAGCCTGTGCGAGACGAGTCCTCGAGAGGTGGTATAGAGCCTGCACAGGAGTGCAACGAGACCCTAGACGAGTCGAGACTGGGAAATCTATCGTGTTCTAGTCAAGTGGTACTCGTAATAAAGACTCCCGGAAACGTGCCGGGCTGAAGTTATGTTCTGCGGGCAACCATGCGACAGCCAGCGTTGTCGATCAGGGTGATTGGAGACAAGACTTTCTTAGCAGGGTGATGCAAGATGGACAAGATCTTGCTGTTCCATCATCGGTCAAACACACAGTTATTGCTTGACCAGCAAAGACACCGCAATTCTCAGTAGCCGGCTTTGGCATTGGGTGGATACTGTAACAAATGGGGGAGTGAAGAGGCTGTGGGATTCCGACGAGGCTGAGACTCGGAGAAGCCACCTCGCACTTGTTCAGGCTTGTCAGGGTCCACTGCCACTTTTTGGGAGCAGTCGTCGATTAATTAAATATTCACACTTGTTGACACGGTTGTTGACCGCCGCGGGCATTTATCGAGGCCTCCATACCATATCATCGTCTCGCCCTCCTATTTCCCTACTCGCACCGCACGACACTGACGACAGCCTCCGAAATCCAAGCGGCGCGTGCGCCAAACCGCAACCATGTCCGAATACAACTATGATGAAGGCGGGCAGTTCTTCCCGTTCTTCATGCTGACCATGGCCGGACTGGTCACAATCCCTCTCACCTACAACGTCCTCAAACCCTCGACAGACCTCGAACAGACGGCCTCCCGCATAAAGTCAGACTTCCGACCCAAGAATGTCGATCTTATCGAGGCGCAGAGAAAGCGGCGGAAGAGACAAACCCGCAAGACAAAGAGAATCATAGCCGTGGTGTTGGGCTACGCCTTTATGGCCTACATGATCTACCTGATTGCTGTCACTCAGAGGACGATACCCAAGATGTGGGATCCGTATGATATCCTAGGAGTGTCGAGGAGTGCGTCGGAGAAGGACATCGACCGGTTCTACAGGAAACTCTCCCTGAAATTCCACCCCGACAAAGCGAAGCCCGACGCTTCGAAGAATGAAACCATGGACGACGTGAACAGCCGCTGGGTCGAAATGACAAAAGCCTACAAAGCGCTGACGGACGAAGACATCAGGAACAATTATCTGCAGTACGGAAACCCTGATGGAAAACAGTCCACCAGTATTGGTATCGCGCTACCCAAGTGGATGGTTGAGGAAGGCAACCGCTGGTTCGTCGTTGCCTTTTACGGGATCCTACTTGGAATCATGCTCCCATACACCCTCGGGAAATGGTGGTACGGCACACAAGCCCTCACAAAGGACAAAGTCCTTCACGCCAGTGCTGGTAACCTATTCCGCGAATGGAAGGAAGACATTTCTGAAGGCGGCGTCGTGGCAGCCACCAGCGTGGGTCAAGAATTCAAGGAAACCCTCAAAGGAGCGAGGAGTGACGCTGGAGCCGCAAGAGTAGAAAGCAAAGTCCTCAACAGCACCGTCCTGACGGAAGCAGACAAACTCCGCCTAAAGAGCATCGACGACCCTGTCCGACGAAAAACCCTTGCCTTACTATGGGCCTACCTTGCGCGCATCGATCTCGAAGATGCCGAACTCGAAAAAGAGAAATACGACGTCGCTCCCACTGCCCTGCTCCTCAATAACTCCTTCGCCTCTATAACTCTGCCCTTCGGACTTGTAAAGCCCCTCCTCGCATCTTACCACACGTCGCAGAATATCATTCAAGCCGTCCCACCCAGCAGTTCTGCAATCCTGCAACTCCCCAACTTCACCCCCGAGATCGTCGACAAAATCTCGAAATCTTATAAACCTGGAGCCCTCACATTCTCGAAATTCATGCAATTGCCAGCCACCACACGCCGCAGTCTATGCTCGGACCTCTCTGATGCGCAATACGACCAGGCCATGACTGTCGCATCGCAGATTCCGCGCCTCGTCGTTGCAAGAGCCTTTTTCAAAGTCGTCGGCGAAAGGGTCGTCACGCCTGGCAGTCTCGTGCAACTGGTAATCAAAGCCCGCGTCATCCCACCGGGAACATCTGCGAGTGAAATTCCCCCCATCAACCCTCTCGACCTGGAAGACATCGACCCCGACGAAGGTGACCTGGACGCCCTCCACGGTCGAAAACCCGCGAAGTCCAAACGCCGCAAATTGCCGGACGGGAGCTACGTCGACGACGACGCCAAAGACGGCTCCGTACAGCCTCCGCTCGCGCATGCGCCATATTTCGCAGCAGAGCATGCTCCGAGGTGGCACGTCTTCCTGGCCGAGAGCCGCTCCGGCCGCATCTCCGTTCCGCCCTTCACATTCACGTCCTTCGACCGCCCAATCTTCACGACCGACCCGGATACCGGGAGTGTGAAGCCCACCTTCAACGTCGTGACGCTGAAATGCTCGTTCCAGGCACCGCCGCAGATCCACGCCTTTCCGTTCGTCATGCACCTGATTTGCGACTCGTATATTGGCCTGGATGAGAAAGTGGACGTCATTCTCGACGTCCGCGACCCCAAGGAGGCCGAGGTCGTGGAGAGCGACGAGGACATCAGTGAGCCCGATGAAGGTACGTTCCTGCCCCCAGGTCCTCTTAATGTTTTACTTTGAAGAATTGAAAAAGGAGGGAAGCAATGAGATATATATTGTATGCGTGCGTGCGTTCAGTGCTAACGTAACCCGCCCCTCGTCTGCAGATTCTCTAGCCGGCCAGCTCCAGGCGATGAAAAGCGGGGGCATGTCCACGTCGCCTACTACGAAGCGCAAGATCAAGAAGCGGGCGCGGGCTCTCTCACACGCAGAGGCGCAGGAGGGCAAGGGCGGCGTCCCCGTCGCGGTGGCGGGCAATGCCCTCGACGAGAGCGATGATGAGAGCGATACCGAGGGAGACGACGATAGTGATTCCTCGGAGACGGATACGGAGACCGAGGACGAGGATGCGTGAGGGACATTACTTGTCATGGCAGCGCTAGGGCTACTCCGTACATTACGAGGGATACCGCCCGAGTCGTAGGGAAAATAGGCGGGTGGATTGCTGTAACTACGCTGCTTCTTCAGATGGGATGGCGTCGACTGATGTGCACTGTCATGTCGTTGTGCATGGGCTGGAAAACAGAATTATGAATCCTTGAGCGAGACATTGATCTACTCACCTCGCACGCGGGTGACTTTCTCACACTACGTCCAACCTAGTCGCCTTGACTACAGGTGTCCGGTAAGAGTCGACGGGAGAAGACGCACTTTCAGGTGTCATTGGATCAAGTTGATGCGCTATGTAACTTTGTGTATAAGCAAAGAAAGCTAACGACAGAGGTCCCGACCCAACTTCCAGCTTCGACTTCCATGCTCAATTTACGATCCATTGATGTCGAATATCTTGATATAGCTGTGGTGGTGCTCTTGTGATTCTAAAGTGAGTTGGATGGGAGGCATTTTGTTGCGGAGCACGTCGTCGTTTCGGAGTCATTGCTAATTCCTGTCGTCACCTCTCAATCCCACTGACTTGCAGTCTCTGGCAATTTCTGTCGCATTCGCCTACCAATGCCACATATCTCCTCTTGCAACTCCCGTATCTCCCCTCTGCTCCCTCCTTGCGTGCCTGCTTACTTCTTCCCACTAACGCTATCACTCACAGTGTTGGCCATGGCATTCATGCGTTCCTGGATCTTCTCGCGTCCGTCGTGCATGTAGGCGAGTGTCTTCTTGTATTGGCGATCCTGAGATTGAATGGACAGTTGGGTGACGGCGAGCGCGCCGATACCGAGCAAAGCACCTGCTCCGAGGATGGTTCGCGTTTGCATTCTGAGACTGGTTTTGGATGGAAGGGGAGGCTAGACGGCTTGTGCTGTGGTGAAGTGCTGGTGAGGCGTGAGTGGTGAAGGCGATTAGTGATGGAGATCGAGCGGTGTGGAGGTTGGAAATTGGATGGAGATCTCTCGAGTACTCTTTCCGTACTCGTAGTGCGGGTGTGGGCGTCAGGTAGTAGACGTCGTTGGTTTGCAACAGGATGTGAGGTGAATTAGAACGCGGTTTCGGCAGTGTTTTACTTCGCTCGAATTCCGGTGGAAAGGGAGGAGACCGAGCGCGTTGTTGACGGGAGGCTGGCGCTGCTGAGCGATAAACAGATTGCGTGCAAAGTGAGGAGTGGAGAGTCACGCTGATATGGTCAAGGTACCTGTGAAGAATGGAGAGAAAGAGAGGGAGAGAAGTGAAATTGAAAGGAAGCTGTGCTTCTTACGTGTCCTGTGGTTCCTCGGCCTTCTTCCAGCCTCACGAATGGCACCTTCTTTTCCCGCTGCGCAACGGAACTCGGGCCAGCAATCACATGAAACAGGCTGTTTGGTGGCAGGTGTCTCCCCCATGTTTGGGCGGTGGGAGAGGTGGGCTTCCCCCGCACATGCCTCTCCCTTATCCTCCGTGCCTCCGCACTTGACCTGGCTCAAACAGGCTTAGTGGAACTTCTGCTTAGCACGGACCATTTCCGACGGTTTGATTTGATCTGCTCTGAGGCTTCGGCAATATTCGGGCTGCTGGATGCAGGTACCGTCCGTACGAGTATTCGAGGTGAAATACTATCTTCAAGGATGGAACGACACCTGCACAATGCATAATTTTCTTACCGGTTCTTGTGCAGTTTTTGTGTGGCTCCTTTGACGACGCCATCAATGTCTGCTAACTCAATACGGCTCATCAGCTTCTATCCCACGGAACTCTGCTTCATAGCTGCTATTCCTGATTGTGATCGCTCCGTTTGTTGTCTTTAGCGTATGTACGAGGCGAGAGAGGTATGAAGCGGACACGCCGGAGTAACAAGGGATCTAGGGCGAAGTACAACTATTACCTGCTTTAGGGTGGATCATTCACTTAATTTTCCCATCTAGGTGGTCCCGAATGTCGTTAAGCCCCACGGCACTGCCAAGGCCAGTAAAGACGTCGAAGGTTTCAAACAATGTGTATGGTCATCCCAATACAACGCGCTCATCCTCGTACGATTCTGTATCGACATAGAGTTGAGGTACTCCTATCTGTTACCTATACCGCTGCACTCTGCCTATGCCTATTCATTCAGGTTACCACCACGTTTCTACCGTGTGTGGTGCATACGGTAATATCAGCTGCTACATCCACTTTTCGTAGAACGCCGAAGTAAAAGCGGAAATTCGATGTTCCATTTCCCTCGATACGAAGCTATTAGGTCGAACGATCTTTTGGCTGGAGAATCAAAGAGGCATGCATTGATCTTTATCCCTCGGCAAGTATTTCGTGTGCGGAGCAGGTTTCGCCGTCAGATACCATCTCTCTGATCGCGAATGGTGATGATGGACCACAACGTTGGCAAGGTCTTCGCCTCCCGCACGGGAAATGGACTCGGTAGGCATCCCTTTCCACTCAGAGTTCCCAGAATATTCTGCACAGTTGAGACGCCCGCAAATGCTCCACCAACAACTAGCACAGGAGGACGTGTTACCATGGTCGATGTCCGGCGTCGAGACGCCATGGCAGCACGTTGAGGCTTCAGCTTTGAGAACATCAAAATCTAGTTTCCGACAACAGCTTGCGAAGTCACAGTCAGGAATTTGGAACAAATGAAGGGATCGCGAAAGCAGAATCTCCAAGACTCTAGGCGTGTCGTTCAGGAGTTTCCCGAGTGACGCGACAGGTAGAAACTAGCGAGGGAAAAGATCAGATATCGCCCTGATTCAGAGGATATCTGTACTTCTCAGATCCTATCCTTTCGGGGATGCTTCTCCCTCTCTTGGCCCAATTGAACAACCTTTTCGCATATAGGCAGGGGCCGAGTCAGCGTGTCACCATGTCATCAGTGTGTCAACCGGCACGTTGGGGGCACAGCACAGAGGTAGGCAGTACATGGAGCAGTAGCAGCAGTTCACAGAGTACGAGGTACTTTCTGGTACCCCTAGTGGCCACTCTGGGGGCTTGTAGATCCAGGTCCCCAATTTGCCTCGATATCGTTTAGCGTCAGCGACTCGGCCGCGTCAAAAGGCCGAACGTGGCCACGGCCGACGAATTTCTTCCAAAAACCCCGAAAACACCGGTGGGGTGTATTCCAAAGCAGATCTCATTGCCCAGTGCGTTCGTTCCTCGATCGTGAGATGTTCCCACACACCATGGCTCTCACAAAGTCTGGAGCCATGGCACCATCCCCCACATCCTTGACTCCCTCGGGCCATTCCCCGGACGCAGATAGCGGAGTCTGGGGCGATCCGAAACTCTCCCCGGCCTCGCGTCTCGCGTAGCGCTTCTCCATCTACGTACAGCACGGCGTAGGAGCTCCTCGCTCTACTGTGGGCAGTTATATCAATCGAGCCGGGAAAACCTACTTCATGATCCACGCTCCGCTCTTCACTGGTTTCCAGTTGTGTTCAGGAGACGCGATCATGCCGTTGAAAACAATCTCTCCCGTGCAGCTCCTCAATCACGTATCCCTCGATGTCCTGAGATACTTACCTGCTCTATTGCTTGGCCTTTTCGTCCTTCGGTCCCTCAAGAGGCGCTATTTGTCGGGCTTGTATTCGATTCCAGGGCCGTGGTTGGCCTCGATTACTAGAGCATGGAGGATCAAAGAGGTATACGCCGGGGATGTGGAGAAGAGGGAACTAGAACTACATGCGGCATATGGTAGGTGATTTTCTCGCCGCTTCAGCGTGTTGGATTCTGAGCTCTCGCTCGTCAGGGCCACTGGAGCGAATTGGACCCGAAGAAGTCATCACGAACGATCCGAAGGCCGTCGAGCTGTTGTACAGTATCAGTAGCAACTTTCCTAAGGTACGTTCCTCCTCGAGTCCGCATATCCTTGATCCACGATCAAAAGGACCTGTCCATAACAAGGAAAAACTGGGTCTAGACCGATTTCTATTGCCTGTTCGGCTACCCGGACATGTACGGCGTCCACCAGTTCTCAGCCCTCTCGAACGTGCAGCACCACAAAATGGCCCGGTATACCGCCGCGGCATTTTCCATGACCTCGATAGTCGAGTTGGAACCGTACGTCGACAATTCGGTGGACTATTTCATATCCAGGATCCGCGAGATCGGCGCCAACTCCACTCCAATGAACATGGCTCAATGGTTCCAGTGGTACGCCTTTGACGTGATCGGGGAGTTGACTTTCTCGAGCCGCTTTGGGTTCATGGAGCGCGCCGAAGATGTCGACCAGTATATCAAGACCATTGACGGGCTGGTTGAATACACATCTTTGATCGGTCAAGCATTGTTCCCTTATCATTGGCTGCTCTTAGGCAATCCGATGGTCACCAGGTTCTTGACACCGCCCGCCGGGGCCATCAGAAGCGTAAATCCACGTCCCATCCACTGCCCGGTGCGATCAAGATGACTGATAATACTCGTTAGATGGCCGTTCGTGAAGTCGAGGCTCGACAAGGCCGATCCACGGATCGACGAGATTTGCTGTCTCGATTCCTCAAGGCCCACGAGAAAAACCCCCAAGACTTCACCATGAAGGATGTCTTTACCAATTGTGCGATGACCATGTGAGTACTGACCACCAAAGTAGATCGCCGGACCCGGGGGGTGGCTCTAACTGATGTCCCTGTTCTTGATCACAGTGGAGGTGGCTCGGATACCACGGGTATAGCCCTGACCAGCGCCCTGTACCATCTGCTCAAGAATCCCCAAGCGTATGCTCGACTAAAGAATGAGATCGACGATGCTATCACGCAGAACAAGCTCTCGAGCCCGGCCAAACTGCGTGAAACACAGCCTCTGCCTTACCTTCAAGCCGTGCTCAAAGAAGCGATGCGCGTTCATCCGTCCGTGTCCTTCGTCCTGCCCCGACACGTACCGAAAGGTGGCTGCACCATCGCAGGAAAGTTCTTGCCCGCAGGAGTACGTCAATTGACCAGCCCACGCCCCTGGACCTTTCTGCCCATGACTTGATATGCTAAACCTGACAACGATTAGACCAGCGTTGGTATGAATCCGTACGTGTTACACCGGAATCGAGAAATCTTCGGGGAAGACGCCGACAAATTCCGTCCGGACAGATGGCTTGAGAAGGATGAGAAGACGATGAGTCGCTACATGCTACAAGTAAGCCACTGAAGAACCCTTGTTTCCCAAGCTCCTAGCTGCATGTACGGTTTATTGAACAACCCTACTTCTTCCACAGTTCGGTCAAGGTTCCAGAATATGCTCGGGGAGACACATCAGCATGCTAGAAATGAACAAGGCACTGGTGGAGCTGATTCGACATTTCGACATTGAGCTGTTGGATGTCAACTTCGAGATGACCACAACAACTCTGTGGTTTAAGAAGCCTCACAGCCTTCCCTGTGTTTTCAGGCCGCGTGCACGCAGCTAAGAAGCGAATAGAATCCAGCGCGGTGGACCGAGTCTGTGTTTGATGTCGTATAACGATTACAAGTAAGACTTTGGGCCGTACCATGTCCACCGATTCCTTGACCCAAAGCAGTAGAGCTTTTCCACCGGACCATGGTCCAGATCTTCGTGCTCACAGCCCCGTCATGTTGGCTGTGCCTGCGCATGTCGTACCACGTGTATGAGGACCACTCTTTCTGGAAACTCATCTTTCACCTAGCAAAAGTCCCACCGCTGAGAAGCCGTCCGCCAACTGTAACGGACCGGGTCCGCCCAACGAGTTGACCAGCCACCTCTGAGGGCCCGAGGGCGGTCGATCTTCTCATGTGGTACACCAAGACGGGTCTGTCCCAAGCCTGGATCCGGTCTGGGGCCCCGGAGCCTCCCCGAGCGGAACTTCACCATCCCAGTGGGACGGCCTCGCCTCCCCACGGTTCCCCCGAGGTCAAAAGCTGGCTTAGTCTGCCTCCAGGGTGCAATTGAGTCGACTATGGACTGTAAGGTCCACAAAGTGCAGAACCCAGAAGAAGACCCATGGCTCCTGAGAAAGTGATCGCCTCTCACGAAGAGTGGCAGGGACCGGTGGAGACCGAAGCCATGGACCAACTCGAGGCAGGTGATCCTACCCAGCTGCGGCTTCCACGTCCAGCGTCACGTCTCCATCGAGTTCGATGCTGACAGGTTCGTCCCAGGTTGAACGCGGGAACGGAGAGGTTCTTTTGGTCTTGGAACCCGACGCCGGTGAAGAAGTGGGTAAAAGGCCCGACACCAGTGGACTCAAGCTGGCCACCGACGGGCGAGTGAGTTGGATTTTCCATGTCTGTATCCCGTGTGAAAGTCGCGCTGACCTCGACGTTAGACCATCCTGATCCCCCAGCCGTCCGACGATCCCAAGGATCCGTTGAACTGGAGCTACTCCAAGAAGCACATGATCCTGCTCTGTGTCGCTTTTGGGTCCTTCGCGGGAGATTTTGGTGTCTCGGCCGGAATTCCGACCATCGGGCCCCAGGGTGAAGAGTGGCACATGTCGTCCGTCGTCGTCAACTACGCCAATAACCTTGCCGTGGCCATGCTCGCTCTCGGCTCCGTCCTCTGGATGCCTTTGCTCAATAGTTGGGGGAGAATCCCGCTCCTCTTTTGGGGCACGATCCTTGGGATGCTCTTCACGCTCGGCGCGGCTCTCTCGCACGACTTCCCGACCTTTTATGGAATGCGGGCTCTCCAATGCTGCTTTCAGCCCCTTGGCCAGGTCATTGGGTTGGTGCTTATCGAGGACATGTTCTTCTTTCACGAGCAGGCCCGCAAAATCGGCATCTGGTTCTCAATCTTCATCTGCTCGCCCTACCTTACTCCTCTATTGGGAAATTTCATAATTCCCCGCCTCGGAGAATGGCGCCCGGTCTTCTGGCTCGTGTTTGCGTGGGCAGCATTCCTGGCGGTCTTCATTCTGGTCTTCGGCGACGAGGCCTACTACAATCGCAGGGTCCCGCCTCCGCGACAACCTGAGCGCGGGACCGGTCAGATACAACGACTCTCGCGCGTTACCGGCATCTGGCAGCTCCGAAACCATGCCGGCTACTTTCCCGCGATTACCCATTCCTACGCCAGGCTCTTTGCCACGCTCATCAAGCCCCTTGTCTTCTCCACGGTGGTTATCTACAGCATCATCGTGATGTGGGCCATCGGTGTGAACCTCAGCTCGGCGATTCTGCTCCAGTCGCCTCCCCAAGCGGGCGGATACGGGTTGGGACCGATGACCATTGGCTATATCTACTTCACCCCGGTGGTGTCCGTCTTCCTCGGGGAAGCGATGGGTCACTTCCTGAATGATTACGTTGTCGCAGTGTACACTCGTCGCTGTCACGGCATATTTGTCCCCGAAGTGAGGATGTGGACCACCTACATTGGTGCTGCCCTGATATTCCAGGGGCTCATTCTGACCGGCCAGACCCTTCAACATCGCCTTCACTATGTTGGAATCATTTTTGGGTGGGGCATGCATACGACAGGGTTTATGCTGGTATCTGTGGCCATCTACGCCTATTTGCTCGACTGCTACCCGGATGCGTCCGGCGAAGTATCGGCCCTGATCAACTGTGGACGCGCCATCGCTGGCTTCTCGATAGGCTACTTCCAGCTGGCGTGGGGTCTCAAGCAGGGATTTGACGTATCCTTCGGTCTCCAGGCCGTCATCTCGTTTGCGGCTTTCGTGCTCCTCGCCTTGACACATATCTATGGCGCAAAAGTCCGTCACTGGTCAGGTCCTGTCGAAAGGTTTGGGTAAGGTCGGCTCAATAATGTACAGCTTGTTAAAGCGCTGTGCTCGCCGAGTCGAATGCGTGCAACCCACGTAGCATGAGATTCTTGAGGTCGCCTGTTGGAAGAAGGGAAATACATAGCTCGAAGGCATCATGCACATGTTTGATCGCCCGAGGCCGGAAGTCCCTAAATTTTTGCAAGAATGGACGCCTTGCTAGAATTTCCCAATCAGGCCATGGCAAAGCGTGCACCAGCTCAATCTAGGCCTATTGAGATGGTGGAGAAGGTCTTGCAGATTGCTGTTGCAGGGGCTACATATCCTCGCATCCCTCGGGCTGATTGAACCCACTATCAAATGGGAGAGGACGGATCAAATCTGGGGATTGAAGAATTGCGCGACATTAAGGTCCTCCAACCCCATAAGGTCAGGGTCCAAGTTCCAGGGCATCGTTTCCATGTTCCCCTCCAAAGACGTCAGATCATGGCCCATGGCCTCATTGGTGCTGCTGGCATTGACGCCGAGGTGGCGCATGGGCCCAAAATGCTCGCTTTGCGATGGCATTTGCATCCAACCTGTCGAGCAAATTATGCTTTGTTAGCAAGCTGACTTTGAAGAGCATTCGAAAGGGGGTTGTTTACCAGCTTGTTTCATCTTGGATAACAGATAGCGGAGGTAGTGGGCGCATGCTTCCGCCGCGGTGTTGGTCGGATCGAGGTACTCGAGTGCAGAAATCGCCTTCGCAAAAAGATTGAGATATGCCTCGCGAGGGTCAGACAGCAGATGCGGAAGCATCATGAACGCTGCAAAAAGGGCCAGAGCAGCGTGGAAGGCGTCGAAGAGTCAGTCTCTCAAGCGTGGATATCACTGGTATATTAGCGGACTCACTGTAGTAAAGAGCAAACCACGGAGTTCCCAGCTGATCTCTTTTCTCATTCCCAAGCGCCACCACATCATGAACCATCAGGATGATCAGACGGGCACAGTCGACGTATTTTCGAACGTAGGTCATAACCACCCTCGGAGAAGTTGCATGTTGTTGATCTTCCGAGGAGACCGGTGCTTGTCGGAAAGCCCGAAGGATGACGGGGCGATAGAGCAAGAGTTGACAGTTAAGGAAGTCCATCTTCAACATATTTCGGAAGCCCAAGATCGTGCTCGGCGCTTCGAGATAAATGGCGTTAATCTGGGAAGTCCGCCACTGTATTGACGGATGTACGGAGCTCCACCAGTCTTCCAAGCCCTCCGTAATGGAGGCTACCTTCGGAAGGATCTTTTTTGGCGCGTCCAGCTGTTCGCTACCGAGATTGTCGTCGTAGAGCGAGGCAACGATTTCGGCCGTGACGTCGTATAGGGAGCTTTGCGCGGCTAATCAGTTTCAGCATGAAACCGAACTTGGTAGGGTTACTCACAGAGTAGCTCGCAGATGGTGTAGGCTTGCTTCTTTGAACTGGTTCGAAGCGTGCTCGGGATATCCACGCTCTGTGTCGCGGATCCGGACGTTTCGAGTCTTCACATAGGACCCTGGTATCATCCAAGGGCGTCCCAGGGACATGCCGAGGGTCCTGGAGAGTTTAGAGTCGTATGCAACCGTCCAGGAGATAGTCAGATACCTGTCAAGAACAATGCAGCCGCACCATACTCGGCTGCGTAATTCCTTCTCCAGATCTGAACAGTCGCTAAAAGCTGTGCTGATGTGAAATCCCAGTGAGACTGCAGATTTCACGGCTAACCCGTGCATCGACCACGCCTGCATAGAGTCCTGCGTGCTTTGGAGGTAAAAGGCCATGAGTAACAAAGTCTGAGCTGTCTGATGGTCAGGGTCCATGGCACGAAGTTGGCGGGGAAAGGGGGACATGATACCGGTTTCCAAGCTGGTGCCTTTGAACAAGTCTTCCCCGCAGAGCATGCGGGATCTTTGGTAAAAGATGGTTGCCTCCCGATCACGGCTCCGTGAAGATGTGGAAGGGTTGATGGCGGTTTTCACCGACATTGCGAGCACTATATTCAGAAGCGCAAGCCACGTTCGGCGGACGCCGACAAAGCCGGACGTCTTCGCCTGGCGGTAAGTCTGCAGGAAGGTCGATTCGTCCACGTAAGGGTAGAACGGAGCCACTTGTACAAAGTACTGCTCGATCAGAATTTCCAGCTCTTTTTGTGGAGGCAAGGTCAATTGATCGTCAGGCATTAGTGCTTCGTACTGGTCGAGTTCGGTGGCTCTCATGGTCACGTTGACTAGATCCTCGGGCAGAGAATCATGAAAACCGGAAAACTCCATGTTTGCTCGGCGCATCACGCGTTTGATCTGCTGCAGAAAGGCCGTATTCGAGGTAGGGCCTGATACAATGGGTCAGCCGATGGCTGGTTGATACTGTAGAAATGGTGATGAGACTTAGGATATCCCTACCAAAGAAAGCAGAAGCGTTGCCCTCGGTCACAGTGACGGCGATTCCGTCCACCAAATTCGGCGCATTGGCTGGACGGGTCAGGTCTCTCCTTGCCGGCAACCTCTGTCGAGCGATGGAGTCCGGGTGATCCGCAGGCACGGCTGTTATTGTCTGGGCCGGGCTTTCCGTTGCTGTCTGCTCAGAGCTGCTCAAGCGAATGGTCGGTGTATGGAGGTCTGCTCTGGCAGATTCCGATCTTTGCCTGCTCCGCCTCTGCTGCTGCTTCTGCTCCTGCATCTGACCCTCCAGTGATTCAAGACGTCGCATCCAGCTAGTGAGCTGACTGGGTGCAGCGTTAGCCATCAAAATAGCAACGCAGCGAGTGACGGGGACGACCGACTCCTTTGCAAATCCAGCAGCCTCAAGGTGAGCAGAGGACTCGTAGTCGCAGGAGAGTGCCAGGTTGGCGCAAGAGGAACATGGCCAGTCGCCAGAACACTATCCCAAGTGTCAGATGCTCAGTCTGACTCGGGGGCTGTTGTCGATATGATAATACTCTGGATTTCCGTGTGCGGCACGAGTTACACGCCAAAGCTATCCGTTGCCGTTTGGGCCCGGGGCGCCCACAGCGTTGCCCTGATTGTTCGCGGTCCGAATCGTTCGTCGCCATGTTGCGCAGCGCTCTCCCAGAGTATAAGTTACAGGTACCTTGCTCTTAAGGCGATGATGCTTCGACAAGCAAGGGGACGGTGTGAAAGTCTACATTTCGGCGCTGTTAACACTGTTCTCTAAACGGTAACAAGGAAGCTCGGTGGGGTACAACGCGGGGGTAAGGGGTTGTGCAAACTCCGGTCCCACCGAGCCTACGCAGAGAGAAGTAATTAGAAATATATATTAGGGGATAACAAGGATTCATATAGTCCGTACTCCGGAAATCAGGTCGATATGCTAAAGGAAGTATTATAGATATCAAGGGAGGTCTTTCGCAGCAAGCCAATTTTAGCTGCCGCGCATGAAGCAGTAGGGCAAGATTAAGGCTGAGTGTAGTGCGACATCGAGAAGGAAAGTGAGTCGTCGACGACAGAAACAGGCGCGGGTGTGGGAGAAGGTGATGGATGAGTCCCACGTGGGCTGGCTGCAGATTTGTCTCTACGTGTGCTTGAGGCCTGCATCATATGGTGTGAGGGAGAGGCTTTCCGATATCGATCCGTAACAGATGATGAGATGATATACTCCGTAGTCCGTAGTCCGTACCATCCTCAAAGATATCCAAACGATCGTCGGAGGCCTGCGTGCCTTTTCAACACTCAACGCTTCTCGGTAGGTGATGACATTAGGACGGCATCTGTGACTCAATTCGGAGGACATGATAGATTTAAAGGGGGGTCGGGGGGACGCCTGACTATATAGTTGCCAATACTTATGGTAATATTACCAGCGGGTCCCGAACGCGTACACTGCCTGTGACGCCTTGGCGGCGTCCTTACACCCAGGGGTAACCTTCACAGTCACAAACGCTTCTCGATGCGTGATGATAATAGGGGGGCATCATCATAGTTATTGCTTATTAGTACTGGCCTCTTAAATATCTTATCACAGATTTTGCCTACACTGCCAGTAAACTTTCAGTTCGTTTAATCGACCGTAATCTGATTCGACAGCGACTAGAGGAAAGGTGAGTGTATTGAAGAGCGGTACGACGTGAGGTCGGGTAGGTTGTACTCGTCTTTAGGCGCTAGCAAACTAGCTTTCTATATCAATGCCAGAACAGGATCCGTAAGTACAATTACTTTTTGCTCATGGGTTCATCAGGTTCGTGCGACTTTTCCGATGACTTTGTTAGCCGTTCAGATTTAGAATCGACCTTGGGAAAGCTGGTGTTCCAGACGATCAGAACAATCCACACTGTCACCGCAACTGTTCAGGATCTCCTCAATGGAGGAGCACCCAATCTACCAACAACAAGAATCTTACCCCTGTATCGAGTGAACTTGATGCGCAAGGGACCAACCTTGTTGCCAACACCAGCAGACCCAGACTTCCTCTCAGAGCGACTCCCCGAGTCACTCAGATCGTGGCGGCGAGCCTGGTCAAACTTGTTCACGGCTGGTATTGAGAAAAATCAGATCAGCGATGACGAGCTTACGCTGGCATCGATCCGTAGGTTACCTGATCCTGGGCAATTTAATTGTTGCTGATTCCAATGACCGAATGGCCACGTAGATACCGGAAAGCCCATCTCAATCGATATTTGGGAAGTTGGTGCCAATGGCATGTAAGAGCGACAAGAACCGGACCAACTTGATATCAATCTACGCGGGACCTTCGAGATGGGAGGAGCGCCTATATCGAAGCTGTCTTCGCTGTCGAGGAGAGCTGGTCTTGAATTTCATCCCTGCAGACAGTGATGATGATCTTAGGTGTCAGTTCAAGCAGGAGTCTGACTTCAAGTCCGCTCGTGCGGCCAGTAGCACACATGTCGATAACCACAAGGTTGTCAGAATGATATGCTATTTGCAAACTAGAACCATATGAGCCCGTCCCAGGCATGAGGGCCCAAAGAAGGAAGGCGAAGGGCCTCGTGTCGAAAGCGGGATCGGATGTTTCCCCGTGAGGGGGTGACCAATGACATGATTCTCGGGGATAATGAAGCCTTCAGTCCGTCGTTCAGCGTATACGTGGCCAGGGACGATCAAGAGGCGATTGACCTTGCCAACGACACCGCATGCGGCTTGACTTGGGCGGTGCGTTCGACCAACATGGAATATGTACCAATCAGTGCTCAATAGAACCTCCGAGAAGTTACTAATTTCAAGTTGACCATATAAAGCAAGGCAGGAAACGACTACTTGTAGGCATTATTAGAAGTAGACTTGTTCAGGATGCAGCGCTACTGTAGTTGATTCAGCCAGCGAGGTTGGTAATGTATTCTGAGTCGAATTCTACTGGACGGAGAAGCCGAAGCTTTCCAAGCCAGAGGTCTGGCCATCCGGAGTCTCCCCTCCCTCGTCATGGCGTAATGTATATAGTTACTGGTGCAACCAGTGTAACTTCAACGTACGGTTCCCCCGTTTAGCCGGACGTCGCCACTCCGTCGAAGTTTGAGATCCTTTGCCGTGGAGTCATTATTGGAAGCCTCGCGGCCAACGGCATGGGATCGGCTGCCGCCGACCAGAATTATGCTCTTGTGGCTCGCGGTCCAGCAAAGGAGGGGCTGTGGAGGCTGGAGCCCGTCACTCCCCGCGCTCTGAAGGACGACGAGGTTCTGGTCCGCATCGTTGGCAGTGGTATCTGTCTAGCTGACATACATGCTGGGGACGCGACGCCCGAAGAGGTTGGAGGACATCCCTCAGTCTGGTATCCGAGAGTACTCGGGCACGAGGGTGAGTCTGGCTCTCATATCGGGCGCACTGTGTGCCGCAACAGTTCACAGCATGAACATCGGTCGTACGGGGATATGCGCGTCAAGAGCTGACAGATGGGCGTAACCCACTCTGCCCAGGATCAGGTTACGTGGAAGAAGTCGGCAACGCCGTCACATCCGTGAAAACGTCGGATCCTGTGCTTCTCTCGTTCTACTCCTGCGGGACGTGTTACAGTTGCCACGAAGGGCGAGTGGCCAGGTGTACGTCGATGGTTGCCACCAACTTTCTGGGCGAAAGGGACATCTACGCCACACAAGGAGCTGAGGACTTCAGTATCGGAGGCCTGTTCTTCGGCCAGTCAAGCTTTGCGAGCCGAGCAATCGTGAAGGAGCGATGCCTGGTCAACCTGTCCGAGCTGCAGGTCACCGAGCAAGAACTAAAGTTCCTGGCACCCCTGGGCTGCGGCGTGCAGACGGGGGCAGGAGCCTTCCTCAACACTGCAGACGTCCAAGCTGGCTACGATGTGGCCGTACTCGGGGTCGGAGGTGTTGGTCAAAGTGCACTCATGGTGAGAGGCCCTCTGCATGCGGCTTTCTGCTTCCTATCCCGCTCTGGACAACCAGGTCGATGGACTGACCCCAAGGGCGTTGTCCAATACAGGCTGCTGTGCTGCGTGGATGCAAGACCATCATTGCCGTCGACCGTGCAGCAGGGCGACTGGAACTGGCTATCTCACTGGGAGCGACTCATACTATCAACACAACCGACACCTCGATCGATCTGGCCAACGAGATAAAAGCAGCCACGGAGGGTAGAGGTGTCCATGCGGTCCTGGACACCACGGGGGTCGGCCCCGTGGCGATAGCGGGGTACTATGCGCTCCGAGTCGGCGGCAAGCATGTACAAGTTGGACTGGCCAAGCCTGGAGTCAGGTGGGATATACCAATGGAAGAGCACATGAACTCGGGAAAGTCCATCATGGGCTGCCTAGAGGGAGATTGTATTCCCGGGATAGATATCCCACGGATGATCAGGTGGTATCGAGAAGGAAAGTTTCCGGTCGACAAAATTGTCGGCTTGTATCCTGCAAAGGACTATGGGCGTGCCTTGGAGGACATGAAGAATGGGACCATCGTTAAGCCAGTGTTGGTCTGGTGAGAGGGCACGGATCATGTAGACCTGACTAGGGAAGCTGCCGTTGGCAGTAGACCCGTTGAGATCCCGCAGTGTTCACTTTGGGTGCGAGCGGAACCCAGTGAAGTCCACGGCCGTTGTATCTGATATCGGCGAACACTACATTCAGCAAGTATGCCAGTCGAGAGGGACCTTGTTCTTGTTCAGTCTGTTGAACCCGTCCCACCGGGGCCATGTCACACAATACGGGTGTTCCCCGAATTGAATCCACCAGTGCAGAGGGGTTCACTGAAGAAGAGATCGTCCATGCGATCGGTGGACATCTCGCCGTTCGAACCCTATAGACCCGGAGAAAACCGTCCTAACCCCTTATATCGCCGGGGAGATGCTCCGACGTCTACTCATACTTATACTACTCAAGAAGTTCTGGGGAGGCCAAGGCTAGCACACAGCTCGTCCCGGTTGAGAGAATCCCTTTGGTGCGAACAAGTTAGTCCCAGGATCTCAAGATGATCACCTTGCGCCTTCTGGTTGGCGGATTGATTCTCTTCGGCGTCTGGAGGCTCATCCTCAGCTTTCGAGAAGAAATCCCTCGAGGTCTCAAACGGTTGCCCGGCCCGCGACCACTACCCATCATTGGAAATGCTCGCCACTTTAATGTTCATACCCCGTTTCTTCCATTGTACAAATTGGCTCGACAATATGGCCCTATATTCCAGCTGAAATTGGGTCCTTACACCTTTATCTCCATCAACGATCCCCGGATAGCGAAGGAACTATTTGAGAAACGCGGCAGTCTATACAACAGCCGGAACTCACCGTATGTCGGACACGTTTTGTTGTCGGACCGCCGCCGTATTGCCTTTGTTGAACATGGACCAGCGCATACCGCCTATCGCAAGCAGTTGCATCTCTCTCTGTCAATATCAATGACCCGGGAGAACCAAGAATTTCAAGAACTGGAATCGCGGCAGGTGCTCCATGACTTTCTGGATCTGATCGACGATGCGAAATCGGGCCAGCAAGACTCCCGAAGGGTCCAACAGATCTATCGGTGGGCGAATTCTACCGTTGTTTGGGTACTTGCGTCGGCTAACGTTGATGACAGACGATACACCGCATCGATAATGATGACGCTGACCTTCGGCCACAGGATCGAATCACTTAGCGAGGACGCTCTGGTCGACAAAATCTTTACCGTCATGGACTCAATTGCGAAGGCCGTTCAACCAGGTCGCTTCCCAGTGGACGCTTTCCCAATCCTACGTCGCCTGCCAAAATTCTTGCAGCCTTGGGAACGGTGGGTCGACAAGGAGGTAGCATGGACAGAGCCGTTTCTCCATGGCTTGCTCCTCCAAACGGAGGACCAGATGCGACGGGGTGTTCCTAACTCGGGTCTGATCCGCACGCTCGTCGAACAGCGCAAGTCTATGAGTGAAGAAGAGCGCCAGCAGCATTTCCTAGACAACAAGTCCATCTGGTATCAATCCATGACCATGATGGAAGCAGGAGCTGATACCACCGCGACCACAATGATGAATTTTACTCTGGCTATGCTGCTGAATCGGGAGGTTCAACGAAAGGGCCAGAAATGTCTAGATGAGGCGGTAGGCGACCGGATGCCTACCTTTGAGGATCTCCCGACTTTACAGTATATCAACCAAATTGTTAAAGAAACCATGCGCTGGCGCCCTGTCATTACGCTTGGAATCGCTCATTCCAACACTGCAGCCGACAGCTATAATGGGTATTACATTCCAAAAGACAGCATAATCTGGGGAAACATCTATAATATGCAACACGACCCGGAGCACTATGCCCACCCCGAACAGTTTATCCCGGAGCGATTTGACGGGTTCGACAAGAGCGCGTTTGAGTATTCAATGACGCAGGAGGCTCTCGATAGGGACCATTATATTTTCGGCTGGGTAAGCATGGCCTTCCTCAGGAAGATGGTTGTGACGCTGACATGAATGCAAGGGACGTCGCATCTGTGCAGGCTTGCATTTGGCCGAAAAGAGCGTCCTCCTCGTGGTAGCCAGGGTTCTATGGGCTTACGACATCATACCAGCGAAAGATATGCAAGGCAATGACATTATTCCCTCGTCGGATTTCGAGACGGCATACGAACACGATGTCCTAGCAACGCCCAAACTCTTTCCGGTCCAATTCAAGTTGAGGAGCCCCGAGAGGAGGAAGGCAATCGAAGAAGCATTCCGTGCTGCCCAGCAATCGTGGTCCGATTTGAACCTGAACTTGTACATGTAGGTTTTGGGAAGCGGCGATTGGCCTCGACTCTCTTTACTATGTCGCCGGGACCTTTAGCGTTACACTGGATGTAATATCCTGCCAGCGGCGGCTTCAAAGCCCACGGACACGTGTCGGCGGTCCGACTTCCAACAGTCACACGCTTGGCCGTGACGCTTCTTGCAATTTGCTATAGAGTTGTACTTGGGCTACGGTAGAGGTCGGGTTAGGTTAAATGATTTGGGGGTCTGGCTAGGTCTCGCACTTGTTTGAAGCCCTATTCTCAAGAACCCATCGTAAGAACAGTGCAAACCAGGTCCGTTTACGTCTTGGTAATGTCTGGTACGTCTGCAATGATTGCTTGTTCCTCCTTCTGGAAGCAAGACACCCGACAACGCCGGTGGGGTGTAGTCCAAAGCAGGTCCCGCAGAGGTTCGTTCCTCGATCGTGAAATCCCCACGCGCCATGGATCCTGGTCCCGCATTTGACTCGATATCCTATCGGTCAGCGGCAGCGACTCGGCCGCGTCGAAAGGCCGAACGTGGCTACAGCCCACGGATTTTGTCTCCTTTCCATTCTCTCCTTTCGTCTCCTTGCTTGTGCTCGTGAAAACTAAAATGCCCTCGCGCATTTGGGAACATCATGGTTCGTCGGTCATCGGCCATCAGCCTCGCGCCGTTAGGAGTAATCTGCACTCATCAGTCCGCACACCATGTTAAGTACCGCTGGTCTTTCAACCGTCCCGGATCTGCCGACTCGTAAGCGCAGAAGGCCGGCACTCTCATGTAAGCAATGCTGTGTGCGCAGGGTCAAATGCGACAGACAATTTCCCGCCTACACACGTTGCAGCACCGCTGGCCAAGCACAGGCCTGTGGCTACAGGGATGATGTCTTCCAGCGGCTTCAACAAAGGTCTTCAGATTTGGTCGCGGGCAGGAATAACGATGGTATCGTGCGGCGGAACTGTCAGAATCTGGCTGCACTGCCGAGGGGGTTGTCGCCTTTGTAGCGACCGAGAGCGGCGTCCGGTAGGACTGCAGCAGCGCGAGACGTCGCACGCTCAGTTGGTGACTTAGATCGTGTTGCCTTCTCACGCCCTATCGGTTCTGCACTGGATACCAATGGCATGCTATCGCAAAGCAACGCTTGGAGTCCTGCTGATCAGAAGGCCCCATATGTTCCTGAAGGGTAGTGATTCGCAGACCCGGTTCTACGGGCAATCCCATCCGATGAGCATGTATTCGCAGGTATGCCACACACTCATAGCAGCACCAAAGCTGATAACTACAGTTCGCCAATCTGCGTCGCCATGTCCAGGGCATCAAGGCACTGAGTCCATCTGTCGACCAAGTCCACAACGACCTCTCCGTCCTTAACGCTTCGTGTCGACCAGAACTCCCCGCCAAACTGCCTCCATTGCGTGACCTTCTCCCAACACTTGCGAATGCAGGCGAATTGGTGGATGATTATCTTCGACGTTTTGAGCGGACACATCGTATTCTGCATATACCCACCTTCCGCAAAAGCCTATGCGAGGTATTGGCAAAACCCCACCGATGCAGAGTCATTCTTTGTACCACGATTAATGGCGATTATGGCGGTCGTGCACTCACCTTCCACAGACTAGGCGAAGCGGATAGTAAAGGCAGCAATGTCAAAAGCACCGAGCGTGAGACATTCGTCGAATGGATCTTTGCGATCGAAGCCTGTACAAAGTACAGGCCGGCGACTCTGCGTTCTGATTGGCTATCTTAGAGTTTTAGCGCGAGGCTGCGCTTGTTTACAGTACTTCCCTTTACTGCAAGCAGCACATACGGGTACATACATAATCAATTAATCGAACTTCTTTTACATTAAACGCTGCCGCCTTCAAGATGTCGTGGTTTGTGTGTGACAGAGGCAATACCTACCGCCGTAAGAGACGCACCCTCTAGCAATGAAGCCTCGCCCCACTCCACCTGTTTCAAACCCTAGGTTCTAAAACTACACCCTCGTGGATAGTCATGTAAAGTTTCTAATTATATCCTCGAAGAGAGGTACCTACTAAGTATGGCGTGAATATTTAATGGCCGCAGAGCCTAGAAATAGAGCTGAGCACCGGCGATGAGAAGAATGAGGAGGGTGAGCAGCTCACGCTGAGGCTGAGCGGTGTGACTGGGAAGGTTACCTGAGGGCGTGTAAAGACGCCGTCAAGGCGTCACGACCGTATGCGTGGTTGGGATCCGCTGGTAATATTACAGCAGGCCTTCGTAACTATATAGTCAGGCGTCGGCCCCCGACCCCTTTGAATCCATAATGTCCTTCGCATTGAGTCACAGCCGAAGCCGAGCCAGGTCGCCTGATCCTGAGTAAAGCGGCAGGCCACGGTCCCAAACGGTTGCCAAGGCCAGGTCCAGATTCGCTGCTGAATACCATTATCAGCTTGAGCTCTTGACGTGATCACCGAAGAAGGCCTGGAACCCTAACTTGTATATCCAGGACCTCATAAGCCTCGTGCTGGTTTGATCTTAGTTCAACTTTCAGCATCAACAAACACATCCACCTCGCTGGTATCGGTGTCCGTTCTCTTCAGCGGCTTCTGGCCCTCAGGTACCATAGCTTCATGCATTTTTAGCTTGGATATCTGATTATTCAGGTGCTCATCATCGTCCATCAAGTTCGTATTGTTACGAGGCACTGGTTGTTGGTGATTTGATGGAGGTTGACTGGGATGGCTCTCAGGCGGTGCCGTGCTTGGCGGTCTTGAATCAAAATCAATCAAGTTGCCAGAAGCCTGCAAGTGTTCTCCAGGATTCTTCTGTGCTGCTGGCGGCTGCGACCCTGTGGCAGGATGAGATTGATGCTTGGGTTCGTGTTCCGTGAGTGCACCTTGTCCTGGTAATATGGGTGCTATCGACAGGATCTTCTCCACCAGCTCTTGCGGACTGGCTTTCGGATCCCTAGACACCGTGTTAGTCAAGTTCACGAAAGAATGAGCGCGAAAACATACAAGTGTGCGTTGATAATCCACTCCAGATCTTCTTCACCTTCTTCGGTACCTCCTGGTCGGGAATCTACCCTCCGGAATAGCTTGGGCTTCCACTCGACGCCTAATTCCTCTCGTCGTTTGGCTTCCTCTCTCTGACGATCTTCAATCTTTGCCTTCTCAGTGGTAGCGACCTCGTGGTCTCGGACATGGACAGCCTGCACCGTCGACCGCCATAGCCGCTGTGACTCGCGTTCGCCTTGCTCTTCGATTGGCCGCGACAATGGCGGAGCATGTTTCGCGTGTGTGGCATCAAAGAGGACTCTCTTCTGGCCCGTCTTGGTGTCTTTGATGGTCATCTCGCCGGACCAGAACCCAGAGATTTCAAAGAGAACTTCGCCTGTTCTTTCATTTTTGATCACACCGCCGATAGCATTGTAGGTGCCTCCAACCCAGCCCTTGGTTTTGAACTCGATATCCGCCGCAAGGCCGTTCTCCGGACATCGCACAAAAGAGTGGTCGCCTAGTTCGTATTTCATCTTGCCGAAAAGAATGCCTCGAGCATACATGTTGGGTTGTGTCAAGATGCTGCTGAGATTAGAGATGCGTCCAGCCAACGTGTTGCCATTTACATACTATTTCTCACCGCCCTTCGACTTCCCTCTATTTGTAAATCGCAAGTACGAGATGCCCTCCATCAGACTGGCTGCCGAGTTCCCTAGAAATTTACTACGCGGTTTCAAGGTGCCGTCGACTCGGATGTGGTGCTCCGGAGCCATGAAGAAGTAGGATGACTTGGGCGGATGGTGCGAAGTCTGCTCGGAGATGTAATAGCCTCGTGTATTGTCCGGATAGTCCCAGTAGCAAGTGAATGTTTCGCCGAGGATTGGGTTCAGCGGCTTCTTCACGCCACTAGCAGACAGTCAGTGCATCCCTCCCGCAACGAACATGGTCGGCAACATACGGAGGTCTAATGTGCCACCCACTGAGGTAGAACTTGACGACCGACACAAATCGGTCAATAGGGTCTTCGATCTGGGGCATGGGAAGGAGAGTGTCGGGATGAGCCATGAAACTAGCCATCTGTGAGTTGTTGTTTCTTCATATTCTTGGGGCCAGGTCCTACTTCGTTATTCTTTCCAGCATCGATCTTTCCTCGAGGATGAATGTAGGGAGGGTGACTCGAGAAAGGTCGGCGCCCGGGCGCAATTGCGAGATGATGTGCGAGAGCACTACGCCGGTGTTAGAAGATGTTCAGATCGCGAAAGACGAGGATAAGGCCCTCACCATTTCCTTGGTCTGGCTCAACAACAGTAGTGTCCTCGTCGACAGGTTCTCGTTGGTCCTCAGAGGAAGAGCGATTGCCTAAATATTTGGAGTCAGCCTGCCCACGCCAATTGCCAGTGAAAGACTGAGCCATTACTCTTGGACTCACTGCGACCGCGCAGCGCTGCTCCTATCGAGTGCTTCATTTTGTCAATTGCCCACCCTCCTGCACGAGGGCAAGAATATCTTTGAGCGTGAAGGGCGCAGGTGCAACGAAGCAGGAAGAGCGACAGTGTTATATGACGTCGAGGGGCTGCCGGATCTAGCGGGGTGAGGGCAGGACAAGGCGTGCAGAACTTGTCGCTCGCTGTTTCGGCTCTGATAGCTTCCGTCCGCCGGCGAGCAGTAGGAACGGTGACATGCGACGTTTATACTGATTTCAAGGCTGTGGACTAGAGTTGACCTTGACTGTCATAACCATGAGGAAAGAGAGTCGCCTACTTTCATGCCTTTTCCTGCGTGGGTACCTAACTAAGGGACTTGCTCAGCTGGACAAGTCACTTGCAATTGGGCACAAGCTCTGAGCCTTGGAATGGACCCCTGCACAAAGTGAACTGCTGCGTCATCCGCGCTGGGAATCAAAAACGTGCCCCGAGCTGATTCCCTTTTTTGTTATTCTCTTGCTCAGCAGTCTACCCTCTTCCAATTGTCTGTCTGCCTGGTCGGTAACCAAGTCCACCAATGCTTTATGTTAGCTGTCAACCCTGCAGTCTATGTGTCCATATTGCCGTCTTAGATCTCGGAATTGTTGCAAATGAAGTTCCGTTTCAGCTGTTGCTATCCATCCAACTTTCACAAGTCGGTCGATCTCCCTGTGTCACGGCTTCCAGAAGTGCTTCAGGCGCATTATGGATCATCACATGAAAATGCTCTGCGGAAGCTCAGGAGTCAGCCTTCCCTGTCACTGCAGTCTCATCATGGCTCGAGCGCTCTCGATGACTTACCCAATGCATGAACACTCTTTAAACTCTTCCAATTCTTAAACCAAACTATCTTTTCCCTAGGTACCCTCTTGTCCTCTTGTCCCTCGCAGAATGTTGTCCTGATGAAGTTTTCGATTTGTTGAGTTACTTCTGGAAACACTTCTCCCGTCTCGGGGTTCTCCTCGAGGGGGAACTTTGTCCACACCACAAGATGTTCGATACCTTTCTCAACAAAGTACGGCCAGTCATTGTACAGTATCTTATAGTCGGAAGCATTGGTGAATGGTGCGTCCCCGCTGGGTGTGATCGTGTCCCAATGGAGTCGTTCTCGCTGGATATATACGAGGACGGTGCCAAATATCTTCTTCAGATGGTAAACATATTGCAGATATCCTCGGAGTTGACTTGATGAGCGTTGGAAATGGTGGATGTTGTTTGTCTTCACTAATTCCTCACACTTCTCCCAGGTGAACTCCTTGAACTCGTCGTTACGCTTCATCAGGATGCCCATATTCTTCTCACTTTGGTCTAGCAGATAAGCCGGGCATTCATCCGTCCATTTCCGTTGTGGTTGGTTGACGTTCCACCACAATGTCGAGACATTAGGATCTGGGTTGGGTGTATGCTCGCGCGGTGTAGGGTGTACTGAGTGTGGCATATTCCCTGACTTGAGATTCGAACAGGCACCTTGGGCAAAAGGCGCTGTCGAGATATGTATAGGGGAGCGTTGTAGCCAGTCGCGAATACGAGCGTTGGAAACGGTGTTCAAACGGGCAAGAGATGCTACAACACACTGTAACGATAATCAGTGGACGCACGTCCCTTCCTGATTGGCTGGACCACACCCATTGTGTAACATTGTCGGTCCCGGTGGGCTTGGGTACTAGCAGGAATCGGTAGCAGTGACTGCCGATGCATCTAAACAACTTTTACCACAATGTCTGCTATTGACCAGCATCATCCTTCTGAGAATTCCTTCTTAGGTCAGAAGGTTGCCTGTCAAACAAGGAAGAATGATAAAGTGGAGAAAATCTTCACATTGGCACCGAGGCACGACATCGTTACAGAGGAAGCACTTGACAAAACCGAGTCTCGCCTAAACTGAATCTCTTTGCTAGCTAGGCTTTCTAAGCTACACGTCAATACACCACGAAGAGGGACCATCTACAAGGCTCTGTGTAGCCGGTCTCTTACTGTCCACATCTCCCAGGGTATCGGCTGGTAGAATATATGTCGAACAACAAAAGAGCTGCCGAGTGCTTCTTCGTAAAGTGTGTGATGGTTGTAGAGCGTGCCTGAATGTTGAGGCCGTAGGCCAGTAGAGACTGTTCTTTTCTCCTGCTAGAAAACTGATTGGTGTGGTCTTTTGCCTATCTCTATTTCATCACCATCACTATGGTTGCCTTCTCAGGTAACACTTCAGCTTCCCTCGTTTTAACAGTCGCCTGCTCACCCCGGTCGTCGCAATCAGGCTCTTGAAAGGCGATGCCATATTACCATGAAAGACGTTCTCAAGGAAGGCCCGAAGTGTCTTGAGATGGGTCACAAGTCGTAACTGATGGTGAAGGACCGACCCTCGAAGTGGCGATAAAGCAGTCTCTCCTGTCAATTGTGGTCCCTGGTCCCCATTAAGACACGGCCGCGGCGCAATATCATTGTCGTTACCAAGCGTAAAGACCATCGCTGGAGGACTGAGTGTGCTAGTGGTTGTTTTGACAGACAGGGTTTCCCTTCCGACATTTTACTCAGGACTTACCCTGGCCTTCCCTATTCGGCGGCTGATAAAAAAGGCTGCCCGCTGCCCATGTCTTCTGCACCATGTCTGCAGGGATTCCTTTCTGAGAGAGGGTTTATGGTGGCCAAGGCCAGTGGATGGCATGCGTCTGGCAACTGCGGCGCCCTGAAGTCATCCTGTTGCTCAGAAATGCTCCCGCTGAATGATTTGCCGAACGCAAGTCCAAAAGAAGTTAATGGCCACAAAACGTAGCATATTTTCCTAGAGCAAGTGCGGCCGGATGATGTCAGTAGGAAGAATATCTCATTCACGAGAGATCTAAAGTTCCCTCGGCCAACGTCGATGGGTCAAATTGTCCTCAAAAGTCAAGGACCCGGTGAACCTCGCTACTATCCAAGTTGACAACAGTGACAGAGCCTTGTGCTAAAGCGCTCTTGACAGCAGGCCACGTGCTTGGATCCACACATCGCTGGGCTTCTTCCACCAAGTATGTGGTGAAGCCTGCCTTGGCCGAGCCTAGCGCTGTGTCTTTTACACAATAGTCACCTATTGTTCTCTCAATCAGTTCTCTGCTTTTCGAGACCAAATGGATGGAATGGTTTCGGGTGGCATGGTATAATCTCAAGGAGGACTGACCGGCAATGCCAACAACATAGACGTGAGTTACCTTTTCGGCGGCCAATTCTTCAGCAAGATTGTGGCTTACGCCCCCAGCGCCATAGGTAAGGTTGCCAAATGAGTCTGAGAAGGCAGAATACATTTCCACCTGAGGGTCTTGTCCTTTCTTCACAAAGAAACGGACTTCAGAGACATCCAGGTCGTGGATGATTTCAGCCCCTTTCGAACCCTGTACGCAATGGACAGGCCACAACCTCTGCTTCATGGTTTGCTCTGGTTTCTTTCCGACCAGATTGTGGACATCTACAAACGACTCAAACGGCTTTATGTTGGGATCAGGGTGGTTTGCCGCGAATGAGATGTGGTCAGCTGGATGCCAATCTTGGGTAGCCACCTTCAATACGAAATGCGGCGAGGCAAGAAGTTTGTTGATGAGCGGCACAAGATCTCGACCTCCCGAGACAGCGAGCGAGCCATCCTATGATTTGTTGGCAAATATAGACCTAGAAAAGGAGGATTGAAAGTTCCATACTGGAGGACAGAAGTCATTCTGCATGTCGACGACAATCAACGCTGGTCGGAAAGACATATTGTCTTCATGTTTTCTCACGCGACCAAACCAAGGCGAAGGAGGATCCCGGCGGACCTTAAGTGCAAGTAACTGTCTCCAGAAGTGTATCAGAAGAAGGTTCACGATAGCTTGATAGAATTCTAGTAAGGATGATGCGGTGAGGAGCAAGCCTGGAGATTATGGCTCAGCTCTGGTCCAAGACCGTAGGGGCATCGATAACTGTGAAGCATGGGTGAAGGGTTTCCAACTCAAGGGCTCCGGGTGGTTGTCAGGTGCCTGCAAAGAAGTGGCTAGCGCCTGAGCCAAGCCTTGAGTTGCGGGCGTCGGGGTCATCTCTTCCATCGGTTTGATGAACTTGCCATCAAGCCTTATTCACCAATTCACATTCCACGCCGATACCGAGCAGGACATCCCTCTTGAATTCTCACTTAGTTCGAGATCTATTACACGCGGCACGCGGGTTTCGCTTGAGAACATCTGCCACAGGACTGACATGTGAAGACTGTGCTAGTCTATCCTCTCGTCACCGACACCTTCCTCTGCATTCACCTGCCAGTCTTTCCCACAGCTACATCCATCTCTTCCCTCGGGGCTCATTTTCGGATTCCATCTGCCAGCGAACGATAGATCCAGTGGACTAGCGATCTCTTGACGCTATCACGCGAACTACAAGGGCAACATGTCAAAGGCCTTGGTGGTAGGTGTTTTGCGCCGTCACTTTTGTTGTCCCAAGCCCTCCTCTTGCCACCACCGAGGTCGCACCGCCGACGCTTCTACTAGCATTGAATAGCGCTCAGTAACTGACTCGATATAGGGCGACGTCTATGCCAAAGTCATCAATGATGTCTGCGAGGCCTCACGGCAAGATTTCGAGGAGGGCGGCGTTGAGCTGGCAACCCTAGATCTGCTCAAGTCGGTAAGTTGACTTTCGCCGTCAGCTGCACATCAATCCTTGTTCAGCGCCATCATTATACTGGCTTGCACGAGATTTGAGCAACAGATTGTATACTTGTGTTCCAAGAATGAGATAGAGGAAAAGAAAAGGCCCGCGCTGTTGGGCGCTGAAAGCATGCTCAGAGTGTAGGCCAGGCCCGGGAACACTGAGTTGGGAGGCGGGTGGGCGAAGGCTGCGGGCAAGGCGGGGATCGGAAGGTTCTTGAATGCAGCCCCTACTTTGAGTCATGGTCTCTTTTTATACGCCACCCGCCAGCATAGCCCCCAAAATTTGCACACTAACCCACATTTGGAACGCCCCGTGTCCTACCAGGCAGATCAGTGCGTGGACTAACCTATCTTTCCAGGAATGGCAGAAGAAACTCACAGCACTGAAGGTTGCCCAACTTCCATGGGACCCTCCCCCAGCGCCTGTTATCAAAGAACAAGCTACTGTCCCCAGCAATGTGAAAGCCGCTCCCCAAACTCTCCCCAGCAATGGAGCCAGCATCAGCACCCCTCCCCTGTCACAACCGCCTGCTCCCTCAGCGGTAGTCATCAAGAACGAACCCAATGCTGCACCTTCATACCCTACTCAGCAGGCACCATCTCAGGCTCAGCAATATCAAGCGCCGTCGTTCCAGCAAGGCCAGCCACTGACAGCCCGAGACAGAGCCGCCATGAATCTGCATCAGCAGTATGGTCAGCGTGCGGGTGTTCAGATCGCCCAGCTCCAATCAGGCGGTCAACCTCGTGTGCCAATGCCATCCGCAGCACCAAATTCGTCCTACATCAAGCAAGAAGACTCAAACACTGGCTTCGATGGCGTCCAGGACTATCCCCAGAATCTCAATCTCCAACCTCGAACTGTTGACACAAGTCAGACCGACGGTGCCGGAGATGCTCGTGACGAATGGGAGAGCGAGTTCGCTCGACGCAAGACCCTTGCTGCGGCGCACTCTGCGGACGGTGACAACCTCATCCGAGCCCACTTCCAAGCCCGGCAGCAAGCACTCGAAGGTGGCGGTCTTTTGGAAGCACTGGATGAGCGCCCTATGCCGAACAAGTCCACTACGCGAAAAGTCAACGCCTTGGTCAGCGCAGAAGGTGCCTCCAGCAACACAGTTACTCCGAGTGTTGCACGTGCTCAAGGCGATGCAGCGGGCGACGACGACGACGAGGAAGATGAAGACGCCATTAATTCTGACCTTGACGACCCTGACGATATAGCTGCGGCTGAAGAAAACGGTGAGAATACTGACCAAGTCATGCTCTGCACATACGACAAGGTCCAGCGGGTCAAGAACAAGTGGAAGTGCACCTTGAAAGATGGTGTTCTGAGAGTGGATGGGACTGAGTGAGTGCTTTGCCGACATGGCTTTGGCTCTTTGACAACTGACAAGTCCTGTTCAGATACGTCTTTCATAAAGGGCAAGGTGAATTTGAGTGGTGAATGGGACGAAGCAGTCAATCGTCGGTCAAGTCGTATATGACCTATTCAGGTGTGCGCAAAGGGAAAATCCCTTTGCCACTTGGCCGAGTTTCAAGCGCGAGGGTGTTAGCCTTTCTGAAACGACGATGAATCTCGGCGAGAATAAACTTCTACACCCGGTTGGGGAGCTGGACATGCTGGCGAAGTTTGGATTTTACGGATGGGATACCCTGACAGCTCCTTTGCTGTGGTGCCTGGAGTCACGCTCGCCGGGCTGCAACCCAGTAGTTAATCGAGCTTCGGGACATGGGAGGCAAGCATTTGATCTGGCACCGTAGCTGTTGCCACAGGTTTGGCGAACATGATTGCCTCGAGGGCCCAAAATGAGTTATGTAAATGAGTGGACGATTGAGCCGAGGGCCGGATTCAAGAACAACATAGAGACGTCCATCGGCACTTAATGATCCTTTCCATGCTTCATCAGGAGTACCGAGTACTCTGTAGTGAGAAAGTGCGGGCCACAGTCATGCGAAACAGTGGAGTGTTTGTGCAAGCCGCGCAGTTGTTCGAGGATGACGTGGTGTTACCTGGCTCGCGAAAGGTCAAAGGTGACAGTGACGCAACACTTGCCTGCAAAGTGACACGCGGAATCTGGCCTTTATTTAAAACCTGGACAGCCTTAGATTCGCATTTCTCCAATTGACCACGTCCGCACCTGGTTGTTTCAACATTTCTGATTGCCAACTCTACCTGTGGCGTTGTGCCTTCAGTTCTCTAGCCTGCCAACCCCTCAAAACAAAGCCTCGATCGAAAGAGAACCGCGATCATGACGCTCTACTACAGCCTAGTATGTTGATCCTCTGCTGGAGGTAGCCTCCAAGTCTTCATGCTAACTGTGCTAGGTTTTCGTGCTCTTGGTGATGGAGATGGTGCTATTCGTGGCCCTGATCATCCCCATGCCGTTCACCGCCAAGCGAAAACTGTTCAACTTCATTTCTGAAAGTCCAATTGTTGCCAAGATACAATATGCCATGAAGGTATGGCAGTGCGCACTCAAAGATACTAGGTTCATGACTGATGACGTACAAGATCACCTTCATCTTCATTCTGATCCTCTTCCTTGACAGTGTCAACAGAGTCTATCGTGTCCAGGTCGAGATGTCGGCTCTCACAAAGGACAGTACTGGTGCAGGGTAAGTCACGCGACGTGGGTTCGAGGAGCATATCTAATTGAAACAGGCGAGCTGCGGCCATCGGCTCTGAGCGCATGGAAGTTCAGGCCCGCAAGTTCTACTCCCAGCGCAACATGTACCTGACCGGCTTCACTCTGTTCCTCTCCTTGATCCTCAACCGCACCTACGGCATGATCCTCGATGTTCTTCGTTTAGAAGAGAAGGTGAAGATGTACGAAGGTGATGAGCGCGCCGGCGGCAAGGAAGGAGAGAAGCTCGGCAACAGATACCGTGCCGACCAGATTGGAGAGCTCAAGAAGCAGCTTGACAAGAAAGACAAAGAGATTGCGGGAATCAAGCAGCAAGCCGAGGGCCTGCGGAGGGAGTACGACGAGCTGAGTGTCAAGTACAACCAGACCAACCCCGGTTCTGGTGACAAGAAGAGCAATTGAAGTCGGACAAGAAGAGGGTAATAACGCAAGCATGGCCGTTCGCAAAGCCGCCGGTGTTGCTACCTTGAGACTGGAAAGGTGTCGAAAGTACTGCGAAAAGGGGAAACTGGTGTAGGTTTGGGGAAGCAGGACGCACTGGTGGACGGTGTCTTGCCCTCATGATAGGTGAGATGGTAGCCAAACAAGCTGTTGCTCAACTGCTCATGGGAGATAGATTTTGTGTTTGGGATGCACCGACAGCGGGCACATGACAGCTATGAGATGCATTTGTATTCACAGCAGGGATGGTTCTCCAGTCTGTCTTTCGGGCCAGCTTCGAGCCGAGATCGGATGCTACTCGCGATAATGGGACTTTCTGCCTGCATCGACATGCCGTGCGGAGTTGCAGTGCTCAAGCCTCCATGTGCGATGGTCAGGATGGCGTCGTCGGGTTTGAGGAGATCGTTCGGGAAAATGTGGGGGAGCCAATGACGTTTTCCACCATCGCTCCTTGATCCGCTGTCTCCTGGTATATACGGCTAATATCACTCCAGCTTGACAAAGCCGTCTGGAAAATGGTGCCGGCCGCGGTCCGAACGTCACGGCTTCGCGGTGAGTTGAGCGACCAGACCGACTTTTACCATGAGCTTAAAAGGTAGGTTTGCGCTGCTTTGCTAGGATTCTCGTGCAATTCGTCCCGCCTTCCCAGCAAGCTTTGCGAAGGACCCTCAGTGAAATGCTGCTCTTTGTTTTTGCCGTCGTGTGCCTCCTCGGAAGGGGTCTTGCCCATCCTCAAAACAACCCACAGCCATATCCGGCGGCGATTGGACGTCGTCAGTCGTCAGGTGGTAGCAGCTCCCCCCTTCAGGTTGACTTAGGTTACGGGGTCTACCAAGGATATAACAATGCGACCACGGGGTTGAATCTCTGGAAAGGGTATACCTGAGCTATCTCCTTGCTCTGGGCCCCACGAAGCTGAACTTACATCTAGCGTACGCTTCGCAGCTCCACCCACCGGCACCAACAGATGGCAGGCGCCTCAGCCTCCTCCCACAAACCGCGACTCTGTGATCCAAGCCAACCAATTCGGCGCAATCTGTCCTCAGGGCCAGGACACGACGAACACCTTCGTGATTCTCAACACCACAGGAGCTAGTGAGGACTGCTTGTTCCTGAATGTCTACGCACCTGCAAACCCTCCCAGCCCACTTCCTGTCCTTGTTTACATCCATGGGGGTGAGTCTACTCTGTTCCCAAAAGGTTGTTGTCATGCTGCCCGGGAGACGTCTAGCACCGGCAGAATGCTCGAGTTCAACACTTCCGCACATACTCCACTAATTACTAGTTATGCTGACTCTGTGACACCTCAGGAGGATATGGTCGGGGCAATGGGCAGCAGGATTTGTCGGCCATCATCAACACCAACAACAACTCGTTCGTCGGTGTAACAATCCAATACAGGGTATGTTTAGCAGAGCAGGTTCCAGTCGAGGTAGGACTTACAATCCCTTTAGCTTGGTGCGTTCGGATTCCTAGCTGGCGATGAAGTCTTCCGAAATGGTGTTGTCAATGCCGGACTGCTAGACCAGCATCTAGCACTGCAGTGGGTTCAGCGGTACATCTCGTTATTCGGAGGTGATCCCAGCCATGTGTCAATTGCTGGGCAGTCGGCTGGTGCCGGCTCGGTCATGGTGAGTCGCTGTTGCTTCGACGAGCTCTAGACAATCCATGCTCTGATTGAGGCTGTTTGTTTAAGCCAGATGGAGTTGCACTAACGATAGCTTAGCTGCAAGGCATGGCATATGGCGGCTCGCTTGGCGTTTCACTGTTCAGGAACGTAAGGAATTCGCACACGTCTGTGTTTGAACGGAGCTGATATGGCCAGATTCTGGCCCCTTCTCCTTACCTTCCAATGCAGTATGGCTACAAGGATTGGCAGCCTTCTCAAGCCTACTATGCCTTTGCTAGTATGGTTGGCTGCGCACCAACTTTGCCATACGGCGCCCATCCAGGCACAATTTTCGAATGCCTGGTCAACAAGGATTCAGCCACACTGATGAACGCAAGTGCGACTCTTTCCGAGACAGGAAAATACGGCACTTGGGCGTTTCTTCCGGTCACAGATGGCGTGTTCGTTCAGGACCTGCCGAGTCGCCAGCTTCTGCGCAAAGAACTCAATGGAGTGAATCTCCTCGTGAGTAACAATGCACTTGAAGGACCAGCATACACGCAACCCAACATCACGACGGAGAACGACCTTGTGGCCTGGCTGCGACTGAGTTTCCCTCTGTTCAGCAACGACGATATTGCGAAGGTCTTACTGTACTATCCCAGTTCAAACGACTCGACAGATCCCGACGCTCCGTTGTATGCTTCTTCGGGCACTACTTTGCCAAGCTTCATCAACCAGAGTAGTGTTGCTACGGGACAGCAGCAGAGAGCTTTTGTGAGCGAAATGTTCCGGATACTGTGTGAACTATTGCTGACGAGGGCGCCAGGCGATATACTCGGAGACAACCTTTGTATGCCCATCGTACTGGATGGCCGAAGCATACAGTGACTATGGCCGCAGTTCGTACAAGTATCAGTATTCGGTTCCAATCGCTGTCCACGGGTCAGACTTGACTGCGTACTTTGGTCCCCCGACCCCGAATCAGAGCCCCGACTTTGTCAAGGCCGCGATGCAAATTTGGGGCAATTTTATCACATCGGATAATCCTTCGATTCCCAGCAACGTCGCCAATGGAGCTTCGTCGAATAGTACCACGAACAGTCCAGTGTCGGATTGGCCTCCTTTCAAGGTATATTCCCCTTACCAGATCGATCTCAACGTGACAGGGGGCACGCCATTTGCATTCAATCTGTCCTATTTGCCCAGAAACCTGACGGAATATGGGCAACCCGGGTTGCGGAATGATTTCACGCTTGTCAATGCCTACGATGGGGAAGCAGGAAGAGGTTATCGATGCGACTTCTGGAGGAGTCTGGGTTCCATAGTGCCCGAATGACGGTTTAAGGGATCAAGCTTCCAATATAGTGCTGCATTTGCCAGGCAAGGCTACGGAGACAGGCCTGTCGCAGGCCATCCCCCGCGTCGGGCAACGTTGAATGCCTCTCTTGGATGGCACGTTGCTCATTTCTGCCACCGATTCGAGTAATGTCTGCAGCAACCGCACGATACCATGCTCAATTGCAAAGACAATAACACTGACCGGGCGAACAAGCGTGACGTCTTCATTCTGCAGCTTTCAAATACCTCGGCGGTTATTCGACAGATAACGCGCCCACGTGCTTCAGGCCTTGACAAGGTGTGGCTGCCGAGCACGCCTGGTCCAAGGCTACTGCAGGATTCCCACCGTGGCAAACTTTCTCTTCTTCCATATCGATTCCCATTGACGTCTTCTGGCCGACCAGGCGATGTGCGCTCTGCGCCCTGCATCCTGCATCCTTTCATTGCTCCAACAAGCTTGTTTCCTACATGACTACGATGAGATAGGCAGCTCCAAAAGAGTTCCAAGCCGATCCGGGCGCAGCTCTGCAAACTCGGCCCTGTTAATGGCCTCCGCATGCCAGCAGCCTTGCCGTCAATTGGCTCAACTTCATCTTCATCGGCATGGGAAAGCTTGTGCCTCAAGCTTGAATCTCCACACTAGCTCGCCGAATTACTTTCTTTGGATCGTTGACACTGACTGAAGCGCGGAAGGGCAGGGGAGAGCTTGCTTTGAGGTTGGGTTGAAATCCTAGAAGTCTCATTGTGCGCAAGCTGCGATTTATTTGAAGAAGCTGCCGTCCGCTGCGTCCAGGACCGAAGAAGGTGAGCTACCTTTCTTGCCCTTTCCGCGAACTCCCTGCTGCAAGATGTTGCAAATCCTCGTGTTCGTCACCTTGATTGGTGTCTCGTTTGCTTCGTACGGTGCAAATTTAAACTATCGGTCGCCTTCCCTCCATCATCCCGGTCTCGGTATATCTGTACGCAAGGTTGCCAAGCGACATGTTGAGAGACAGGCTACGCCTGCCTCACAGCTGAACTTTACGCATGGAGTTGCTTCTGGTGACCCGTTCCCAAACAGTGTGATTCTATGGACAAGGTGTGCTCCTGTGAGTGCCCCTCCAGCTACGTACGGGCTGGGATCATACAATTCCCGTTCAGATCAATTGAGTCCTTGATTGCTGACCGCAAGACAGAGTTCCGATGATGTGAAGAGCAATAGTACCACAAACGGCTACGTGCCCCTTTACAATCCAGTTCCCATCTACAACGACACCGACAAGGCCAAACCGCCGTCCACCTCCCCGGTTTGCCTGAACTGGAAGATAGCGAGTGACAGCGCGTTGTCCCAGGTCCTCGACCAAGGCACCGTGTACACCAGCTCAGACGTCGACTACACCGTCAAGGTCGAGGCTGGAAACCTCCAGCCATTCACACAATACTACTACCAGTTTACCATCTGCAACAGTAGCGTCTCTAGCCCGCTCGGCAGAACCAAGACCATCCCGTCACCCACGGATGATACGGCTGGGGTCAATTTGGCCGTCTACTCCTGCAGCAACTACCCGTTCGGTTTCTTCAATGCTTACGGCAATCCTGTGCGCAAGAACTCGGTCGACTATGTTCTGCACCTTGGTGACTACATCTATGAGTACGCCAACGGTGAATACGGCTGGGGCCAAACAATCGGGCGTGTCCCGCTCCCGGATAGACAGATTTTCACCCTCTACGACTATCGCAAGCGGCACGCCACATACCGAACCGATCTGGATTTGCTCGCCAGCCACCAGAACTTCGCCTGGATCGCGGTTTGGGATGACCATGAAGTCGCAGACAACACCTACCGCGACGGCTCCTCGGAACTCAACAACACGGAGTCCTCTTTCATCGAAGACGGCGGCGTATCGGTCGATCAGCGCAAGATGAACGCGGTGCGCGCCTACTTCGAATGGATGCCCATTCGGCAGGTCGAAATGGGCGACGATGTAAGCCACCAGCTTCCCCCTTCCCCCTTCTCTTGCCAACATCGCCCGCTAACCCCTCCCTAGCTCCGGATCTGGCGCTCCTTTTCGATCGGGAACCTCCTCGACCTCATCATGCTCGACACCCGCCAATACGACCGCTCCATCACCGACCTGTACTGGAACACCGACTACATCCACGCCATCTCCAACGACGCCGGCCGGTCGATGATGGGTTCGCGCCAAGAGAACTGGTTCTACAATCAACTCATCTCTTCCAAGACCCGCGGGGCGACTTGGCGAGTGATCGGATCTCAAACCGTCTTCAGCCGCATCAACGAGTCGGTCGCGTACGGAAACGTGAACCCGCTGGACTACGATGCGTGGGACGGGTACCAGGCCAATCGAAACCGGACGTATCAGATCCTGTACGGCAACAACATCACCAACAACATCATGATCTCGGGCGACAGCCACGCCAATTGGGTGTCCGACCTCGTCTGGTTGGACAATCACCCTTACGACCCGGCCACGGGCCAAGGCGCCATCGGGGTGGAATTCGGCGGCACGGCCGTCTCCTCGCCCTCGCCTTATGGCGCCAACATCTCGATCGCCCGGAGCGTGCAGGCTTCGGAGTGGCTCGTCGGCGCCAACCGAGAACTGCAGTGGCAGGAGGTATACTACCGGGGTTACTTTGAGTTGCACATCACCCAACAGCAGGTGCAGGCGTATTACTTCGGGATGCCGACCGTGGTGACTCGGAACCCGAACGAGATCTCGCTCGCGAACTTTACCGTCATGGCGGGCGAGAATCACCTGCACAGATTCAACGGCACCGTGGTGAACGCGCCGGTGGAGAACGGCTTCGTCAAGTTCGGCCACGTCAAGCAGACGAACCTGACGAATGCGACGGACACGGGCCTGTACTTTATCAGCAACGCGACATTGGAGGTCTTGTGAGTGGATGGTGATGTACGCGTAGCAGATGGGGATGTAAATTGCAGGCTCACGAGCATAGTCTGAACAAGACTCCACTTCCTCAGTGTGTAATGCTGATGCTAGAGCATAAAGCTGTGCGTACCGTCTTCTCATCTAGACCGAAGCCATCTTGTCAAATCCAACTCGGGATAGACGTGCCATGATAGCCCAAACAGACATAGCCGAACAGTCCGCGTGCTGCATAGAGTATGCTCCCCTGTGAGCATTTCGTCCTCATTCCCAACTGCTCTTCCTCCGATTTGTCGAGAACAGAGCCTCAACCAGCGAATCTGCAAGCCGGGGCTGAGGATGGAAAGGCAGAAAGCAAACCGGAGTGATGCAGTGCCCCTCACAAGGTTGACAACACCACAGTATCCTACATAAAACAATGTCGCGACCATATCATGCAAGCGACGCCGCGCCACGCCACACCTCGCTCGATACCACCACAGCAGGTATGAGCACAGCACAGCACTGTTCTGTGCTTACTGTACGTATCAAGGTTGACGACAAGGTTGATGTAATTCCTGGATGGTCGGTACATACACCATAAACGCGTACGTACTGAGATTGAATCGCCCCCCCCCTCTTGGATCTCACTAAATCCTAATCAAACAGTCTTTCTCCGTCCGCTCATCTCAGGGCAGGGCAGGCAGGTAAGTATCGAATCGAGGTCAAAGGGCGCACAGAGTCAATCATTTCCAGTCGTGGGACGAAGAGTGAAGAACGTAGGACGCAGGTTGGATGTCAAGTCAAAATCCCAGTCTCGGTGGAATACAGTGTCCCTTCACTGCCTTGAACGCCTTTTGACCAGGGTCACTCTGCCACACGCCTTGCTATCACCCTTTACCTGTATCCCGTCATGCCTGCCATCGATTATACACCAGTTTGCACACCGACACTGACACTGGCGCGCTGGACTGTGTATGGTATCTGACGGAACCAAAATTCTCGCAGTTCGGACTTGGCGACTTGGAGGCATTCTGACTCACAACCTCGAAACGCATCGATTAATTGAATTAATTACTCTTGATTTACTTCGACCATACATGCACGCAGACGCACAGACGAGGCAGACTCCTCCTTGAGTAAAGAGACGACTGGAACGATATTGTCACGCCGCCACACACGTCCATGATCATGTCCGCGCCTCACCCCCGCGTTGGCGTCGCGGTATTCATCCTCCATCCCGTCGAGACTGAAACCGACGCCGACACGCACGACATTAACGACTCAACGCCGCGATCACAATTGTTACAAGCCTCATCGTCACCTTCTGCGAAGACAGCGTACAAATTCATCCTCGGCAAACGACTCGGCTCCCACGGCGCCGGAACATGGGCCCTGCCCGGCGGACACCTCGAATTCGGCGAGTCGTTCGAGGACTGCGCCGCGCGAGAAATCATCGAGGAGACGGGCCTCGAGGTCGAGGACGTGGAGTTCCTGACCGCGACGAACGATGTCATGCCGTTGGAGGAGGTACCGGAAGCAGGGCCGGCGGCCGGACGAGTGGGTGGCGGGAACGATGCGCCCGTAAACGCCAGGAATCAGGGCAAGCACTATGTCACGATCTTCATGACTGCTCGTGTGAAAGGCGCGTGCGGACCAGGGCAGAGGATGGCCACGAGCGAGAGCGCGAGCACCGGCACCGGCACCGGCACTAGGACAAACGCAAGTCCAGGTCCAGGTCCAAGTACGACTAAGGGAACCTGGTTCCCCGAGGCCAAGCTTCTCGAGCCGAACAAATGCGCAGGATGGGAGTGGGTTTCATGGGACGATCTGTTGAGATGGGCGGCACCACAGCTGAGGCGGATCCAGGGCGAGAGGGACAAGCGAGACATATTACAAGCAGCGCCGGCAGGAGCGGCAGGAGCGGAAGCAGGAGCAGGAGTAGAAGCAGAAACAGTGTGCAGTCGACAACATGCTGATGAACCAAGGGCCTTGTTCTCGCCCATGATCGCCCTGCTGGTCCAGCGCCCTGGTGTGGTACCTTCAGTGGCGGTAGACCGGTAGTCAGACAGACAGGCAGGCAGGCAGGTAGGCAGACGGGCAGTCACATAGACAGGCGGAACGACCCTAGCACGTGTAGAAGTCAGCTTTCTCGCGAAGTATTGAGCGTGTCGATCCGCCGATCATGTACTTGGACTGCGTCTGGTGCGTACGATGGCTCCTGTGAGGATGGCTGGCCAAATCTATGAGAGACGAGTACGAGGGCAGGGGAACTGCATCTCTACTCGGTGCATTCTGCATGTTACATCTTACCTGTTACCACTCTACATTCTACAGTCTACATCTTTGCGTGCAAAGGCACCGAATGACGCGGGCGACTTGGCACAAAGACGCTAGATGCAGGTTGAGAGGAATACGAGGAACTAATAGGAAGTTCTCCGTAAACGGCTGTGTGAGGAGACTCTGCCGCCCAAATACCGAGTCCTCTACCCCTGGTGATTGGCCCATCTGTGACCGCCTGTTGTCATTCCCTGTGCAGGAGACACAGGGAGGTCCCTGCGTGCAGAATGTCAAATATTAATTCTCTTATTGCATAAAAGCTGCGGCGGCTCAGCCTACTCGTACTGAGCATGGGGACTGTACCCCGTACGAGGGACGAGAGACGAGCAGTTGCGTCGGTCAATGCCTGTCCTTTATTTTTCATTTTCCTGATTGGCCGATTGGTGGAAGGATGTCGCTTCCCACATGGACATCGGCCGGCTGCTTCTCCTTCTCCCATTCATCCCGCAGTATGAGGAATTCCCCAAAAATGATCCATTACGCTGTCGTCTAGATGGCCGTAAATGTATGCTGTCCGTGGCAAAAAAACGTCGCTGGGGTAGAAAATGATTGGATATCGTCATAAGATCGTGGCATGCATGGATAAGGTAAAGGCTCAATCAATAGTGCTCGCTGTAATGCAATCTGTCTTCAAGTCGTATGCTCGGCAGAGGTAAACCCTCTGTGGTGGGTGTTCATCTGATAGTCCACCCTGACGACCTCTCTTTTGCGGAAGTCAACGTGTGCTTCATCATCGTAGCATCCTAGAGGGTCCCGTTGGTGCATTGAGCTTCGGCTCTAGAGTCAAAGGGGGACGGTGAGGAGCGTAAGGCTGCGCGGGAGGCCTCGTGGGGTCGGGCGAAACTTGCTCGGCGTGTCTCGCGTTGGGTGATGAGTTGGGTATCGAGGGCACAAGCTCAATGTCGGACTTTACGCTCGTCCTCCGTGGAGGCAAGGTCGCGCTCGAAGCGTAGCCGGGCGAAGGACGCTGTCCCGGTGAGCAATTCGGCGTGCCAGTCGATGAAGGTGTGTTGGGTTGAGTAGAGGCCTTGGGTACTCCGTTCCTCGGTTTGGCCGAAAAGATGGCATCATCTCGTTTCTTGATATACTCTCGTGCGGAAGGAGAGTTGTAATATAGTTGCGGATCGGGTACTCGACATAATCTGGCCTCCGCTCGACGACTCTTGGCCTCAGCCGCCTCGACGAACGCTCGCTGATATGCAATCTCACCGTGGGGATCTTCCACGGGCGCTTTTCTGACAGTGTAGGCAAACTCCGGTCGATAGCCTCGCGCCACCCACGGGTGGTTGGGGTCCATAGGTGAGATATCCGCCATGGCATCGGCGTGTCTCTTGGTCATGGCTTACGTGCTGCTTCCCCGTCCTCCACAATGATACCTGTAGTGTTCGGTGGCAATGGGCTGAGGGTGCCCAAAGGCCGAACGTTGGTGCGAGACTGGCGAGACGGGGAAGCGTCAGGCGTGGCAGACCGCCAGGGAAGAGAGAGGGCGAGATGGTTATAGAGAGAGCCACCGAGTATCAAGTGAAGGGAAGTGAGGGTTGGAAACGTGTCAATGCGCCTTGACCGAGTTTGAAGACCTGGGAAACCCTAACTGAAGAATGGGGGGCGTCTGGGGGCCCGACCAACCGCCTAATTGGCTACCGAGCGGCAGGTGAGCCCGTTGCTGGAGGGTGCCACCGCAGCCGGACGGGGTGGATGGGTGGACAGAAATTCTCCATCGTTACAGCTTTTGTTTCCATCGGCCAGCGCAACACTGCAGATGCTCGCCCGCGACCCCGGCCGGCGGCCATTACGAGTCGACACGCCCCCGCGGAGACTATTCCCGATGCCTACCGAGACCAACCAGAAAACCACAGCTGAAGGGCTCGCTCCCCCAGAGCATTGGGTCGCCTGGCTGTCGTTGCTGCACGATGCCATATTCATGCACAACATCGCTAGAGTCGGGAACAGATGCCCCTCTCTGACGCCTCCTCGAGTGTCTTGCATCAACGCCCACTTGGCGCGCGAAACGGAGAGTTGGTTTCATCATTGCATCCACCAGAGCCACCCAAATCCAATTCGTGACTACCTAGGACAAAGATGGATCTGTTGATTTCGGACGAACTTGGGTCTTTGTTCTACACCGATCTGGCCAATGTGAAGTTGACCGGGTTGTCTCGTACGAGTAGGTGCAGGAATCACACGTCCGGACCGTTGGTCCCTTGACTGCCGTTCGTTACGCAGCCAGTCGGCGCGGTGCGAACTGGAGAAGCAACAGGGAAGCACCTTGACATTCATCGCAGACGCCGGCGTGGCTAGAATATGAATGGCGGTCGAGTGCCGAGGGCTCTGTCAATACCGTTCACCCAGCGATCAGGCTGCGTCGGCACATTGTTTGGTTGGTGATTTCGGCATGCGACCCTAGGCTGTCACTTGCGGGTTTTAACTGGAGAACTGGGGTTGTTTTTGCCTAAGACAGCCTAATCGAGTCCATCCCGAATCCTATTCCAGCTGCTGTCCCCCCGTCTGCGCACGGGCATCGGCGTCTGCGACTCAACACCCTGGTGGCGAGACTCTGTGTCCTCGTACTGTAGATGCGAACTGAGCGACAATGCTCGAGCAATCTACCGAAATAAGTGCAACAGTCTGACGTAGCGTAGTCGGCCAGTCAGTGTCTCTCTCTGAATCACTGCTGAAGCGAGTCGTCTGACTCGTGAGTCCGGCCAGGCTCCTTCGCCTGGATGGCTTTCCTGATTGAGTTGTGTCCAGCAATGTCAGACAGCGAGCGATTTCTAAGTGGCCAACCCTTTGTCGAAATGCTGTGGTTATTATTGGCTGGTTGGGGCCCTTATCAGCGGCTTATTAGGAAAGCACATGCCTATCGCGCGAACGGTGGGCAAGCGTACATACCCACCACCTCACTATGAGGTCGATGGTCTTGCGACCACTATTCTTCTTGTATCCCTCACCCGCCAGTTACTCTCGTCTCTACTACTGACCACACTATTCGGAATAATAATAGCTTCACTTTGGACCGTCATTCAGCAGCGTCGTCCGGCTCGTGTTCTGCGTCGACTATAGACCGATCTGGGTGCACATCTGTTGGGATTTGGCCGCGCCTGTGCCTCTTTTTATCTCGTCCATCCCACCCTCCCCGTGGCCTCGTCTTTTCCTGACGGTCACGCCCACCCCACCTCCCACGTTTCACTCAATTCAACGCCCATCTGGTTGCCTTTTCTCTCCTCGATCGAACGGATCTCATTGGGAGCTATCCCAGCGCCTCTGAGGTCATCCTCGGTTCCGAGAACGTGGTTACGGAGCCCGCTCGTGATCAGACGCCTCGTCAATAAGCGACTGTCGAGGTTACGATACCGACATTAAGCGCATGTCCTGTCCCTTTGACTAGCACTGTGGCGCAAACACAGTACCGCTGTCCGATAGTCTGCCGTCTTCATATACACACGGAGAGACCACAGCTGAACCACGTCTGTGGCCACGAACTGCGATGATGAACTACCCAGCTCAACCATTCACAATTCCAGACTACATGAGCCAGCAGCCTTCGCCGGCCAGCTCGCCGTCTCCCACGTCTCCACGTATGCAGGACTACATTCAACAACATGCGCCGAACCCTTACAAGCAACTGCGACCTCTCAAGTCACCTCTCTACGTCCCTGCCGCCCTCCGACCGACCGAGCACTTCTGCAACCCATCCCCCATGACACCGCCCAAGAGTCTGCATGGTTCTTTGGACAGTTTACAAGAGGACGAGGCCCGAACAGCAAGTCCAGACGTCCACCACGACTTGGCCCTGGACGCGTTTGACCACGACTGGGCTCAAGAGGAGGAGTTAGGAGAAGTCACTGGTCCTCCTACTAGAGATCATTGGAAGGTATGCGGCCACGTGCATTGAGACATGCAGACGGATGCTAACATGTGTATTCTACTCCAGCCCGACCAAGCTTCACCGACCTGCGACTCGCCACAGTGTCGATCGTCCTTCAGTCTCTTTGTCCGCAAGCACCACTGCCGCCACTGCGGACACATTTTTTGCTCGTCACACGCTCCCTTTACAATTCCTCTGGACCAGTACGCCAAGTTTCACCCGGACGGCAACCCTTCAAGAGCATGCGAGGTCTGCCACCGTCAGTATCAGCGCTGGGATACCGCCAGATCAATCCGTCGCAAGAACAGCCAGAATAGCAGAGATGACAACAGCAACAACGAGAGTGGCCCTCCAACCCCTCTGGCAGGACCAACTGGCCACCGAAGAATGATCTCCAGCGGGAATCGTTCGGGCAAGCCGGTGGAACAGGTTGCTAACAGCGTCCCTAAAGATTGGGCCTGGAGCACTTTCTGAGTGGATTTTTCTCGTCGCAGACGGAGTACTCCACCCGGTAGTCGGGATCCACCGCAGTGCCTCGGAAGTAGTTCCTTTGGAGGCAAGACAGCCTGCGAGGCTCGTCTCCGAGACCCCTCCTTGGCTCCGCGCGGGCCGACGTTCTAATTGTGGCTTCCCTCGATCGGTTATCTGCGGCTGTGATTGCCTGATTTTGTCTGCCTGTCAGGCTGAAGGATCTAGGTCGGTGTATATGAATTGACTATTTGACTTGCCAGTCACGGGAACGAAGAGTCACTATGCGTCAGACTGACTCGGCTTTGGTCAGATGATTTGAAGAGATTCTACATACGCCTGCGCGCTGGGTCTCGACGCGCCGTGCAAGCGGGAAGAGAAGGATATGTGAGCTGTTGTGCAACTTGGACCGACCAACGACAGTTCAAGGCCGGACGAACGTACCGCCAGTGCGGTTACACAGCGTGCTACTGCTACGGGGGTATATTGTGCAACCTTTGCAAAAGCGGAGGCATGGAGGACCCATTCCCACGTGGCTGTCGCTTGGACAATTTGGAAGGAGACGGAGGACAATCAGCAGGAGAACTTGAGACACGGCATGAGTATAGGCATGGGAGGATATGTGTCCTATTTCAGCGAATACCCCAGCAACCGCTCGATTTGATGATACAGGAAGATTCACCCTTCGGTTTGTCTTTTGGCGTTGGAGGCTAATTCGATTCATTGGTCAAAGATGGTTTCTAGACTCTGGGGACACAAACACGTTCGATTGTGCTGGGGACTGGGCAGCTGTTTCTTGCTCCGGTCGAGGTACGGAGTACTCCCTACCATCGCCCGACACTTCAGAGTGTAACCCTGTTTCTTATTGAGCACGATTCCACGTGCGAGATATCCTCGACGATCGTAGCTGTTATAAATCTCTCATTTGTCGTGCTCGGCTCCATGTGCCACTTGAATCCCGTAAGTACAGTAAACTATGGTGGGCCTATTACCGGTATGCCGCGTCGAGCCTGATTGAAGCTACAGACACCTGCGTTGGCCGTGATCCTCGGGTACTGGAGTAGTCTCACGCATACAAAGTATTACAAGCAGCAAGGACGAGACTTTCTTAAACCACGAAAGAGACACGACTCCGTTCTCGCACTGCGAGTTGTGGACTTACGACGATGGAGGGGTGTGAAGGTGTTTGCGCCGCATTTGCATGTCCCGTAGGGTCATTCCGCTAGATATCGTAGACATGCACCGATGCGCCCGCCTGTATGAAGTCGGACAAGACGCCTAGAAGTAGAGCCTGGGCTATACCTCATCTGCCTTTGACTTTGACCTCTGTTCTTCTGCAGGTGTCGTTGCTCACCGAGGTCGTCGCGTGAAAGAAGGGCGGGCGCTTTCAGGCCGCGTTTTAGAGATTCGACGTATTGATGGACAGAGGAGAGGAGGCATTCCAAAGCGCAGTACGACTCCATTCCACTGTAGTAAAGACGAGCGAAATTTGCCAGTTGTAATGTGTTCAGAACCACAAGGAGAAAGAACCAGCACGCAACAAGGCCTTACCGTGTCGGCAGTAGACGGTTGAGCGGCCAGAATACTTGGTACCCGTCTCATTGTCGAGCCACTGGTGTCCTTGGAGCGTATCAGTTTCCTGTCTTAACATTCAGCCTCAGCCCATCAACTGTCCCAGATCGTCAGGCGGCCATCTCGTCTGCGCAAAGCTGATACAGCGCTTAATACTCTGCAGGAACTTCCGTGTCACCTCATCGCTCATGATATGCGCCTGGGCGTTTCCGTCGTGCAGTTTCTCTCGCGCGGAGCGCTCGTGAATGCCCACCATAGTGACGCCGATGGGCCAGGCGGCTTTCCCGATGCTGAGGGTCAGGTATTCGTCGTTGGCCTCGACATATCGGCGGGACTGCGTGCTGCGGAGAATCTTGCAGATGGACCCGAGAAGCGAATGATCCAGGGTGCCGGACTCTAATTGCCGGAACAGGGGGGTGAGGTCCCGCAGAACGGTCAGGTACGCTTGGTATGCTTGCTTTCCCGAAGACGACTGTTTGACTTCCTCGGACCTCTCGTGCAAGGCACGACCCCATTCGGTGAGGAGGAGGGTGAAATACGAGGCCATCTGGCGATAGAGGAATGTGCATTCTGGCGATCCTGGACTGGGCATGGTTTCTGGGAGGAGCAAGTCTTTCTCGGGGACGGGCTCCAATGTCGTTGGCACGGGGCCGTTCGTCATCTGTTTAGCAGCCTTTGTCAATGCTCTCTGTCGGATCAGAGTGTAGTATCTCTTCAGCCGTGCAGAATGCTCCTCGTCGAAGAGGGAGGCAGGCTCGTGCAGGTCTCGCAGCTTTGACCGTAACTCGTCGTCGGGTATGTCCTCGCTGCTCCCATCGGCTGCTGATCCGTCTTCAATCGCTTTCTGATCGACCAGTTCGAGCAGGCCCAATCTCTTCCTTCGCTTTCTTTCCTCCTCTCGCTCCTCCTCTTCTCGTCTCCGCTTACTCTCCTCCGCCAAGCGTCTCAATTTCTCCTCCCTCCTCGCGGCCTTGTCCTGCTCTTCAGCCTCTAGTTTGCGCTTTTTGGCAGCTCGTTCCTCTCGCTCGGCTTGGATTTTCTCTTGCTCGGCGACGTAAGCGGCTTGTCGAGCGGCTTCCAGCTCGGCGCGGCGCATATATTTACTGTTTGCAGCGGCCTCGGGAGTGGGTGACTTCGACGGCGATGGGGTGGGCTTGGGTTTCGATTTGGCGATTTGAGCGGACATGAGAGATTTGAAGTCCATGATGGGCAAGGGTAGTCGGTTCACGAAAGAAGTAGAAGACTGCTTCGAGTATCTCTGTGTGACGGCAGTGCAGTGGTGGTTGCAAATGAGCATCGCAGAGCGAAGATTCATTACCCCGGGGTTTCGGGACAACTTCGGCTGACTTCCAACCCACTTTCGCGTCACAGCAACTTGAGCCTCGTCTAAAAGTCCGCTGATTGTAGATCGAGTACTGTATACAATGTCATGTCAGGCAACGGGGACTTTGCCCTTGGTCTCCTCACGGAATTCAACCTAGTGACACCTCATACAATGACACATGTCTACAACTTTGAGATTTGGTATTCACAGCGCATGCAACTGTTGATCAGTACGACAGATCACCCACAGCCTGCTTGACCCGACCCCCAGCCCTCGCCCTGTTCGGTGTACACCTACTACTCCCGCCTATCCATGAAGTTGTCGTTCAGAACACGCCATGTGGTCTAACCCAGAGACACCGATGCGGATGTTAATTGGTGCGGATGAGTTGCATTATGGACATAGTGGCCAGCTGTGTTTGAAGCTCCGGAACCCAGGACATGTGCTTTTTGGGATAACTTTCCGAAGCCGCTGCTCAAGGTGATCGAGTGTAATCACGTTATGAATAAATTCGAAGCGTTCAGACACGCCGGGAGAAGTTGTTTCCGAGCCAGAGTCGTGCGTAAAGTACATCATTGGTCAGGTCTACAGTAAGTAACAAACGTTAGAGCTCGAGGTCGAACCAATCCAAGTTGGTCATCTCCATGGACAGCCACGCATCGCCGAAGGGCTCGTCCGCAGTCTCCTGGGCCTCCGATTTGGACAGGAGGGACTCCCTCTCCAGGAGTGAGTTATGCGTACGGGTAAGCCCTTGGAAGCTAGACTTTTGCGGGTCGCTCGGCTGAGTCCCTAACTCATTTGATCCTATGTCCACTGTGTTGTCGTCAGCGTTCGATTTATCTGGTACGTAGAACCAGCCTCACAGTTTTGTTGCAGTGATGCGATCCTTTTCCCGAGGACGCTCAGAATGTGCAGCGCCGTCGACGCGGTTTCGACCTGGACCTTGTAGTGCTCGAGGATGACAACGCATCGGTCCCACGCTTCGTTGAGGGCGAACCTTTGAAAACTGGGGTCGGCGATAGGACACAGCTGAGCTGCAGCAATAGCGATCGCGGCGACGAAGATGTCTAAGAGGGCGTGTGGTCAGCATTCGCAAGCTTTCGAATCATGTCGAATCACAGGGCACGTACAATGTACGGTGTTCCACGGCGGGCCCGAATACAAATCTCCAAGCCCATTGTATTGGAGGTCTACCAGGGCGTTGACGGTAGAGATACAATGGACGCAAATCCTCATCATGACGTCTATTTGCAGGGACAGTGTTTGGGACGAATTTGCAATAGTAAGCTCTCCGTAGTGGTGGCTGACGACGAGGAGCACAGGTCGCAGCAGCAGAGCACGAATATAAAGGAATCTCGAGGACGGTTAGTCGGTAATTCGGATGGCCCGCTCTTTAGCATTGGCACGACGTACCTGGATTGGAAGACATATATTTGGAGGCGGACCCAATCCTCCAGGTCGTCATCGGGCGATTGGAGAGTAGAAAGCTTCAGGCATTCTGGGAGGGAGTCTTCCAGTTCTTGGAGGGATTGCTCGAGCTGGAAAAGGTCGTTGAGCCAACTTGCGGACCAGCCGCGGACTTCAACACGGCCGACGAAGCAAGCGCTTGGTTTTCCAGAGTAGAATGTGGACAAGATATCATGCAATATATTCCAGAGTTTGATCGAATAGATGAACAGGAGCATACGCGGCTCCTGCCCGACGGGCTGACAGCCCTCAGCGGTGGGTAGCAGATATTCGTCATCTACAGCCCGCGGCAAAGGACAGTCCCGTGTCGAATCAATCATCGCCGGTCGGTTGAAGACGAGCGCCAGCACTCTAAACGCCAACGGTCAGTCTAGTCCATGGAGGCGACCAGCCTTCAAATGGAAGGATCGCATACCTATCGAAATTGACGCAAGCGTGCCACACTCGGCGTCGCATTTCTCGCTGGAGCTGGTCATTGCGAGCGCCTGCAGCTGAGTCCACATGCAATCCGATGCTTTGGGCGCCTCGAATCGCCATGCCAATGATGTTCCAGCACCGATTGGCATAGGCCGTCGACTGGAGGTAGACAGCCTGGAGCAGTAGGAGTTGGACGGCCTCGAACGAGATACTGTCCACCGCGTCGAACGAAAAGACTTTCCGGGAGCTTTGATAGAACTGACTGGCCAGTCCGGTCCTGCTCTCATGGGCTTGGATGTCACAGTAAAGACAGCCCAATGCAAATGTCATATGAGTCGTGGCCAGAAAAATGGGGCTCTCGAGCATTGGGTCGTCAGCGTTGCCGTCATCGTCCATCTCACCTGTCCAGATACGGTAGTATTTCTGATAGAACGAAGGTCGGTGAAGGATCGGGAAGATCGGATGGATGAACTCGAAGAAGGCTTTCACGTAGCGGTCGGCTGCCGAGCGTGTCGGCAGTGCAAATGCCTGATGGGCACCAGATGCGGTGTGAGGCTGCCGGCTCAGCCGCTGTTGGCTGAGAGTCTTGTCGTCGACAAGAAATAGCAATCGAGGAGACTTCGCAGAGTCATGCATCGAGTTCAACCTCTGAACTACACTGGTGGTCAGGGCAATTGTCGATGAGCCGCCATACGTGAACAGCCCCTTGCCATTAGGTCCGACGGTGAGGGCGCCGGTCGGGAGGCTTTCGCAGGTCGGCGGAGCCTCTAGAGGTTCGCTACGTTTTGTAGCAGTGCTGCCGTCGTCGGACGTCTCTGCGAATAGGGTCCATTGAGCGGGTTCTGCTACTACGTATGAACGATCGTCAACACTGTCTCCTGGTGAGAAAGCAAGTGCTTCTTTTCCTGTGAAGGACACACGCACGCACACGCGCAAGACGCACCTGCCGTCGCCCAATTGGAAAGATCGACGCTTCGCTGTTCAGCACTTCCACTGATGGAAGCGACCTTCTCTGGTGGTGCCTCGAGGTGTGACCCCAGACTTGGTGCCAGCGTCAGTCGACTTCAAGTCAAAGGACTTCGCAGTTGCCAGAACATATTGCAGCGAGACAACCAGATCTGTTTCTTCTTGTCCCCAGTGCAACGTTGCCCTCTCCGACTCTTCAGGCTACTTACCTCGACCTAAGAAAGGTACTCGCTTCGTAGACGCAAAGATGGCATTTTCGTCTCTTCTCACAGCCTGAGCAGATCTACGCAGTCGTCAGAACCCATTATGGACCAGAACATAGTGTTGGCATGGCCAGTATGATGATATCGGACGTACAGGCCGCCGACCGTCACATCGCATCTTCCGATCCCTACAGGGATTACATGCAAGGGCTATCCGCCGCCTCTTGCGGCGAGGCTGTTCTGCAATTGCAGGTTCCGAGACTACCCCGCTGGGCGGACTAGTCAGGTCCATGTTACCGTTGCCGTCGCCGCTGTCGGCGGTGGTTGTGGCTGAAGGGCCCTCAGACTGCAGTAGAACACCTAGTGCCGCGTTGTCCTCGAAATCCATGCTTGTTTTGAGCCAGGATCCGAGACGGCTTTCAGTATCGCGCCAGGCTTCGAACCAAAACCTCAGGGGTGATAGGGGAGAGCGGGAAGCAGTGTCAGAGTGTGTAGATGATCCCCATAAGAGTGTCCAGATGCGGGGCTGCCGCTCAGCCTCGGACAGGGGGGTCAGCCTCCCGCAGCCTCACTCACCCCGTCCACTTCCCGGCTGATTGCGGAGAGGGAACGGGGAGATAAGAATCCTGCTTCTTGCGCTCCCGCAGCCTCTCTCCTTCTCTTTCTCCCCAGTAAGAGCGACTCCCGCACTCTGGCTAAGCTTACTGTCTGTCTGCCTCCCTATCATGGATCTTGATATGGGAATGATCTGTCATCGCACGCACAGATGGGAAACAAGGGATGCCCCAGGCTCCCACACACTGTAAGCAGTGGTGCAGTCACCCTCATAAATGGGGATCCGCCTCTGACTTGCACTATATAATTACCAATATGGCATCTTTCTGCTTGCATATACCATCTCTTGTTACAAACTGACCTTTCCACTGCTGAAAAGCCACAGGACAGGAATGGCGCTACTCTCCACACAAGTGACAACGTTTATCCACACTACAATAAAGGGGTCTGCGGTTATTATCGCAGCTTGCCTCTTCTTCATTGCTACAAAGATTGTCTATAACCTATGGCTTCATCCTCTGCGAAAGATTCCTGGCCCACCCCTTGCCCGAGTCTCGCGGCTGTGGGCACGAATCGGAAACCTCTACGGCCGGAAATCAGAACGAATCCATGCTGCTCATCAACGCTACGGCCCAGTCGTCCGGATCGGTCCAAACGAAATATCCTTCTCGAGTCCTGATGCTGTGCACGAGATCTATTCTTCCTCCAGCTTCGTGAAGGAGGAGACGTTCTACCGGGCGAAGAAGATCTATCATGAGAACCACCTGTTTGCATTTCGAGACCCCGAGGCGCACCGACAGCGAAGAAAAATGCTCAGCCGAGGCTTCTCTCAGGCCGCCATGTTTGATTTTGAGCCGAATTTGTCGTCAAAGATACCTGTTCTACTGTCACAATGGGCATCGGGGACGAGAGACGGAACTCCAATAGACATCTATCCCTGGTGCCATTGGTTAGGCTTCGACACGGTTTACCATCTCATGTTTGACGAAGATCCTCGGTCAGTCAACGCGGGCGAGGCCCACGAGGTCATGCAATATCTCCGTGCCTGGAAACCAACGTTCATATGGAAAGAATTCTTCCCCCAGCTAGAGACATGGGGCCCCTCGGTACCCGGTCCGCTGGGCAATATGTTCCGTCTGGTGAGAGCATGGAAGGTTCTTGCCACGCACATCATCCGCGATTGTCGGCTCAAGGAACCCCGCACCCCGTTTCTACGTGGTGTCTTGAACGAAGTCGATCCTCACCTTGGTCGACCACTCACTGATTCTGAGCTCGCCGAGGAGTGCATGGGCGGCATGTTCGGCGGCAGCGGGACAACGGCAAACACTTTCGTGTTCCTCGTGTGGGCCGTCGCGAGAGATGCTCAGATCAAGGCCAAACTCAGACAAGAACTTGTTGAAGCGTTTCCCGACCCGCTGGCTGTGCCCGATTACACGGTAAGGTGTCTCATTTGTTTCTCCCCAGGCGTCCTGCCTGCCACTGACTGACAGTATACATATGGAAAGGCGTGTACCAAGCTTCCATATCTGTCCGCAGTTATCAATGAGACATTTAGGCGATATCCGACCATTGTGGCAACCCTGCCTCGAACAGCAAAGGAAGACGCCGTCGTTCAAGGTCTCCACGTCCCAAAAAATGTAAGTTCGACCAGCCGATAGGAGGCACATCTGTTAAACCGAACGCTAACCCAGTCCTTCAGACTATTGTCGGGACTCAGAATTACACCATTCACAGGAATGAGGAGGCCTTCCCGCAACCTGAGGTGTTCCGACCAGAAAGATGGCTCGACGGCAATGAAGACATGCAACAACTCCGCAAGAAGGCCTTCACTCCATTTGGTGTGGGTAGCAGAAGATGCTTCGGTATGAAGTGAGTTCTCTCCAAGCCAACGCCCCTTGGAAGCGAGACGTGTTCCTAACACGTATCGCACTATCAGCCTTGCCCACCTGGAGCTCTGGAAGGTCGTGGCCGCCTTCTTTAGGAGATTCGATTGCTCGATCGACCCGTCCATCACGGAGGCGGATATGCGCCCGTACGACACTTTCAATGCCGGCCCTGCCGGCGGCAAACTGCTCGTTCATTTGACGGACTTGGGTCAACCGGCCAAGTTGGCCCCGTGAGAACCTGAGGATTACGTAGTCCGAGCCACAGCTCTATCTCGCAAGGTCACAAGAGGTGAGAGGTATGGGTAAAATCAACAGGAGAAGTCGTGAGCTCGCTTCTGTATCAATTACTCCACCGGCCATGATCACAGTCAGATCAGCTGTCCAATACCTGAACCGCTGCTGTGTCCCAGTAAAGTTCGGGAGCCCATCTCCTGTATAAAGCAAAGGTTCAGAAGCTCCCACGAAGGAGCAAAGATAGAATCGAGTGTTGCATCGTTGTGGGGCTATCGATCCTGGAAATCGCAGATTATGTATTCTCATCCTATTCCTCTAACTCGTTCCACAACGTGTAACCGGGCTGCCTGGCCATTCCCCCCTCTACCCTTGAAGCAGGAATAATTTGGAGTACTGGAATGCTTCTCTCCAAGAGGGCCAGATGAAGACTACTATACGGAGTAATGTACATGGAACGACATGTCCCTGAATTGCGAGCATACCATAGCAATACTACTTCATCCCATCCCTAGGGAAGACCATCTCAGCACCATCTACCCCTACCACTTCCCGCGGAGCACACATTCCCATGGTGCTACTAATAAGGACCTTCATCAGCTACCCACCCAATCACTCACTGTCTCCGACGGTACCTATTTACAAGGTATACCGGAAACTGGGACTTCCCTCGATGACCCTCTCCCCGGCATCAGCCTGTCTATTGGCTCGGCGCAAGAAAAAGCACATCACGGGAGCCATGGCGATGGTCAGCAGCATCAACGCCCCAATGGCAATCAACCCGGGTACATAGTCCGGGGAGTCCTGGCCGCGTCAATTCAATCGTCAGCACCAGTGCATTGAATCCACATCGGGGATGAGGAGGAGGATCGAATCGCTCAAAGAAGAGGATCGTTGGACAGAGAGTCAGAGTGACGGCGGCGCATACATACCTGTTGTCGAAACACCAATGCGGAATAAACGCCACCTATGCCCGCGACGATGACCTGGATGGCGGTGCCGACGCTCCTCTTCTCATCGCTCCGCATGTTGTTCTGACACCACGCCATGCCCGTGACGATGACGCCGTTGGTGCCGCCTTCGCCGAGGAAGGCGCCGATGTAGCGCGGCGTGGAACGGTCGAGGAAGCCGATCATCGCCAGGCCCGTGATCGCCAGCGCGGCGTGACCGACCATGAAGGCGCCGCGCATCTGATATCGGTCCGAGAGCCTAGACATGGCGATGGCGAAGACGACGGAGAAGGCGGCGGGCGGGGCGGTCAGCACAAAGGACAAGACCAGCGAGTAGCCCAGGCCCTTGCGCAGGATGATGGGCAGGAAGATGAGGAAGCCGTAGATGGAGCACGCGCCGCTCATGTACATGACTGAGCTGTAGCCGTGGGGTCAGTCGCGTCAGGATGGGCGTGCTGCGCCTTTCAATCTCACCCCGCGAGTAATGGCCAGTCTGTGAATGCGTCGCGGATGACCCTCCACGTCACCTTGCCTCCCTCGGCGGTTCCTCGTTCTTGGCGGAGACGGCCCTGGACCGTGGCGATCTCCTCGGCCGTTAGGAACTTGTTGCGTTTCGAGTCCGGGAAATCGACAATGATGAACCGAGCGAGAAGCGCAAAGCCTACGGTGATGGCTCCTTCGATGATGTAGATCCATTTCCAGCCGCCTGTCTCGGGGACGGACACCACCTGGATGAGCCCGTATGCTAGGACGTTGGAGAAGGAGGACAGGAACTGTGCTGAGACGAAGAAGATGGAAAGTCTATCGAATGCGCCGTCGTCAGAGGCCACAACGGAGACGAGGGAGGGGATTGACAGGGAAAGAATCGTCATCATCGTCCAGTCTCACCTGGTTTGCACTTCATATCGCCGGTACCAGGACGAAATCAGGTAGAGGGATCCTGGAGTCAGGCCCTGAGATGACACATACAAGTCAGCAATAACTTCGACCGGTGGCCAGGGCAAGGCTCGGCCATTCAGGGACTCACTGCTTCGAGGACCCCGAGGAAGGCTCTCAGGACAGCCAGCGCCTGCCAATTCTTGACAAACCCAATGCCCAACGTGAGGAGACCCCAGCCGACGCCGATGAAGCATAGCCAGTTGGCGGCCCCGAACTTCTTCATGGCTATATTACCTGCAGTTGGGCGAGCCAGTCAGGTTCGACGAAGCCACTGGGAGAACAAATCCAGCTTCCTTATTGATGTCGCTCTCATTCGGGAACTGGGGGAAACTCACTGGGTATCTCGAAGAGGCAGTAGCCTATGTAGAACACGAGAACTGTTACGCGAGGACATGTCAGATTGGAGTCCGGTGATGCACTTCGGACGGACTGTAAATCTCACTGGCTATTGAAGCTCTGCTTCCAACCTCGAGGTCCGTGGCTCCGTCGAGGCCCGAGATCCTGGCCACCCCGATGTTGGTACGGTCGATAAGGGCGAGAGTGTACAGAGCTGTGAGGATTGGCAAGAGGCGAAAGTCGATCTTCCGACTGCAGGAGAAGTAAAGCCGTCAGTGGTCAAACTTCAAGCATCGTGGCCGGAGCAGTTGCCGGGAGAAACACACATGATGCGCCTTTCGACCTTGGGGTCGATGATGATGTCCGGACCTGGCCCGACCTTGTAATGTGGATCAGGGTGACCCGACTCACGGTCGAGATTTTCGTCGGCTTCGACATGGTAGACTTCTGTCTTCTCCTGCAACTCGGGTGAAGTATGCATTGCTGTCACTCGTGCGTACAGCGTTCACGACGTGTAAGGGTACAAGATCTCGAAATGTGAAGACCGTCTGAGGCTGGTTTCTCAGGGGACTTCGTGGGCTTATCAGTGCAGAGACATGGCAACACCTACACGACTCTTCCGGCCGGCAAGAAAAGCTTCCGAAGGACTTACTCTCCAGACATATGACAGCTCGGTGGCTGATTTTGGGAGCAGCCTCTATAGGCTCCGGGTGTTCGTGAAGCAAGCGCCCTCAAAGCTTGGTGTTTCCGTAATGGCTCGTGGAAATCAACGCTAAGTTCTGGTGGCCAAGACGTGCAAAATGTAGTTTCGCGCTGGTGGGCTAGACCTTGCGGGATCCTGTCGGGACCTCAAGTCGGGGAGTTAGCAAGCCTGGAGCTCGCAACTCCGCACTCTCTCATCCGCGATGGTACGAGGAACATGGAGACAATGAACATCCGGGGTTTCAGGGGACAGAATGTAGGGAAACCAGACCTTCTGCACCAGCTCTCCGTCAAGGAACCCATCGACATCTCAGGCACATCCCTTCCCCGTTCGATAAGAACCATACGACATATTTCGAGCATGATTTTGGCTCAAGAGAAAGGTAATGCTGTCTCCTCATAGAGCCAAATGTGCCGACCCTTTAAACAATCCGACATTGATACTGTCTGATAAATGGCTGGCTAAGACAAGACCTTGGAAAAGAAAGTAGAATTATGGGCTTGAGATGGGGTCCGGTGCCTTTCTCGTAAGTCCACCGAGTCAGTTTAACACTCGGAAGAGAAAGGCGGAGACTCTGTGGTCGGTTGGCACATGTTGAAGTGGTCCATGAATCAAATAGATACCTGCATCCGAAAGACTCGCCGAGAAGCTTAGCCATTAACTTGTCTGCTGCGGCTCAGGCGCCGGGCTACGCCACAGCGCAATAGATGATTCGTCACGCGCAGCATCAAGTAGATTTTCTCTGCTCGTCATGGGTTCCGGCCTCCAAATTATTGGCTCTGACGTTCGAGACAGAACCTCATTGTCTATTTGCTGTATGATATACCTGTAGAATCTGCGCTGTTCATCGCTGAACTCGGCACAGTCCGGTGTTGTCCATTGGTCATACAATCGCCCGTGCGTGTTGGCGGGTGAGTACCGACCGTGCGTTTTCATGAAGAGGTAACAGAGATAGCAGAGGTATTTGCTGGTGCCAATCACGCGGGGTGGAAGGAATTTGGCATTCTCTGGATCGTTAGATATTGCGTTACATGCAAAAGAGCCCCAGAAGTGCAAATCGTAGTAGACAATCAGCTGTATCTCGGCATGGACATGGCAAGTCTTCGCCCAGTCTTCGTATCCGATGCTCGTCGGAACACCAGCATACGGTGCTAGAAATACGAGAAGAAGTTTCTCAGTCTGAAAATATTGCGGGTAACGACGCGAGGCTCGGATGAGAGTGTTTGAAATGCGATAATAGGCTGCAATTTTCTCAATTTGCCGTAGGGTCTTGAGAGCAGAACGGACTTGAGACGTCTGTCCGGCAGTTGTGAGGCGCCTAGCATACTCTTGCACCACCTCGCATGTGCAAACCTTGTAGCTCGTGGTGATAAGGTGGCTGAGGTGGGCGAATTCTTCATCGGAGCCCAAAGCCACGGTTTCGAATGACGAATACAGCCTCGCGAGGTCTTCGAGCTGCTTTTCGAGAGACTGCCGGATAGACCCCTCTCTTCTCGAGTAGAGGAATTGCGCACGATGGAATAGATTTGCAAAATCCTGCCACAACGGCTTCTTGTGGCTGCGAGAGAGGAATTTTGGCTTGGTCCATTTCGAGGAGCGGAGGCGCGCGAGGATGCGGCGGAAATGCATCTTCGTGACTAGCCGGAACACCTCGTCAACTTTCAGGTGGCTATCGAATACTTGGCCACTTTTGTCGGATAAAATTGCGCTCACTTGGCGCAATGCTTGCTGGAGGGATTCGCTGATCGCGTCGATGGCAGCAAAGCGAATGGTCAGTGTGGTGTCCTTGACGTCTTCCTCCAGACAGACTGCTGCTACGCTCTGTGCACCCTCCTCCACGGCCACCAGGAATGCAAAAGCGTTTGCGAGACACTGTTCTTCGTTAATTGACAACAGCCGACTGCTGTGGTTGCTCTTGTTATTAGTCGAGACAGCAAACTGCTGCGCGTCCATAGGCACCGCGTTAGTACGCTCTTCAAGCCGCACCAGATGTTCGCGAAATGTATCTTCGGGCAGATCTCGCCATACAGACTGCTCGGGATCTGCGGTGCGAGGATCCATTTCTGAGGATAATTGTCAGATTCGAAGTTCGACTGAAGCTCAAAAGCAGGAACAAAGCACGCAGTAGGATGACCTTTGCTCGACCGTACGAAAGTACAGTAGGCGAAGCTTCGACGCGCAATCCACCTGTATGAGCGTGGTGGTGCCGCTGAGACAATGATCGAATTATTCATTCACTGTAACAAGTCAGCGCGCTCCTTAGGCTGTGGCATGCGGTCATGTCGATGCCCATAGGTTGGCGTCAGCACCTCAATTAGGGTTCTCCGCCAACGATGGCAAACTTTTAGGATACTCAGAGGTCGTTCCAGCATAGCAGAGCAGACAACGTGTCAACGAGCGGATCCCCCACTGAAGCTGGCGAGGCTGCCACATCTTCGAATCCCGAGGGAGTCGCAGCTGCTCTACGATTCTATGAAAAAGGTTGCCCAAGTCCTCTTATGTCCTAGGAGGCCGTTGACGGAACAATGATCAACGTGGAACGTGAGCCTTTCTTGCAAGATCCGGAATCTCCTCTGGGCTCCTGCCGACCGCGCACAAGCACCACATCAGGGGGATCCCGGGCCCGCGTGCCTGCTATTAATGTACCATTCCGTCGTGCTGTACCCTAGGGGTCCTCCAGAATGTTTGTTCTTGGTCTCCTGGAGAGGGTCGATCAATCCCGAAGTTGACCACAAAGAAACCGGGGAACATTACGGTTGAAGCGCCCTGCCCTCTTTCATTATTCACAGTCTGTCACTGTACATCAGTGTGGCACGCTTGACAATGATCTCAGAGACAAAGGCTGAAGAAGACAAACGTGAAGAACAAGCTGCCTCTGCCTAGAGTCTCTTTGATGTAATGTCTTTCTCTCGAGCTGCCTTCAGTCTCTATGCATATGCCTGTAGGGGGCCGTTTTAACTCTCTCAGTCTCGACCTGTTTCCTCCTTGCCCCCAGGATTTAGCGGTCAGTCCGTCTTCGAATAAGTCACGTTGCGCTTTACCCTTCAACAAGGTTCTTGCGGAGCAGAAACCAAATCTGAACTAACCATTACGACATCGACATCAATCATAACTGATCAACATGGTGTCCAACCGGGTGGTCGATGGGTCTCCTGCCTACGAGACGGTCGCTCTGTCCTAAAATGGGTGGAATCTGTGGCGGACTGTGAGTTTGAGGCACTATCGGATGTTGATAACGACAGCTCAATGCCTGACCTCCAACTTCCCAGTCCTGTGATACCCCTGCGCCCGCTGCCTGGTTCCGTTGAGCTCGAGATGCAAAGCTCTGGTTCTTCATCGGCTATGAGCTGGAAGACTGCCAATGACTGCTTCTGTCGTGCGTGTGAGGCCGAACGACTCATCGAGTACATCGGGCAACCGTGCAGTTTTTCTGGTCTCAAGCCACCGTTGGCCTTCTGGACTGAGGTTTCGAGCGATGGGGACAATATCTGTGCGTGTGACTGTTCACCATGTCGTGCATATTGCATGCTTGATTGGGTTGGCAAAAGATGTGAACGCACTGGCATGTACCCAGAGATCTCTCAGGTGCCTACTGACCGCCAGGCCCCCTGGACTTGGAAGCAAAGTGCACGAGTCTGTTGGGGCTGGGTGAAACTCCTCGGCGCCGAGAAGACTGCTCGTGTCCGACACTTCTTCAAAAGACACTTTTCTTCCTAATATGACAGCTCCCGAGGCGAGTTCAGGAGAGGATGACAGCAAGAATCCTGGTGCACTCCACCAATTCGGATTTCCAGGTTGAGTGATACCGCTCTGGCCTCTCACCAGATTGTCACATAGTGACGATACAGGTAGGCCCAATGCAATACCAACACAATTTCTGACAAAATGGACTCTCCATAGAACACTCCTTGCATGTCATATTCGTCCGCTTTGTAACTTGTTTTCTTGTGTATTGAGATTTCGTCCGTTGCTGCACAACTATGAAACCGCTCGAGGCCGCCACTTTCGGCTGAGACTTCGGGCAGATCATGAAGGCCACATGTCAACAACCCGGTGTGGGACCATGCGTTCGCATATCCGTTAGGTGACCGTCGACGGCTTAGATGATGACTAAGCCAGGCTGATTTACAATTGAATCTCGAGCTGTTTCCAAATTACGATTACGGCTACGACTACGATTACGAGTGCGGGATGCCAAGTAAGCAGAATATGACTTTCTTTGTGGGCAATCGGCAATGACTCGTAGCCATACCGAGTAGCCATAGAGTTATATAGATGGGTGGAGACGCCGGCCGAATTTTCAAGTCACGTTTTCCCCGTTACACTCGGCCGATAGCCTTTTAGACATCATGAGAGAATGAATCGCAAAGAGTACAAGAGAGAACGGGATCGCAAGCTTTTGGGCACTGACGAAGACATCGAAATCATCCATTCTTCCCAAGTGAAGGAGCTCAAGATGTCGAACTCGTCACTCAAACCCATCACACTCTATGGCCACGGCCCGACGCCCAAGTATGTGCTGCCTAATGATCGCTGTGTAGTTTCATACCACGGGAATGTTCCTTACTGATGCGATAGTTCGTTTCAGTCCTCGAAAGGTGCAAATCATCCTGGAGGAACTCGGCCTTCCGTACACGGTCAAAGATGTGGACTTGGCCGAGCTCAAGAAGCCTCCCTTTACGGATATCAATCCCAATGGTCGACTTCCTGCGATTGAGGATCCAAACACGGGCATCAGCCTCTGGGAGTCTGGTGCCATCATCCAGTACTTGATCGAGACGTACGACAAGAACGAAACCTTGACGTACACCAGCATTCCGGAGAAGTATCAGCTCAACCAGTGGCTCATGTTCCAAATGTCCGGTCAAGGGCCTTACTTCGGCCAGGCCGCCTGGTTCAAGAACTACCACCCTGAAAAGGTCCCCAGCGCAGTCGAGAGGTATGTGAGGGAGATTGAACGTGTTATCGGCGTCCTGGACAGCTGGTTGCAGAAGCACAAGTTCTTGGTCGGCGACAAGCTCACCTACGTGGATCTGGCGTTTGTGCCTTGGTGTGCTGGGGTCCCCTGGTTGGATAGCGACAAGACCATCGACATGGCCAAGTATCCTGCCTATTCGAAGTGGCTGGGGGATATGCTTGCGCGAGAGAGTGTCAAGAAGGTCACTGGATCCTAGAGAGGCAGACCTCCAGCCAGAAGAGCTTCACGTGCAGCACAGCCTCGCGACGTCAATCAGTCACGGCGGTGAATATAGATAGACCCACCTGTTCCGGCAGAAATAAAATCAATACATATGAATGTGAAATGCCAAATTCGATTCTAAATTCTTGTGCCTATCCAGTGTTCTGAACTGGTCGCCAAAGTCAACAACAGTTCGGGGCGTAAGGGTGATTCGCCTGGTATGAGACAGCTTTTCTTGGCGGGTATGATTGGATGTTACCCAGCCAGACTCAAGCGACACTTGAATCGCCCTGTCTGCCTCTGACACTCCCTTGCAGTGAGTCTAAAGTGTCTGTTCGGTTCAGATGGAGGAGTCCCTTTGCCATTGATCAACTCCACCGGGGGTTGTACGGCGGGAGAGGACCTTGACGAGAACGAGAAAAAATCCTCCTCCACAACTGGAGGGTTTCTCTAGCCAGAACCTCGACTACACCGGTAGTTGTTAAGGGTTCTAGCTAGAGTTTTTGTCTTCTGGTCAGAAGTAAAAAGGGAGCAGGTGAGTTTCGAACTACTCGTGCTCGTAGTAGGTCATTCTCCCTTGGGTACTCGTAGTTCAGATGTAGACTAGTTGTCTTTAGTGCTATTACAGTAGCTTCCGGGCGCCGTAGCGACAGTTTAGCAGCGCATCTACCCTGTAATCCCGTTGAACTAATCCACCGACGTCATGCAATTGAGGGAGGCTCTGCGGTGCTTGCAGAGTCTGTTGTTGCTCTTGATGATCACTACGTTTCATGGCGTAGGCGAGCGCACACAAAGGTGCCAGATCGAGGAACTTCAGGTGCTTGAGTTACGTAGATGCTGGAATGTTCCTGGCTGCTTGTGGAGCTGGAGGAATCTTGCAGGTCACGCCTTCAATTGCCCCTGGCGATTGCCTTGTGTTTCGTCTGCATTGACGTCATCGCAGCCCGCGCTGTCACCACTATTACTACCTCTTTGCTCTGACCGCGACCTCACAATCCATTCAACCATCACTTCACCTGAATATCACTCCCACATCTACAGAAGAGCAACTGTCTCAAATTTCCATATAGCTACGTTCAGCTTCACAGTGTGAGTCTCTTAAGCCTAGACCTTTCCGATCCGAGGCCGAGCTGAACTTCGACAGATTTGCAACCCCGCTACACTCACCTCTCCCAAGAATTTCCACGCAAGAATAGTCGTGTGATCACACCGTTTTCACCGACCTCCGCCTCGACCTCAATCAAAACCTCAAATCCACCGCCAGCATGCCTCGGGGAAACGCACAAGTAACCAAGGTTTTCTTCAAGGGCCAGACCGACGACTTCATCGTCTTTGTCGAATCTGCCGATGATCTCAAAGCTTGGAAGAAGGACCAATCAATCCCGTTGGCACAGGTTGTGAACAGCTTCAAGATAATGCTCACACACAAGCACGGTGCCCAAGGCCAGCTGGACGGCGCCAGCAAGGCAAGCCTGGAGAACGAGTTCGGCACCAGCAACGAAGATGAAGTCATCAAGAAGATTCTCATGGAAGGACAGCCACAAACCGTTGAAGTATGTCCCCTCCCCTCAGCTCCCTGGCCCCTGGTATGAATTCAATGCGCTAACAATGGGTTCCTTAACAGAACTCCGAACGAGGCGGTGACCGCAACGAAACCATGGGTCCACGACAGGGCCATCCCTCTGCATAGAGATGCAGAGCCCAGTGGAAGCAGCGCCTCGTGGATCACGATTCTCCGAAAGCGTTACTTTTGCGCCGGAGTACGAGGGGAATGAAGAAGTCACTGGCGGTTAGACTACAAGGCAGACACAAGGCTGTGCGCCCAAGATATTCGTGAGGTGAAAGTTGCTGCACTCCGGCGCTTCCATCAGGAAAGTTGACCAAGATTACGTATCTTGGCCAACGAGACCAGGCGGCACAGAATATCGCAAAAGCAGAAGCCAAACACTGCACAATGTAGCTGCCATACATAACGATCAAGCAATCTTGCGAATGATCAGAATGACGAAAAGGTCACAGAACGACTCCATGCTCCGTTGTCCTTACCCGCTTTCCAGCATTAAATTGTTTTCGCTAGAAAATTCCCCCCCTGCGTGCGTGCGTCGGCTAGTACTGTGGTGCTGCCTTTGGGCTGGGGCTGTAGGCTGGATTCTGAGGAAAACCAGCATGGCCGAAAATAGCAGCAAGTTGCTCACTCGACCACAACTGCCATGTCAGAATGTCGTTCGAAAATCACGATGTCGAAGAGCCGGCTCGAGCAAGAGAAGAAATCACTTGTCTTGCCCGGGCCTGTAATCGTCATAGTTTTCACACATTTTTTTTCCATACACGTCTCGGCTATGAAAACAAATCTTTCACAAATCATATCTCTTCGTGAGGATGGGCTGCCGGGTGGGGCGAGCCGCCTTGCTGGCTGTAAAACCTGATAGTTATACAAGTAGAGATGACTCTCCTCCATGCTCGCTTGCTTTGCTTGCTTGCTTGCTTGCTTGCTTGCTTACATGCACTCTTCGTTGCACGCACTTGGTATCTCTGGCACTGATCGATCGCTTCGACGCAAAAAATTCCTGTACACTTCCCACAGATCCATAGATAGTCCAAAACACCAAACGAGAGGGAGAGGGAGAGAAAACTTTCGGGAGAAGACATCATGCCTCGGGTCGTTTCTGTTCCGCTCCAAACATCGCCGGGAACATCAAAGCTTGGCCCGGGTCGAGTGTGTTGGCTTGCGATTGGAAAGGTCTAGGATCCAGAAACCAGTGCCAGCGCTGGCTGGGTCGCATGCATCTAGAAATGCTCCTTCCAGAATCGGAACTTGACCAGGTCGTTGCTCGTGGATTTGCACGCGACCTTGATCTCGCGAGCCGCGGCGGAGGGCCCGCAGAAGTACACGCCGACGGTGGCCTTCATGCCGGCGGTGAGGGACGCCTCCTTGCCGACGTCCATGTACGTCTGGTCCATGAGGCCGTCGCGCATGGCGCCGAAGAGGCGCTTGAAGTCCGGCCGGCCGTACTGCGTCTTGGTGCGCAGGTCGGTCAGCGGGTCGACGGCGTTGCCGACCGTGTTGAGGTAGATGTTGGCCGCCGTGTTGGTGTCGACGCGCGCGGTCAGGTACGTGTGGATGCGCAGGAACTCGGGCCCGCCCGCGCCCTCGGCCGCCTCGGCGGATTGGGCTTCCAGCGAGGACAGCAGGGTCTGGAACCACTCGAACGACTCGATGCTGCGCGTCACCCAGATGAACTCGACGCGCTTGAGCCGGCGGGGCGGGTTGGGCCCCGCGCGGATGTTGTAGATGTGTTTGAGGACGGACGCCCAGGGGGTGACGCCGATGCCCGTGCCGATGAGGACGGCGATCTCGTTGTCGAAGACGTCTTCGGCGGGCGCGCCGTACGGGCCGTCGATCCGGATGGCCGGCATTTCCTGGTCGTTTTGGAGCGCGATTTCGTAGATGCCGTTGCTGTCCAGGTCGTCGAATTCTTTGGCCTGCGCGGGCCCGCAGCCCAGGGCGTCGCCCACGGCTTTCGTCCAGTCGCCGACCTGGCGGACGTGCACCGAGATGTACGGGTCAAATGGACAGGACGTGATGGTGAACGGATGCCACTGCTGGCTGGACACGGCCGGAATGTTGATGAACAGCCACTGGCCGGCCTTGTATTTCATGCTTGGTTTTTGGAACTGGATCTCCATCGCATCGTACGGGTGGCGGATGACCTTGTAGATCTTGGTCGCCCGCCGCGCGCGGACTTCACGCCACAGCCGCTCGAAGAGGTACAGGCCGCCCCCGAACAACTCCCAGCGCCACCCTTCGTAGCCGATGCAGTGGTTCCAGAAGAGTTTGCCCGCAAAAGGCGAGAAGGGCTGGGCCGTGTCGCGCACGAAGCAGCCCACGGCATGCGTGTACATGGCGAGCAAGAACGGGATGAAGAGGTGGTGCGTGTACCAGAACGTCTCAAACGATTGCTGTCGGATCTTGTGGTGTGCGGTGGTGTACATGAGGAGCATGCAAAGGAGCATGATGTGGCCGGTGATGCCGCCGGCTTGAGCGTAGTGGATCTGAATCGCCGAGACCGGTCGGATCTGACTCTTCTCGACGTTGAAGAAGTTGACATAGTGGGCACACACGTGGATCGCGGTGAACAAGAGCATGGCATAGGCGCATTGCCGATGGAACCACTGCGTCTCATCGAGTGGGAGCCACTTGAACTTTGGGCGAAGGAAGCGCATGAAATTCCGGCACATGGGCAGGAGAATCATGAGGACGTCCACGGACAGGACGAGACCTGCTCCACGGGACAACCATACTGAGAATGTGAGTGTGTTGAGACCGGCCAAACGAATGTCTCCCGCTTGCTTCCACCTGGATCATGGTGTCAGTTGTCAATGTTCACGACCAATGTCTCTGTCAATACTCACCAGCCGATGGCAAAAATGGTCCAATGAAAGCCCCACCAAAGGATATAAAATATAATCTTGCTCGGAGCAAAGTGCGACTTGAGAGTAGCCATGACTCTTCAGTCTCTCGGATGTGAAAGAACGGATGTGGTCGCTCGATAACGGTCCTCGCAACTGAATGTCCCTGATCCCGGCAGGCTATCTCATCTGCATTTCCGGCACGCTGAGAGAGTCGAGTCGACCACAGGTCAAATGAACGATGAGTCTTGGTGAAAGTGGCGGATATGGTATATGTGCAGAGTTACCAAATGAGTGTCGATTGAGGCTTTGAGAGACTAGCTCAAAGTAAAGCCGAGAGATCAGGCTTTTGAGAAGAGTGACCAGATAGGGTGGAGGAAGAAGCTCAACGTCCGGAGGCTCAACGTATCCGAGATCTCGTGTCTGATCAGTCGATCATACGCTAGATCATACAAGAAGCGCGGTACTGAGGGCAAATTACTCGATTAGATCAGCGCCGGGCAACGGTTGGGCGTGTTACAGTGAGCTGCGATGGTGAAGCAGGAGTTCAAACACGACAGTTTGGAGCAGTGGTGAGATCGGATCAGGGAGCGCGACTGAATTAGTATGGCAGATGGGTTGCGGGTTGAGGTCGAAACAGGCTGGGGGTGGAACCGATGACTCTGGGACAGGAGCTGTAACAGGAGTAGTTCGAAGTTTTAGGAGGCAAACGGCGGCCCACGTGTGAGCGTAGGGGATTCTGTCGGGACTGTGACAATGGAAACGTACGGACAAGAGACGGGAAGAGATGTGATCATGCGCAGAGTAAATTGTTCATCAAGACTATCGAAGAGCTACATCTTGGGATAGATGCGAGAAGAAAGAAGGCTCGATAAGGTGGCTTGTGGTCGGTTACGAGATGGTGGGATTGTGGAGAAAGGGAAGGGACCCCGGTCCTGCTTTCAATCCAGAAGTGTCTGAATGGACCCTTGCTCAGGCACCGCCAGCCGTGTTTAACCCGATCGAGGAGCTTGGGCGCTTATTGGGTGGTGAGCAGTCGAGCTCAGGAAAACGGCCGGCAGGAACAAGATGAGCGACGGTTGGAAACACTCGACAGCCACACATCCATGGCCCGGCAATGGGCGGTGGAGCGAGGATGGTGAGATGATCTACCAATTCGGGAGTGGTAGAACAGGAACGTGGCAGTCGTGGCAGATGGCAGCGATACGACAGCACCGTCGGAAACAGTCGCTGAAGTAGCGGGCACCGGTGATATCAATTGCCATCACGCATCGCTCGACACCAGCACGAACACATTGGCCGGCTCTGTAAACCCCCAGAATGGGCAAATCGGTAGAAATTCATGGTGCATTTTGGTCTGAAAGGGAAGGTGAAGGAGAGGTGATGGAGAATCGAGTTTGACCAGCGTATCAGAACACGTTTCGTAGCGCCCTGACTTGGGCGGGATGACGGGGGGCAGCCGCCGAGCCGTCGTCTGAGTGGCCGCTTCCCCTCGAATCACTCGCTTGTCTCCCTCCGAGGCTCTTGCCACTTCTTAGCTCCCGCTGCGCCTTTTGCATCACATCCCGGTCGGCGGCCAGTTCTTCGACTCCATTCGTCGTTCCCTCACAACCACCACATCGGCTCACCACCAGACAATGCTTTCATTTGACCGCAAGAATGCATTCCAGATCTGGTTGCCGTGCATATGACCATTGGCCGATGTCTATTTTCGGGCGCTTACCGCCCAGACATCACGGGCCCTCTGCGCAATCACCTTACTCACTCCGCACTGCTTCCCTTACTCCACGAATCATCAGCTTCAGGCGCATGAGGACAGCAGTTGCATCACCAGATCTGGCGACTACAGAGCAAAACTATTGATTCTCGTTTCCCATTGCTGCACTGCATCTCGTGCTAATGCAACGGCTCCATAGTTGGCAACGGTCGAGGTAGGGTCGCTTACCACGATGCTCGGTAGTCCCTGTAAGCGTGCGTTCTTGCCAGAAGACGTGCCCAGCTTCCGATCAGCTATACACCTTTGAGTATCTCAATTTCCCTACATCTGAACATTCCCTCTACCTGTAAGTATCTCGAGCATCGATAATTGTCAAAAACACTCCGACCATCGGTTTTGGCGGTGGTCCAAGAGAAGTGCAACTCCGACACGCAGAACTCCACATCTGTAACACTTTCTGTCTTGGAATCGCCTCAACCACTCTGCGGCGAGACGACATCTGCGACCAATCTCTTACGCGCCAACCCACTGCCCTCGACTGCCCTCGCCTTGAGACGCTCCCGGACCACCTTTCTCAAGCACACTAATAACTACTCCCTGACTGCAAACCCCTCCCCGTCGACCACTTCCAAACACTCCCAAGGTCTCACTGATACCGGGTCATCCTGTCACCGAGATCAACGCTTGCTCCCTTTGATAGGGGAATCAAGCATTGACCATACCAAGTCTGCTCATATACCTCGCCAACCCTGATGGTTCTGCGGTGACCTTCAGGCGCGGGTCGTCAATTTCTGCGCACTCGTTCTCTTCGACCACTTCCATTCTTTTCGAGTTCTTGGTATTTCGATTCTCAGCAACACACATTCATTGCGCTCCTACGTCAGAGCCTTCTTCCTCTTCGACATCATGGGCAAACTCATCAAGAACCACTGGGCTCGCCTGATCGTCCTCACAGCCGCCCTCTACCAAGTCATGGCCGCCCTGGAGGGCTTCTTTTGGCCCAAGATCTTCTGGGACTTCCTCACCAAGAACCTCGACGGAGCAGTCAAACCTTTTCCAGTGTTGCAGATCATGAACCTGGTGTTGGGATTCATAGGTTTGGCATGGGAGTGGCCGCTTGCACCTATTGTGAGGATGCTGCCGGGGCTGCACCGAAGTATGGAAGCAAGATTGGTGGTTTATCCCTTGAGTGCTCTGGCCGCGGTCCTGATGTATCAGTCCACCAACGCGGCACTGTATTATATCGTCGGAGTGGTGGTCTATTTCTGGGCTTACTCGGAGGGCGAGGTAAGACAACACTTGCATTCACTGGCAGTCGTAACATGCTAATCCACCTTCCCAGACCGTATGTGCAGAGCCTTGGACTGTACCGAAGAGGGGGGGAGCCAGACCTGGCAAAGTATAAACCGTTTACCAGCTGTGCTGCAGATCATTTTGAAAGCGTTCTTGGAACGGCCGAGGCGTATGGACAAAGTCACTGGTGACTCAGACAAGGACGTCGACGAGATCAGGTGCCAGATTTGGCTACAGCTGCGTGCTGTTCGTGTAGATATTATGCCTGCCACGGGAAATGAAGATACCATGATCGACATTTGTACAATAGCGGAATGAACTGTTTCCGACTGAGAAGAAATAAACATTTGTCGTTGGTGGAAAAGACGCGAGGCCGCTTCGAGTGTACTCGTCCCGAATTTCGTTTAGGCCCCCGACACGAAGCTCGTCTATCGCGCGTCAACACGATCGCCACCATGTCGTGCATTAATTGGCGCATTTAGGCTGTGAGCATTTCATCAGACGCGTCCACAAGCCTGACTCGGAACTACCGACTCCTTCTGCTGCTAGCGAGAGTCATTGACAGAGGATGGATCGTGAAGGAAGCGATGGGATTCTGCAATGGCAGGACGGCTCCTTCTTTACCAGCGACAGCCGTTGCCGACAAGACACGTTCCTCGGTCGCCTACACGATCAGCCGGATTCAGCACGAGAAAGTCATTCGAACCACTACTCCGTAACGAGCACAGATGCCTTGGTAGAGAAGATGCGCCTGCACGAGTAAAATTTGGACGATGAATCAAGCGCCGATCAACACCCACATTCCTCAACCGCTCGGTTCCTGGGATGGGAGAACAGCCCGCTCCGATCCTCGTTGGAGCGACCCGAATCACATGGCCATTACCTGGGCACCTGGGGCTGGATTTCATTGAATACTCGCCCTTCGCTTCCGGCTCCTGCATCACGCCTCTTTTACTACATATGGTTTGAGCTCCTCTTTCTCGTTGGAGCAGCATTCCTTCCAGCACTGTGTTCTCCAGGTCCTACCACCAACTGCAACGCGACGAAGGGTCAATTCTCATCGGACTTTGAATGTAAAAGCAGAAGGCGTCGAGGAGAGCTCGACTCGTTACTTTGTTCTAGGGAGGCTGAGCGGGATAGCGAGCGAGCAACAACGAGGATGGTCGCGACGATCCACGCTGTTGCCATGGTAGGGGGCACCGTGGTCTTCCAAGGTCTGTGAAGAGCGCGCATCGTTGTCGAAGACCATCTTCTGCTGCTTGCGCGAAGGGGCCGACTAGTGCGACAGCGTGCTCAGCGGTCTCCTGGCGCAGCGCCGGTGATGCTAGACCTCGACGTTGCCATGCGGTGAATGCATGCGGCGACGACTGACGTTCAGAAAGTAAGAGTAATAATTACTTGTAGACCACCAACCCCAACATTGAAAACCGCAGCCGGTACCTCAAGATGACTCAAACCTTGCTTGCACTTCAACTTCGGATCGTGGACGAAGGTGATGCCGCCCTGTCCTCGTCCCAGTCTCGATCGCACCCAGGTTTCTATTGCTTGGATTGCCAAATAAAATGCAATGCCAGCATTCAACCATAGTGGTGATATGTGCTCGTCGGAACTTTTAGGACCACGTCTCGTCGGCCTAGGTAGGTAGGTTGTCTCACAAACGTATACCACTATCATCAATCACTATGAATTTGCAAGTTACTGAAGGAGCCCCGCCTCTTCTTGGCTCAAAACCACCATGGCCTCAAACTCACACGCATATCGATCGTCCGACATTCCAAACGACCTGTTATAACAACTTGCCGGACGATGTCCCTCTAACCACTTACCCACCACGCCTCCTATCAGCTTCAACGCGCTTCCATGACCTTCAACGGCCTCGTAATCATCAATGTCACGCTGCCGAATAGAGTACACAAGTCGGGTGATATCCGTCTTTCTGGCGCCGATGTGTTCGAGGCAGAGATCAATCCGTTTGAGGCATACCGGAGCTGGGCGGAAAGACCGGCGGGAACAACACCTGAGGCCGGGTCTTGGGCCACCTGACCAGAAATCGTGTAGAGCGTTGTTGAGTGGGAGAGCCTCGCTGCTGTGATGGCCCCATACAGGGGATTGGGCTTGCCGAGGGTGGGCGGATCAATAACTTCGACGGTGGGCATTATGAAATCGAGACTCCAGGTGAACGAGGTGAGTCCGGAGGTGAGAGAGGGAGGCTGATCAGATAAAAGCGGAACAGCCGGAGTGAGTCGCACGTGACGTCGGAGCAGGTTTCAGTCTTTTGTACCAGTCAATGGCAGTACGTGGATTGCAATGATCCTTGGCTCCACGAACCCTGCATGTCAACACAATACGAGGTACTGTACTGTAGATTCTTGCTTCCCCTGAGCTCGCACACCCTGAATGATCGCAGAGTCACCCAAGTACGAATCTACCTCTGGACGAATCTGCTCTGGCTAAACTTGCGCTGCGACATTCGCACTTCGACGGCGTCGAGCTCGGAACACGCGTTGCCGAGCGGTCGTCTGATTGATCTCCCATACATAGTATACGGGGTATTCACACGGGCCATAGCGTGGCCCATGACTTGCAGCGTGGAAACACCAGCCGATCAAGCACAAAAGCTTGTCCACTCTTGAGATTGCGCCTCCGCGGCCATGCTCAACAAGTGGTGCGTTGAAGCGTTTGACTTTGCGATGCCAATTTCCCGACCCCTGTCGGGGCCACTCTCGAGCACTCCAAAGTGGAACAACACCACCACCAGATCAAGATACGAGTGTTACGAGGCTCTGCTAGCTCAAGCACGTTCGAAACCAGGTTTGTGGCCCCCCCTATATCCAAGCTTTCTTGCTGTAAAGTATCGTCGCGGCTCTTTTTCTCCCCGTTCCCAGTTGCTGCTCATCGACAGTTGCCTTTGTGCGTTCGACACACACATTCATTCTGTCTCCCTCTACACGCAGTGTTTCCCGGTTGAACACGTCCACTCGCTCAAACACAATCGCTTCGACGAGACAAAAAGGTCACGAAAAGCTCAAAAGCTTCGACATCCCCGCTACATATAAAAGCTCGCCAAGATGAAGTCCTTCCTCGCCATCCCCGCGCTTTTCGCCCTGGGTGCCCTCGCCGACGCACCCTCCGGCTGGGGATTCACCTGGACCTTCTCCAGCGGCCACAGCACCTGGACATCGGCCACCCAGGCGTCCAACGCGACCGCCACGGCCACCGAAGTCGCCGCCACCAGCACGGCCTCGTGGTCCGAGTGGATATACACCACCTCCTACACCGCGACGTACAGCTCCGGAACCTCGACGTGGGCCGTCCCCACCGCGGTCAGCTACAGCGAGGCGCAGAACTTCACGAGCATGATCCCCGCGCCCACCACGCCCGCGTCCACCACTGGGGACGTCAGGGCCACGAGCACGGCGGCCACCCACTCCAGCTCAGGCACGGCCGTCTCACCGTCCGACTTCCCCGGCGCTGCTGTCAACGACAAGGTCGTGGGCCTGGGTGCTCTGGCTGTTGCTGGGCTGGCTTTGGTTCTGTAGGCTAGATCGCTCTCTCAGACGGCATGGCATGGCATGGCATGGCATTGCATTGGAAAGGAATGAAGGGGAACGGTGGGGCCGCCGGACGGTATGGCGAGGCCTGGCATCGATACTACTATACCGCAGTACGGAGGACTCTGTGCCTCATTTATACCCAAGTGGAATCATGGAATCTGGACACACGTCTCCCCGCCGCAATTTATCAACGATCTCGGCATACAACATCGACACAGCACCACAGTACACAATATCACTATTATCTGAGCTCTTGTTTTTTTTGATTCTAGTCTGGGGTCCCGGGGGGTACGGGAGAGGGAGGAGAAGAGGGCGAGGTCTCTAATCTACGGACCTCATCTGCATACCGTACGCTGTAGATGGGTTACAGTACCAAGCCCGTCGGGACAGGCCAGTGCAATCCTTGCCCGGTACGCTGTATTTATGTGTCTGTGATCCTGATGGGGCAATCGAGGTGTTGTGGACTGTATACCTCGAGTTCCACGGGTCAATGCATGAATTGAATGCAGACAGCACGAAGAGAATCCATCAAGTATCGATCAGACTGTTCCGTTGTCGTTTGTTCTTGTTGCGAAGTTCCTTCCATCCACATTAACCGGGCGCGCCCCCTCCATGTGCTTGAGTGCTCCATCCAGTACGAGTCCCAAGCTGGCCCAGAGGATCTCAGCCCTCTCTCGTCCCATACGTGCAAGTGCAAGTGCGATGTAGTCCCTCGGCTTGGAATGAGGAACCAGAGTCCCTCTGCTCAGCCGATTACAGTCCGCATCCGCTTCCTTGCATCTATGAAGTCCTTCTTCGCCCGTCGCGTCACGTCCACCACATCATATCCAAACGCCCAATCGATGACTTCGGCTGCGTTGCCTGCGCGGGTCTGGTCAGTTACGGTTACCGCTCTGGCTCTATAGATGTAACCTGGCCGCTGAGCAGGACACATTTGAAAGGAGTACCTGCTGCAGAACAGGCCAAGTTGAATGGGATAGAGTAAAAGTCAAATTGCGACGGGGCAAATCTCGTGGTTCAACTCACCGGGCAACTCCTCAGGAGGCAATAACTTCAAGGTTTGTTCTCTCCTTTCCACGACCGGGTCCTTGTCCGTTTCGACCTGCGAGTATAGTTGTGCCACCGACGCGCGGGGCAGGCGCACCGTTTCAAAGACATGCAGGAGGTCTCGCACCGTAGGACCATCTGCCTCAGAATCGTCGCCACCACTATCATCGTCGTCATCAGGGCCGTGGGTCAAGTTCTTCTGGAACAACACCCCCAACGCCGCGGCGTCCTCGATCGCGTTGATGGCCCCGAACCCGCGATGCGGGAGCATGGGATGGCAGGCATCTCCAATGAGGACGAGCTTTCCCCCGTTCCCGTCCGTGCATCTCGGCAGGGGTGCTCTCTCCGCGCACCTCCACAGTGGCAGGATGGAACTGGCGCGGGAAGTCTTGTCGACGAGGGCCAGCAGCGCTGGATGGAAACCGGTCAGCGCGGCACGCAGATCATCATGGTCGCATTTCTGACTCCAGCCGTTCTTCTCGCCCGAGGTGAGCGGCCGGTCGACATACATGCCGAAGTTCTGCAGCTTGTTGGCCCGGCACGGGTAGCGGACCAGCCACCGCCGCTTATCCCCGTGCAGATAGAACGAACAATGGCCGTCGCCGTACTTGAGGAGCGGAGCCGTCACTGGATCGGCGAGGATGAGGTCTGTAGGGATCAGGAAACGGATGACCGTGCTGGTCGTCGCGTGGGCAGCACACACACGGCCCAGGATATGGCTTGCCGCGCTGGAGTGGACACCATTAGCCGCGACAATCAGGTCCGCCGGTTCCGTCCACGTGTTGTCCGCGAGTTTGACCCTACCATTCTCGGAGTCGTAATCGACTACCATGCTTGATGTGTGCAACTCGGCTGGCGCACCCAGGCCGTCCTCACCAGTTGCCATCTCCCGTAAGGCGGCATGGAAATCCACCCGATGCGCAAACAGATATGGCGCGCCGTATGTAGCCTCAAAGTCTGTACGGTTCGTTGCATGCAACTCACTGAGCGTCGTGCCATCAATGAACGTCTGGCCCAGTCGCGGGATGAGCTTCGCTCGCTCGAAGGCGAGGCCCCATGATTGGAAGATTCTGACGGCATTGGGGGCCAGTGTTATCGCGGCGCCGATTTCATCGAGGAGAGGCGAGCGTTCTAGAATCTGGACTCGTCAGTGCGCGCCCACGCAGATCTACTGGGACAGCCATTGACGCCATTCAGAGTGCCAGGGGGATGGATGGTACCTTTACATTATGTCCGCCTCGTCGGAGGGCTAACGCCGCACACAGGCCGGCGATTCCAGCGCCGACGACTATGGCAGACAGTGTGTTGTTTTGGGTATGATCACAGCTGTTCATAATTGCGGCCCAAAGTATTCAGAACCTGATATGGGGTGATAAATCTGTCACAGTTGGACTATATACTGGACTGGATGAGACCCCACTACCTTGTGCTGGCTCACCTTATATCAAGAAGCTCCATGATCGGTGTTAAGATGACGCCCCCGCGGAACCAGGTACAGTACTAGTCAGAAATAAAGGCCCTGATCTCGAGTAGGCAAGTGTTCAATCCTGCGCTCAACATTCGCAGGCCTACGTTTCGTTCCAGACGACGCAGGGCCGGCCACTTGTCGTTCATCTGCCCCAGAAGACTTTGATGTAGGATTATATTTTCGATGCACAGTCTGCTCGTTTACTGGTGTCGACTAGAATAAACAAGCGAAGGCGGACACGTCCTTCTCGACGTCACGTAAATCAGGCTTGGCAGTGCACATGACTAGGGTGAACCCCCTAAAGGATAAGCAGCAACGTATTTGAACACCGCCGTTGTTCACATGCATTCCTGTATGCTACTCTACACATGCTGAACCGATACCCCTGCACGGGCTATTTACTCGAATACAACATGTGTCGAAGTCCGTCGCCCGACAAAACTTTCAGTATTCCAAGGGGGTTGCTCCACCGCTTTTTCTTTCCTCCTAGTCCTATTTCAACGACTTCTTGCTTTTCCGGCATATCCTTCTCTTCCGAATAGAAAACGTCAGCTGGATCTTCCGGTCGGAGCTCATGCTCTAAGTCATGGCCTAGCTGGTGCCTTTTCGTTCCCCTCTTTCCCAGAACGTGGTCCGCATGAGAAGCAGACAACTTCCTTGATACACTGCTGCCTATCATCCGACTGATCACGTTATCCATGGTGTCAACTTCAGGAATATCGCGTCTTTCTGCTCGAGCGGGTTGACCTTCATCAAAGCTCTCTTTGCGCACCTCGAAAACTGGTGTTGATTGTTTCGTTCTACTCCGGCGGCTGTCTGTGGACATATCGAAGGACTTCCGGCTGGTAAGGGATACGCTGCCGGATCTCCGCGAGAAGGGACCTTGAAGAGACGCCAGACTGAGTTTTCGGACCAGTGATCCTGCTGAGGCTCTGATGATCTGACCACCACGAGATCCGATCATACCGGGATATGGCAATTTCTCTTTTGTCCAAACATCCCCTAGTGTTGACTCTAGCCGAGCCCTCTCCGATCGTTTTGGTGCAAGCACGACAACCCTGTTTGATGTCATATGTGATTGTGACCGGTTTATGGCCGACGAGGATGATTGACGAAACTCGCCCAGATCCTGCGGATTGTGAGTGTTGCGGATGATGACCTGGCAAATGTTGCCTCGATTCCCGATAGTTGCCGCCCTCTGCACTGAAGGATTCCTGGACAATGTTGAGCTCTGCTGACTGTACACCTGACCAATTGATCTGAGGTCAAGCCCTGTACTTGAAGGGATCTGGTTGAATAGTTCATCGGTTCTCCTCGAAGGAAAATCCTTAGTTCGCATGCCCTCTTTCCACGCATGCTCCTCAACGGTAGAGCAGGCACTCACTATGAACTCGTGGAGGTGGCCACTTGTTTCGAAGCAAATCTTCCATGTATGAAGGGCGGAATGACACTGGAGTCCACGACCATCACTCGCAGATTCGACCTTGAGGTCAGGCAAATGCAGGAAGGCAACCGCCTCGAACTTTGCTATGGCGCTAGTGGGGAGGGCGATGACGAGGCTGCTGTCGAACAAGACGCAGAGTGCGTAGCGGCCATCAACCCTGTTGTTCCTTGTCTGCCATGTCACATGGAGAACACCACACAGCCTCACATTGCCCAACATGCGTAACTGTTCAGCTCCAAGAGATACCTTATCATAGGTCAGTCTTGTTTGGAGGGACCACCGACGCTGGATCTGATTCCGAGTCTCACGGTTATCTGTTGCCTTGTTGACAGTCTGAACAACTTCTCTCAAGCATATCAGGATTGCTTCCAGCTCGGAATGAGAGCTCGGGCAGTCTGCAACAGGAGTATGCTTGAGAAGGTCATTGAACAACAGGGGATACTTCGTCATACGCTGGATGGGCTTGATGAGGAGGTCACCAATAGTAAGTCCCTTTCTCTCGTTTTGGGTTTTCTGGTCGAGGGCAACAAGAGATCTTGCTAGTGATTCTATACCCGACTCGTAGGTCGACCAATGCGTAGGGGCATGTCGCTGCAGCTCATGCGATATCAGACTGTGATTGGCACAATACTCTTCGTAGACCAGAAAGTCGTTCAAGAACTCTCTGAACATCGCTGCCACATCAGCCGCATCCTGCGGCTCGGCGCCGCCTAGGTAGGTACGGCCACGGCATACCTCCGATGAGTCCATTGAGCTGCGTGTGCGACGGTGGCTGCGCCCGAACTTGGCAGCAACACTTGACTCAAGGCTCTTCCATCGCTTGTGGCAGCGAGGTGAGCCAAGGTGGCGGGGCGAGGTAGTGTCTGCCCACTTTCGTGCCGCCGTGTTGTATGCAGCTTGATGCAATCGCTCCAGGAGTCTTTCGTGCACGGCAAGAAGATCGTGGACATTTCTCAAGACGGATGACCTGACTCGGTTTGATACTGTCACCGCAGTTGCAAGGAGAGTCGAATACAGATAGATAAGAGCCTTCAGGTCGGCGATGTAGCTCTCTTCAGTGGCGACTAGTTCTAAAAGAATTTGCCGCCGTTTGATGGCTCTGCGGAAAGCCGCTTCGTCAACAGATGCTGATGTGAGCGGTCGGTCGCTATCAACTGAATGTCTCGGATTAGAGCCGAATATACCAGAGCTATCCGTGGACCGACCGAAGCGTAGAGACCGTGCAGCGAGACTGAAGCTTGCATTACTGAGGCTTGCAGTTTTCATTGTGTGCACGAAGCCGGATGAGGTGGTTGAGTGTCGCTTCCTGTGGAGAACAAGAGGTAACTTGCGATTCGGCCTCTGCGCCGAGCTCCCCAGTTGCACTATCGTCCCATCTAGTTCCTGCGGGGACTGGTCGAACGAGCTCAACCACTCTCGGGCATGTCCTTTTGGCTGCAAATCCTTCTCCATCCCATCCTCGGTAAAGTAGGGGTCGGAATATGAGAATGTGTCAATCCTATGGTGCATTCGGACTTCTGGACTATGACCATCGTGCGATCCGTGTGTGTCCTTCTCTTCATTGAGCAAGTCTGCAATCAGTCGACGAGGCTGGCCTGCCGTCACGGGTCGTCTAGGAGAGCGTTTCATCTCGCCGCACAGGTGTCCATGGGCAGGTCGAGCAGCGATGGCCCCCGTCTTCTGTCGAGGTGACGATACATCACAATCTGCCGAGCGTAGATTGTTTCTATTTGAAGCTGAGCGCGTAGACCATTGACGAGAGGATGCAGGCAAGGGAGTCTCAGCCCAAGAACCTGAACTTCCATTGCTTGTCTGAGTAGGAGCCGAGGCAACCGAAAGCAACGAATTTGAGTATGCTTGGGAGTCTTGTTGAATACGAGACGGAGTCCAGGAGTTCGAGAACGGTTCTGAAGTAGAAGGATAAGCCAACCTATTGCCACAATAGATGCTCGTGCTCGTATCAAAACGTCTGCTGAATGGACTGGCGATAATGCAAGGCAGGAGCTGGGCCGTCATGATCTATTGATAGAAAATAAACAAAGCTCCAAAAAGATAGAATCTCAACAATGGGGAACGAAATGAGAGCCAATGGTCAAAATTCTCATTTAAGGGACCAAGAGACCAACGTTGATGTTCCAAAAGTTGAGTGATATGACATGGCAACGGACGTTGGCAATCAAAGACCGAGAGATGGCTCAAGTCTGAGAGAGCTCATGGTCGACCAATTTCCAACCTGGCTGATGGAGGAAGGTGTAATCCCGCAAGTCATGGGCAGAGAAAGAGCCACTTGGCCATCCTGGAATAGCCATATGGGGGTTTGCCGGTGGTGATCTATGGCAAATCTCTGTCCTTACCTGAGCCATATTTGCCAGAATCTGACAAGATCTAAACAAAACCACAATGAGATTGTTTGTGGAACATGGGCGTCGAAGCCACCTCAGGTACAGGAATTGGCAAGGTGATGCATTCCTGCGATCTTCGAGGCTGAACGGAACAGACATTTGCAGCTTCCTGGATGATGGCATAAATATAGGTAAGTATTGGAGCTCTTCGACCATTGATTATTGTACGAGTAGAGATGGGAAGTTTGGTGTGCTGGGTGTTTGAAAATCTAGCGAGCCAGCCTCGCGGTTGCCCGGCACAACATCGGCAAATTTTGGGGACCGCTCCCCGCTTCTCCTTCGTTGACTGTCGCTCCGCTTCTGGGCTGCGCTACGCGTTACCAAGTTGCCTGCGCCTGACGTGACCTTGAACTCATTTAAAATACACAAGTCCTCGCGTTGCTTCCTTCTCCTGTCGAAGAATGATGGGACTTCCAATGGAGCCTAATATTGCGGATATTCATGTTCCCAGCGGACCTACTTCGATTCATCAGGCCGAGTCATTCGATGGTCTGACACTACACCAACTAATTGCGCGCAAGGACAACCTGGAAGCAGAATTGAAGGCACTGGGGGCAGTTTTGGATAGCCATGGGGTGAACATGCAGACAAGCCTTACCACGTTCGATGGTTTCCCGAGGTCCGATATCGATGTGGCACAAGTACGAGTGACAAGAGCACGAATCATCGCCCTTCGCAATGACTGGAAAGCCTTGATGGACAAGATCGAGAAAGGTCTTCATGAGCACCATGCTAAGTATCAAGCTTCAGATGAATACAAGAATTCCTTGAATCAGCCTCAACCTCAACCAGCACCCGCACCACAGCAAACACCATCCATCCCCGAAACGCCGTTTGCGCAAGTCAACAGTGTCGAGCCTGGCAGTCCTGCCAATGAGGCTGGCCTGAAGGCGGGCGATCAGATAAGGAGATTCGGCACAGCGATCTGGTCAAACCATGAAAGATTACGCAAAGTTGCAGAGGTCGTGGGCCAGAATCTGGGCCGTCCGATCGTCGTGAAAGTCTCCCGAGGAACAGGACCACAAGCACAAGAGCTAGAATTGAGATTGACGCCGAGACAGAACTGGGGTGGCAGAGGCACACTTGGGTGTCACATTGTCCCAATATGAAATTTTCAGTGAGCTGTTATGCAAAGTTCGGCTAACGCTGGAGGCCATCGAGCGCTGCTCGAAAAACTACAAGCCCCAAGTACAGGGTGAAGGAGTACTCATTGTCTACGATTACGATTAGAGGAGATGAGCTCGATCGAAGGACAATGTCCACGTCCGATGAATAATTCCCCCAGGTCTGCTTAGGACATGTCGTTGAGCTCCGGGAGACAGATTTTCCCGGGTACATTCTGAGATGGTAACTCACTGCGGATGTAACAACATTATCAAAAATCGGAGATGATATGCCTCGTATGGACCTCATCCTCTCGATTTCTCGATTCGTGTCAGTAGTGATCAACACCATCACGTGACGTGATGCAAAAGGTGCCACCAGCGGCTCAGGCAGTGACGCTGGTCTTGGCATTGAGTGAAAACAACAATCCTCTCCCGCCTTTTAGAGATTCTCAAACTTGCGCCTGCCGTCTTTAGATAGCATCAGACAATCTCTTCGTCCTCTCTTCTGTTCTTTTCTCCGCGCCTGCCGCAACTCTCCAGGACTGTCGCATTCTGTGATCGCAGTATCTAGCTCGGGATTGGCCTGTTAGTTTCATTTCCATCATCCCAACAAGCAAACAATCACAATGGCGGAAGCTGCTGGAGGCGTGCCCACCTTCAAGCTCGTCTTGGTTGGTGATGGTGGAACCGGAAAGGTATGATGCGCTCAATATCTCTCTTCCCGCTTATCTCAATTCAGGCGAGATCTGATTCTGAAAGACGACACTGACTGGCTTGATAGACTACCTTCGTCAAGCGCCACTTGACTGGTGAATTTGAAAAGAAGTACATCGCCACTCTCGGTGTCGAAGTTCATCCTCTCGGCTTCTCAACCGTACGTCACTCGCGGTCCCTCAAGCGAATCCGACACTAACACCCGACAGAATCTTGGTCAGATCCAGTTTGATGTCTGGGATACTGCAGGTCAAGAGAAGTTCGGTGGTCTAAGAGATGGTTACTACATCAACGGCCAGTGCGGTATCATCATGTTCGATGTCACATCCAGAATCACATACAAGAACGTCCCCAACTGGCACCGTATGTTACTTATCGAGCAATTCATCACGGATTGCAGGCTGACCATACATTGCAGGCGATCTTGTACGTGTCTGCGAAAACATCCCCATCGTCCTCTGCGGCAACAAAGTCGATGTCAAGGAGCGCAAAGTCAAGGCCAAGACCATTACCTTCCATCGCAAGAAAAACCTCCAATACTACGATATTTCCGCCAAGTCCAACTACAACTTCGAGAAGCCCTTCCTTTGGCTAGCACGAAAACTTGTTGGCAACCCTCAACTCGAATTTGTCGCTGCTCCTGCCCTTGCGCCTCCTGAGGTCCAGATCGATCAGGCACAGCTCGACCAGTACCACAAAGAAATGACTGAGGCCGCAGCTATGCCCCTGCCAGATGAGGAGGATCCCGATTTGTAAGCGATTCGCTTCACGAGGCTGCGGCTCTAGTCGAGATCTTCAAGTCAGTGGAAATTAGCAAGCATGGAAACTTGGGTTTAGCGAGACGGCAGAAGGCCGTGTTGTTGACAGGATAGGAAAAGCTCGCGGGGGCGTTGTGTGAGCTTGGGTGACGATGGCCGTTGCATAAACGGTTGGGAGAGCAGCAGCGGAAGGGGTGTAGCTCAAGGAGCAGTTCTCCCTCACCGCAGCAGATGGTGAGATGCAACCAGCCAAAAAATTTGCATACTCTCGTTTGTGATACGAAAAAGGCAATCAGAGTGCAAAGATTTCATCTTGACCTGGTTGCTCTTACCGCACTTTCAGAGTTCTAGACTAGTTTAGCATAGCGACATGAAAGAACATTGACTGAGATGCACTTTGAGGAAGTCCTAACGCAATCAGCATTGCACCATGAACCCGAAAAGAGACTGTATCATTCTATATGTGATTTTGAGCTTGTCCGTTGATGGTACAGTATATACAGAAGCTGTCGAGAAAGTACAGTAAATCCTTCCTCAGCAGTAGCGGCGCCATGATAACAATGAGCTCCCCGTAATAAAACAGGCTGGAGAAGCAGAAGAAATCCTCACCTCATAAAGCATATGCCCATCAGGCCATCAAACCATCAAAACCATCAAGCAACACAAGAAGACAGGCACATCGCAGACAACCAACCCAAACCATGCAGAGCGGCTGTACTAAAAAATCAAGACGTCCACACCATGCCGAACGCTTCAGACGCTTCAGACGCTCGAGTCGCTCGAGCACCGAAGAAAGGAATCGGTCTGCTCATGGAGACGGTGCAAAATCCTGAAAAGGCGGCCCCAAGCACAAGTAAGCACGCGATAAGTGGTCAGTAGATATCAATCCTCAACCATCTCTCTTCCTTGCAATTTTCGGTGAGGATCTGATCCACATCAGGCACGTCCCCTGCTTGTGCTTGTTCGCCTTTCGCTACCTTCTCCTCCCTCTTCTTCTTCCTGGTCTCGTCAACCTCTTCCTTACAAGCTTCGACTTCGAGGCCCGAATTCCTCATGACGGCCAGCATGGCCCTCACGTTGAGACGGATCGTCTCGACGGGGTTCTCGGCGTTCATGAGATATCTCGTCAATTTGGGGAACAGGACGCCAAAATCGGATTGTGAGAGGTGGGCCGTGTCCGGGATCAGGAAGAGCTGCGGATCCAGAGGCGAGGGTGTGTTTGAGGCGGGCGGGATGAGGGTCTTGGGGAGGTCCAAGGGCGGGAGGGAGAAGGCGCTGAATGTCGGCGTGAAAGGCTCCTCTGCTTGGTTTGCGGACGGGATAGGGAGCGCGAGTGCGCTGGGTTTGGTCGAGTCGTCTCGTAGCGGAGGGGCGTGGCGGGATGCGACAGATGAGGCGCTAGATGTGCTTTCGCAGGTCGAGCTGCTGGGGGAGGGGGATGGCGTGCGGCTGAGCTGGATTGAGGAGGCAGCTGTTGGGAGGGAGGAGATCGAGTCCGAAGTTGTCAGGTTGGAGGATGTTGACGAGCGAGAAGTTGTTGTAGAGAAAGTGTTCAAGTCGGCGTCTTCATCCTCTGCAGGTACCTCAACTCGGATGGGAGTTACTTGCTCATCCGCTTGAGTAGCGGTAGAAATCTCTGCCCGTGTGCTTATGTCGTCTTCTTCGTCTTCAGTGTCGGAAACTGGGAGGGGCTGGTTGATGGCTTCCCTCAGAACACCCTCCTCGTCCTGCATATTCCGGGCTTGCGGCTTTAACTCAAGATCTAGCTGCATCTGCTTGATCTGCTTGACCGCCTCCCTCATGGATGCCGTATCCATATCCCTCTCAGGCTTCCCACTAACATGTCTCGTCTCTTCGATATCTGTCGACTCCCTCCAAGCCTCGAATCCGCTTCGTCTATCCATCATAATCTTCTCGAACGGAAACTCTTCGCCGGGCGTTGCGAATGGTGTTAGAAACATTTCGTCCCCAGCGTCTGATTCTTGATCTTCATCCCTGTCCTCCTCGAACCCGCGCCGCGAGACCACTTCCTCTGCCTCTTCCACGTCGACTGGTAGTTTGTCGCCGGGTGTCGCAACAATTTGTGGATCAGATTTCGTGCGTGGCTTATAATTTGTGCTATCTTTGGAGGTGCGCTTCTCGAGTGTGTACATCGCCTCCGCAGGCCTTGCGGACAGGGCAGCTTTCATCCTGTTGATAAGCTCGGGCCACTTGTAGAATTCGGAGGATACGATTGCGACCACATTCGTTGGAGGAGGAGTCTTGCCATCAGGTATTTTGCGGTCGTAGCACGGCAGAGGCTTCTCCCATAGCCACCTGGTCAGCCCTGCCCGTAGAGGCATGGCCCATAGATCGAGCAGGATGAGGGGTGACTCTGGGGTGATTTGTCGCACAAGCTCGCCGTTTTCGATTGCTTTGTAAAGCGGTCGCCAGTCCGGGTCATTTTCGAACTCTGTGTCTTTGAATGAAGGAAGATGTTGATGGTAATAGACCGATTTAACAAACTGCACGGTCGTGCAGGCGCCAAAGGAATGGCCCGCCCAGGTGACGTGACCGGGTCGCAGATCGAGCACGTTCTTCAACGGCGGCCCCGGTGTGGTTTTCGTGCCCGCAACAGCGTAGTTGGAGAAAGCCTTGCCCTCATTCAGACTCGTCAGAACCATGAACAGCTGTTCAAGCTCCCAGAGCCGTATCCGCAACTGGGCATTGCGCGCATTGAGGACTTTGGCCGTGGGGGCATGTGGATGCTTCTGGTAAGGGATTGTGGTGGATTTGCGTCCGTCAGCCGAGCGCACAATGGACATCGGGGCGCTTTGGTCTCGGTGCTCAGGGGCTGCACACACAATGCCAAAACTTGCCAGTGCTGCGCAAACCGCGCTGTAAGCATTGAAATTTCCTCCCAGCCCATGCGAAAAGATCAACAGAGGGTACTTCGAAGATGCCTCTCTGGGCAATAATGGCGCATCGGCGACGCAGGGCATCGTAGTCATGTTGAGCAAAGAAGGAATAAGTGATATTAGTGACGACACACGAGGACTCGCTCCAAGAAACGAAGCGTATGCTTGGTTCCATTCGCGCTGTGGCGACGGTAGCCATGTCACGGATGATTTCGACTTGGCCTTTGGTGTCGTTGGGTAGAATAGGCGGAATTTTATGGTTGTTATCCTTTCCTCTGGTACTGGCGATGGTGACGGTATCTCTGAGATTGGGATCTCCCATTCTGTGGTCCCAACTTTATGTGGCCCGAAGGGTTTTGGAAGCGTTGGAACCGGGCTCAGTTGTGGAATCATCGTGGTCGACCACTGGTGTTTGTCTCCTGAATATCGTAGTCAAGAACAAGCAAGTGGTCTCGTGCCTGGCTCGTTGACAGCAGTTCTCCTTGCACACCGCGCAGATATAGAGGCAGAAGAGGTTCTAGGCTACTTAGAGAGTATGTACAAGGGCCCTATCGATAGAAAAAAAATAGAAAGAGTGGATTCTCGCGTGTTATGAAGGGCGAGACGGTGACACCGAAGTGATCGGGCAGTAAGAACTCGAGAAGGAGCTAGGCAAACGCCTCTCGACATGGGGTCTGAAATTGGGTCTTATACCAGGCAGCGATGTGGTTATCACTCGTGTGCTCACTTACTTTGTTCTGGCGAACTTTTCTTGCAGGCGGATGCTGATAGGCAGGTACAACAGGGCCAGGCGAATCGTGGTGAATCAAGGAGATGGTGTCCGCTGGGCCGCCATGCGTGCACAACTTGATGTCATCTGGAGTGCATGTGAAGGTCACGATGTCACTCTTGCATCAACACACAGAAGAAAGAACCAAGGAATTGAATGGAATTGGCATGGTGGCTGTGGCTGAAGTGGCAATTCTGAGCATGGCCGAGGGACGATGTCAAAGCAAGAATTTTCACGTGAAGCTGACCGCCAGCCACGTCGGGATTCGGAGGAAAGGTGGAGAGGACGAGGGAGTCCACGGCACGAGCAGTGACGCTTGTTCGTCGGAGAAATAACGGTTCGTTGCGATCTTGGTCTCGTGTTTCAGGTTCGCTCAGCCGAACGCGCCGAGGATAGCATTGTTCCTGTCGCAACCATGTATTCGTACGAGGACGAGTATTGCTCCTACTCGTCTCTGCATCCATCCCTTTTACCAGAAGTACGAGTATGCTTATGGGAGCGGAAGTGCTTCATCAGGTACTCTGCCCAAAAGTGATGCAAGCCACCGAATTCTTGGTGTTGTATCCGGACTTTTACACGTCTGGTCAGACGCGGCGCGAGCCGCGCCCTGATGGTTGTTGGTCTGCGGCTGAAAGCAATCTCGACCAACATTCACTTCCACTTTACTCCTTGCTCGTACACAGTGCGGTACGGAGTATTGGGTGCTCATGGGAGCAAAGCAGCCCCTGCATGGCTTGCATTCTCGTCGACACAGAAGAGTGGCAGTCCCACAGGGTAAGCCATCGCGTCGAAACGCTTCTCGAAGAGGACAGAAAACACCAAATTCTCGAAACTGGCGCGTCTCAGCCACCCGATGCTGCCGCTTATGCAGGTTTTATGCACCTCGAGGCCCGGACTCTTCCAGCCTCCTGCGGCAACACGCCCTCCAACCTATAGTCACGTTGCTTTCCTCTTTTCGCGCTTTCACGATCGTGCAATATTCGTGAAGTAGCTCGAGGAAACACTGCACAACGATTCTTTTTCTCCCAGTCCACTGGATTGTCTCCTCTGTCAAATGACTCACCTATATCTCTTCAGCTTCGGCCACCCATCTGTGTGAGAAGGTAAGTCCTAAATCCTCTTCCCAATCTTTTGTGTTTGGCATACCCTCGTCACCCGCGACTTCACAATCACTGTCATCTTGTTGCTGGAGCAGAAGGCAGTTGAGATGAGCTAGTGTATTATTTTTGTCGATCAAATCCTCTCCACTCTTGTTTCCAATGGGCGTTTGAAACCGGATTGTATCGTTGCTCTTGTACTGTTTGATCAGACACACAATACCCATGCCAGCCATGCGCCAAGTCCAACATGTCTTCTACCACATTCGCCAGATTTTGGCGGACAGATCTCACTCGCGACTGCTTCCTGTCTTATGTCCCAAAGGATGATCTACGGTCACTGCGACTTGCCTGCAAGGTCCTTGCAGACGATGTTGCCCCAGCGCTCTTCAAGGGCATGAAGATCTGCTTTAGTACCAACACCTTCTCGCGCAGGGCGCGTATGTGTGCATTGGATCGGATTGGCCATCATGTGCGACACTTGTCCTTCGTCATGCCACACAGCACTGATACCTTCCTACCTCCATTACTCATTCCAGGCACCCTGGAGGAAGCTACATTTTTGTACGAACCAAGGGTCGATAATTCAAGGCCTCATTCCTCCTCCAGCTCCTCAACTTCGTCATCAGCATCGAAATATGGTTCCTGGGAAATGAATGATCTCTTGGTCAAGCAATATCCACCCTTGTTCCACGCCGCTACGAATGTGGATGGGTTCTTCCGGGCACTCAGTGCTATGCCTGGGCTACGGCATCTGCATGTGTCTTGTCCAGGACAGCTTGCAGGTCAACGGTACCGCAAAGATATCGTTGACTACGCGCTGATCTCATTAAGGTTGGCGGTCGAAGCTGCCAACCCAGCCCAACTTGAAACCCTCACCCTCTCCCCAATACATCCTTTGGCGATATTCTACCTGCGTCCTCAGATCAGCGTCGGCTCATTGCCATCGTCTGCACGGGTATGGAGGCGCATCAAGTCTCTAAACATCCAGATGGATAGTTTCCGGTATGGCCGTGACCAGCCCTCAGACCACCTGAAGATCCTCCACAGCTACCTGCAGACTTTGCAGAGTCTCGAGAACTTCACGTTTGAATGGCTCGGTGACAAAGGACCATGTCCGCTCTCACTTCACACTGAGCCATGCACTTCGCGCCCGACTTCCCTCGATTGTTCACAAGCCTGTCCAGACTCCAGTACAAAATCACCTTGCAGACCTCTGAAGTTTAGGCGCTTGAAGGCCATGCGCCTAAGCAATGCTACTTTCGACGCCGACCAAGCATCAGCCTTTATCATGTCTCACCGAAAAGTGCTGCATGAGTTTCAGTTCGATCGATGCCACCTGAGATCAGGGTCCTGGGATGATGCTTTAGCTCCATTGACACGCATCGTCGGTAACGACAGTTGGAAACAGAAGCAGGAGGAGGTCATGGATGTGCCGATAATGCTAAGCCCAGCCGGTGACGAGAAGAGCGAACTAGAATGCGTCCAAGAACACTTGTGGGATGACGTTTTCCGCAAGAGCAAGGGCTTTCAGACTCTTCGAAAGATGAGTCTGAAGACGAAGGGACTGCTTCCAGAACAGGTGAGACGGCTGCTGAGAAATGCAAGAGTTGCGTGGGCTTGACTTCATCCGGAGATTTTACGAGGGGAGACATACGACGTTCATTATGGTCGACCCAGCATGTTACGCCTCCACCCAGTTCTGCGAGAAGAAAGTAAGAGGTTGCTCCTCGCCCTGGCTACTGCTACCGGGGCGACGCTTCTACAAGGTAGATAGCGCAAATAACAGATCACTCTTTTAACAACATAAGTTCGGCGATAGAGTTCCGAGCAGGAACCTATATGCACAGATGATGGGGGGCCTGGGAGGATGCGGGCACCGACTCAGACCTGAACAACAAAGCCCATAGCAACCGAGTCACAGATAAGCCCACAGTATGCCATAGTTCATGACAAGTGGACAAGAACATGCAGAGGACTTGGCTGACGCATTGCAATCCTCGTGTGGATGCTGGATAAATGTTCGGACAGTACGGAGTAATTGGAGTGGTCCTTGAGCACATCCTCGACATCATCCAAGGTGTAAGTACATATGTACACAGGCCCGGCAGCGTACGAGTCCTGTGTCCGGCTTTGGAAGTGAGTTCTACAATAGGGTTATGGCCCCTGAAATAGCAGCTTCTGAGGGGCTAAAGTAAGCGTTTTGGAGTCCAGGAGCAGCTGAAGTCTGCCTTGAGGGTCGTTCCTGGGTCCTCCTAGGCTTGAAGGGGACTGGTGCCAGGTGGCCTGCAGAAGCGTTTTAGGGCCGAAGGGCACATCACAGGGGAGGGCACCGCCGCGCGTCGAGTCTTAACTAGTGAAGCCCGGGTTCCGCCTGCCGCATCAGCGCTTTCAGCCCTTTGACTTTCACAAAACACCAAATCTCGTTGCACATGCTGCGCGGGCTCTGGGGGTCGCTGTCTCACAAAGAACCAACGACCACAACACCTCTCACTCCTTCCTCACCCACCATTTCACGTTCGATCTCCTGCGATATACATCACATCCGTCCGCTCGTTCAATAATTCGACACTTGCTGCCATCTTGGCTGCGCCGCATCGCCAATAATCCCCCCCCGCCGTTTCTCGACGCCTTCGTTAATTGCAATTGCGCCTACGATCGCTCCTACTTCCACTACCGAACATCGTTGTCTAAATCGCATTTTGCGCTGGTGCACCAGTGGTTTTTGATTCTCCGAGGCCATGAATATGCTGTGGCGTTTTCCAAGATAGCATGCACAGTCGAGAGGCCTTCTTCTGCTAAGGCCGCAATATAGCGATGTCTTCAAACGATAGAACACCCCCTAAGACGACCGGACCACAGTCGATACCTCTCAGAGACCTCTCAAGGCCTCCAGATAGTGGCTCGGACGAGACAGAGGATCTGGGAAGCGCAATTGCTGGACATAAGAAGCGGCACAGTCGCACCAGGTCTTTGTTGGCGGGTCGTCGGACACCGAACTATGCGCGATTGGATGACCACGATGAGTCGCCCACGAGAGGGGGCCCATCTGCTGCATCAAATCAATCGGTTGGGCTTTCGGTGCGAGGGGGTGGTGCGAGTGGGAGTGGCAGAGAGTCGCCCTTCGAAGACCTTGAAGGATTCGCGGCCGCGACGGTTGGATTGGATCTGCAGCTACCTTCGACTCCTCCGAGTGTTGGGTTGCGACGCCCGAGCATTATAACAACAGGGGCAGAAGGGGATTTCCATGAGGTGGAGAGTCCCTTCTCTCCCCCGGACACTGACACGACACCGTTAACGGCGTCACGACGTCCGGCATCTTCTTTCAAAACCTCAAGTTCCATTTCCAGAGGCCAAAGGCACGACAGACAAGGAAAGCGGTCTAGTGTCCATTGGACCGATGGCGAGTCTCCCTCATTTGTTCGCGGTCGGGCGTCACGCCTTGGGGACGACCTCCCGACCCTCGATACCGGTTCCGCCATGCATCGCAAATTGAGCACCGGAAGTGGCATCAGCCGCTTGTCGACTCCTCGTGCAGAGTCGGGAGAACGGTCCAGATCGTTGTCGCCGTCTCCCTCACCGATGGCAAGGGCGAACTCTATGCTTCGAGAGATATCACAGCGTGTGGTCAACCTAAGCAATGACTCGGACATGGTGGAACAGAGCATCCGACGCAAATCTTCCGTGCGACAGCATCGACGCCCAAGCACAACCTCGCCCGCTCCGCCTCTACCAGGCATTGAAGACGAGGAGGATGCTCAGCCACAACAGCCCCCACCTCTCGAGAAGGTTCCGTCCGCCGAGGTCACGACTGAACCCTTCACTCCCTTCACCCCTTTTGCTCATTCCACTCCGGCATATCATCCAAATCCCCTCCTCGGGAGAACATGGGGTATCTTTGGACCTGAAAATGCATTGAGAAAATGGCTGTGTGAAATCCTGGTTCATCCGTTAACCGAGCCGCTGATCTTGGTTCTGATCATCGCTCAGACCGTCTTGCTTGCCGTCAATGCTGCGTCCGACGCCGTGTATCTCCAGACCCGGACGAAGCGATGGGGCAGCACTGGGTTCGACTACGCCATCTTTGGTTTGTTCGTGGTGTACACTCTGGAGCTCATTGCCCGCACCATCGTGTCTGGGTTCATCTCCAATCCTATTCAGTTCAGCACGATCAACCGTTCCGTCGGTCTCAAGAAGGCTGTCCTTCAGAAGGCCCATACTTTGTTCGCGCCGCAGGACGCTCGAGGAGACCCAATGATGACCAGTGACGGGCCAAGTCAGCCGTCTATCGTCCGCAGTTTTACGGGTCTTCCAGAACCCGGCGGGCCAGGCCACACAAAGCAGCAGCAAAGGATACGTTTGGCACGCCGCGCCTTTCTCAGACATTCCTTCAACAGGCTTGACTTTGTAGCCGTTGTTTCGTATTGGATATCCTTTGTGATGCAGATAAGTGGTGTCGAAGATTCGAAGCACGTGTACGTCTTCAATATGCTCAGCTGCCTCCGGATTCTGCGCTTGTTGGGTCTCACGGCGGGGACATCGATCATCCTGCGAAGTCTGAAAAAGGCTGCTCCTCTCCTCGTTCACGTGGCTTTTCTCATCGGATTCTTCTGGTTGATTTTCGGCATCGTTGGAGTGCAGAGCTTCAAATCGAGCCTACGACGCACTTGCGTCTGGGTGGGAGACGACGGATCAGGCCAGAATTTTACCCTGAACATTGCGCCCGACAACATCCAGTTCTGTGGAGGCTACTTCGATGCTGCCACCGGGGACGAAATGCCGTGGCTCAAGAGTGACGGCTCGAAGGGAGCTAACCACGCAAAGGGTTATCTTTGCCCTCAAAACTCGTTGTGCGTTGAGTCGGGTAATGGTCCTTACAATGGCACTGTCAGCTTTGACAACATTGCTCAGTCGCTCGAGCTAGTCTTTGTGATCATCAGTTCCAACACCTTCTCAGATCTCCTGTACTACCTTACCGACTCTGACTATCTCGCTGCTGCACTATACTTTGCTGCAGGCATTGTTGTCTTGAGCTTGTGGCTAGTCAACTTGCTGGTCGCAGTCATCACATCCTCGTTCCAGATCATTCGCGAGGAGAGCAAACAAAGTGCGTTTACTGCCGATAAGATCGACGGAGCGCTACTCGACGAGGACCCGAAGACAAAGAGAAGCCAATTGAAAAAGATTTACGACAAGACACATCTCTTCTGGGTTCTTATCATCATATATGACCTGGTCATGCAGAGTCTGCGCAGTGCAACTCAGAGCGCCCGTCGAGAAAGCCTCATCATGAACTCGGAATCGGTGGTCACCTTCCTTCTGCTGCTGGAGATTGTCCTGCGCTTCTTGTGCGACTGGAGACACTTCTTTCACGGGAAGAGAAATATCGTCGACCTCTTGTTGGCAATCGTTACGGCAGTCATGCAAATTCCCACAATACGCAACTCCGGGCAGCTGTATGCCTGGCTTTCGGTTTTCCAGATTGCGCGTATCTATCGAGTCGTATTGGCTGTGAGGGTCACTAGAGAGTTGGTTATGGTCGTGTTTGGGAACATCATTGGTCTCCTAAACTTGATCCTCTTCGTGTTCCTGTTTACTTTTCTGGCCGCCATTCTGGCTTCACAACTGTTCAGAGGAGATATTCCTCCGGCCGATGCTGGTGGAGAGCTGATCAGTGTCACTTTTTTCGACATTTGGAATTCTTTCCTCGGCATGTACCAGGTCTTCTCCAGCGAGAACTGGACCACTCTCATGTACAATGCTACCCAGTTCAATAACATCTGGGACACGGCCTGGCTGAGCGCAATATTCTTCATTCTCTGGTTCGTGGTGTCGAACCTGATCGTCTTGAATATGTTTATTGCTGTCATCCAGGAGAGTTTCGACGTATCCGAAGACGAGAAGCGTTTGGAGCAGGTAAAAGCATTCTTGAGGCAGAAAGAAATGACAGGCTCGGCATCTGGAAATTTATCCCTTGCCGCTGTCTTCAAGATGGGACGAGAGTCACTCAGACATCGGGACGCGCTCGAGTACGGCTCGGCAACAGTCGAACAGCTTCTCAAGGAGGCTGTTGTGAAGGATTTCTTAGACGAACAGGATCAAGGCCTGGCACGACGAACAACATCTATGCACCTTGATCAGATACCCACCGTTAAACCCGGTTTCCTCTCGAAGTACTGGGGACGGGTCACGGGGCTCTATGGCAACAGAGAACCGAACCCGTTCTACTCTACTGCAACAATGTCCCGCGCGAATGAGGATTTTGATCCCAGACTTGTTGCACAAAGGGTGGTCGCAACAACAGAAAACCGTCGTCGTGCTCAACGACAGTACCTGCAAAAACATCCAAAGTACAATGTTTCACTGTTCATCTTCAAGCCCGACAATCCGATCAGAAAGTTGTGCCAATACCTTGTTGGCCCTGGGCGAGGAAGTGAACGTGTGGAGGGTGTTTCGCCCTTCAAACCTGCATGGTATGCATTCTCTGCTTTCACCTATCTTGCTATCGTGGCCATGGTCATCTTGGCCTGCATCACCACGCCACTGTATCAGCGAGACTACTATCTCAAAAACTCATTGAGCATTACGAATTGGTTCGTCTGGACCGATTTGGGCTTTGCAGCACTCTTCACGATTGAGGCCGCCATCAAAGTGATTGCCGACGGACTCTTCTTTACGCCACACGCATATTTTCGCAGCGTCTGGGGGTTTATTGACGGCGTGGTGCTCATCACGCTTTGGATCAACGTAATCACCGCCATGTTCCGCGATGACGGGGTCTCCCGTGCTGTCGGCGCCTTCAAGGCACTGAGAGCATTGCGCTTACTCAACATTAGCGATACTGCACGGCAGACCTTCTACTCGGTCATTATCGTTGGCGGGTACAAAGTCCTTGCTGCTGCATTTGTTTCAATGAGCTTGCTCATCCCTTTCGCCATACTGGGAGTCAATCTGTTCAACGGCAAAATGGAAGCTTGTAACGACGGCGATTTCGGCTACAGTGCACTGAGCAATTGTGTCGGAGAGTACAACTCGACTCCGTTCAACTGGCCTGTCTTGGCTCCGAGACAAGTCGCAAACCCTTGGTTCGATTTTGACGATTTCGGCAGTGCCTTGTTTATCCTCTTTCAGATTGTGTCTCAAGAAGGATGGGTGGATGTGATGTGGTCCGGCACGAGCATCACAGGTAGAGGACAGCAGCCACAACCTTTCGCATCAAATGGTAACGCTGTGTACTTTATCATCTTCAACTTGTTGGGCGCGGTCTTTGTCCTGACCCTGTTCATATCTGTGTTTATGCGGAACTACACGGAGCAGACTGGGGTCGCATTCTTGACTGCTGAACAGCGGTCATGGCTGGAGTTGCGGAAGCTATTGAGGCAGATCTCGCCTTCCAAGCGCTCTTTGGGTGTGCATGGCAACAAATGGAAGAAGCGTTGCTACGATCTGTCGATTCAGAAACGCGGGGTGTGGCAACGGTTCATCACTATGGTACTGGTCTTCCATTTGATCCTCCTGACAGTGGACTTCTATCCTGAGCCTGAATGGTGGTCAAAGCTGCGGCAATTCATCTTCCTTGCCGTCACCCTCGTGCTGATCGCCAACATCGTGATCCGAATCGTCGGCCTGTCCTGGAATCGATTTCGAAGAAGCTCATGGGACATGTATTCGATCTTCTCAGTGTCAGGGATCTTCGTCACCTCTTTGATCTCTCTCTCGACCATCGACAATCGAGCATTCGATCAGCTTCAGAAACTCTTTCTTGTCTCGGCGACGTTTCTCCTCATACCGCGGAACAATCAACTGGACCAATTGTTCAAAACTGCCGCCGCCTCTCTCCCATTGATTGCCAACCTACTAGCCACCTGGTTTGTCCTCTTCCTGGTCTTTGCTATTGCTCTCACTCAGGCATTTGGCCTAACACGCTTTGGTGAAAACGAGAGCAACAATGTCAACTTCCGAACGGTGCCGAAAGCTCTGATCCTACTATTCCGGACAAGCATTGGAGAAGGCTGGAACCAGATCATGGAAGATTTTGCTGGCATCGAGCCGCCGTTCTGCGTGAGGGAAGATAGTTTCTTCGCGAGCGATTGCGGCAGTTCTGGATGGGCTAGAGCACTATTCATCGCCTGGAACATCATCAGCATGTACATTTTCGTGTCCTTGTTTGTGTCGATGATCTTCGAAAGTTTCTCCTATGTCTACCAACAGAGCAGCGGGATGTCTATCGTCAGTCGGGATGAGATTCGGCGCTATAAACAAGCTTGGGCGGAATTTGACCCAAATAGTACCGGGTTCATCTCGAAGGAACAGTTCCCGCGGCTGCTAGGGGTAAGGTTCACTTGTTGCAGGCTTTACCCATCTTACTGACAAGTATCAGGAACTGTCCGGGATCTGGCAAATGCGCATATACGACGGCGACTTCACGGTAAGAGCTATCAAGGAGGACTGCTCCGTCCAGCCAGGTGATCCTGCCAGACCACCGGGACGAGTCGTGGATGGCATGGATCTCGACAAATTGGCCGAACGCATCAATCAAATACCGGTCAGAGAGATCCAGCAGAGACGGGCGCGTCTCAACATCTTCTACCAAGAGGTCATGTTGACGGCCGATCCGGACCGTGGTATCCCTTTTACCGCGGTCCTGTTCTTATTGACGCACTACAACGTGATTACCGACTCACGGAGTTTACGTCTGGAAGAGTTTCTTCGGCGGCGAGCACGTCTGCAAAGGGTGCAGGAGACGATCCGACGAAATACCGTGGTCGGCTTCTTCGATACTCTGCACTGGTCTCGGAAGTTCCAAAAGGCTGTTGAAAGGCGCAAGAGCGGCCGCTTGGTCGCCCCTCCATCCCTTCCTGTGCCAGAAATCTTCATCGAGGACCCGGATGACGAGGTGGAAAGCAGCAACCTTACTGAACCCCGAGACTTTACCGAGTCACGACAATCCTACACGCCGAAGAAACAGTCGGTCAATCTGCCGCCCATTGATACGTCGTTGCCTTCTGGAAGCTCTTTGAGAAGTACGTCGCCCGTCGATGGGTCGCCCGCAAGCAGCCCGAGTCGGACGAGGCTGGGGTCGATGGATACTGCTTATCACGGGACGACGAGATCTTCGCCTACGACACCAACATTGAGTCACAGCCGACAGAACAGCAACACCGGCCAACTGGATGGACAGGGCATGATGGAGAGCTTTGACAACTCTGCCTGGGGCGAGAGTTTACGTCGGAGCTTCACGACGAGGGTTAGGAGTAACAGCACTCGGGGTTGAAGTGCATGACAACAAGATTTGCTCGGAAACAAGAGCTGACGACTTATGACGAAGGGTCTTTTGTTACGTTTTACGTGTCAATATTGAAGTGGACGAGCTAGCTGCCGTAATGACGTTCAAAAAGGGAGTGAACATATGGAAGCATAGCGATGGCGTTTCGAGTCTCGGGTGAAATAGTCTCGATTGGGTGGAGGAGTGAGAACAACTATACGACGATGGCTAGACCTGGGCGTCATTCTTGTACAAGCTTGTGCCAACACTTAGAGACGACGAGATGCTCAGGACGAGCTCATCATGACATGAATTCAGACTTGGATACGACACAGTGGGATGCTCCATGTGCTACACGGGGATTGCAGAGCCCTTAGTCGTGCTTACCAGAATCAATTTTCGCAGACGATTGTCGTAGTCGACTACTAGGCAATGCATCTGCTTGTCGTCTCGACTTGGTCTCGCTGATCACTGCGCTGATCCAACTGTATGTACCCACTCACCACACCAAGGGCGCCGACGTACACGTATTGATTTGGCATTGAGACGGCGTGACTATCTAGACAATTTCACCCCTCCGCCAGCTGACGTGTGGAAGGGACGTTGATGGTGAGAGTTGTTTTCCTGCTTCTTGTTTATCATGTGACGGCGGACGGATGCTTGCCTGAGGTTCGAGCAAGTTTGTCTGAGATTCGAATCAGGACTTCTTCAACGTGACACAAAGCACAACGTCTCAAGGCACGGCAAGCAAGCGAGGTGCGTCAGGAGGCGTGACTCTCGATTGTTTGTTTTGTCGGCCCCTCAGCAGGTGCCTGTTGTTGCAGCCGGAACATTTTCCAGCTGAAACGCCTCACGACGCCTATCGCGTCTGGCAAGCGAAATCAACGAAGCGGATCACCCCAACCCGTGTCTTGGCTCCGTATCCAAATCTCTGTCGCGCGTTCGGCGTGTGTTTCGGGACCCTTCGGCCGCGTCAGGGAAAGCCAAGGCAAGCCACTTTGGAAACACCCCTGGCAGGGATGAAGGAATGCGAGTGGAGAGCGGAGAGTGGAGGGGAGAATGCAGCAAGCAACAGCTTTGGAATCTTGCCAGGGTTTGTTGAAGGTGGATGTTCCGAAGCTCCCTCAGCAACCGTGCGACTGTGCAACGGCACAACGGTAACAACAGTACGAGTACGAATTCAGCAACGGGTGTCAGAAAGCCACGGAAGATGAAGGGGAATGAGGATGAGCACGATCAGCTTGTTGATCGTGTCAAGTGCGCCTCTCGACGCATCTCGACGCCTCCCGACGCTCCACGCCTGCAAGACACTCGCTTTTGACGTGAGCTTATTTCCCTCTCGCTTGCACCCCACCCCTCCTCTTCTCAGATCCTTTCCAGGAGCTCTGGTATTCGGAACAAGTCCCCATGGCGTGACAGGAGCAACTGACGTTTCGATGCCGAACAGCGCTCGTCTTCCGGGATGCGCTAGCGAAACTATTGAGCTGCATCATCTGCGGTAGTTCGTGTAGAGTGGTGAAACCTCGTCCATCCCGAGTGGTGGCTTGATCGATAATACATATTCTCCTTCCTTGGGAACGCGGGTGGACGCATATTTCTTTCAATCTCCCTCCCTTGGAAAGGAAACATTGTCTCCCTGACCTGCTTCTGGTTCTTCATATCTTCTGCACATCTGTACAGTTCTACTGCACTTTCTCTTCTTTGCAACTTCGTTAATTACATTCGTTCACCTTTGACTTACCCCGGCAACTTGAGCTGGGCACCTGGGCAACTTACACATTGACCACATTCCTCTGTCCCCAAAGAAGAGCTTGACTTGGCTGGCCAACATTGAGCGGGGGACGTCAGAAAAAGCACCATCTATTTGTCGAAGTCTAAGAGAAGAGAAAAGATATATCTTCGCTCCATTCTCTTTACAAAGCAAAACCATGGCAGTTCCACAGTTAGTCTCTCTGTTCGAGACAATCCACGAAGAGGCCTCAATTAAACCAACTTGCAGGAGCCTTCGAAGCCAGCACCACCACCACCATCACATCTCATCCTCGAAAGTCCGGCTCCACCTCCAGACGATCTTCGGCCACAATCCTCTCCACCGATCGACCAAGAGTCCTCCTTCGAGCAACATGACCTCCCCGACCTCGTCATCCTCGCCTTCGATCAGATCCTCCCCGAGCTCCTCGTTCAGCAGCTTCGGGAGCCGAAGTCGAGGCCGTGTCCAAGCGCCAAGCAACGACCTCGACTCTGCCATCCTCTCTCCCGCCTCGCCTCTCGCGGGCAATCAAAATCCGTCGTACACTATCCGTCGACAGCCGTCGGCCATCGATCTAGCACTACAAGAGGAGATAATGTACGCCGACGAAGTCGAGACCATTGGCCTGGGGCTCCTTGAGCCAAGACCTCGAGCCAACACTGCTTCTTCAACCGCGTCTTCTCAACAATGCTCCATCATGGAGTTCATGAGCGAGACGGCAGTCACGCCTGTGGTTTTGGATTCGATCTTCGATGTCATGGAGCGGGCATGAGACCTCAACTCACCATGATCACTTGGGGCACAGGTCCTGGCGGCGGGTCTCGGTAGCAGGGACCACGTCACCACGTCAGATTGCCTCGATCGTGCTGCTGTTTCTTGGTTTCTGCCAGTCAGCCTACGGTGGAGTGTGTGGAGGGGTCGACATGGATTTTCCGTTTCCGGCCCGGCAACAAAATGAATTTACGATGTGCAATGTGTAAGAGGTGAAGGAAAAGAGTCAAACTTTGGGCCTTTCGGTTCTTTCTCGCCGGCATTGGAAGACGACATCGGTTTTTGGGTGTGCTTGATTGCAGGGGGCGGCCTCGGCACTGACTTCTCGGGGCATGATGGATGCACTTTTGACGTTTTATGATACCAACATATACTTGCTAATACAGAGGCACGGAGAGCGATCTTCAAGTTTGGGTTTATTCTGTCGTGGTTTTGTTTCTGTTTCTGTTCGAGTCGAGGCCAAGGGTCGGAGTCCCTCTATCATGGACCATGTCTACAGGAATGGAATGGAATGGAAGGATCGTTTTGACGGACTAGCCAGAGCAGAGACTTCGTGGGGACCGTGAAATGTGAAAGACGACGTTTTCGGTCGACTGTAGCGTACGTAGGTAGATACGTAGGTAGGGAGGGAATGCGTCTGGTCTGGTGTGATGTTGGGTGAATGAATACTACATCTCTGTCACCATCATCGCCCCGGCAGGATAGAGATATTAAACTACACTGTAGATCTGACCTGATCTGACAAGCAGGAAGCAAGCAACAAGCACGCAGGCGGGAGATGCTGTTTTCCCGGTTTTCGACTTCGCGTCTCAAACGCATTAATATTTCCTCTTGTGTGCGAAACCCTTGCTTCGGCCCCTTGGTCCATTTTCCGTCCATTTCATTTTCATTCCAGATCATGTACGATCGTCACGCCGCGCCCAGTTGGAGTTTGTTCAACGGATACTCCGTACAGGATCACATGTTTCCCCCCGAATCTAGAACCCCTCCTGCAGACTCGTGACGAGGGCGTCGTCGATGGTGGCCTTTCTGAAGCCGGGGGCGCGTCCGAGACAGGCGCTCCCTTCGATCATGCGCTCGAGAAACATCTCCACGTCAAAGGTGAGCGGATTCTGCCTCCTCGAGCCCAGCAGGTCCGAGAACGTAGGCTGCTGGGCTTGGGACCCCGGGACGACCCCGGGGAAGGGGAAACTCGCCCAGACGTCGTCGCCCGTGGATTTGGGCGTCGGGGCGCGTGACGCCGCCAATGGGGGGAATAACGTCGCTGTCGGCGTGCCCGTGGCCATGGTCGTGGTGGGATGGTGGGCCGGGTACAGCTCCGAGAGGTCGTGGGTGATGAACGGGTCGGTGAAGTGCTCGGTGGGGAGGAGCGGGGAGGGCGTTCGCAGGGCAGTCTCGAGCGGGGACCGGTCGGACGTGGACGTCCCGTCGCTGGCTGTCGTCATGGTAGTCGAGGTGGTCGACTTGACGAGCGAGAGGACCGTGGGGTCGACTTCGATGAAGCTGCTCTGCCCGTCGAGGTAGATGCCCTTTGTCTTGAGGTACTCCTCGACGTCGTGGCTGTCGAACCAGATGCCGCCGAAGCCGATGTTGTCCAGCATCTCCTGCATGGAGGCCTCGAACCGCGGAGTCTCGGCCTCGACATAGGGTTGCGGGCCGAACGCCTTGGCCGGGCTGACCATGTTGGGCGGGTAGATGGGGTTGCCTTCGTCGTCGCGCCGGGGGAAGTGGGTGCCCGCGCCGCCGATGTGGAAAAAGGGCACGTTCCAATTCTCCAGCGACTCGCCGGCCCGGCGCTTCAGCATCTCCTGGAACCGCTGGAGCATGCGCTTGCGGTTGGAGAAGCAGAAGGTGAAGCGGAACGCGCGTTTGATGTACGCCGGGTCGATGTTCGGGTTGGTGAGGTTCCGGAACGCTCGCTCCAGGCACATCCGGTGCAGGCGGCGCGCAAACGTCGTCTCTTGGAACGAGTACGTGTAGGAGCCTTCGGGCTGGTGGGCCGGCTTGAGGGGTCTCTCGACAACGAGTCTCTCGTTCGGATCGTCGTAGAGGATGACGTCGGGGATGGTGGCGTTGAAGGAGAGAACGTCATTCAGGCCGTGGATGTTGGAGTTGTCGGTTGTCCAGGCTGTCTGCGATAGTGCGAGGAAGGTGTTGTCGGGCTGGACAGAGGCCGGTAATTCTTCCACGTCGGCTTCTGCGTCGGTGGAGCTGTGGTCGTTGAAGCTGACACCGCGACGTACATTAGTCTTCTTCGCCGACGGTCTTGTAGACGAGGACTTTGCGTCTTTGTGGGCGCTGCCTCGCCTGTTGTTGCTTTTCTCACCTGCTTCGGGAGATGCCTTGCCTTCACCCTGGGTGAGGGCCGCGATGGCGGCCTCTTCTTCATCATCCGACTCGGGTGATGCAATCTTGGAGAGGGCGACGAACTCTTCCGTGGCCGACTGGAGCTGACGACCCAACGAGTAGTGAGAGGCCAGGATGCCGGCGTCGACCATGTTATCGTGCAGGGTCAGGAATGTCTTGTTCATCTGTTCGATTGTGTTCTGGAGGTCTGTCACCTTCTGCTTCAGCGCCGAGATAGTCGTCTCCTTGCGATGGCGGTATGCCCTTTGTGCCAACCGGATCTGGGTACGGCGGCGGTCTGCTGCCGTCTCATCATGGGTGTCAAGCCTTGGTCGCCCTCTCTGCTTCTTCTCCATTGCCTGGTCATCGCCGTCGTTGGTCGAAGCTCGTTTGGTGGACTTTGCTTTCTTCTGGGTCGAAGATGGTTCCTGTTCCGCAGACGAAGAATGAACACTCTCGCTCGCGGCAGAACCCCCAGTCAGCACGATACCGCCGTAAAGTTGGTCCACTGAGGTGGTTGCTTTTCGCTTCCGCGGGTTCTGCTCCTCCATTTCTTCGTAGGGCTGCATGAGTCCTTGGGGATACTGGGAGGCAGACAAGATGTCTAGGTCCCCACCTGTGGGCCGCTCAACTCTCTGGGAAGACATGAGTAGGTGTGTGGGATCATCCAAGATCGACTGCAGCGATGAATATGTTCGGTTGCCATATCCTTGCTTGGTGAAGGCGTGCATTGGCATAGCGACGGACATTGTCGTAATCGAGACCACGGGTCCGAACAATGATTACTGAACCTGACTGGGAAAAGGCTGGGGAAGGCTGTCGGTCGGTCCAGTATAGGGGACTTTTGTGTTGCTGTGACCGACAATGGTGAGTATTAGCAAAGGCCGCCGAGCGTCTCTTTAGTCGATTTGCTGCTTTCTCCTGGATAGGTAACTGAGAAGACGTCCAGAAGCTGGATTTCAGCGTGGAGTGGGCAGACAGTCATCCAGCTGAAATCCCCTCTACTTCGGTTTGTTCTATTTTCTCGACGCCACCGAATCCTCGCAAGCCAGCAGATAGTGTGAGGCAGGTCAGTCGTCCAGTTCTGCAGAGTGGAAGCGTGGAGTCTCGCAAGAGGCAGATTCCAAACAGCGGGAAGGTGGTTGTAATACTACGGCAATCCGATGATTGCTGCTTTAGCAGAGTCGAGCGCCAGGCCCGCGGCATTAGTCAGGACCCCATGGGCTGATACGCCCCAGATATGGCGCGTCACGGTGAGATTTCTTTATAAACCAGGCAGGAGATCCCACGCAAGTGAGGGAAAATCCATTGTCAGCTGCTCGACGAGAGCCCGATGATGATGGGATTTCCGGAGCGTCTCAAAATCCCGAGCCAGGGCCGGAAGGGCTGGGAGGAGATGAACCTGCCTGAGGCTGTCTTATTATTCCTCGATTGGGATGCTGGTGTCATCGACGTGCATGTCTGGTCGTTCAGATCTAGCTGGAAAGGGAATAGACAATGGGTGAGAAAGGTGTTGAATAGTAATCATCGTTCTGCCTGCTCACCGAGGTCAAACTGGTACAGACCTCAGCTTGCCCGTGAGTACGACGAGTACGTCCGTAACTCCCTCCTTCCAGGCCTTGATGGCCCCGCGCACGCCTTTGTTGGGGCCTGGAACCTGCCGGAACTTGACCTGCTGGTTTAGGAGCCAGGACATCCGTCACTCGCAGTTCTTGTTCTCGGTGGCCCCTGTGGCTTTAGGCAACGATTCACAACTCCGTCTGAGTATTACCGTTGGACATAACTCCTACTCCTACCTCAACAACAACGCCTGTCGGGACGTCGCCGTCACCGTTGGTCATCCCGTTGCTGACGTGATGCGCGTCTCGCCATTTTGCCTCCTCCTTTTCTTGCTTTCTCGCTTTGGGCGCCCTTCGCCCTTTCGTGACGGATGTCGTGGATCTGAAAGGACTACGAGTGCACAGTCGTGACAGTCCACAGTCCACCCTACACCCCGATTAATACGGGAATACGAGTGGAACAAAACATGTGTCGCCGAGGCACTTCTTCCTAGCTTGAATCTGTCCAGTTGACCGTGCATTGGCCACGGACTTAATCGAAGTCACATAATGATCATGACGCTCGATGCTCTCGTCGCATTTTCGAGTGCTTAAGTGCCTGTCACTTCCGGCTCATTAGTCACAGCGACACCAAGCCGACTATAATGCATGCTTTGCTTGTTTAGATCAATTTCTTTCATGCTTACTCCCGTCCATGTTCACCCATGCAGGCTCATGTCATATTGTTCCAAGTCACCTGTCCGTCTGCACCAAGCTATCCACCAAAAACACCATCGCTCACATGATATCAACTGGTAGGGGCATTTTATGCACCGTGTCTTCTTCCAATAACCAGGTCCACTGCGCCATACTTACCAATTTCCTAGTAGAAAGCTGTCATCTATTCTCCCGTCGTCAATAGCCCATTGCAGTCCAATCATCCGATACGTTCCACACGCATTCGATGCACGAGTATCAGCTTGAAGGTCGGTCCTTTGGCCGAGGTAGGCTGCTCGCAACTGTTGATGAGCCCGAGCGGACCCGCCACCGGTCGAGTTTATTGTCCTTTCCTGCGCCGTCTTCGACCCTTGCCTCCAGGTACCCAGAAGGTACCTCGACAATTCTTCTCGCCGCAGTGACACTTCACTAAGTCGTCCGAATCTTCGCCATCCGCTTGCTGGTGGTCTGCTTCCTGTTGCGACGATATTTTCGAGTCGCGTTCGCCAAGGTAGTCGATTCGAATCTCCGTACCAGCGGGGATATCCCTGATCGCGAAGAATGCCAGGCAATAAACCTTTCGATCCTCCTTATGGGTCTGGACTGTAAAGCACCTGGCATTCGGATTGCAGCTGTGGTTGACAAATCTCATAGCTGACCCGCAGTACTTGCCGTCCACAAAATACGTGGCGTTACCGGCTCCCGTAAACCAGTCCAAGGCGTAAATATAGCTGGGGTCGCCGTCGTTTTCTGCATCCTCACGGCGTAGAAGCTCAGCAAGCGTTATAACTTCGCCAAAGTACGCCTCGATGAACTGGCCCTTGACAATGTTTTGAGAAGAACGTGCTCCATAGCCGCATTTCTTGGTGTGAAAGATTTCCAAAGGAACGGTACAACCTTTGCTGACCACGCGATTGAAACAATCTGGGCCACAGCTGCAGATCTCGTTACATTCTGTTATCTCGAAGTGAGGTCCTGTAGGATCGATCTCGCGTTTGATATATTCACTCGCGAGGACGACCATGCCATCGGGACGCCGGGTGTAACTCTTGATCGTGGTAACGCATATGCATGAGCCAAGACTGCAATCGGTGCATTCACAGCCTCTGTTCGTCGATGGAGGCGCTGGTCTGACGTTCTCGCCAATGATGTACTGGTTGAGAAACTGGAATTTGCCGTGAAGAATCTTGTCGTTGACGGTATTCGAGAAGGTCAACGGCGGACTGCCCTGTTTATCGAATCGACTCAACAGAATATCTCTGGCAGTGAGTGAAGGATGGATAAGCTGTTTGTTGAGTTGCAGGCCTTCCACTGACCGGGTCAAGGACTCAACTTCCAGCTTAATCTCGGTTCGGTTTACTCTCCTCTTCTTCCTAGATGCCGCTGATGTCATAAACGTAATTTCTTCTCTGTCTTCGACGCTGAAAGCCCCCGAATACCCGGTCTGTCCAAAGTACTGCTCGACCAATGCGGGATTCTCGTGGACAAGCTTGGTAGAGAGCTTCAGCTGAGAAAATAGTCTCTTTTTTTCCGCCTCATGTTCCAACCTCGATTTTGACAGCGGTTCTGGGTTCTTAACCTCCACTGTAATATGTGATTGTCGTTGAGTCGTAGTGAGATCTCGACGCTCGGCTGATATTATCCGCGGAACCTCGACTGACAGATCTGCAAGGGGGATTGACTTCTTGGCACTCCTTGGCCTCTCACGTTCGATAGCCACATTCTTCGACCGTGTGTCGGATGACAGTCTTGAGCCGACATATGGCGATCTGTAGGAGTTCGCCTGTCTCACCTCTTGAACTCTATCGAGCAGAGGGCTGCCACGTGTTGCAGAAGGCTTTGTATTTCTGGTCGGTAAGGCAGACGGTGATTGCAGCCGAGAAGGACTTGGAGACGAGTCGCCGGTCAGGTCAAATCTGGTAATACTCTGCTTGGAAAACAACCCATCCGAAATGCCATTCGACGAAGGCACTCTACCACGAGCAGCCGTGAAGAGGGATCTTTCAGGTTGAGAAATATGTGACGCTGCTGTTGAGGGCGCTGGAAGGCGAGATGTCTTGGCATTTTCGAGCTTGACACGTGACAAGGAGCTTGACCGAGTCCCATTTTCTGCTCGCGTGCGGGACTTGTGGCGTTTGGAGGGAGGATCCGAAGGTGATGTCTATTGAAAGGTCGAAGTCAGCGAAAAGTCAAATTAAGTGGGTGCAGAATATTGTGGGAAGGGGAAAGAGGGCGCGGCTTGCTGCCATGGAGCTCACCTCGCGTTGAGAGTCCGAGTCGGATAATTCGATCACGACGGGACCGGGACCAGCCTTGTGCTAGGTAGAAAGAATGATTAACTTTTATCCTCGCATATATGTTATAAGGCGAATCTATTTTCCGTCAACCAAAGAAGTATACTTATACATGTGTGTAGGTGCATTGGTTGCATCTCCTAGCTGAGGTCACCTTATTGGCCTGTGAAGCAGACTGCTCTAAAAATAGCCATCGCTCATGGAAACGTGCCGTCTAAAGGGGAAGGCAAGACGCTGCAGAGGATGTCACTTACAAACTTATCATTCTCGATTTCTTCCAGGCGACGTTTGGTACGCATCACGGGCCCTGCCACGGCCATTGCCGCCCCAGCAGCACGGGCCTGCACGACTTTTTTGGCCTGCGAATCTTGGCTGCTGATTTGAGAGGTTGCATGGAAAGGATGTTAGCGGCGGCCTATAAAGGCATTAATTTGTCTTGGTTAACGGGTTAAAAGGTTGTAGAAGAATAGAAGTTAAGCTGAAACTAAGAAGTAGAAGTTAAAGTCATATAGCTACTAGCGCCGCCAAGACAGAATTCGCCACCTAACTATATAGATTAATAATTTTACGTAATCGCTACTACTTATATATTAGATAAAGTATATATATAACCTTTAATAGAAATTATAAATCTATTAAACATCTAGAGGGATTATAAGTTAAGGTCCTTTTCTAAAATATCTACGGAAAAGTTAGGTTTTATAAGTAAGAAGGCTTTTAGTATCTACGAGTATTCGACCCGGTGGAATCTAGAAGACTTACCCTCTGCGAACATCTATCATCCGTTGGCCTGAAACGTTAACATTAAGTATTAATACTAGATAATCATGAACATTCGAGAGTTGTGGCTTTTTACAGTATGGCGACACTTGGGTTGCTCAACGCGAGTGAAGCGAAGGCCACTGACGTGGTGCGGGGTGTGCTCAGGTGGCCTAGGTGCCCAGCGACCCCATGTCAATTCAAGTCAGGCAATCATATGGGCATTGCTACTTCAGGTACCGAGTATCAAAAGCATTTAACACTCTAGTCGGTGCCGGGGGCAGGAGACGACAAAGAACATTAAAGGCACTGGTATTAAATCCTCTATCGAGAGATTAGCCATCTATCTGTCACCTGGTAGCTCAACGTGCATTGATGCCTTGAACAACTTTCCCTTCGTCATATGAAGCCTAGTAGCTAAATGTCTTCCGCTGTCCATAGTCTAATTGACAGTGCCTAGACTAACACAACATCGTCGGTCGGGGTGGACGATAGCTTAATTAGCATATTCTTCGAACTCGGAGATTTCAAGTCGAAGCATCCCCCATGCATTCACAATGAACCAGGCCCAAATTCCTTCCCCCGCTTTCCACAACACTGAGCATATTCAGAGATCCCGACGTCCTCTTGGTGATTTCCACAACCACAAGATTAAGCCACTTCTCTGGACGAATTTCTCACAAACGTTTGAACCCAGGCGGATCTTAACTCCCGCAGTTGGGAGCAACCTCCATCACCAGTTCTTCTCATCCGCCATCGACCCCAATGATCGTTGAAGGCTTCAAACGTAACGAAGTTATATGGCCAACACGCGTTCCCTACGGGTTCGATTTCCGCTTGAGCACGGCGTCTTGATTCTTCCAGACACAATACTGGCCCATCAACACGATCGGTTTCCTATCCGTTCCTTATTTTGCCTAGCTCTAGCACTTCATTCCTTAATACAGCGTGCGGGTTGTGCTGGACAATATCCGAACATCCCTTCTTAGCCTCCTTACACCACGGGTCAGAGCATCGTCATCGATCAGGAACTACGAGACTGGAAGGTCAGTGGGGAACCCCACGACAGGATGCGTCCGTCTCAACGGGGCTTCAGCTGTCGTGCCGCCAGGCGTGGTGGTAGCCAGCATCTCCCGTGAGTCGGCGCCGCTCGTATCTTTTGTGTCTAATCTCTCATCTGCGTCACTCATTTCTCATCCATGTCCGACCGTTCGCCCTCACCACCACTCTCGTCTTCACCATCGTCGTCAAATCCCAGCCCCTCTCCTTCCTCCATCTCATCCTCCAACCCTCCGACGAGATACTTCTCACCCTTGCCCTCGGTGCTGTCAGCCACAACGTTCCCATCTTGGATCTCACAGTTCGTCAACGAGGATTTGTTCCCGACCTTGCTCTTCTTGCCGACCACCGTGCCCGTCAACACGCATTTATCGCCAATTGTCGCGCCATCCATGATAACACAGCCTGTGATCCGTGTCCCTGTGCCGATGGCGACGGACGCGCCAATCACGCTGTTCTTTATCACGCACTGCGTGGCGATAGTGCTATTACTGTCGATGAGCGTGTCGGAGCGGGAGATAGTGACGCGAGAGGCGATCGTGGCGGTGGGGTGGATCTTCGCGGCGTGCGAGAAGGGCGAAGCCGCCGATTTGGAGCCCGCCGCGAGATTGTCTTCTAACGAAGGAAGTTTTGCGAGCGACAGGGAGACAGAGAGGAGCAGCGGCGTGCTGTCTACACGGCGGACTAGTGGCGCGTCGGGTGCGGATGGAAGGATATATGAGAGGATTGGGGGTATGACGGGGATAGGGCCCGAATCTTCGACGAGGGCCCCTTGGGTGGTGTTGTCCTGGGGCGACAGGGTGCGGTCTTCTTCGTCCGCGTGGACGCGGGACGCGAGGCGGGCGGTGCGTGGTGCTGAGAGAGGCTCCAATGCTGGGTGCTCCGTGACGTGGGTGCTACTCAGCGATAGGAGGTCGATTTCTTCTTCGATCGGCCGCTCATGCGTGTGCACATTCCCGTTCTCCAGACGCGGCTGCTGTGCGAATATTTTTCTCGCGCCAAATCGGGCGCGGTAGCCTGGTTTGCGCCATTCTAACTTCGCCCACGTCCCGACCAGGTCTTCGCTGACAGACTCAAAGTCTTCGTTGAAGTTGGCAAAGTCCTTGACCCAGTAAGGGAAGAAGTAGATGTGCGAGTCACGATACTTGGTCATGCACTTGATAGAGCCGTGCTTGCGTAGTAGAGATTGCCGGATCTTGAACGACTTGTCTTCCTCGACTTGGTCCCATAGTTCGGACATAGGCATCGCCCAGACCAGGTTGCGGAGTACGCCCTGGCACTGTAGAGACGCAGTCTTTGCCAAAGGGAGGCTGTGCTCGGAGTCGAGTTTCGTGGTGCACATGAAGTCGCATTCTTCGCCCTTGACGCTCTCCTCCCGGTCCACGGTATTATACCATATTGATAGGCCGCCACGACGACCTCGCCTCTCGCCTCCGAGGGACAGTAGTTCAGTTCGCGACATATCGGATTCCAGGCCTGAGCTCGCACCAATGCCACCAGGCCCACCCACCTGGGTGAAGTACGTCTCCAGGAACTGGTCGCCCGAGATGTCGCAGATCAGGTCACACGGCAGGAGCAAAAAGTCTGACTTGATCACCTCCTGTACCTCTGGCAGTCTGAGTAATTCGGCGGTAGGAGTCGTGTATTCTAGTGATGCAGGGGCTAGGAGATCTGCAGATGGTGAAGGCAGGCTTGTGAGGTATGGATTTTGCGCGAGAGCGGCAGCGATCGTGTCTTTCGATGTCGGCGGCGTGATCAGAGTGATGTCTGTCACGCCCATGCGGTAGCACCAGTCCAGCACATACCAGACCATAGGTCGATTTGCCACTTCCACCAGGGCCTTGGGAAATTCCGCGGGAACGCTGGTGAAGGTGCTGAGCCCAATGCCTGGCCCGCACAGGATCAGAGCCTGGAACCCTGTCTGAGGCATCTTGATCGCTCTTCTGGCTGGATTTGAAGGCTGAAAGTAGATGGTAGGCGGCGCGGTTATATGACGGTGTGGTGACTCATGTCCGAAATAGCAATTTGAAAGAGCGAGATTGCGCAACGGCGACGGCGTCCTGACAGCCGCTCGATCCTCGGTTTGTTCTTGATCTACATTCAGTTGACGATTCAAAGATGGCGGTGCAGGCTGGTATGGAGGAGCTGTTTCTAAGGTGCCTTGTCGCCCTCTGACGATGGCGGAAAGGCGTAAAAATTGGATTCGTGGATTTAGCGAATTGCGGGTCAGGCTGGTGCCAGCACTACCGGTCTCCTGGTTCCGTTGATGCTCGTTAATGGGTGAACCGATGCCATCAACGTCGCCCAGTCGACTGATAGTATTTTCGCACTCTGAAGATATCCGAGCTTGCATGTAGATGGAGGCATCTGTTGCCGGCACGGCGTGGAGAGGGCGTCTGACGAAGCGAACCGCTACGGCTTGGCAGGAATGTGTTACTCCGAGCTGTATACGCTTGCGGCGGCAACACAATGAGAAGAACCACAACGCCGCCGTAATCGGAACGGCCATGAGTTCGTAGTGAAGCTTCGGTTCATTGTTCATTGAGGCAGGCTCATTGCCCGCGCTTGACTCTGGTGCTATTCACCGTCTGACTGGGCCTATTGCCCGTCCGTCAGTTCTCTGCCTGAGCCTGTTGACCCTCCTGGTCCGTACCCCCGCCGTTCTGGCCCTCTCCGCCCGTCTTATCCTCGCGCCACGCCTGTGCCAACAACTCGTTCAACGAGTCCTGGAAGCAGTGGACGTTGTAGTCGACCAGGCCCTTCTTGTCCTTGGCCTCCGGGTTCTTGATGATGGTCACCAAGCAGAGATATCGGTTCATCTCTTTGAGATAAATCATGGAGCCGTCATGAATGATCATGGACGACTCCGTCTCCTCCATCTGGTCTCCCAACACCACGCCATGCTTGCGTTCATGGCCGTACAGGTCGGTGATATCGACAGTGACGTCGATGTAGTCGGCGCACATTTCGTATACCTCCATGTCCACGGGACGCGTATCACTAGCCACGTAGACCTTGGTCAGGATGTCGAACAGGTACGCCTTCGCCATCCCACTGTTGTTGACGAGGGTGTTCATGAGGTTCTCCAGGGTGTCCAGATGTGGTATCAACTTCTGGACAACCCTGGAGAATGCCTCGAAGATGGAGTAGTCGTAGATAGAGGTCATGTGGTAGGTGACATTAGGGTTGATGTAGCCTGCGTCGTTCAAATCATCACCGACACGCTGCGCAATGTCTTGGTAAACCTCAGTTCTGAATTCATCGTTCAAGCTGTCGATTTTATGGATGAAGACCTCGACATTGACGTGGGGGAAAGTGGTCTGAAGATTGAGAATAGTGGTAGTGAGCCGATTCAAGGACTCGGAGTAGTCGTCTTGTGCGTCAATGACCCAGACCAGTGCGCCAATTTCGGAGAAGATTTGGTTGGTGTCGAAAGTCGGGTCGAAGTAGTCAATTTGACCAGGAAAGTCCCAGATCTGGAAGTCCATGAACGAGTGCATCGTGTCTTTCTGAATTTGGGTGGTCGATTCGAGGAAGAGAGTCTCTTGAGGAGGAGTCTTGTGAAAGACGACGTTGGTGATGGATGATTTCCCGCTTCTACACTTTTCGTCAGTGGCCGATGACCTAAGACGATGCTATCAGTTCATACCTGCGCTGTCCCATGAGTAACAAGCGTGGCTTGCTCTGGCGAAGCCGTCGATCCATCTCAGACTCTGTTGGCAGGGCCGAAGACTGATGATTCTGGTTGTGAAGAAGAGGAAGAAGCTTGCCAGGCAGATTTAAAGGTGGCTTGTCTGTAGACTGCGCCTTCAGAGCCAGCTCTTCGTCGCTGTCAGTTTTGAGGAAATCTCTAGGAAGAGTAAAGTCAGCTTCCGGAAGATCAGGAATAAAATCATTGAGGCGACGGTTGATCTGGGCCAATTTGAGACGCTCTTCAAGGCTGTCGACACTCTGTGTGCTCTTGGCATCATTATCTCCTTGGCGTGACATCGTGGTGGACGGCGACTAAGCGACGGCGACTAAGCGAGAGGATGCTGGAGTCGTTGAAGTAACAAGAAGGAACGACATCATCCTCATTCTCAAATGTCCCTGGCGCCTGGCATACTGCCGTACCCGTTGTGGTGCACCTCATTGGAATTTCCTGGGATTGGCATGAACAGGAGCCGTCTGATTTCAACAATAGCTGTCACGTCCATCGAAAAGCACACTCACATTGTCTCATCAAGTTTCTGCACCATTCACATCTACCCCATTGTCCTGTTATCAACCAGTCTGCATTGTGCTTGAATATCTGGGCGGCGCAGAGCAAGCATCTGTATGACAAGGAACAAGCACCCAACGCAGCTTCGGATTCCGACCAAGTCGTCAATGACCGAGAGGCCCCAGGCCAGAGGAATACAAAAACTTCGGACCCGGATGGTACAAGAAGGAGCGAGTGGACCAATCTTACGAAGTAGGAAAAGAGTCAGGTTCCTAACGAGAATGAGCTGCCGGTAATTGCTATTTTGCCCTTCGGTTCAGCAGTCAGCAAGGATGGACAGACGTCAGGATACTGATCCGTCGATTGCAGTAGGGCCTTTGCGATGTGAAAGCTGCTACTCTTTGCGCAGAGGGCAACGGAATCATATTTCGCCGCCGAGCTTAAACTGCGGCCACGTACAGAGGCACCAGTGCACACGTTACGGTGGGCGAAATCGAGCGCGATGAAGGCTTTCGATCTCGGATAGCGCTCTGCACCACCTGTACAAGGTACTCGGTATGTACATGATATTCTCGGTCAAAATGCAGCTTGCGTGAATCATGGAATTGCGTTGTTCTAGCTCTAGCAGAACCACTAGCTAACCTCCAACTACAGTTCATTAACCAAATTACCCTACCTGGTTACCTCTCGTCTCTTGAAGCACGTCGCCACTCTCGAGCAGGGTTCTCTCACCAGAGCTCCCCCTAAACGCGAATCCTTTCTATTGATCGACGGAATTTCGCCTGCTTGTTCCTCTATTTGTCGCGTGACACATGACTGAATGACTGCTGGGTCCATGGGAAAGATACACCACTCCCTTGCTGGGTTCAGATGCAGCTGGTCAGAAGAGGAGGGAACCTAGTAACGAAGTATATCAACCAGAGTTGGTGTTTACAACTTGGACTTCGGATGCGAGGAAACATCCAGGCCCGCTACATCCGTCCGCATGTGCGAGGTCCCAAGAAATCCGGTAGGAGATCTCCCTGACCCTCTCTGAAGAAGTATGAGGAAAGAGCCTACATTTCCGACCGCGATTTGGATGATCCAGAGTCAGAAGCAGGATTATTAGTGAGGAACATTTGCAGACGGGGCTTTGCACCGGCCTCCGGACCACGCAATCGATCTCATCTATAAGGAGACTCGCAGTGATATGCACTCATTCATAGCCGTAAGCCGTCGAACCCAGATATCATCAGGATTGTGCCCAGCAATGAGTTGGTACGCGGGTCCACCGTATGTCTCGCTACTGGTGCAGGAGCAGATATTGTCGTTGCTCGGTGCGGAGTCGACAGGGAGAGGCTTATCCATGGTATTGGACATCAAGTACGGAGCACAGAGATTCAGCTGAGAGCGCAGTCGTTTCGGCTACGGTCAGCCTCACAGTCGTGCAAGGCTAGAAGGATCGGGCTGCCATTTTGAAAACTCTAGCCGATTGATCTGATATGTACGCCGTTACGCTTGCAGGGCAGGCTCTCGGTGGATCCACGCATGCACGGGGATGAGCACGACGAATCGCAAGGACAACGCGGGTACAAGTCACCGAATACCTCGTACGAGTACCTTGACGGGAAAGGGTGCGGCAAAAGTCAACGGTTGACTGCATGCGGCGACCGTAGGTGGCCGCCTTCGGGTTTAATCCGAATCGGCAACGCTTAACGCGTTATTTCTACACAGTAAGAGTGGCATGTCCGTTGACGAGTGCCAGTAATACTACGAGTGCTACCCAGTACGAACTCGCTACCGGGTACCGTGCAGACCCGGCGGATCCTGTGGCTGCGCGGATGATCGTCATCTTGCCGCTGGCAGTTCGAGTCCCAAAAATTTGTCTGAAGGATGTAGTCCGTACCTTGCTCGCCCGCAATGTGCATTAAATGCGGCGGACTAAGCAATACTACGGCATGTTGCACGGGGTAGAGTTACGCTCGTATCGCTTCTGGGACAAGTTTTGAGGACACCTGCAATTGCGCCATGTTGACTGGTGGAGATGTGCTTCGACATCATCGCCAGCATCCACGACAGCCCGCCCGTGCGCCGCTTATCTTCTTCCATTCCTCCTTTCTGCATTGGGACTGTCCTTGTTTCCCAGTCCGACTCCCGTCTAATTAACACATGGCTGGTCTGACATAATGCTACGTTATTTAACGCACGCTGACATTTAGTCTCGCCTCCACTTGGCACACGCGCCGCCCCTTGGTGTCGAGGCTGCGTGCTCAAGTCTCCACCCCTATGATAGTCACCACCCACCATAAATGCGGCCCTCCCCATCCAAGGCATAATCTTCCATGCTGAGGAACATGAAGACGTTGCTGTGACTCAAACCTATATCGTCGGAGACGCGGACATCAACCTCACATCCTTTCGTACCGAGACCGTCACCATGGACGCGTCCCTGTTTCCACAGCCTTGTCGGCTGCTGGGTCTCCCGACCGAAGTCAAACTCCATATTGTCGAGTTTGTAAGTTCAGGACAGCAGCTGCGAGGAAGAGTCCGAATTGACTAACCAGTCACTAGCTCGACAACCGGAGGGACCTCTACAATTTGTCTCGAACATGCCGTATTCTGGAAGACATGGTTATGGCTCGACTGTACCACAATGTTGATTTCGAACTGTCCCAGACTCGCAAGCCTGCCTTCCGCGAGCCAGTCACCCAGTCAGTCCGAAAGCTCACAATCAGGAATGGACGGACACAAAGAAGAAATTCAATGTACAAGCGCAGACGCGTCTCCGACGCAGCCTCTATCGGCGCCAGTATCAATGGCCTCCTTGACAAGATCCCCGGAAATCAACTGACACACTTCGAGTAAGTTCAAGTTCTCGCCGTCAGGTGGTTTCGCAGTCGTTGACCCTTCCCAGGATGTTCCACCAAACACCAATGAGTCCGCAACTCCTCGACTTCCTCGCTCGACGGCATGGAAGCACGCTTCAACACCTCTCATTCTACGACCTCGAATCCTGGCAGGGAACACTCGTGCCCAAGACCCTCAGCAGCCTGGAAGCTCGCAACGTCAATGATGGAGAAGGGGTGGGAAAGATCATGTCCGCGAACAAGAAGACCCTGCAGAGGCTGTCCCTGGGACAGGAGAAGCAACTGATAGAACGATACCAGCAAAACAGACTCGGCCTCTTCAACCAGATCCCTCAGCCGACGGAGAGTTTCTTCACATCAGCGTACGCGCTGGACACATTCCCGCAGCTCCGCGAGCTCTCTTTGTCCGGCTTGGACGTGACTCTCCTCCGCCCAGCCTCGATACCACAAGCTCTGTTCTTCTGCCGCCTCGAGCGCCTGACCCTAGAATCCTGCCCTGGGAGCTTCGACCTTCTGGAGTCAATCGCTAGCACCTTTCACTGGACGACCACCTCTCCCGAAGCACCTCAAACCCCACAAGCCACCCCTAATTTGAAACACTTCCTCTTCCGTCACGAAAACCCCAGCACCGCCCTGAAGGATGCGTTGATCCGCTTTCTCACCTCTTTCACGGGCCTGAACACCCTCTCTTTGCTATTCGAGAACGCCGCCATCTTAGAGCGCCCTAGCACATTCATCGCCGAGCACGGTCCAACCCTCAAAACCCTTGTCTTCGAGTCCCGCATCCAACCCCGCGAGCACTTATCACTGGACACGTCCCGCCCGTTCGGCGTCGGCGGCTACAGCCACGAACTGTGGGAAGAATCCATCAACGACATTGCTCGACTGTGTCCCAACCTCACCGAACTAGGCATGGGATTCCCGTGGACAGATGAAATGGTGCGCCTGAGGAAGACCGCCCTCCCGACCCTACAGCACCTCGAGACCATTCATATACGGAATTTCCCCGAAAATCACGTCTTCAGCCAACTGGGGGACTACAGCATCAAAGAATACGCCACCAAGTTCATTGAGTGGGTGTTTCCTGCTCGGACCGGGGGCGCGAGACCTGCGTTGACACACCTCGCGATCGGCCCTACCATCTACGAAAGCAGGTGGAAAATAACACCACAGCCAGAGCCCCAGTCCCAATCACCGGGAATGGCGTCCGCAAACACGAGCACGACGCAACCGACGGCAACAGCATTCTCCATCCCACATTTCAATACATCCACCTACAGGCCCGCGCCACCGCGCTCGCAAGCCGCGACGCGATCTCAACCCCCCGAGTTTCTTCGAACCCACCACTTCTGCCTCGACTGGGCGAAAACGCGATTCAACCGCTGGAGCGCCTTGATCACACCCGTGAGCGAGAAGTTCATCGAGGAGATCAGAGAGGAGAGACCCCTGCGTGGCGTTTTCGAACAGGTGTGGTTGAGATGAATCAGCGACTGAGTGGGATGACTGTCCATTCAGCGCTATCTGTCTGTCTCCCGACAGGCTTGAATCGTCGTCCGCATCTGTTGTTGGGACCCAATACCCAATACTCCAGACTATGGATCCCGTGGGGATGGGAAGTTATGCCTTTACAACTTTGGATACTGATCACCAGGTGGCGTGATGGATTGGTGCTTTGCCTTGCATTTGCATCGCGTGTTGAAACCTTGACCCTCTTGCCTCTGAGCGCGCATACATCAAAACATGTTACATACGATACCCCCATAGACTACTAATTTTCGCGAGGCCCCAAGGACTGTCCGGTCCAGTGCATGCAGAGCTGTATTTCATCTTTGACGAAATAGAGATACGTACTTAGTAGACATAGAGTACATAGAAAATCAGCCTTCTCCTGCTTCAAATGGATTTCTGGCCCGCCGAGCTGCTTCTACATAGCCAGTCACCCACCCTTCCACTAAAGCCAGCCACCTACAGGCAAGCTTCCATGCAGTTGCAGTTGCAGGTACATGGTTACATGGTTATATAGCTACGCGTACAGTCTATCACCCCGAATGATCCAGCCATCGCTCACATCCTCCGTAATGTAGCTGGGAGGGCCATCCTTATTCTGGAACCCAAGTATAGCGTACTCTGTACTGTGAAGTACAGTACGCAACAAATAGCTGTACCGCGTCCTTCGTATTCTGAAGGCATATACACACGCGTGATTGGAGCGTTGGCCCCTCTCTCCCTCAGCCTCCGAGAGTGGTCAACAGAGGGATTTGGACGTATGTACACAATACATATACGTATACGTACTTATACATCGATATGGATAACCTGAAAACTGGACGAACCACGGGACCTGCATGGGACAATACAGTCAAGTCCGAGTCGCAACGATGACTTCGGCCCATTCTGCCGTGGTCTGGCACGAAGTAGAGGCGGTGCATTCGTTGGTTACGGTACTATATAGATAGAAATCTCACTGCCGAGGTCGCCACGATTTATCCGGCAGGTACATGTGCCTGGTTGGCGTGCTGGTGTTCGTTCCAACGCTTGAGCCGTTGAATCTTCATGTCTTGGGCCGTCACAGGGGCGGTCCTCGCCTTCTCCTGAGCAGAGGTTTGGTTCTTCAGTTGCTTGCTCGGGGAGTGCTGGTGCTCGGTCGTCTTCATCCCGCTGGCGGGCCTTGGGTTGTGGTGGACAATGCGTCGGTGTAGTTTATGGTCCCATTCCCAGGCGCCAGACTTGCCCCCACTTTTCGCCGTGACTCGAGTGCTTGTCAGAACCATGCATTTGTCCACGCCTTTTAGCATGTCGTACATGGTCAATCCGGCCACAGAGGCGGCAGTGATGGCCTCCATTTCCACCCCCGTCTTACCTTCGCATGCAACCGTGGCGGTAACCAGAACCCCGCCGTGGAGAGGATCGACGTCAGCAGCCACATGGGGTTTCTTCCCGTCTATTCTGAAGGCTTCTGAGAGAGGGTACGGCACGTTGTCTCCCATGAAGGGTTCCAAGCGCACTGTAACACCGGTGATGTCGAGCCCAGGGTGGGCTAGTGGGATCAGGTCCGAGGTCTTCTTTGCGGCTTGTATACCTGCGATGCGGGCCACAGCCAGGGCATCGCCTTTCTGAAGCCGCGAACCAAATAACACGCTGTAAGTGCCATCATGTGAGAAAAGCAGCAAGGTGGTGGCCGTCGCGGAGCGGGCCGTGGGTTTCTTCTGTGCAATGGAGACCATGTGTGCTTCACCGTCGGCAGTAAGATGACTCAGTGTTGTGACCTCGTCAGCGGAGGTTGCGGTGCCGTTTGCCACAGCGAAGCCAGAGAGCCTTGCTGACCTCTGTCCCTCGTCTTCCACCGCCACTGGCGCACCGTTCGAAGAAATTCCTGGAGATGGTGAGCTCCCTAGAGGCGGACAAGTCGATTCTGTATTATTACTGTCTCCACCATAAGTGCTCGAGTAGCGTCGAGCTCGAGCCCTTACGATCTTCAGCTTGCGGCGATCCGCGATGTTGCTCATCAAGTATTCCCTGAACCCTGTGCCCTTTATAACGATGTCAGCCGCAGGCGACGCTCCTGACGAGCTTCGTACTCGACTTTCCTCCGGCGTACGCCCAGATGTTGCCGGGTTGTCCTCTGGCAACATGGTAGGGACATGACGATGTGTAGGTTGGCCGTGAACATATCGAAACGCATTATACCTCAATCGTGCTCGCGCCAACGAACTGGAATTACTGAACTTTCTGAATCCGGCGGGTAAAACCGGAAAGAGCGAGGAAAAACAGCGCGTTTGAGACCACGAAGGAGGGGAAACGGAGGGATGTAGCAAGTGCGCTGGTATGAGAGGCTGGCGGAAGGTAGAGATTGGGCTGACGTGGCTTGGGAGTGCTGTCTTGCATGAAGAGGCCGGAGGTCGCTGGGTGACGGGAGCATCATCTACAAGAAAACCAAAGTCAGCGGGATCACTGACCAAACGCGTGCCTTGAACATAGCAAAAGCAGATGTGAGGCAGATGTACGTTCACAGTAGATCTATATTCAATGACATCGTATACATTGCCACATGGCCCTTTCCGTCATGACTGCGTGAAAACCTGGGAGGATAGATTAGAACGTTAAGGCTTACCCACCGATGAGGATCATTGGCCTGTTTTTCATGTTTTCCAGGTCGCCAATGCCAGCATGCTTCTCTTCTTTGCGCTTCACCGCCATGCCGATTACATCAAGCAGTTTGGCTTCCTTTTCAGAGACTCCCAGTACGCCAGTGCTTCCGCTTAGCTGCTGACGACGGTCCATTTCCAGCTGGCGGATCGCTTCCATGGCTTCCGCATCAATGGGCTTGCCATCGTTCGACTCGCGTAGAATGTCACGAAGGGAGACTTCGGCGTTTCCGAAAAGACACACCTTCAGATTACCGTCCGAGGTGATTCGAAGCCGATTGCATGTGCCACAGAAATTGTGCGTCATGCTCGTAATGAATCCGATTCGACCAGCGAAACCGGGAACCTGGTACGTCTTGCTGGTGTCATTCTTGTGGTCCTGGACCTTCTCGACTTGGGGATATTTCTGGCGGATTAGAGCCAGCATCTCTCCAAAGCTCATCATTTTCTTCTCCGACCACTTGTTCCCGTCGAAGGGCATGTATTCGATGAAGCGAACCTCCACTTCTTGGTCCCGGCCAAGTTCCACAAAGGGCAAAATTTCGCGTTCGTTGAGGCCGCGCATTACCACACAGTTGATTTTCAGCTTGATGCCGGCGCCCAGCTTGTTCATTTCGAGTATCCGATTAATAGATTTCATTACCGCCTCGTGACCGTTTCTCCGCGTCATGATCGCGAACTGATAAGGGTCGAGTGTATCCAAGCTCAAATTGATGCCCGTCAGCCCGGACTCAACCATCGAGTCCAGCTTGCGATGTAAGGATATGCCATTCGTTGTTATGCATAGTTCTTTTAGACCGTTACTCCTCAATTTCCCGATTTGATGCATGAGATCCACAATGTCTTTTCGAACCGTAGGCTCTCCTCCTGTTAACCGGATCTTATCCACGCCCTGGTTAACAAACAGTTCCGCAAGATATACGATTTCGGGCGTCGTCAGCAGATGAGCTGAGGGTGAGAGCTGGATGCCTTCTTCGGGCATACAATAGAGACATCGTAGGTTACATCTTTCGGTGATGGATATTCGCAGGTAATTATGTTGGCGGGAGTAGTTGTCGGTCAGAAAGGAGGAGAATTGTCGCGGTTCCTTCTCGGCTCGAAGTTTGTCCAGGCGAGGCCGCTTCGCCTCAGATCCCGGATCACTTTCAGGTCGAGGGCCAGATTCGACTCTGTGTGCCTGCCATTGGGGCAACTCTGGTTCGGGACGCCGCAAAGGTGCATCGGCCGTTGTAGATAGCTGGCGCTGAGGATATCGTGGAGGTTTGGAGTGGCGAAATGATTGTGGCCTCGTTTGGCGGAGGAGAGTCGCAATCAATTGCTTGAAACCGGCCTCGGCCATGATGAAATAGGATAAAAATCACTTGAGGCTCCCGACATCTGGAACGTGGAACAGGATTTTTATTATCCTCTGTTGAACCGTCAGGGATAATAAATCAGGCCCGTCAAAGAACCAATGCCATAGACCGTGACTAATAAATGCTGAACTTGCAAAGGGAGAGGCAAAACCGGCAACGGGCTGCGCCGGCTGTGACGAATCTCGCGCGAGATCCGTACGAGGAGAACGAGTCAGCGTATCACATGACGACACAAGCCACATCTCGGCGCCACAATTCGGCGACTGTTGTGGCTTCGTCCAGAAGCAGCATTTGCAAGAATCGTAGCAGGTCCCGCGTGAACGTATGTCCAAGTACGAGTACCATCAGACTTTTCACTGGCACACTGGTCGTCAACTGAAGGACATGGCGGCCTAAGTGGATATCCTAAATATCCATGACCGGGTAAAGTTTTCTACCAGGGCTTATATCATCAATCGCTGCGGAGTGCAGGCAGCAAGAAACTGTACTTAACATCTGTACGAAGTACTGTACCTCGTACTCTGTAGGATAGACCGGAAGGCCGGCGGATCTCGAGCCTGATGATTGAAGCGGTCCAACTCTGATCGCACACTTGCCGTTGTCACGTGATGACTGCTGGACGCCTCTCACTGCTGATTCAGAAGGGTTTCATGTTGCGCACTGCAAAGCCGATACTCGTAACTCGTATTTGGCGGTTGCTCGACCGCGCCTCGACAGCGTCTATCGGGTCTCCAAGGAGCCAGCTCTTGTGTATGCCAATGATAAAGGGCCAGCAGTGCCAATGCATTGGCAAACACGGATCAAAGAATCGTAGCAGCCTAATGGCGGAGGCGACTACTTATATAATTGGTGGAGATTACGGCAGTGACATGCTGATCACGGAGCGACCAAGCACCGGTGTCTCTCTTAACTCGCTCGCCTCGCCGAAGTGGGTAGCAGCTCGCGAAGCACAGCCTCTGTCGGCCCCGAGTATGTGGTTCGAGAGTGGCTCCTCACATTCTGCGCTGCCAACTTTCTCCTCGCTCATCCTCGATCTCTCTTTGTTCCCTGCTCGCCTGCATCTCACTTGTCCCCTCAATCACTCCCTCGTTTCATCGCCATATCGCTCTCGTTACACTTCATATCACCTCTGATCACCTCGACGACCAATTCTACGAGCACAATCAAGAGGGAATTGCGTTGAAGACGAGCCGAACATATTGTGCCTATTTTTGGCTCGAGTGACCCGCGCAGGCATCTAGGCCACGCACCTCTCCAACCATGAGTTACAACTCAGCTCAGTCGAGCATGGTCGAACTCAACACAAATTTCAATAATGACTACGACTCTTTCCTGATCGACTCACCAGACATCAAGCCTGTTCCGATGCTCACGCCCCAGTCGTCCGTCCCTGCCTCGACTTCGACCCCTACCTTCCCGGGACCGAGCTTTCAATACGACCTGTACCATCAGCAGACTGGCATACCTCGAGGAGCCCTAGCGAGCACTTTCAGCATCAACAAGGCCACCGGGCTGCAATATCATGAGAGCAATGGGGGCTTTATCATGCCTACCGAGACATTAAACATGCCATTGAGCGACCTGGATGACCTTGACTTCTCCCGTAACCCGGGTGATATGGATTTTGATGACTCGCCAATTGGTCTCCCAACAATGTTCTTTGGGGATACTTCATCTGGACCTACTCAGTTTGTCAGCCCAAACACCTTGGTGACGCCGACCAATACCTCGTCTACCCCTATCAAGCGCATTTATCCCGGCATGCATAGCCAACAGGCTGCTCAGGCAAAGGCGCAACAGGCTCAGAAGCAAGAACAGATGGCACGTCAACAGCAGCAACGTCCACAGGGACAGAAGCCTCTTCCCGCTTCATCTCCTACAAAGACGCAACCGGCCAAGGATCCTCTTGTCGAAGAGAGCATCTCCAAGGTTCTGAATCGTATGAGACAGGCCAGCGCGGCTTCTGTGTCCGAAGACGATGATGGTGCGGTCACTGGAATGTCGAACATGCCTCGAATCAAGAAAGATGAGGATGAAATGGATGAGGACGAACGCCTGCTGGCAAGCGAAGAGGGCAAGAAGCTCTCCAGCAAGGAACGTCGGCAGCTCCGAAACAAGGTTTCAGCTCGCGCTTTCCGTTCTCGAAGGAAGGGTAAGTTTTTCCGCTTGATGTACTACCTCCAATGTACTAATTGACTTAACAGAATACATCGGTCAACTCGAAGGAGAGGTTGCCACGAAAGTTCAAGAAGCCAACGATCTGCGTGTCCAGAACCAGCAACTTCGAGAAGAGAACAACCGTCTCACTGATCTTACTCGGATGCTGCTCTCTTCCCAAGCCTTTTCGGGGTTCTTGCAAGAGCTTAGTCAATCTGGTTTGCCGCCACCAAATCTCCAGAAGAACATGCAGCAGCCGAAGCCTGTTCAAACCCAGCCTCAGTCTCAACCTCAGCCAATGAAAAAGGATGTCAGCTCCAGTGCGGCTTCCCAGCAACCTCAAATCGGAATGGCATTGATACCCGAGACTCCCGTCGACTTCTCTGTTCTACAACAATCAAATGGATGGATGAACGCACTCCCAACCAACGACTACCATGTCTACGCTGTCACCGAGCTACCTACACCTCCTATGCTCGATCTAGAAAGCCTCTCGGGGAAGACCTCATCTAACAAGGAATCCTCCAAAGCATCCAAAGAGGTTCCACGACTTCCGGAACTTCCACCTGCAGTGGTGACTCCCACTCCCGTAGAGGCCTCGAAAGTCGATGAATCCGTAACACTCGACCCAGACACCTTTGCACTATACTTCAACTCATCTGACTCTGACGTTCACTGCTCCTCTGAGGGGAAAGACTCTACCCGCTCAGAAGAGTGTGCAAATATCTCAGAGGAAGAATGTATAGCCAGCCTAGAGGAAATGTGTGGCGATCTGGATGACAGCTGTGTTAAGCTCGCGGCGTTTACATGCCATATGGAATGAAGACTACACACAGGTTTCTGAAACACGGGCCCCCAGGATTCAAGAGCCATTGAGGAATTGTTCGGCTCACTTCATTGATGCTAGTACGTAGCTCTTGAAATACACCTTATTTATCAGTTCAAGCATTTCCTTTTCCTTGAAATGCGTGTTTACAAAGCTCGGATTAAAGATCAGTCACATATACGGAGTAGCTCGTAATAGTTGTCCACGGCCCAGAAAGTGCGGGTGCAGTGACGCAAGGCAGCATCGCAGCCTTATCCACATAACCACTTTTTTTCGTACATGACTGATACACGCTGCGACTGCGATTGAAGACAGATCCAGCCGGACACTCATTTGCCGTGACTCTTTTTCAATTTGATATTATCTGCATTCAGACTATCTGCGCTTTGCACAGTCAATTGCGGTGTAGTATGCGGTGACACACATTCCTTCTCAAACCATCCGCCGTGGCTATCTTGATCCGTGTCTTTCGGCAGACATCCACCCCAAGGCCATTCGCCGCGAAATATCTTGCTCCCTTTGATTGCCACATTCTTTCTTCCCGTACCAGACCGTTCCGGCCGCTGCAACCCGTCCACGGTCCCGGTTCGCGCAGACTACACCTGTGGCCGCGGCAGCAGGAGAAAGACCGTCGCTCGTTACACTGGCCAATATTTTGGGATGAAGCAAAGAGCATACGAACAAAAGGTCTTCATTCCCCTGGAGCCCGCCTGAAGGAGGCGTCTGCCACTTCTCAAAATTGCTATCCCAGATTGCTGCAGAGATCCTACCACTCGGGGGGCGGACAAGACCAGGATATCTCGTTGGACCTTTTCACACCGAGCGTCTACAAGTTCGATCGAATGGCACAACAGAGGGCGGGCGCTGGCTCCGTAGGCGTGCGCACCAACTTCCATTTCGAGTTCATTACGACTCCTACCTCAGATACCCCAGGCACAGCCCTACTTCTCCACTTCGCGACGAAAAGATATCTCCTTGGGGAGATCACTGAGGGGACTCAAAGGGCATGTATACAACGTGGTATCGGGCTGAAGAAAGTTCGGGGTCTCTTCCTCGCAGGCAAAACTCATTGGAACAATGGGGGGTTGATTGGCATGATCCTTACCATGGCTGATGTCCAGCAGTCCGAGTTGGATGAAGATGGTGTCAAGCGTCCGAGACTGGACATCCATGCAGGTCCAATGCAACTGCACTCGTTGGCGTGTGCGAGGAGATTCGTGTTCCGGACGGGAATGCCGCTGTCAGTGCATGAGGTTGATGTCCGCAAGACCAGCACCGACCCGCAGCCTATTCATGAAGATGAAAATATCCGTGTATGGGCAATTCTAACCCAAGATCCCTCCGCTGGAGTCGATAATGTTGCATTCGAAGAAACCCAGTTGGACGCCGAGCAGCAAGTTCGGATGAAAGTTGTCAACAACATGTTCGATTCAGATTGGAGACGTGATCAACTATTCCAATCGAAGCTGAAGGACATCAAACTCCCTGCCGTGGTCTACGTGCGCGATCCCGAGTCAAAGGCGCTGGTCTCTTATCCTGTCTTCGACCTGGATACCACACCGCTCCCACCAGACTCTGATGTCCTCCATCGCAATCCCTGGCCTGCCTCCACTGTCGAAGAGCTGCCCCCAGCATTAGGTCTGCCTCGCGGTGCTGTAATGTCATACATCGTCAAGGGCCACCCCCAACGCGGGAGTTTCGATGTGAAAAAAGCCATAGCCTTGGGTATGAAGCCTGGTCCGAAGTTTGCGCAGCTAGCCGCGGGCCGGTCGGTGGAGAGCGATGATGGTACCGGCACAATCATTACTCCGGAGATGGTCCTAAGCCCAACTCGACCTGGGAGAGGTCTTGCCTTATTCGACGTGCCTTCTGTAGCCCATCTGGATCACCTCGTGCGGCATCTGGATGGTCAGACGGGCCAGCTTTTAGAGGGCATAGAAGCCACGGTCTGGATGACACGGGGGGATGTCATACAAACACAACAGTTCCAAGCGTTGGTACATCGACTGGGACGGATCAAGCATATCATCTCTGATGCATCGCTTTGCAACGATCATCTTGCTCACGATTCGAGCGCCCTATCTTCGAGTCAGCTGGCTCAGATCGCCTCAAGTCTGTTCTCGGTTCCTCGTTTCAACAACTTACAAGCGTACCGTCCTGCGGTGGACAAGAATGGGGCCGCGTTACGCTCTCTGCTTGCTGATCCCCAGGTCGTTCTTGCAAAACGAGGAATGAAAGTACATGTCGAGCCGAGTTTCGCCATTGACGAGAAAGAGGTAGCTTCGAACCTCGACTCTGGCTCTTTCGCGACTGTACTGGAACCTGAAGTGCAAGAAATGCTATCGGACGATATATCATCTTACCGGAATGCAACTTCGGGTTTCATTCCAGGTGCCGACTTGCATGAGCCAGAGGTCATCACATTGGGCACTGGTTCTGCAGCTCCTTCGAAGTATCGCAATGTCTCAGCAGTACTCTTACGCATGCCGCAGGGCATGGGAAACTACCTGTTCGATTGCGGAGAAGGCACGCTTGGTCAATTGAAGAGAATGTACAATGCAGAACAACTGGACGATATTCTGTTTAACTTGCGAGCGTTATGGATTTCTCACCTTCACGCCGACCATCATCTCGGTACTCTTTCGGTGCTGACAGCGGTGTATAAGACGGTCAGGAGACTGTCCTCCTCCGAGAGACTGTCTCCATCGCCGCCTTACCTGCTCTCTGAAATCAACATGTTGGACTACATGGATGAGTACCAGTCTATTCTGGGGCTGCCAACCGAGGCGCTGTGCACGCCAGTACCTTGCGACGCTTCTAAGGGCTTGTCGCACCATGGAGAACCCTTTGACATAGGAAAGGATGACCCCTATATCAGAAAATGGCGGACCGTGCCAGTCAATCACTGTCATGGAGCGCAGGCGGTCTCGGTAACCTTCAAAAATGGATTTAAATTCTCCTACAGTGGCGACTGTCGGCCGAGTGAGAATTTCTGCGTCATCGGCGCCGACTCAGATGTGCTTGTACACGAGGCGACATTTGACGATGGCATGGAAGGCGATGCAATGGCCAAGAAACACAGTACAACTGGCGAGGCCGTTGGCGTTGCTATAGAAATGCGTGCGAAGAATCTCATCCTCACGCATTTCAGCCAGCGGTACCAGAAGATACCCGTATTCAGCAGCGTCAAGATGCCAGAGCGTGTCTCTGAGGAGGAGCTTTTGGATGACGTGGATGCTGAAATGACAAGTGGGACCACCCACATCAACGGCGATGGTGCTGATGAGCCTCCACGAAAGCTTGCTCCTACATTATCCTCTTCCTCCTGGGTCGAAGCCGATGCTACGCGTGAGCTTCCTATTGCTGTGGCATTTGACCTCATGCACATCAAGGTCTCGCAGATTAAACACATGAGAAGACTCTTCCCCGCCATATCCAAGATGTTCGAAATCGAGGAGGAGCGACGAGAGAAGGCGCGCCGTGACGCGGCTGAACAGGTTAAGATTGAGGAAGAAAAGAAACGTGCCAGAAGAGAGGAGTCAATGTCGAAGAACAGGAAGAGGAAAGACGAAATAAATAGAGCGAAGCAGATGGAGTCAGGGAACAAGACGAGTAAGAAGACCAAGAGTAAAGCTAAGGGACAAGGAGTTGACCATACGGAGCAGACTCAGACGACGCAGGCAGAAGCTCCAATAGCGAAGGGTGAACGTGCAATAGCAACCAGTCCCAAGGAGCGGATGATTCTTGATGCGACTGAGGCAAAGAAGGCACACAGCAACGGTGTCGATGCAGCTGAGAAGATTATCTGCAGCGTTAACGCGACTGCTACAGGCGTCCAGATTGGCGAGGGCGCCCAGGCAAACATGGAGAATGACCCAGCGCAGAGTGCACACCCATCAAGCTCGACCACTACAAAACACGGACCTCACGATGTTACCGCGGTCGGAGAGCATGAAGTTCCGAGTCCGGCGAAGCGGCGCAAGACTGGGTGAGGATCATCCCAGCTGCTCCTCGCACCTCCCTGCTCAGCCCTCAATATCGTGCACATAACTTCAGCAGGAACAGCATCGGCTTAGGGCCAGCGAGGCAACGCCACTTTGATAGAGTTAGGTGAGAGACCATGTCGCACAGTGTACCATAAAGATCTACTTTCCAATCGAAGCCCTGTACCTTCAGCTTCAAGACCCATCTATCACTTGCGCCGTGTGCCATTGTCATGGCAGGAGTCGCAGCGAATCCTCTGTCATTTACTTAGCGGCGTTCGAAGTGTATTGGTGCCGGTAAGTGCTCCAATCGACTACTTCTACAACGCCGTTGCATCCTAAGACAGCCTTGCGTCCTTGTTACAGTACCATTCAAATCCCCACCGGCAGGCCTCCAAACGCTAAAAGGTTCCCACTGGCAACCCCAAGCCGGGGAAAGGTTCGAGAATCCAGGTTGGTCGGGCATTCAGCGGTGAAGAGAGGTGCCGTTTCTTCATGTTACAGTCAGGTGGTCATGCGCGTTGACTCTCCAACAGACGGGGGGTCATTCCTGATCGTTGAAAGGAAGTAAGATCAAAAATTGTCCCTCTGCGCCAAGTTCAGTATTTCAGCTTTGTCTTTTGACCTGGGGACACATGTCACACTGATTTGAACTTACAATTAAACAATCGGATCTGCGAATCGAAGGGTCTCTAAACCTTCTGGTGAACGTTTTGGGAAATTGAAGATTTCATAAGCGCGAAGCCGAGTTGTCTGCAATTCATCGTCGGATGGAAACGTGAGGCACCTCTTGGTTGCGAATTGGTAACACGACTGCCTCGTCTTCCCACAACGCTTACCTCTTCACCTATAAAGGCAGTCGCAAATGGCCACTTCCTTTGCCTCACAGCGGCGTCACCTATTGACACACCTAACTTCGGCAGACCACAGAGTGTGTATATCCAACAAAGTCATCTTGATGTGCCACAATCGCATACACTACCCCAGTGATTGTACTCTGGTAAGCCATCTGGGATTATATTTCCGGTAGTTGAGGGAGAGCGTCGGGATCTGACGTGAAGCAGGCTCTCAGGTAACCATGCCAGCGATAGCGGACGGGGAAATATATGCCCTTGTCCACGAGCTTTTTGCTCTTCGCTCTCGTCAAGACCCTGATCCAAGCCTCTACGAAATCCTCTCCAAAGACATCATCGACGAATTGGAGGCCATCATAGTGGTTGATGACATGGGACGCAGTGAACAGCAGGATGTTGAGAGTGAGAAGCGACTCTTGGCGCGGATCAAAGTCTTTGAGCGTGATCGAAGAATTCAAAGACTGAGGGAGACAAAGGAGAAACTTGCGTTGGCTCTGGAGCAGTATGTAGCAGCGGTGGAGGCTCATGCTTGGGCGGAGAAGGCGCAGGCGCCGGTTTTGGAAGTAAAGATACAGGCGAACGAGGCCAAGAAGGCCCTGGAGGAGAAGACCTCTGAGTTTGAAGAGGTCAAGAAGACGTTGGAGTGATGGAGGTGTCTTCCGTACGCCATTTTTGCGCAACATTCTTCGAGATCACCTCGGCACGGAAGTTCAGCAACTGCAGTGTGAAGAAGAATTGCCTCTAACAGATTTACGAGCCCTACTGAGGTAAAGGGAAGGGCGGTTTTGAAGGAGAAGAGCCCACTCGAAGACCAGACGTCCAAGGTTGTGAGATGAAGAGGCAAAAGGTGAAGACCGAGACTCGTCGGACTTGTTCACAGTTGTTCGGGTCTTCACTTGAGTTTAAGCCTAGCATCCGCGGTGTTACTTTGCACTTGCAGTGGTGTCGCAAAGGCTGTACAAGGACACAAGGACAAGATTGTTCAATTGTCAAAAGGATGTCAGGAAGCACGAGGCTGCGGCCTTGTCAATTGCCGAGATTGTCCCGAAGAAGAAGACGTCTGGGTTCTTCACCACTTCCTCAGCTTCTCCGGATGGACGGATCTTACGACAATCATACTTGGCATGGTTCTTTCATAATTTTTCATCAGCGCAAACTCACGTGGAATTCTACAGACAGCCGGGACATTCTGTACCTAGGGCGGATGCCCCTCCCTATGCGACCTCCTTTCAAACTTCTTTTCAAGCTTCCGCCCTTTGAGAGCGCCTTTTCCAGCTCCTCAGCTGCTGCCCTCTTTCAAACTGTATATCAATTCCGCGCGCAAATCCGAGCGGAAAATTCAAACCGTGACTCATCGATTCCTTTCATGCTATACCTCGGAATCTAACTTCGAGAGCTAACCCCTTCGTGTCCCTCTTGTGGAATTAGCGAAAACTTACGCCAACAGCTTGGGAATGATCGTGAGGCGCCAAGCTTTCACCAAGGCGGGCTCTATGAAGTGACTGCTCAGCTGGTTCTGCTGTCGTCGGCCCTCCCCTGGTGGACGTTGCGGTGATACCCTCCGAAATGTGCGGCTGACGAGGCTGACCCTTCCCGTGCCCAACGCCGCTTGGCAAGAATTGGTGTGTTGAAGAATACGAAGCCTCGATGTCGACACAACGCTGAACAACACCTTCGGACCCTTGGCAGTACCGGACAGAGGAATTCTCTGAAGCGCGTGACTTTGCACGGGGTACCGGATGTATCAAGCGTAACTGGACCTGCTCTCTCCGCTGTGGTGTGATTGGCGGCGCGGCGACCACAATGTCTCAATGGAGAGCAATCATCGTGTTCACCAGAGACATGAAGGCTCTTTATTTGTCCCGGGATGTGTCCTGCTCGTGTTCCTCCAACTCTGTCGTTAGCAAGCTGAGGTTTTGGTGTCCCGGTTCGTTCGTTCGTCCCTCGGCTAGTCCTAGCATGTCAGCTTGCGACCTTGGAGAGCTCTCGATGGAGAAATCAGGTAGGGAATTGGGCTATAAGAAGTGGCTGCTTATTCGCAACAGGAAGACGTGGAAGTTGCTCTTACCGGACACACACTCAGCCAACGAAGCAACATTTGCACACACACTCTCTCTTCTCGCTCGTTTGACCTAAATCATAACAAGCACTCCCAGCCATGAAGCTATCCAGCACCCTCCTCCTCGCGGCCGCGAGTCTTCTAACGACGACGCAATGCGCACCCAGCGCTCACGCGGATTCTGCCCGCTCCGCCCCAGTAGCAGGAGCGCCCGCCCTTGCCGCGCGCCAGTCATACGACACCTACGGCCTTTGGGCCTATGAAGGCGACTACTACCTCAATGAACTGTACGACTGGCTGTACAAGCTGGTCAAGCGCGACGAGAATTCCGCTCCGACCGAAAAGTCAAAGCGCGACGTCGTCGCACGGGACGAGAGTGGCGCGCCCCTGCTCGCCGCGCGCCAGACATACGACTACGCCATCACCGTGGATTCGTACGACGCCATCTACCAGTACCAGCTCTGGCTGGAGGACTTCCTGTACTTGGTGCAGAAGTATGGGAAGGAAATCAAGGTCACAGATCCGAAGTTGCCGCAGCCCAAGCCGTTGTAGGACGGCACAGGATGGGTGATCAATCCTATGTACCTGTAGGGTTGATGAGCCCGGATGCGCGGGTCTTGCATTGTGGGGATGGGGCACACCTAACAGGGAAGAAATAAAGTCGTTCTTGGTCGGCTGGAGTACAGTACAGGTCTGGTTCAAGTGTGGTGGTGAAGAAGGCAGGCACTAATCAAGTCGGACTGAGATCGCTCAGGTTACAGACCGGCTCGCGAGCCAAGTCGACCTGTCGAAGCGGAAGGAATAGTCACGCAAGGGGCCATAGGTTATAATTCATCGTTCATATTTTATAATCAAATAGTTTCAGAAACCCATTTCAACTCATAAGCCTCCTCGGTCAATGAAACTCGTGGGAAATACGGATGCTCAGTATTCGCAATGTCTTCGCAAGGTCTTCTCCCTTTTTGACCAAGTATCTTCCCTTCTGCTCCGTCAATCCACAAGGCACTTAAGGGATACTAACTAATAGGAGCTTCCGTCGTGAATAAAATGAGTAGGTCAGCCCGTCGTGAATTGTCCGAACCGGGTGGATGGGGAGTAGTCACATCTCAGTAGCTACTGGAGTACTCTGTCGACCTACGCGGCATTCGAGCGGATAAACGATATGACATTTACATGACATATGGGAAGAGGAGGAGACCTCTACCTCTACCTCTACCTCTACTACCTTACCCGTCAACTACCCTGCCCACTCAGATTTTGGAGGATCGATGTAGCGAAACACATCACACACATCTATCACTTTAGTGGAAATGGCGAACCGTAAAACTGTGGTCTGCCACCCGGTATACTCGGTCCGTACGTACTCTATTCTTCTCAGTAGAAAGTCGAACCAAGGTTCAGCATCATTCCTTGTTCCTATGCATTAACAAATTAATCCCCTCTGCTAAGGAATACGCCGCATGTGCTCCTCTGTTCCACGGTGCTCGTCTCTGCTGCCCGAGCCGGTGCCGGTGCCGGAGCGTGTCTACTCCTTGCCTTTTCCCTTGTCTTTACCATAATACCAGCCCAAATCCTCGCGATCCTGAACGTGGCCTCCGTACGCGGAACTCCAAGTCGTCTGGCGACTCTCATCACTGCCACTATCGCTCTTCACCTTCTCTCCTGCATCGTAGTAGGGACGACTCGGGCCGCCTGATCGTCTCCTCCGCGTACAGACCGAAGTCGAGGAATCGCTGGGCAGAGTGGAAGCCGAGACCAGCGACGGAGTCATGGTTCTTGCGGTATTGCTTCTGCTTCGGCTTCTGGTCCGACTGCCCTCGTCATCATCCAAGATAGTTCCCCGGGTGACGTCGCGCACGATGCGGTCGATGTTCGCCGAATGCTCGCTTGGCCGTTTCGTCGGGGAGAGTCCTTCCGGTGTCAAGCGTTTCTTCGTCACCGTGGAGATCGAAGTTGAGGTTGACTGGGGCAGGGTCGACGAGGATGATTGCGGCAACGCTTGACCTGGCGAGGGCATATACGACGAGACGACTTCATCGTAGAGCTTGAGGAATTGCTCCGTAGAATCCGACTTTGTTCTGGGTGTTGCGCGAGGTGCGCGTGGCGTGGTCCGCGCATCTAGCTTGGAAGATGATGGCGCTGCGGCCGGTGCTGGCCGAGATCGCTGGCCTTGTCGAGGCGCTGGTTCAGGTGGGATCTGCTGAACATCCGCGCCATGGTCGGCCTGTCTCAAGGGCGTAGCTGACGAATTGCGGAGGTTGGTAGCGGTCGATGTGCTCGAGTCTCCGGGACGACTAACCTCGTTGTATAAATTCGGAAACAGCTCGGATGCGGAGGCCGGAGGGGAGATGTGCCCCTTCGGCGGTGAACGTACCTGTTCTAGCCTCGAAGGCCGTTGCTGTTGCTGGGTTGCTAGCCGTAGACTGGCGTTTGACTCTGCGAAAGGCGAAGACTTGAGAAGGTCGGTGTACGTCTCAGCGGGATTGGGATTCTTTGCTTTCAACGGACGTCGAGTCTGCCGAGTGCTACCAGCTTTGGTCTGTTCCTCGGCCACTCTCGAGAGGTTCCGCCAGCTTTGACTCGGAGACATGTAGTCATTCCGCCCGGGGGTTTTCGGTGGGGAAGAATAGACGCTTGAACCGCAATCCGTTACTACACATTGTTCAGTATCCCAGGAGTTTCGCGATGGCACATTGGACCTCTCCCAGGTATCTGTTGACATCACAGAGCTTGGACGCGCCGGGCCTTCTGGAGTGCTTGGACGAGGCAGAAGTGTTGACGATGCGAGTGTTGGCTCCTGAGGTGCTGGCTGCCCCCACAACGACCTAGGGGGAACGTATTCTTGCTGCGGTTGCACCACTTCATGCGCGGTGTCTTGATCATCCTCTGTCACAACATGCAGACGCTCGTCCAAATAGACGCGGATAGTGACGCCTGAGTCTCGCTCGGACTCGCTTTGGTGATATGGGCTTTTGCCTTTGGAAGAACAGTCAGCGGAAACAGTATTCATGGTCAGAACGGACTCAGAAGGATGCTTCGTGGGCGGTGAGTATGTTGTTCTTGGCAGATATGGAGTACTTGTTAATGCTTCATAGGGGTCCATACCTTCGAGATGGGCTTCGTTTGTGTCTCCAATGAACTCTTCCGGTTGAACGCCAGAAACATCCTGGGCCACAGGAATCTCCTGCGGCCTCGGTTGGTGAGGTGCTGAACGGACTGGATAGCTCCAATCGTACGGGACTTCTGTCATGTATACCCCGTTGGCGGGCCCACTCTTCTTGTACTGATGGGTTTGTTGCCTGAAAGCGTCAATCTCAGCTCTTGCCTTCTTCATCAAGATCGCTTCCTCATCGTTGTGCAGGATGACCATATCGAGATCGACGTCGGTGCCGGTCATCTCTTCGACAAACCCTGCCAAAGTCGCGATCCACACATGAACCCACTGCTGAAGCCTGGGATTGCCGTATTTAGCGACGAAAACTCGGGTTGCGCGTGAGCGGAACGCCCACCTGAGGTCAAGAAGGATCTGTATGTCGCTTGTGATCTTCGAGAGGATGCACGCTTCGCACCGGTCAGCCTGGTATTTCCACTTTAGATCCCGAGACGAAGCCATGAAAGTCCTCCGGTACTGTCTAGGGTCAAGCCAGAGGGCATGCAGTTCTCGCAGCCTCTTGATACGGGTGGACAGCTCTGGCATAAGCATCTCGCTGTGGGAGATGACATTGTTGAGGCGAATGCCGACTTCGAGTTGGACATGATGAAGCACCGATCGAACGACGTCGTGATTCAGGCACTTGTGTAGCGGGCAGAGATGGCCACGGGACGGTAACAGGAAGTTTTCCAGCCGGCTTGATCGGAGGGACGATGGTAGGGATTTTGCTCCCTGAGCGATTCTCAGTGAGAGAGCCTCTGGATCCTCATTAGGCCGGAACTGCAACAGTTTTGCAATTGCAGGAACAGATTTTTGGGGAATATCTTGGATATGCATCTTGTAAGCGGGGTTTCACAGCACTGGCGGCTATGGGGGACTCACCTGGTCGTATCTAGAAAGTTGGTGTTGGTATTGCGAGAAAGGGGAAAATAGGAAGAGTTCGAGCTCAATGAGATTTGTGACAAGTCCGGTGACGGCCGTCCAGAATTTGGTTTGCTGAGCCGTGCGATATGTGCAGGGAGAAGGTTGTGAAAAGTTGGACAATGTGACAGCAAGACTTGATGATATCGTGGCTATCGATAATAAGACAAAGGCAACTCGACAAAGCACGGCGCATCATCCCCAAAGGATGGCTTTGAAGGACGACAAAAAGGAGCCTTTGTGGACAAGAGCACAGAGTTTTGGCATCTCTTTGTTCAGCCACCAGTGGTCTATGACCGACAGAGGAGCCAGAATCCAGCGTAATGGGTGGTGTCCCCGATTGGCGTAAGCACGTACAGATGAAACCTACTGTGACTGATGACATCGAGATCTGGTGCTGATCGGGGGTAATGGTTGACCGTTCGAACGCAGTGGAAGTTGAGTCTTGTTATACTGTGCGCTTTGAGCACCCAAGTTTCTAGCCCAGTCATAATTGTACACATTATCATGATCCGCAACCCCTGCAATGACCATGAGAGGGCACATAAGCCTGTACTGAGAGCCATAAACCTGTGCCTGACGTGCGTCGACTCAAAAACATGTACCATAGAAGATCGCGTGCATTAATTGCTTTATACAAAAACTCCCCTCAGTGCATTCCGTCTGCGTGGAGAATCGCAGGACTCCTGGAATGAAGTCCTGCGATGTGATCGGATATTGACTTGGCATCAAAGCCACTCTTGCGTCTGGTGCTTCGCCGTGAGGATTGCCTTACTTCTCTCTCCTCCTTAGCCTCCTCTTCGAGTATCTGAGGACCGCCATGTTGTTTGTCGTCGAGGACCTGCCTCTGACTTGAACGAGCTTGTTGCGCCGCATATTGCATGTCGATCTCAGGCGAGTTAACAACTGATGGCTGAGCCGCAGCATCCGCGTCGACCTTCCTCTGGGCGGCGATCCTATCGCGTTGATAGCGGGCCGAAACATCTCCGCCTGTCCATGCGGTGCCAAGAACACGATCCCAGAAGGTGAAGAATGGCTGAGAAAAGTTGGTCTTGATGCCCCAGCTCTGGTGGTGTACGTCGTGGTAAGCGGCATTGTTTGAGGTGATGTGCTGTAACGGATCCCAGGGGAAGGCGTAGCCACAATGATCGTCGACTGTCTTGATTGTAGCACAGGTGAAGAAGACCATGCCCTGTCGCACAGTCATGCCTGTTACCAAGTATGCTACACCAGTTCCGAGCGTGTCGAGCATGAAGCCTTCCAAGGGGTGGTTGTAAAGAGCGCCGTAGGCATATGGAACATACAGCCGGTGGTGTCGGGAGTGGAGGGTGGTGTAGAGGAACTTGTTCATGTGCATGGCCCGGTGGAGGAAGTATTGCCATGTGTCCACGATCAAGATGGCAACAGTGAATTGGATTAACTGAATGCCAATCCAGTAAATGAACTTCGCAGCTGTCGTTTCCCACGGTGCGAAAGAATTTGTGGGGTATATCCCTCCAAACAATGCTCCGGCAAGCTGAGGATAGCTGTGTTGCACCTTTCTCCCCAAGGACAAGGAGTCGATGCCAACGACCCTGAGCAGACCTGGGAGGTATGCTTGTGACAGGCGCAAGCGCTGAGCCCAGACTGCAATATCATACTCTTCTCGCCCAATGGTCTCGACGGGATCAAACTGCGCAATAAGCAGTCCGAATGCCGTCTGTATAATCTGTTGGATGATGACATCTCTGAGTACTTCATATCTGGTGACGTGATTGCGTTTGAGGACTTCGGCTGGAGTGTGCAGTCTGTATCTCGAGCACAAATCGTAGACGTCCAGAAGGTGGAAGAAGCCAGACACGACCCAGTAGGCTAGGACAGGCGACAGCAATTGCAGGACCGGGTCCGAGATGCCTGGCAGCATGGACGGGCGGGGTGTGAGGGTATATGAAGGGAGGGGAGGCAGCTCTGAAAAAGTGGCGTCCGGCATGTTGTCGACCATGCGATTAAGACAAGACAAGGCTCGAGAGCAGGGATAACTAAAGTGGTTTTCGTGCCGATTACAAGTATGTCGGTGATATTATAGGAGTCGTGGGCGGGTGACTCGGATGGAGGTGGAAGGGGGTGGTCGGACAAAGGAAGGATCTTTCTAGCTGGTGGCCTGATAGAGAAACGAATTGAGGAACAAAAGGAAGCACTGAAATGAAGAAAGGAGAATGTAGAGAGAGTGAAAAGGCGACGAGCCGGTGTCGCAGGTGGAGAGACCTTTGAATGCAGAAAACAAATGCTGAGATGATCAGGGCTTAAGGAGTCGCCGGAGATGAAGTGCATAGTGACGATGCGCGAAATTGGCCACCGGACGAATCGCTCTTCGTTATGCAGACCCGGCGGATAAGATTAGATCTTAGCAGTCACGTGCACCGGAAAACCCTATAAATTTTTGGTGGCAATGGCCAGAACCCCACACTGCTGGCGAGTGGGCCGGAATTTCAATCTTTGAGCCCCTCGTTGACAGCCTGCGACGATTCTTTTTTTCCGCCAGTTCACTTCCACCACTTTGACAACTCGACCTCTGCTGTACACATCTTCTTCCTCCGATTCCCCGCGTTGCTCAGCGTTCTGTCAAAATGATCATCTACAGGGTAAGGAGGAGACACAGGTGAAATTCTAGAAAGAATTTTGCCCATCCTGTGGTTGTCGCAAACTGACACCTCTTCCGCCTTAGGACATCGTCAGCGGCGACGAGCTTGCCTCCGACACTTCCAACATCATCGACGTTGGTAATGGATTGTGGGAGATCGATGGCAAGATGGTCACAAAGGGGGCCGAGAACTTCGGTCAGTCGCAACGGACACCCCTCTTTCCATCTCGAAGTCCTTGCTGATTTATTGTGTGCTAGCACTGGAGGGCGCCAACCCATCTGCTGAGGGCGAAGATGCCGACGAAGGCACCGACGATACCAAGGTCACAGTCCTTGATCTGGCCGACCAGTTCCGTCTACAGAAAATCGAAGGCGGCATGTCAAAGAAGTCGTATCAGGCTGAGCTCAAGAGTACGTCGCACGTTCCAGTAGCCATAGGCGATCGGACAGCTCCACTGACTTTTACCTAGAATACATGAAGGCTTTGACCGAGAAGCTGAAGGAGAAGGGCACTCCAGAAGATGACATCAAGAAGTTTCAGTCCGAAGCCCCAGCTGCAGCCAAGAAGATCCTGGGCAACTGGGAGAACTACGATATCTACCAGGGAGAATCCATGGCCGAGAACGGCATGTATGTCCTGGTCGACTTCCGGGAGGATGGAATGACACCGTATGCGACCCTCTGGAAATGGGGCCTCGAGGAATACAAGGTGTAAGAGAGACTTCGGCAATGGCTGGATGCTTTCAATTTCCGCGGGTGCATAGCGATAACGTGTTATCGTCCAAGCATGTTACGAAAACCAGAGTCGTCGCTTATGTCTCTATCTTCCGTCAGAAGCACGACCTACTTAGATCCATGGCAATTCATCGTGCCGCTTCGGCAACTTGCAAACTAGTTCACATGCAAGAAGAGAAGAGGTGGCAGAAACCTCACTCAGCAATGTCGCCGACCATTGGGCGGTCTCAACACGTCGTTCCCCGCAGCCACCCCCGAATCATCATGCCATTGGGTGTCGCTGCTACGAGAAGGAGAAGGCGGAGTGATGCAGGCAACGCCCTTTCTTGCTCCATAATAATATTGTTGCCTCGAGAGCCCATCCATACTTTCTTCGCCAGATCGTCATATCTTTCGCATCCCCTCACTAGGTGCATTGCTTTGGGAAGAAGCGATAACCTTCCAGATACCGACAAACCCGTATCCTATCATTTCTGTCCCTTCGCTCGCCCCGTCATTCGTGAAACTGCCCTCGTGCTCAGTTTCCGCTTCAGAAATCTACCTCAACATCGATCTGTTGGCCGCCTCACTGCTCATGACACGATAAACGAGAGTCTCTAAGCCCACTATGGCACCTTTCCTCCGCGACATATTGATCTTCTCAACTCTCCTTTCTTCCGCGATTACTATCCCGACTCGCGAGTCTTTCCCTCACACGTCCCTTGAACCGAAAGTCGCCTTTACCAACCGAGATAAGCCAGCAGGGCCATTTCGCAGGCTGCGCGATGCCATTATAGAACGGATTTGGTCAATTCCCGGCAAATCCCCTCACAATTCCTCCCAAGGCTCCAGACTACCAAAGGCGCCAGAAGGCTTTCGCGCCCGCTACGGCGGCGATGTTGTGTTGCGTTTCCGAGTCAAGACGCAGGAAGAAGCGAAGGCCATATCCGAAGCGTCAGATATCCTGTATTTGGACATATGGGAAGCAACAAATGAATGGGTGGACATACGGATAGCAAAAGAAGTGGTGCCCTCTTTTATCGGGCTTCTTCCGCCATCGCTACACGACTCATATGTTCCCCTGATACACGATCTCGCTCGTGCAGTTTATGACACATACCACGACTCGTCCTCGACGCACGAAAAGGCGTCGATGTCGAGCTTCACAGATGCACACGACTGGCGACTGAAAGGCAACACTCCTCATGATCTGTTCTTCCAGGACTATCAGCCTCTCAGTGTCATGTATCCGTGGTTGCGCCTGCTCGCGTCCCTCTTTCCAACCCACGCGTCCTTGACAACCATCGGCACATCTGCTGAAGGTCGCGACATTCCTGCATTGCGGATCGGCTCCCGTTCTAACTCTACCACAACGGATACGCCCAATCCTCGGCATACATTGCTTATAGTGGGAGGCACCCATGCTCGTGAGTGGATATCAGTGTCAACAGTGGCCTTCATCGCCTACAATCTCGTCACCCGATACGGCCACCCTCAGTTTCCTGAGGTTACCAAGATACTCGATCATTATGATTTGGTCTTCATTCCTGTCCTGAACCCTGATGGGTACGAGTACACCTGGACATCTGACAGATTGTGGCGCAAGAATCGGCAACCTACGTCCATTCCGTTCTGTCCCGGCATCGATTTGGATCGCTCCTTCCGGTTCGGCTGGGACGGGTACGGGAACAGGGACAATGCCTGTAGTGACGACTATGCTGGTCCGGAGCCACTTGCTGCTGTCGAAGCTCAGGTGTTGACCGAGTGGGCTAGGAACGAGACAACCTACAACAACGTCTCTTTCATGTCATATCTCGATTTCCACTCCTACTCACAAGAAGTGCTGTATCCGTACAGCTACACCTGTGACACCGCTCCTCCAAATCTCGAGGATTTGGAAGAAGTTGCGCTAGGCATCGCAAAATCGTTCCGCCTGACCAACGGGCACTTCTACAATGTAGAAAGCGCCTGCGAGGGCGACATTGCTGTTCAGAGCGAAATGAAACAGACTCGAGTCCAGATAGAAGCCCAAGGTGGGTCGGCCCTGGATTTCTTCTACCACGATTTGGATGTGAAGCTCGCATTCCAAATCAAGCTTAGAGATACCGGGACCTATGGCTTCTTGTTGCCAAGATCACACATTCTGCCGACTGGTCAAGAGGCTTACGAGGGCGTGGTCGGTTTGGGACGATGGATGCTGGGCAATCATGGCATTGAGAATATCGACGACCCACGTTCAGTATGGGGAGAGGAGGACCAAAGCGCCTTTCTGCAGAAGGCAGAAAGCACTCTAGGGACTGAAGATTCGATCAACGAGGAAGACTACGATTTTGACGACAATGACTTTGAGCTGAGAAGGAGACGGCGAAGATGACAATTTCTTTTCAAATTTTAGGCGGCTCAAGGTGATCGCGTTTCATGAACATTGTCTCGCCCAATCGAATTACTTCCGCGACTTGGGCACCCAGAATGGTGTACCTACGCCTTGCGACAGTCTCGAACGACAGCGTTGGTGTGTCTCGAAATCGAGATTTGATGCTCTAAGGTGTTGGGAACCTCAGGGACTGAATGGTCCATCAGTCCTGGCGAGAATTCCGATGCAAAATGTCGTACGGAGCACGGATGGTCTAATCAAAACATTTATAACATATATGTACAAAAAGATACCCCGAGCACAACAGTCGGATCAAAGGTTGGCGGGTCTCGACTCCTGCGTGATCTCGAAACCAAAATTGGAGACGGGGACCACGTGGTGCTGTTCGACAAGATCCAAACTTCAAGGCGAGCCAGGCCGGATGCAGGGGGACCAGGGTCCGACACTCTCTCGACCAGTTTTAAGTGGCTGATCCCCGGTAAATTGAGGTGCCGGAAGGAGGTCGGCGGTTACCCTTTGATGACTATTGACAAATGAAAAGGGGCCTGCATCTGAAATGAAATCAGACTTGAGTCTGTGAGCTCTTCCACCGCCCTCCCTGGCCAGCTATTTGCTCCAGAGGTGACTGTTATTCTTGCTCTTTGACGACAGTGAAATGTAAGTGCGATCGGGCTGCAGCCATGGGGGCTGGGATGAGATGAATGAATAATGAATGATGCAAAAAGAGTCACGGTTTGTCCGGCCTTCGCCATCCGAGTCTAAACCCCGTGTGGCACAGTCACTGGCCAATCAAGGAGCCACTTGCACCACTCCAAAATTGGATCTGAAGCTCAAACCCTGATTTTGGCCTTCATGACATCCACTTCATCACGGTTTCTGCGCCGCCTTCGTCGCCTTTGTTGTGCTCGTGGTGCTCGACCAAAACCCTATGTGCCTTATCTGGCCATCCTTTTATGCACGTCGGCCGCTTCCAGAAGTCCGTGGGCCGCGCCAGCCTCTGCGCTTGGCCTGAATCGACTTCCGATCGACTTTTGTCTCGAATCGAACAGTACTGGTGTCTCGCTTGAGCTACCGAGGGCGCGGAGTTCGCTCGAGGAGTGACATGCCCGTCAAGATCACTATGTACGTGATACGGGACATGGACGAGGCAGCCTCATGTTCGTCCCGATTTCCCAGCTGCAAGTTTTCATTTGCCTTGTTCGTGTTCGACTGAGTTGTTTATTTCGCACCATCCGTCCATGGCAGCGGCATCTCCCGCCTTCATTTCATGTTTCTCGACCTCTTGCTCTCCGCCATCCATATAGATACCTCCGTCTGCCAATGTGGAGGTACCCGTCCTTCATTCTCTGACTGTAATCTACTCCTTGTACTCGCCCCATTCACTGATAGCCAGTCAACTGCGCTCCCCGCACTCTCAGTCGTCGTTGGTCGAGACAACCTCACTCTGACCTCAGTAACCGCCGGACCCTGATCGCTCCTGCTCTCCTGCAATCACCATCATTAGGCGCCTTACAAGACTCGACCTGCTGCTGTTCACGCCTGCCTCATCTCCTCTAATTGGACTCAACTCGAAGTCAACATCGCTCGTCGTCGCTCATCCAATCCTCAAACACACGCGTACCTCGCCAGTGCTCATTGTCACTCGGTTTCAGGTTCCCACAACGGGCATACTCCACTCTGGCTTGTCGGTATGCTGCCTTTGCAGAGCACAATGCAGGAGCCGTACCTATGACTTAGGCCAACCTCGGTTTCAACGTCTACGCGGAAATAGATCTGACCTGGACCCTGCGGATCTTCCCATCCCGTTGGCGTTACCTTCCTTGGCCTGGCCTGGACTATATCTCATCCAGCAGAGGCACTTCGAAAGGACCTCTCTACCCCTCGACTTTATACTGCCTATCCAGTGGCCTGGTGCCTTGTATAACGGGCTGTTGGTCACATTGTTCTCGTTTATTAGCATTTTCTTTTGTGCATCTATTCGCTTGATACCCCGGGTTATACTGCTGGACAGCAAGCCCCAGCATAGGCAGTTGGGATTTGGTCGGGAAAACACAAAAGTTCTGCTTCTGTTTCAAGCTTCGGCTTCACCTAAATACACATCAAAATGGCTCCCACAACTCTGGTCACCTTTCTAGTGTGCGTCAAGCCCTCTGTCGCCGTCGAAACAAGCTGACAATGATTGCAGCCGCACTCCACCTTCAACCAGGTCAGTCCAGCTGTATGGCTCCTGGGACAATTTCTCCACTCCGTATCCCATGCAAAGGGACACTCGTACCGGGCCCGAACATTGGTCAGGTTGTCATAGCTTCTCGAACATCATCTGTGATGGGGATATAGCGGGCAACAATACGCCTAGGGAAGGAGGACTAAAGATGGGTGGGACGTATTGGTACTACGTAGGTGGAACCTTGTGCTCCTGAGCATGCTTTCAGCTTACCATTTCTTCACAGTACACACTGGACGACGAGATCGAATTCCACAACTCAGCTGAGCCATCAACAACCACATGCCCCATGCTTCCCGGCCAGCTAATCAACGTTCTGAACGTTCCATTCGCGCTAAGCAGCAGCGGACGGTCTCGAAATGACAGCGTGAGCTCCATAAGCTCCGACTACCGCACTATGAATCCAACAGACAAATTCCTCAATCCCCGGCCAGCCCCGGCAAAGCCAAGACTACCGCGTCTGAAAACTTCCCCAACCTTCTCACAGATACCATGGTCTTCTTCCAGTTCACCAATTAGTGCGACCTCGGTGTCTAGCAGGAGAGGAAGATCTAGTTCATCTCGTGCACCATCTCCGCCGGGCAGTGCCAAGATCCTAGCGCTCGTTCGGCCAAAGCCATCTGCTGAAATGCCTAGCAGGTCCACATCACGGGGGAGCAACCGGTCTGTGGGCATCATTGGAGGGCTTCGAGCTTTAGCATCACCACTCTTGATGAGTCCAGGATGGCCTTCAGAAAGAGGCCGAACGCCCACAGATGATATCAGATCGCCAGTAATTCGCTCACGAGCCACTTCTGCAAGAAGCGTCACCCCCAAGCGAGCTCCCCTTGGGCCAACTTCGCCAACCTTGGAGGAACAGGGCAATCCTTCTCTGGGACCTATACGCGAGCTTGCATTCCGTAAAGATTTCAGCGACGACGCCGAGAGCTCGGCGAGCGTACCTGTTTCTTCATTCGCACAGCATCGTCGACAACGCTCACTATCGCGGGAGCCCTCATCTCTACGCAATACCCAGCAGTTGGACACATCGCCGGACTCGACTACCTTCAGCCACACCACTGTCCCCTATCATCCCCTGGAGACCCTGAAAGAAGTTGCTTCCGCAGCCAATACACCTGTCTGGCCTCTCACAGCGCTGAAAGTTGATAAGGACGACGCGGTGGACGATGGCCTGCAGCTTCTAGATTTAGAGAAGAGGTTACCCACCTTACCGAATACACCGTCCTCAGCGTACCCGCCTAGCGCGGTGGAAGGAGATATTCAGGATGAGGAACCAGAAGACATTGCAAATCTCCAAAGCCATTTCTCTTGCACAACCGTGGACACTGAACCACGAACGGACAGTTACGTCCATAACGACAACAGCCGTTTCTCAGACTGGACGGATGCACCGACCAGGCTCTCACCACAATCAGAGTATGCCTCGAGTATTCTTGACTTTGAGCCAATCAGTCCGCCGCCCGGGCTCACACTGGACGACAGCCAGAAGGATCAGCAGCGATTTGGGCATCAGGGGTACGGACCTCTCAAACAGGACGGTCTGCCGTCGGCCTCGAGCTTCTCGACTGTCAGCTCCATCGCTTCTTTGGCAGCCCCCGGCTCGCAAGACAATCTTGACAGCGCCAAAAGCGGACATTTCTCCTGGACCAAGTTCCAACATTACAGTTTGCCCACGGAAGAGGTTGGATCGGGAGCCACGCTGAAGCCGGCGCCAGCTGTTGAACATGCCACTCCCCTTGTTGTGAATGATCATCACGCGGGTGTCTACCAACCTCAAGTAGCAGGTGGTCAAGATGCATCTGTTCCTCATTCTACCAGTATGCAACAACTTCTTGACGAATTGAGCTATCTCGGCGACATTATTCAACAACATTAACATTGCTGCGCACCCAAGCCTTACATTATAACAAGCTTCGTCTACATGCTTGTAGTCCGCTCTTTTCGACAATTTCTTGAGATGGTCTCCAGCAGGGTTTGTGAGCGAATCTCACAATGAATAGTACTACAAGCGACTGTATCGGAGAGGTAGTTATTCGGGCTTGAAGAGAGGGATATCATGTACTCAAGGTATGAGCGTGGGTTTCAAGGTTACGGGATTTCTTTGAAGGGATGAGTGAGATAGATGACAGCCTCGTCGGCGGGTGACAAGGCTGCGCGAGGCTTGGCAGGGATTGGCTTCCAATCAAGCACCTTGCCACTAATTGTGATGTGGAATGACAGGCGACACCTCGACATGGACGTACAGTACATTAGTAATTTTCAGCATCTGTAAGAGCACAGAGCTACGAATGATGAACCCAAGTATACGATGACGGATCTGCTCGATTTATAGAAGAGGCTCTTGTGCTCCGCATCGCTCGTCACGCGTCCATTCGGTTTGTGAGACGCGTCGCAGGTGGTGCTCCTGCCAAAACAACACTCGTCGCTTTCAAAGAGGCAACCGAGGGATTGCTTTCTCCCGTCGACCAGACTCCTGAAATCGGCTATTGCATCGATAAGGAGCTACTTGGTCAGCAAAAACCCCACCGTCCACTAGCCGAGGACAAGAGCAGCAAAAATGCATCAGATATCCGCCCGGACGGCGGTTGAGCCATTTCAGCCCGTGCTGTTCGCATACTGTCCGACGATGGATCTCGTTGCAACGACTACGAGCAAGGATAGCGTAGATGTTTGGAGGTTGAATGGGCAGAGAGTGTTTGGCGCAAATTTCGCCAAGGAGGAGCAGGAGGGGCATGATGGTGAGGTTAGGGAGGCCGAAGGAGAGAAGGAGGCGAATGTTCGGGGTGTTGTTTGGAGGAGAGATGGTGAGTCTGGAAATCTGCTCACATTTCACCATTTTCTTTTTCTGGTCTGGCCCTTGTCTTGGGGAATGCAGTATGACTGCTTCACTGCCTGCGAACAGGCGTCAAACAGACAATGTTCGGCTACTGGTATTGACTTGACACAGGCCAAATCCTCGCCGTCGCCTGCTCAGATGGCACACTGTCCCTCATCAATGCCTTTACAGGCAAGATCGCACACCGCATATCCGCTCACATGCAGCACCCTTCATTTTCCCCTGCCTCGTCACAACAGTCTCACACTGGGTCTCGGTTACAGCCTTACTCACGCCGACGAAGTTCCAGAGTGCCCTCTCGACCATCCCTCCCTCCAACAGTGACATCCGTTTGCTGGACTACCCACTTTGCATATCCTTCATCCAGTGCAGTCCGGTCTAATCTCTCCCACCCAACTTCAACGTCGCTTGATCAAATCCTGTCGCTCCGCGCCGATGTGGAGAAACTCCTGCATCTTAAAGCCGACCTGCCCCACTACCTCAGCACCGTCGACATCGAAACATCTCTGCCTAAGCTCGCCACATTACCGCCTACGGGAGTTGGAGTTGATGACGATGTCTTTAGCAGCAGGGGTAGTGTGGACGTCATTTTCCACGGTGGTGGAGATGGTAATTCAGGGGGGAATGGTGGGGTGGATGTTTTAATGGTGGGCTTGAGCGACGAGAGTGGCTGCAAGGTGCATTTGAAGATTTTTGACGCTTTTGAGGTCGGCACGGTTGACGTGCGAGATGTCCTGCCTGAGAGGGGGACGGCCAAGGTGGTGAGGATGGAGAGCCATCCGCTCCTTTCGACGGTCTTCTTGATTGTTGAGATGGCCTCTGCGAACGATGCGGGTGTTTCGTCATTGCATCTTCTCGCGTTGGATTTGAGCTTTATACCGCAGACTGGTTTGAACCTCCCGCTCGTGGCCAAGAAAGCGACCCAGCTGGGAAATTTGCTGCGGTACATGTCGCAGGTGCAGATGCAGATGGTCGCAGAAGTCAGAGCCGCATTCGATTTACCGACCAAGTTTCTACGCAATATCAACGAAAGTCTTGCCGAGGCGGATGAGAATGCCGACTTTGTGTACGCAGCGCATCATCTCGCAGTTACAGGGGATTGCGATCCGAGATTGAAGGAGTGGTTGGTCGACGAAGTTGGTGATCGGGGGCTCAAGAGATGGGAAAAGGCGGTAGGTGATTGTTTCGAAGTGGTCAGAAGGATGACAAGTGAGTGTCTCGTGCCGGCGCTGGAGAGATGTCTTATTCTACTGTCAAGACTGGAAGGGCTTGCGAGATTCGGGCCTACGAGTAGCAAATTAGGGTTGGATGAGAGGAGTATAAGGAAAGCGACGGAGACGGTCGACAGTATGGGCATTCTCGCCGAGGATCTCTTGATCGACGTGGGGCTGGAGATGAGGGAGTTCGCGGCCTTTATGAAGTGGTTGAAGTGGGAGTGCGAGGTCGAAGCTTTGGAGGAGGGGAGTGAACGGGCAGCGGAGCTGAGGGAAAGTTGGACGGGAGAAGGGGAGCTGAAGATGGTGCTGGAATACGTGGTTGGGGCGATGAAGGAGAGTCGGTTGAAGCAGTATTTGGTCAAGGAGGACGAAGAGCAACCGGCGGGCGTCTCGGCCTCTTTTGACGAAGACCCAGACATAGGGTTCTTTGCCGAATACACGAAACGAAGGGCAAGTGGCGGAAAACACAAGAGGATGCCGACCTTGGGCGACTTGGTCGGCCGGATGCAGAAGCAGTGCGAGTCGGTGTTTTTGCAGATCGCAGAGACGTTCAGGAAGAGCATCCTAGAGAGCTATCTGACGGTATTGCCACGACAATGCGATTGCAGCAAGATGGACATCAAAGTCATTCCCGACGAGGCCGACATGGATGTGTACCGCCTCATTGTGTTATCTGGACACCGGCAGGAGAATGATCGAGTTCTCCAGGCTGTGGTCACTCTACGGCAGGGTGCCACAAAGGCATTCAAGCCCACAATCAAGACGCATACTCTTGCGATACCGGATGCCAGAGCGATCCTGGACGCGAAGTTTGTCGACGACAAGGAATTTCTCGTTCTCGTCGAGACGGCCTCGGATGTGAGGATCTACAGTCACGAGATCATGGATGAGGATGATGCAGCTCTCGGATGGCGCCATGGCTTCGAAAACGGTCAGATGAAGGGCCTGAGACCCGCCCGACTCGAGGTCAATGGGCGAGTCGGGCGGAGGGTGGTTGCCGTGCTTGACCGGGACGGTCTAGGCTATGCGGTCTTCGATCTAGATGCTGAGGACGACGTGGGAAACACTGGTGGCGGAGGGGACTCGTTCATGACCGGTTGAGAGGAGATTCGCAGGCTCGGGGGGTAATCGAAGCTGCGGGGTTCTTCTCACGTTTGACATCCACGAGGCTCAGATGATCAGGCTGTCAAAGTGAGAGTGAGGCTCTTGTGACGGGGACCGGCGCCACTCGGCAGGAGTGATTGGCTGCCATGGCGACACAAGCGCAACCACTGCAGGCACCACCAACGCCTTTCAGGGAACGACATGCCCGACGCAGCAAGTTAGCATTGATAGGGTCTGCCAATCCCAAGTAGGCGTCGCGAGGCCGGTCTGAGGTTAGTCCGTGCTTAAGCGGACAGGAAAATCGAGGATTGACCGCATGTCCTTGTTCAGCAGAAGCTGCGACCTCATCAGTGGCCTACGTAACTATTAGCGGAGTTAGGGCCGATCGGGTTAGTTAGGCAGCCCAGGAAGCGCAGTGCCTGGCCTGGCACCGTCCAGCGAGTCCAGGACTGACTGTATCAACAAATCCATCCCACTTCACGACTCGCTGTGTGCAAAACACAAACCGAATTCGCTGGCCTCTGCAGCTTCCAAACCGCCTTTTCTCAGGTCCGCCTCCGTCCTCGACCATTTCATCCGTCGTTCAGCTCGCTGCCGGTCGTTCTTTCCTTGACTCTAGACCTGCGTTTCCACTCTATTTGACCTCTCCAATTCCGCGTCTTCAAACTTCTTCGTTTTGTCCACAATCTCCCTCCCTGACCGCTGCCCGGTCCAGCCATCATGGACGTCAGAGCCGTCTTAGAGAACACCTTCTCGCCGGGTATGAGGGCCCCTTTCACCCTCAGTTTCCGACATTTTGCTGACTTTCGCCAGATGCCAACATTCGCGGTGGTGCCGAAGAACAACTCAGACAAGCCCGTGAGGGCAACTTTGTACGTCGACTCCATGCGAGTTACACGGCAACCACTGACCGTTTCATGTCTAGTCCGAATACCTATCCATCCTCTCCCAAGAACTCGCCAATGACCAGGCGAGCCCTGCGGTCCGACAAGCTGCCGGCCTTGCCCTCAAGAACGCTTTCTCCTATCGCGACGTCACCAGATTACGAGAAGTCCAGGCAAGATGGCTACAAGGAGTCGATCCTCAAATCAAAGCCCAGGTCAAGGAGCTGGCGGTCAAGACCCTCACTTCCACACCGCAAGCCGCGAATTCCGCGGCCCAGCTGATTGCGACGATTGCAGCCATCGAGCTTCCACGGAACGAGTGGTCTGACCTGTTGCCTTCCCTCGTCCATAATGTCGGCTCCGGTGACGACAAACTCAAGCAGTCCAGCTTGACGACTATCGGCTTCATTTGCGAGTCGGACGATGTCGAACTCAGAGAGTCTTTGGTTGGATACTCCAATGCGATCCTGACTGCCGTCGTCCAGGGTGCCCGGAAAGAGGAGACTAATCAGGACGTCCGACTTTCTGCTCTGTCGGCCCTGAGCGACGCCACCGAGTTTATTCGCAGCAACTTCGAAAACGAGGGCGAGCGCAACTACATCATGCAAGTCGTGTGTGAGGCTACACAATCTCAAGACACGCGGGTCCAGGCTGCCGCTTTTGGCTGTCTGAACCGCATCATGGGCATCTACTACGACAAGATGAGGTTCTATATGGAGAAGGCCTTATTCGGTCTGACCATCGCAGGCATGAAGAATGAGGAAGAGGATGTCGCCAAACTGGCCATAGAATTCTGGTGCACGGTATGCGAAGAAGAAATCAGTATCGAAGACGACAACCAACAAGCCCAGCAAGAGGGTTCAACCGAACTGCGCCCCTATTTCAACTTCGCCAGAGTTGCTGCCCGCGAGGTCGTCCCCGTCCTCCTCCAGCTGATGACAAAGGTCTCTGAAGATGATGCCGATGAGGAATACAACGTCGCTCGCGCGGCATATCAATGTCTGCAGCTCTATGCACAGACAATTGGCGGTGACGTGGTTCAAACCGTGCTGTCTTTTGTCGAGGCCAACTTACGAAGCGAAGATTGGACTCACCGAGATGCCGCTGTCTCGTCTTTTGGCGCGATCATGGATGGTCCGGATATCAAGACCCTTGATCCTCTGGTCAAGCAAGCTCTTTCAGTCTTGATCGGAATGATGCAAGATCCGGTTGTGCAAGTACAGGATTCGGCAGCATTTGCCCTGAGCAGGATCTGCGATTATTGCTCTGAATGCATCGACCCTTCAGTACATTTACAGCCGCTCATGCTAGCTCTTTTCGCCGGGCTCATGGGCAACCCGAAAATTGCCGCCTCCTGCTGCTTGGCTCTCCTCAACCTGACTGAACGATTTGTTGGTGAGGAGGGTGCGTCCTCAAACCAGCTGACACCGCACTTCCAAGCCAGTGTCACTTCACTCCTCGCAGTTACGGAGAAGCAGGACGCCAGCAATCAACTCCGAACGGCCGCGTACGAGGTTCTGAGTGGTTTCGTTACAAATTCCGCCCATGACAGCCTGCAAATTGTCGCCGAGCTCTCCAACGTCATAATCCAACGCCTCGAAAGTACGATTCCAATGCAGAAGCAGATTGTCAGCATAGATGACAAGATCACCCTGGAGGAATTGCAAGTCAGCCTTAGCAGTGTTTTGCTTGCCATCGTTCAGAGACTCGAACAGAACATTGGACCACAAGCCGATCGGATTATGCAAATCAACTTGGAACTGCTCAATGCCACCGGCAACACGAGCGTCCCGGAGGTCATTTTCCAGATTGTCAGCGGTCTGGCAAACGCCCTGTCTGCCGACTTCCTCAAGTACATGGACTCTTTTGCGCCATATCTTTACACCGCGCTGGGCAACCAGGAAGCCCCGGATATGTGCTCCTTGGCCATCGGCCTGGTCAGTGATATTGTCCGTGCTTTGGAAGACAAGGCTCGGCCATACTGCGATACCTTCATGAACTACCTGCTCAACAATCTCAGAGTGAGTCCCCCCTCCCCGGAGAGACGTGGGCGCCTTTTGCTGACAATACTTTGCAGTCTGATAAACTTTCCAACGCGTTGAAGCCCCCGATCCTAGAAACCTTTGGGGATATCGCTACTAGCATTGGTGTTCACTTCGAAACCTACGTCACAGTGGTTGCCGGTGTCCTTCAACAAGCCAATAATGTGTCGGTTGCGAACGATGTCTCATTTGACATGCTCGACTACATTGTTTCCCTGCGCTCCGGTATCGCTGACGCCTGGTCGGGATTGATTCTCGCATTCAAAGGCACCGACAAGGGTACGCCGACCCAGCCGCCCAGGTGCGACTTGATGCTGACGGTGTGACAGTTAATATCCTTCAATCCTACGTTCAGCCGATTTTCGAATTCCTGCAGACTGTTTCCCAGGACATGAATCACAATGAGGGTCTTCTTCGCGCCTGCATGGGTATCATTGCGTGAGTACACGGCTCTGCCCGGATTGACCATCTCTAACCTTCTGTAGTGATCTTAGCGAGGCATTCCCCGGCGGATCGCTTGCCGACTACTATCGACAGGAATGGGTTCTCAAGCTCATCAAGGAAACTCGAACCTCGCGCGACTTCACCCCAAGAACCATCAATGCAGCACGTTGGGCAAGAGAACAAGTCAAACGACAAACTCAACATCAAGGTACTCTCATGAATGCCTCATGAACCTGATGCTAGAGTACCTCTTATCTCCAATATGCATTACACACCATCCCCGGCACCATCACCGCCGCCCCGAAACATCCTTGCCCACATACAGCCCAGCACCAGCACCAGCCCCAGCAGAGCACCTTCAACCCACTCCTGTCAGAGCGCTGATCACCATTTGTGAAGGTAACGGCCACTTCCCATCAGAAGCGGACACCTTAATCGGAATACCGGAAGATGATGAGGATTATGACCGCTCACAAAATGGAGAGAATGGTCACGTGGACATCCATCACCCCCTCGACAGCGACCTGCACGGCATAGGTGACATCTATGCTCCCCGTCTCGATGCCGATCGCCTCGTCAACCTCCTCCCTCCCCCATTGATTGGCTCGCCCACAGCATCCCAATGGCTCGATCTGAACGCTCCCAATGTATCCCCCGCGACTGGTGCCACAATTCAGAGTCCGACTGTGCCTCCACTCGACCTACAATCGCGGTTACAGCAACGGCAGCAGTATCTCGAATTTGGGTCTCCCCACAACATATCCATTGGCGACTTCGCTACATCAGGAGGACCTGTACGACCAGCTCGCAATCAGAATGGGTCGTACTCCTCCGCCATCCTTAGTTACGATGGAGATGTTGAATCCCCAGATGCCGCTTCCGACGCCGCCCTGTCACCGGATTGGAGGTGATGATGTGCAATGAGAAAGATATCGGCAGGAGAATGCCTCCTTTCGGCGACCTCCAAGGTATCATCTGGTGACAAGATTAATTAGTCACGGCGGGATTCATGTTCAGACTGGAGACATTGTTCGGAATAGATACGCAAGACAGCACCATGATACCCCTTTTTAGAACAATTCTCCCTTTCTCCTTCCGCCCATTCTGCCTTGATTCAGCTGCGACGCTACTCCTGCTCTCTGCCCTCGCTTGCCGTACCGGAAAATGGTCCATTTGATAGCCGAGTCGAAGGATGGCATTCTCAGTTAGTATGAACGGTGCCACTGCCGAACTAGGGCCTCCAGTCATCACTGCCCAGCATCACCGCACTTGGACCATCAATCCCTGTGGCATGCGACCCTTTTCTTATTCCGTTTTCCTATAGTTCTGGTGATTCAATATCCGATGGTTGTTCAGGGTTGTCGTGACATGCCACAGGCACAGTAACGGATGCGCACACCTCCATGCCTTGTCTGTACCGGGAAAAGACCAACAAGGTAAGAGGATGAGATGAAGCGAAGCGGCACAAGTTCTAACATCTGCGACACGGAAAGATGCCCCCATACAGAACAACTAAAAAATGAATCCGCGTCTCGTCTTTCTAGCCCTGCCGTGCTATGCTATCCTAGTTATTCGATCCTCTGTTCTGTCTCGTTCTAGTCTGGTCCGGTCTGCTATGTATCCTCTGACTCTACCAATAAGCCGTTTACGAGTACGTTAAGATCACCGTCCACGTCAGTATTGGACGTGTTCTCATGACAACGTTCAGCTGGGGGCCGCCTCGCTGGCTTGATAGACCATGCCGCCGTCTTTGCCCTGGTTGATCAGCGATTCCATGCGCGAACGCATGCCTTGCCACCATATCCCTGGCGGGGGAATGATTAGATTAGCCTTTTACTCGTGGGGGAAGAATAGTGGTTTAATACGAAATGACGATGATTAGGGAGGGAGAAGTAGGTGAGGGAGGGAGGGAGTGGAAACCCCCTTTTCCTTGCTATGAAGAATCGAGAATGGAGAAGAAGAAAAAAGGCACGCACCGTTCATGTCAATGGCCTGCTCGATCAGAAATCGTTGGCTCTCGTCCGCGTACGCGACGGGTTGGCGGTAGAATAACTTGTCCACGACGCATTCGACGGCTTGGCCGGTCTTGATGACGCCGTTCTCGCCATCGCTCTTTCCGTCAGGGCTCACCGCGCCCGTGGGCGAGATCAACTCGTCGTAGGCGCGCACCATCTTTGGCCGCCCGTGGCGGGGGGTAAATGTTAGTTGGTGGCCGAAACTGCGAGAACAGACACACAGAGGGAGGGGAGAGAGAAAGCTCACGGTTTCAATGGGCGTTATCCACTCTTTGGGCCATAGGTCCGTGACTTCCTTGGGCGTCAGGCTCGTCGCCACGTACGCGGGCATGATGCAGTTCAGGGCGATCCCGTCGGTCGCGTGGAGGAGGGGTCCCAGACTCCGCGTCAAGGCGAGGACCGCATGCTTGGTCGCGCCTGGAACAAACGAAAGTACTTGTGTTAGATACATCCATCCATCAATCACAGCGTCGAGCCCGCAGAACAAAGGCCGAGTCCAGTCCTAATACTGTAGCAAGGATCGACGAAGCAAGCCGCGCAAAACTCACAGTATTCTGGCGCCACGGGGAAGGGGTACAGTCCCGAACAGGAGCTCGTGATCACCATCTTGGGACTAAAGGTGCTGTCGCTGTCGCTGTTGCCGTTCGACGTGGCGGTGGCGGAGGCAGACTCCAACTCGGCCTTCAGCCGCTTCGCCGTCCGTCGCGTGTAGTGCACAAACAGCTTCAGGCCGTAGAAGACGGCAATCTGATTCACCTGGGTACACAGCATGTTCGGCTCGGTCGGCTCGCCGTCCACATCCTCCGGGCGCAACGGGCTGCCCAGCGTGATATGCTCGCGCTCGGCGGTGCCGGCGTTGGCGGCGAAGAAGTCGATCTTCCCCTCGCCGCTGTACTCGTAGGCGCGGCGGAAGAGAGAGGCTTGGCTGTCCCAGGAGGCGACGTCGGTGTGGATGAACATGTGCCGGGAGGAGTCTAGACTGGAGGCGATGGCGGCGTATGCCTCCGGACGGATGTCTGCCAGAACCACGCGCCACTGTTGGCCGTCGGGTGATGAGAGGAGGTGTCGAACTAGGCCCAGACCGATGCCGGAGCAGCCTCCTACATACATAGCAGATGTTCAGGGAGAGGATATGAAGGAGCGAGCGGGGGGTCATACCTGTTACTATGGCTGTTTTCATGTTGTCTGCTATTAGATGTTGTAATCACTGTGCGCGCCAGTTAGACAGTTCTAATGCACAAGTACGAGTAGCAGGACGGGAAGGTAATCTCGGACGGTGGAAGAATGCAAAAATCAACGAACAGACAGCACAGAGGCTGGAGAGGAAGTGTCAAGGATGCATTGGTACTGGGCTCCGGAGAAGACCATAAGCTCTTATAGTACAACATGAATAGTATTGAGTCTGGAAACGGAAAGATCAAGTATTGGCGAGCCCGTGGTCGTGCGAATCCACCATCATCCTGTTGTTATCCGAGCAATGGACCGAGGTGTTAGATGGATTGTAAAGGGCCCACGGCCTGACATGGAGGTTTTGAGTCGTAACCCTCAAAGACGCCCACCCCCCCGCAAATTTCGAAGCTTCGTTTGTCATCATGGTGTAACCAATGCGGAGGCGTAAAGTCCTACAGCAACATTCCTTTAGGCGGCCTTTGTGTGTTTGAGGACAGGATCGCGCCCCTTGGATTAGGCGTCCGCGTGAGGGAGCAGTGTCGAAAATGTTCTGAGGGGGAGAGCCGTTTCGCCATAGCTAATGCAATTGCACGAAGCGTATTTTCGTATGCATAGCTTTGCAAAGATTGGCACCAGCTGCCTCGAAGATTTGAATTCCTCTCTGGTCCTTTAAAAGCCACAATCATGCCTTTTACTGCTGGCGAACTGTCCAAAGGGGTGCAATTGTTTCAATGGCGCGTTCAACAACAGCCTTGATGCGGTCCCTCAAGACGGTATTGGCGCACTCAACATCGAGCGTCTCGAGCCATAGCTTGGCTACATGCTTGTCGAAGCGGATTTCCAATCCTGGAACAGGGATTCCCAAGGCCGCCAGCCTGGCGCGTTCAGCAGCCTCTGCACTTTCGATATCGGCTTCGGCTTCGGATCCATCGTCGGACATTTCAACCTCTTGTTTGGTATCCTCGCCACCTCCTGTGGGAACTTTACGGTCGGGCTGAAAAGAAAGACGCGGCTGCTCGATTGGCGCAATGTTCTCACCGAATTGCTCTTCGAGGAACATGCAGAGTCTCGAGAAACGATCCTGTGGCGAAAGATTCGCGTGCTCGTTCTTTGGGATCCTGTGCTCGTGGCCGTGGTGGTGATGTGCTGATTTGCTTGAAGAGTATTTGACAGCCGCGGGACTGCTTTCCACTGTCATCAGGACGGCCATGACTGCGTCTGCTATGCCGTCATTCATCGTATTCCCCTCCCATTCCAGCTCGACCTGTTTTTCTCTTCCTGACCATTTCAGGGTGACGCAGCCCATGATAAGAAGTATTCGTGGTGCTTCTGCCACAACTTCTTCGTCGGCTTCTTCTTCATCTTCGGTGCCATTTGTGCCGTTGCTCCACTGGGACTCCATCTTAACGTGGCCATTTGTCTCCGACTTGGTCCGGCCCACTTCTTCAATGCTGCCGAACGTGCCTTCCAGTGCCCATTTGATGAGGTCAATACCGGCTGCAGCCAGCGTGATATGCTGCCGGCATAAAATAGTTGTCGTCGTCAAACCAGCATATTCTCGCAGGTCTTCTGGCGCCATGAGGCTGAGCTTGAAGCCGTTCTGTACCAATACCCCACTGACCACTCTGGATTCCTCGACATCGGTTGATGCCGGTGGAGGTATTTGGGCGAGCTTTCCAACGACTTTGGCGACTTTGTCCTTCTTGAAGGGGATTTTGATCTCGGCCCCGTTTTCAGGGCTGTAAACTTTTGTTTGGTGGGCATTAGGGTCGCTCGCGAGTCGTCTAGAGTTGAGGTCTAGAAGTCTGGATCTGAGTCGCGCGGCCTGAGAGCGTTCTCCGTGGACTAGGATGACATGGGGGGCAGCGACTTGCTCAATGAAATCCACATTCTCCACGCCAGTGACGTGAGCGGCGAACTGGAACTCCTCAACTGTACATCGTCGAGGTATCATCACAGCGGCATCGTCGTCTCTGTGTCTTCGGCCTACTGCCTGGCCAGTATTGGAGCCGCTCATGATGGCTGGGATCATGTCTGGTTCTGACAATATGGTTCTGGCCATTGTCCCTTCCACGTTGTAGCCAGTCATGACCACTCCGTTGCGTTGATCTGGTGCCCATCTTTCGAGCAACGTGCGAGACATTCCTGATTGCATCATACCGGGCGATGCCAACATCACACACCCACCGACATCGTCAAAGCGATCGAGATTCCTCAGACTTCGTACAAAGCGGAAGTCCCAAGGTCCGGCACTGACGCCTTTGGCGTTGCCTGCCGCCTCAGCCTCGGCCATTCTCTCTCGGAATATGCGTTTGATATTGTCGTTCATGGCATTGATGTAAGTCTGGTATACAACCATGCATTTCCGGGCAGTGGTACCGGTGTAGTAGATCGGAACCTTTTGCAACTCAGGATGTCGCTGCCAGTAATCCTCGAGAATAAGAAGCAGTTCTTGGGCTCGCCCCAGCGCAAATACCGGCATCAAGACTTTGCCGCCGCGATTAATGATGCCAGACACAGACTTGAGAAGACCGGCCTCTCTCTCTGCCCGGGGTGGTGCGTTCGAGATGCCAAAAGTCGACTCGGTGATGAGGACGTCAATCCTGCCGACGCTTGCGGCGTTTGGTACCTCGGCGGCCACCAGGTGGCGATCTTGTTCTCGAGAGTAGTCTCCAGTGAAGAAAATATTCAGTCCAGCTATGTTGATGAGGAACATGGCGGCACCCAGGACATGCCCAGCCGGGTACGGCGTTATCCTGACTCCTGAGACGGTGTGTGTGGTGTAGAAGTCAATGGTCTCGATTTGTGGCAGTGTCGAGATGTGATCGACTTCGGTATAAAGCGAGGTTCTTTGGTCGGATGTGGAAGTGGTGTTGCTGACCCGGACAGAGTCTTGAATGAGCCATTTGTAGATTGCTTTGGTTGGATGGGTCATAAACACTCGACCCTTGAAGTCGGTTTTGGCAAGGACATAAGGAAGAGCGGCCGCATGGTCCAGGTGGAAACTGCGCAATGGTCATGTTAGCTTTCTGTTCAGAGGTGGGCTGGTCTGCGACTTGGTTCTTGGGCTAATGAGGCAGAGCACGCTAGGTAAAGGTTCAGGAAGAGCAGAACTGGCGAGATCGTAGTTCAACAAATTGTATTGATGTCTGCCTATAGGTACAAGAACTTGTTGCAGGTGATTATTGGATCCTTTGCCCTTCATACGGGCGGCGCTGTGTAGATGTGGGTAGATGCGACCTCACTTGGTCTGCACACGCCTGTCGCGCTGCAACCTCCAAGAACCACGCTGAAAGGGAAGTAGAGGGTGACCTACTGGCTGATTAGAAGGATATCGACCGTGCTCAAATCGAAGTCGTCAAAATAGGGCATGGCTGACATCCCTTCTCGACCTGTATGCATACCCGCGTCGAGCTAAAAGCATCGATTAGCTCGGAGTTCATGCTTGAAGACTTCTCTCTTACCATGACGGTCTTGCCCTTGTATTGCAGAATATGACACGATCGACCAACTTCTTGACATCCTCCCAATCCTGTAAAGACCAGCTCATCTGAGGGATCAACAGGGTCGTCATCTTGAGCGTCAATAATCGCCCCGAGCTTTCTTTTCGTAGCCATGGACCAGGTTATGAGCAGTTGTGGATCAGGTGCGATAGAGGATCTGAGGCAAGCGCAGACCAGGCGCAGTGGTACTCCTTAGAAGGTGCAACGGAAGCCAGAATGACATGGCACGACCGTGCATCAAAACATGATCAAGAGCGATTCATCCCCAGATACCAAATTACCGTTGACCTTGTTGGGAGCGAGACAAAACGGTGGAAGAGAGACTGAAGCGAATGGGGCAGCAGCCGCTCATCGATTATCATGCGGTGGACTTGAATGGGGGCGATGGTCAAAGTGAAGGAGATCAATCCAGGTGTAGGTGAGGTGACGGTAAGTTTGGATGCGCGAATAGTGGCACGTGACTGCGGCTATTGACGATATGGTGCAGGCATCCTTTCCGCGGTTTGCACTTTTGACAACCCTCGCATCATTCACCTCACCCATTCTACACCACAAACATAATCCCTACGCCCGCTCCGACAAACCCTTGCGACTCTCGGATGTGGGCAGAACGTACACAGGCATGCTAGGGACAAGAACGGGGTTGAGCGTGACACCACGCTTACTCGGAATCCAGAGTCAGGTTCAGAGTCAGAGACAAGCACTGCGGTGGAATTAACACGGCACTTGGACTTCCTCATCCACCATGGCTCACTCGCCGCCCACATCGTCGCGCCCTCCTCTCCCCCAAACTCAGACTTCTTTCTCGCGCGACTTCTCCGCCCCGAATGGCAGACCCAGCCCGCTTGGGCCGCAGTCCCCTCCTCTGGCCATGAATTACGCCTCACCTTCGCCTCAAGCTTTCTCGCCTCAGTATTTTCAACCACCCGCGGCGAAAAGACCCCGACTCTCACCAGATATACAGTCTCCATCAGCCGTTCAGAGCCTTCCAGGCACGCCAACAGGCTTACCAGGCACCCCGGCCGGCAATACCCCCGTGAATGGCGCCCCTATTCCCGCTGCGCGTACAGCCAGTATGATGCCACCTCCGCAACGACCGTCGGATAAAGAAGATCGAAGTCATGAGGACATTCTGGCGGGCACTGGAATCAACATCGAGGAGGAGTCTAGATTGCTGGTTCAGAATGACTATTTTGGTGGAAGCTCAACTTCGCAGACGGCGAAAGGCACTTTTCAATACAGTAACAACTCGTTTCCGCAGCCAGGGTCAAGCGGAGGCGTAGGAGCTCCACAGTTAGGACAGACAGATGGTCTGAATCCAAGTCAGGAACCTCCGCCGTCTGAGGAGGAGATGAAGCAGAGGCTTGAAGAGCGTGCCGACTGGGAGGCGTCAAGACACAGTCAACATCCGTTATGGGACATGTTTCTGCTGGGAGGAGCGCTTAACGAGAGGATACGGAACATCAGCATTACCGAAAACCTGGTTGATCCGCAGTCTGGAGTCTTGGTCAACACCCAGAAGCATATGCCTCCGCCCACAGTGCGAGTCAATGGCCTCGAAGGCGCTTCTCGTGTCATCGACAAGGGCCAAGCTATTCTTGACACTCAAGGCAAAGGCGAGCGGTTATCAGACATCATGAAAGTTATTAACTTGGCCACCCAATCTCGAATAATTGGTCTCCTGAGTGCTTCTTCAAGACTTGCTAAGGAACGGCGGCAGCATTCCAGTGGAAAAATACCCGACGAGTGGCAGGACGTAGCAGCGCCACCCAAGACCGATGTTTTGGACACAGCACCCAGTCCGGCAGGTAGCTCCAGCTTGAAGCGTGAGTGCCCTGCTTTGACGTTGACTTTGTCACTGCTGACCACCTCAGGCACGCACTCGCAAGCCAACAGCGAGCCATCTTTCTCAAATGACCGGGCCCAAGTCCCTGAACGTCTGATATCCACGTTTGATAAGGTGTCCCAGACGGAAAGAGCTGCTGAGGAGGCGCGTCGCCAAAAGAGAAACAAACGGAAGACCGCCGCAAAAGATGAAGCATCAACTACGCCTGCAGGTGATAGCACTCTGGATGCAGCGGCCGCCGCTCTTGATGCTGAAAAGAAGACTACCAAGAAAGAGAGAAAGTTGGCAGAGACCAAATTTACCGAACAACAGCAACACAAGTCCGCGAATGAAGCCGCACGGATGGCTGTAGCAGGCATCCTGGGTAATCGCAAAAAGGCAGGCAGGACCTTTGACTGGATGAATGCGGGCAAAGCCGGAGCCAGCCCAGCAGCTACTCCTGGAAGACCGCCATTATCAGGCCCAACATCGACAGCAGGCACCCCGGCTCCTGAACGAGCTCGAGCAGCTCCGAAGGACAATCAGTTTGGCCATTGGGATGAGGACAAGGACGCCAAAATCCAGGCTCGAGATGTGTTGCATGTATTGGAGAGTGATGGGCGAGCCTCGCGCTCATACCTCAGAGGAGTCAGTTTGCCGGAGAGGAGCGATTCTTGACATGTGCATTTCTAGAAAAAATTTTTCTCAGCACTTTGCATAGGAAAAGAGCGAATTCTCATGGCGTGGCGGCTCCCATGGGGGTGTCAAGCATGCCGCGTGTAAGATAATGGCTTTTAAAAGATTTTCAAATGCGAGATCTGGAGGGGCGAGCAGCACGCAGAATGAAATGATGGCTGCATTGCGATTAAGGATCACATCTGCGCCCCCGTCTATTTCCAACGGGTCGTCTTTGATACATGCCAGGCTGAGTTGACATTGTCAGATGTAGCCTAGTCCTTTACGCGGAGTTTCGTTCGCAATACCTAGGCACCCTTGCTCTTCGGCTGTTGTCGGCGGAAGGGTTCCTCAAATACGTGACTCGCACGGTATCACGAATCGGCCATTCGGGCCTTGTCGCATGTCGTGATCGCCCATGTCACGGCACCGGAGGATCGTCGCTTTTGCCGGCAGACTGTGGTGCTCCGGTGGCGGAAGACTGTCATCCGCAGCAGGATCTTGTCCCCCAACGCCGTTTCAGCAGAATGGGCGTGTGGAAGAAAAACCAGGACATCGGGTCAGATCGATCCGACTCGATGCAATATAAACGGAAGGAGTCCGCTGTAACTGCATCACTAATACCAGTGCCTCTTCCTGGGCAATCTGTGGTGTGACGAGAAGCGCCAGGACAAGGCGGAGCAGAGAATTACGCCTACTGCATTTGCCGCAGTCCGAGCACTTGGAGGGCCTCATAAGCGACAACCAAGGACGCGTGCACAAAAACTGGGGCAGTCGCTCGCAAAGCCGGGGCAGCGGTTAAATGACTATGTAGAACCGTAACAGCACCAGACAGAGTCGGATAATGGTTGGGTAGTTGGGTAGTCAGGTATGCGCCGCTGCACGGATTGGAGGTTGAAGTGAAGAGACTCGAATAGTCTCGTCGATTTGCAGCAGCCCGTAGATGGTCGGGACAGCGTCATGGGTGTTGAAGTTGAACTGTGATGATTCGGCCGGTTACGACGCGGTCCCCAATTCGACGCCCAGATTGAGAAGGGTCAAGAAGGGTTCAGGTTGGAGTTGCACTACGACTGGCTTGGTTAATGGCAGAGATGGTGCAAACCTCACTTCACACCTCAGTCTACATCATCGTCGACCTTCACCCACTGACGCTTCCTTGACTTGGACGGTGCTAAATTTATTCTTTCTCAATCACCAGCCTTCATTGTCCTTTCTGTCACCCTACCATCCTGCCAGACCCCGAATATGAGCGTGGAAGTGCAGCAATAGGCGTTTCCCGCCTGCGGTTGTGCGTGTCCACGTTTTTCCCGAACCTCGAACTCCGCCTCGGCGACGACCATCTCACACTCATCGCCCTCTCCCACGGCTCTGATCCATCATCCGTCACCAGAATCACCCAAACCCTCTACCAAACCTGCACCTTGACGCCGATCTCACGAGTTTCCGCTCGTCGGTGCCTCATATGCCGTACCCTGCACTCGGCAACATCTGCGTTGTCGAGCCACTGGCATAACGACCGGCCTGAAACGCAATGTCTACACCTTCGATAGCGACCAGCCTCTTGCCTGCCCATCACAGCCAATATGGTTATGCTCACATAAACCCCTACTCGCCGACAACCCGCAGCTACCCCGCTACCAACACGTTACCCGTGCCTCCACGCCTGAACACTTCTTATCAAACTTACGCCAGCAGCTCTCACTACCCGCAACCCCAACAACAGTCACCAGCAATCTCGTACAGAGGGCCATCCCACGCATCCACAATGGCTCCCTCTCAATCGACTTCTGTCTTGCCTGACAGAAGACAGCCGGACTGGAACGAATTCTACAAGAATGGAGTTCCAAAAGAAATCATCGTGATAGATGACGACAGTCCAGAGCCGGATAAACAATCGACACGGTCAGAAAGACAAGATGCCACCGCCTATCAAACAAACGCTGGGCGGAAACGAAAAGTCGATCAAGGCTACAATGTCGAGTATACTGACAGCCCGACGTTTTCGACACATCCGGCCAAATTTGCATCATCGTCGGCCTCATACCACTCGGGTGGTCGAACCACCTCCCTTCAAACAGTGACCGCTCCTACATCACTTGAATCGTACGGTAGCAACACTGCCAGTAACAGTTATGAAGATGTCAGGGTGGGACAGAAGCGAAAGAGAGCGCAACCCCAGAAAGAGACCCGATCACAGGCAAAGAGAAAACAGCAAGAGTCTGTCCCGGATGCGTTCCTCGACTATGTCCCTCCGCCTAAACCTCTGAAAAAGGCTGCTGATGTCCATGTTCCGGTGATGCGAGATGCAGACAAGCACAAGAATCTGAAAGTGGATGACGAGGATGGGCACTATATTGTTACCCCCGGCACACGGCTAGCAGATCGATGTAAGTTGATAATCCATTTGCTATGATGCCGTTCTGACATGTTTGCAACAGATGAAATTATTAAACTCCTTGGACAAGGCACCTTCGGCAAAGTTGTCGAAGCATATGATTCCAAAAAGAGGTCAAAATGTGCCGTCAAGATCATTCGGTCAGTGCAGAAGTACCGCGATGCCTCTCGGATTGAGCTGCGAGTCCTGTCTACACTTGCTCTCAATGACAAGAACAACCGGAACAAGTGCATCCATCTGCGGGACTCTTTCGACTTCCGAAACCATATCTGCATTGTCACAGACCTGCTGGGACAAAGTGTCTTTGATTTCCTTAAAGGAAACGGCTTTGTGCCTTTTCCAAGTTCCCAGATTCAGAACTTTGCTCGACAACTGTTCACCAGCGTCGCCTGTAAGTGGCCTGCGAACGTCGCATGAACTTGGTGCTAATGTTGGGCAGTCCTCCATGATCTGAACCTCATCCATACCGATCTCAAGCCAGAAAACATCCTTCTTGTTCACAATACCTACCAGACTTTCACCTACAATCGTACGATACCGTCGTCTTCCCACACCGTGTCAAGAACAGCTCGGCAACGAAGGGTGCTTCTGGACAGTGAGATCCGCCTAATAGACTTTGGGTCGGCCACGTTCGACGACGAGTACCATTCTTCAGTCGTGTCAACAAGGCACTACAGAGCGCCTGAAATCATCCTACAACTTGGCTGGAGTTTCCCTTGTGACATCTGGAGTATAGGATGCATTCTTGTCGAATTCTTCACAGGGGATGCACTATTCCAGACGCACGACAATCTTGAACACCTCGCGATGATGGAGGCGGTCTGCAGTGGCAAAATCGACGCCAAACTTGTCAAGCAAGTGTGTTCAGGAGGTCGCGGTGCCAACGCCAATTCTGCTGCCAAGTTCTTCAACAGAGGCAAATTGGAATATCCCAACCAGGAAACGTCAAAGGCATCCAGGAAATATGTCAAGGCGATGAAGCATCTTCATGTACGTTTCACCCCCTCATGAGCCTATTTGCGACGTTGTGCCATGCTAACACGGGCTTGTGACAGGAATTTATTCCCGCCAATACGTCGTTCAACAGGCAGTTACTTGACCTTTTACGAAAGATCTTCGTCTATGATCCGAAGAACAGAATCACTGCCAAGGAAGCCCTTAAGCACCCCTGGTTCAAGGAAACCCTGGTCGATGACGGCACCGAAGCCATTCGAATACGTGAAGAGCGTGCCGCCCAGGGCATGGGGGTTCCCAACACGAAACGCCCAAGGGTTGAGCAATAACAGACGTCGAGGCGAATACGCAATCCTTTCTATGATGATATGACGGAACGGCCGACGGGCCGTTACCGATATGGGTTGAGCCTATCGCCCGATGCCACATATATGTGGAAGACCCTGAACGAACCACGACACTAATGATGACATATTTGGGTTTGGGACAATAAGAAGTGAAGACAGACGGGGTCAGGATGGTGCTGGGACAGGAAAGGGCCAATCCATGGGCTCTCCCCTCAGCAGGGCCGATGAACGGGCCCGGAATGACCTACCGACAGGCGAACGAAAAGTATTTGTCCAGAAGCACTCTGTTCGACGCATTTTACTGACTCCATCGGACGAGGTAATGTGGAAGGAGAGGACCGCGCTACGCAGCGCCGAGGTTGAGTACAAGGGAGAGAAATCCCTCCCTCGTACTTTTTCTGGCATCATGAATACAGGAAGAAGTAGCTAGACGGCGGCTCCCCAACTGATCGCATAGCGATATGACTATTAGCTGGCAGATACTGCGATTATCTTCTTATCTTTCAGTGCGGAAGAATGGAAGAGGACGAAAGTAGAAAAAATCAACTATGGACATTCCCTCGAGTCAGAGTCAGGGCATCGTCTCCCGCAATTTGTATCTGCCACAACGGTGCTCGATGAAGGCTCATCAGAGCTTGTTGCCCCATCTCACCTATCCTGACGCCCTACATACTTCCCGAAGAAGCCAACGTACAGCCTTTTCTTCAACATGTATGGAAAGTCACTCAGATTTCGGATTCTTCTTTCCTCTCCCTGACCATCGCAGCCCAGGAACGCGAACGCTGGGACAAATCGGCCGTGGACAGTTGCGGAATTCCGTCGCTCGCTCGCTCGCTCGCTCCTTACAGTAGACACGAATCGCGCCGCATTTCTCATGTTGTATCAGGTACAGAGTGACTATCACTCGAATGGGGCGCGGCCCTTACGGATCTCGTCCCAGACTTCCTCTATAGATAAAAATCAATACGTGGACTCTATTTACGGGACATGCTGCGTAAAGAGCAGAGTAGAGCAGAGGTGCTCTCTGTACCACCTATGGTATATTCAGAGTGACAGTGCCTGTGAAATTAAGAGTACCTTCCTGTTATGATGTGTGGAGCTCCGGCACGAGCATGAGCTCCCGTACAGTACGAGCAAGAGCAAGAGCACGAGCACGAGCATGGGGCACTTTGCTCACTCGCAGCACTCGTTCCACCACCCCCCCCCCACCAAACTTACGGTCCGCCATGACATAGCATAGCGCCCTCTCCTCGGCTCAGATCCCCTTCCCTAGGATCCCTCCCAGGAAGAAGACGAAGAACAACAACAGGAACCAGCATCCCGCGAACATCCCTCCCCACCGTGCCAGTGCGCTTCTGTCTCGGCGTCCCATCTCCAGTGCCAAGACGCCGTCGCTGCTGCCGCCGGGTCGGCTGGGCCTTCTCTGTGGCAGTGGCACCCCGGATCAAAGCACACGTCCAGGCACGGCGAGGGCGTCCCGCACCCGCCGCGCAGATTGCCAAACCCAAACCCGAATCCGAAGCCTGGGCCATTCATCAAGTTGTCCTGTTGCTGCATCGCGATATCCGCTAGATGGGCATCGAGTGTGAATGGCTGGGAGCGAGGGGTAGAGGCCGGGCCGGGTGCAGGGACGCTGTGCGGTGGTAGCACCGTTAGATAGCACCCCTCTGGCGCATGGTCTGCGGCGCGGCGAAGGCGTTGTGACGGAGATAGAGAGTGAGGCTGGACGTGACCAGGAGGTGCCTGTTGGGGTTGCACCTGTGTAGGTGGTGGTGGTGGAGGTGGAGGAGGGGGCACGGGTTGATTCTGCAGGTGAGTGCAGGGGATCATTTGTTTCTGCGATCTCGCGGTGGTGGATGACTGGGCATGAGGAGCTGAGGGTAAGGCTGAGGCAATAGCAATGGCAGTGGTAGAGCCGGAAACAGAAGTAGAGGGACGGATAGTGCCCTGGGGCCCATTGCCCCGACATACCCCTGTACGCGTCGGCTCCTTGGGTTTGGAATTCTGCTGGCTTTGGGACGTGGCCGGAGGTTGATTGCGCTGCGACGTAGATGCTCGGATTGTGGTGTCGCTGCGGCCCGTCGTAGCCTGTTTCGGCGTCTGAGCCTTACTTGTAGAGGCCTGTCGACGCTGAGCCCCGGAACCCTGGCAGATCTGACTTTGAGGTTGCGTACCCGAAGCTTGGTGCTGATGTTGGGTCTCTGGACCTTGCTGGCTCTGGTTGTGGCTCTCCTTTCGGCGCGCCGTACACTGACACTTGCTTTGGTTTGGAGGCCGATTTTTCGGGGAGTCATGACTCTGGGTTGTAGATCGAGTAAAAGGCTGGGGTATGGAAGGCTTTTGTGACGGGACTGGCAGACGAAATGCAGGGCGATCTTGGGAATCGGACTGGTCAGGCCATCGAGATCCGCATCGGGGACAGGTTCGTACAGTGACGCCGAGCTGAGGTACGTGTTTCGGAGACCTCTGCTGATCCTGCACCTGGCCGTCAATCCAATTGGAGATCTTTCGCCGAGCTGTGACCTCTGAAATCATGGCGGAGGGAGCATTTTCTCCTGGCAGATCCCATTCCTCGCGCGAGTATTCCCAATGTTGGCCCAGAGGAGTGGCCCGATCGTGACCTGGGACTGCCGGGTCGGCCGAGAGCTGTTGTGAAATAGACGACTCGGGTCGAATGGTATGCGCTCTCAAAGTGTTGAGCTTGGGGATCGTCGGCGGAGCACTTGGTCTGGTCAAAGCCGGTCGAGAATTGTTGGCCTGATTAGGTCGTGACACTGGCTGAGATGGCTGCTGAAATGACGGTGTTTGCCGTTGCGGCTGCGCACCATTGTTATCACGCGCGGGAGTAGGTTTTGGTGGTCTCGCACTGCCTGTTTTGGTCGCTGGAGTCGACGACATGTGACGTGGAGGCGTGCCTGCTCCGCCTCGTAGCCTGGTAGAGAATGGAGACCCTCTCGCGGGACCTTTCTCGCTGTTATGTGCTGAGCCCTGCTTGACGCTGTGATGCAACGAGGAGCTGCACTTTGTGCCCGCCTTTTCTGCGGATCCAGCTTCTGAATGGCCAGGGCAGGCTGATTTCAGTACCTGATCGTTGGCTCCTATATCATCGTGCTCAGCTGCCTCTGCTTCCTTTGCTTCTTTCTCACATTCTGTCGTCGCATTAGCCGAAGCTGCCAGGTCGCAACTGATTTCTCACCTTGATCACCTCCCCCCTCAGGGCTTTGGGCTCCTCTAACCTTCTTATCAGGGGAAATTGGTGGCTTTGCCCTTTCTCCACCAGCATCGTCGTCGACGCATGTAATAGCGACGTTTCTGGAGTCTCGTACCTTCTTTCCCCGGGCTCGTAGGTTGCGATATCCTCTTGTCGACATGAGAACCTCAGCCCACAGACCGCCACCCATCACACTGTTCTCACCCCCCCAGAAGCGGAGTTTCAACTCAGGAAATGCTTTTTCTCTCTTGCTGAGACAGATGTCTGGACCTGTCATTTTGAAACGGGGTGGTGAAAAGGAGATCCTTTGCAGAAGAGGAACTAACCAGATCTATATACCAATTGTTGGGCGCGTTTGAGCCGGTTGCGGCCGGTCATCGATGGTGATGTTGTCCATGATGAACAAAATTTGAGTGCCACCGAATGTCAAGTATTATATGCTGTGACTGTCAATAACAAACGAAAAGTGACTGGAGAGAGAACCATTTATTCCAACCCAGTCCGGAGTTACGCGTGGATCCGAATTGTCACACTGTGGGTGAGCAATCTGCTTGTGTTGTGTCTCCTTTCTTTGTCGTACTTATAGTACGTCCGCCAAAGTGAGCTTTATCTACTGAGCTGAGATGGCCGTGATGTAGGTGACCGGTAAAGGTACACGGCAAAAGCGAAGGAAGGGAGACCTTCCCGATGCAATTGCCTGGTACTGGAGTTGTGCTGAGCAAAAGTAAATTCATTGGAAGGATACTGTAATAAAAAGTAGCTTGTTTGATGATTTGGACTCCCTGGACCCAGCAACCAAGAGCATAAGACAGACTCCAAAACGTGCCGCGACGCGGTGACAGCAAATTAATCGACGGCAACGAGGATCTCGCTGTGTTCATCGGTACTTGGGTGCCAAACAGATGGAGTAACTCGCTTGAAGAAATCCGTCCCTAGTGGCAACATAGTGGATAGCAGTTCGGTGGCAGTCTGCCCAGTCAATCAGTGCTACCTACCTGACCCTTGAGTCATCCACGCAATGATCGTTGTCGTTGTTGGGGAAGTCAAACGGCTTGGCCGTCATGCGAACCGCTAGGCCAAGTATGAGTTGGGTTTTACTCCACCGTCCAATCGTTCAGAGAGCTTGTCCTCAAGCAGAAGGTGCAGTCGAAGGATCAGATCTGGCGGCATTGAAGTGAGGACCGTTGTTTGGCGCAAGACTCGATGGAGACCAGGGGGAGGGTCTAGAGAAGCTGTGACATTGCCTTGGAGTGACATAAGCCGGGGGCTGATGTTCTATACCGTTCCTTGAGATCGAAGATCTGCCAGGAGATCCAGCTGAGGAGCACTAAGTGCAGCTGCATCGTGGCCGCCAGCCACGCCCGTGGTAACTGACGAAGGCGTTCCATTGCCTCAAGTCTGGCCTCCAGCCCGTATAGGCGACAACTTGCTCACGATCCATGGGACAGGGAGTAGTCACATCAACAATGTAGTATTCGGCGCTGCCCATTTGATTTGCCATCTTACTGTACAAGGATGGAAAATGGCCGTTTCCGACTTGATCACGAAGTAGAGAGAATAAGCAGGGGATGTTGATGACTTACTAGAAGACTCTCCAGCCATGTAAATGTTATGAGTGCCGCGCTTGAGCCATTGAGGAGGTCCTCAACCAAGATTATCGCTGCACCAGGTCGTCATGCTACGAGTAAAGGAAATCTCAAAGGGAGGTGTGGTTAATGCCGTTAGATGTAAGATACTGTAAGATGCCACAAGTGGGAACTTCAGATCCCAAGCTAAGGGTGTTCTTTGCCGTAGGGTTGATATGGCTTTTTGTCAGAGCGCAACTGTCACAAGAGGGAGCGGAATCTGATGGCAGGTTCAAGGCGACTCACTTGGCGCTGCAAGGGGAGCCTGTAACAAGCTTTTTAGTACTGTTTAGGCGCCACCCGCTGACGGGTGACTGCGAGGTGCAGTACTGCGCATCCCTGTAAGCCTAGGGCTCCCCGTGGGCTACTTAAGGTGGCTCCCTCCTACGCCTCCCTGCTCCCAGCAATCCGAATGAGCTGTTTCTTGGGCGTTTCCAAGCTCCAGCGTGTCATCTCGAGCACCGACTCAGTTACAATAAGAGGGCGAAGTGAGATGAAGGTGAGGGGTGAGACAATTGGGCAGCATCCAGCACTGGGCCCTCAGTCTGTTGATCGCAATGCCATGAGGTGTCCGTGCTTGCTTTCCCCCACGCCATGTACAGTATTTGGCTGGAGACATGGCTGCTGATGACGGATGTGAAGTGATTGCCATCGCCTTGAGACCAGCTTCCTTCCATCAACTCTGATCCGCTCTTACCCCCAAGGTCGCAGCAATTGCTCTGCTTGACCACGGCTACCTCGTATGTACGGAGTATTCTCGCCATCTTCCTCTGTCGATCAGCTTCGTCCTACCACACAAATCCATTATTATTGCGTCTCTCTTTATTTTCCTTCATCCACCAACAAGCAGTATCCCCAATCCTGTCCCGTCGTCCTAAAGACTCGATACGAGACCGAATTTGGATCCTGACACTTCATGCAACCTAAGACTATTAGTCACCGTCCATCATCTCTAGTTCGTCATCCAATTGGACTGATCCTTCGCTTACAGCATCGGCTTTCCTCGTCTCACCAAGCTTGCAGGTGCAGCCTCAACGACGGACCCGAATTCCGCAACTGTCAGATTCGACCTTCGACTGCCGAGCATCGCTTCCACCATCCTCAATCATAATAAGCACCGTATCTCAGCTCAGAAGCTGTGCCCGGGTCCTCAGCCTTATATTATGCCGTGCGGGCCCGTTCTGTGAACACGACGGGATACGACTTCGACATCCATCGCTCCTATCCACCCACCCAACCCACTCTGGTCTGACATGCTTCATGAATTCGCGGCCCAATCATGGAGTTAGCCAGTGCTCCTGGGATAGGCGACCTCACTTCCGCTCACGGCCTTGCTGAGGATTACTCCCCGTTGGTAGATGGCCATGGCGTATTTGTTGACATTGGCACTCTCTCAGGCGACCGTGGCCAAGCGCCCCGGCTCCAAACCGAAGACCTATATGGCGACGATTTGATCGGTGTTAGTATGAGCCGCGTCCAGACCCAGATGAGATCTCCGGATACACCAGCATCCGAGAAGGCGAAAGCCCTAGGCCTGCCGGTTGAGTACTTCCAAAGAATCCTCAGCATTGGCGAGGATCCTGACCAGGACAGTGACACAGGCGACGCGAATGATGCAGAACATGTTACACCAGATGGCAGTCTGAGGCCACCTGCACTCTTCCAAAGCAATGCCGGGAGATCCGCATCCCCGGACCCGATGGAGAGGAGGCTCTCTTCAAGAGAGTCGCTTTCCTCCTATCGACAAGAACGATTCTATGGCGAAACCATCAACCCGGCCGATGTCTCATTCGATGCGACCTATCCTTCCCAGATCCAGACGGAAGATGCAAATAAACTTGGGACTCGGCCTTATGAGTACCGGTTCCCACCGCAGCCTCAACGAAGACCGCCATCGCCACCTGTGGGAGACCACATTCCTCAGCAGCCCCGACGTTCCGACAACGATGTTTCGCATGTTGATGGCGGCGGAGATAGCCACCACCCGTCACATTCTTCCCGGCTGTCTATCACAAAGAGCATTCTGGGTGGAGTTGTCGGTGAGCGGCGACGAAGTCTGTCGGGGCCCCTTGCCAACTTACGCAAGTTACTGCCAGACCTGCCGTCTGCGAACTTCAACAAAAGCTCAATTTCCCTGTTCCCTTCGAGCACTAGGAACTCTAGCCAGCAAACCCCAACTAGCGGAGAAAACACCCCAACGAGTAGGGCCTTTCGGTTCTCTGTGCGGGAGCCACTGCAGCGACGGGGAACAGGCGATTCGGTTGGCAGCATGCAGCCGGATCAATTGACAGTTCCGGATGAGACTGCTGTATCCCGGAGTCAGATCGACGGCAACGTGGAGTCGCTCCTTTCGCCGACCAGCCCAGCGTCGAACGCCAGTCGTGCGCGGTCTAATTCGGAGAGCTCGCTCTTCATAAGAAGAAGAGTCTCCGGAGCGTCTGCTTACGACGATATCAGTGCCTTTGCCCATGTGACGGATATGGCCAACTCGAGGTTCAAGGCCATAACAGATAGCTTTCAGAACTCGACGATAAAGTTGCCGCGGCTCCCCGCAATTCGACCTGGCGCGAAAAGGCGTGTATCACCGGAGCGAGGGAGTGGTGAAGCGGCGCGGGCAATCGAGGAACCTGGCGCTGGCGCGGATGGGCGAGCTTATACCCATCAATATACTTCGGTCAAGAAAGTGCGGAACACGGCCAAAGGCATCGAAGTGGAAACACCACAGCAACGAGCTCACCCAGTGCTGTCTCAAGCCTTGGCAAAGGCCGAGGGCGATATTGTGATACTTGGTGGCTACAGGGGGTCAATCTTACGATCAGCCAAGCCTCCACATCGACAACTCTGGGTGCCCATCAAGGTCGGACTCAACCTACGCAAAGTAGATCTTGAGGTAGGCCTCACGCGAGAGGATGAAGAGCGGATGGAGCAAACGGTCATCCCGGACGGCATCCTCTCTCACATCGGGCCAATTGATATCTGCAGGAGGCTTCTTAAGCATATGAGGAAGTGCCCGAACACTCGCGATAACAAGCTCAGAGTCCATAACTGGGGCTATGATTGGCGATTGAGTCCCGACTTGCTCAGTGGGAAATTGATCAAGTTCTTGGAATCCCTCGAGTCGAACCATCCTGAGACGCCACGTGCAAAGCGAGGAGCAATTGTGATTGCACACAGTCTCGGAGGGTTGATTACGCGACACGCGGTGAATCAGCGTCCAGAACTCTTTGCGGGTGTGGTCTTTGCTGGCACTCCGCAACATTGTGTCAATATTCTAGGCCCACTCCGGAACGGCGACGACGTCCTCTTGAGCTCCAGGGTACTCACTGCGCAAGTCAACTTTACCATTCGGACCAGTTTTGCCCTGCTACCGGAAGATGGACGCTGCTTCATCGAAAAGCATACTAACAAACGGTTCGATCTGGACTTTTTTGACCCTCACACCTGGGACGAATACCGGTTATCTCCATGCATTAATCCTCCGCTGGACCACAGACTCAAGGAAAGAGATGATCGTAGGAAGAGCATTATGGATCACCTCTCGGATAGCATCGCCGGAACTGCTAAGCGTAGTTCTTGGTTCGGAGGTGGACCTTCTCAAGGACAGCCATCGCCACAAACAGAGGCTACAGAAAGCATGGAGGGACTTGGTCAGCGAATGAGCGACAAGGCGTTGGAGGCTGAGCAGGATACCGAGGGCAATGCCGAAGGTATGGTTGGAATGTCAATGAAGCAGACACATCAGCGGCCAAGCGTGGCAACTGCCGTGACGATCCCGAAAGACCTTGCAAAGGAGTATCTTGATCGTACGTTGGCGGAGGTTTCAGTCTTCAAGCAGCAGCTGAAATTCAATCCGAGCCACCAGGCGAACAACATCTACCCCCCGCATGCCTTCATCTTCGGCAAGACAGTCCCAACGGTGTACGGAACCCGAGTCGCCAACAAGGACGCGATCAAGTACACGGATGCATTTGATGACCTGGCTTTTGCCGCCGGAGACGGCGTGGTGCTTGCGAGTGCGGCACAGCTGCCAGACGGATATCTGTGCGTAAAAGGAGGCAGAGTGGAGAGCGACCGCGGGCACGTTGGGATCATGGGAGACCTCGAAGGAATGGGACGCTGTCTCGGGGCTGTGATTGATGCTAGATTGAAGGGGGTTGGATTAGGGAAGGAGTATGCGCGCAACAGTCGGGACATGAGCGACATTGTTGAGGGTTGATTCCTTTGAATGGTCTACGTCGGTGAGAGGGAATAGGGCGGAATTTCGGATACCACACGTAGCGACAATTGGGCTGTACAGGAATATTCTTACAACCAGGCTGCTTGCGCGCTGTTGACACCAGTTGTGCATCTTCGTCGTGGTATGTTCATGGTAGGGCTGATACGATAGCCTCTCGAGTCTTCTCCGAGACTCGGGATGTGTTCGGCCTTCGTGCCCTTCTCCCTTCAATATCACACACACGCATAATCGAATCGGAGCAACGTCATGCCCGCAGCCGAATCTTCCGGATATGTGTCTTTCCCAAACCCGTTCACTGCGCTAACGTTAGCACAATCTCTCGTATCTCACCTACCGACGGAGCAGACGGTATGTAAGCAAGCATCCGTCACCACGTATCGCCGTCTTTGGTCAGTCATGTTCGGAGGTCACCGATTGTTCTGTAGGTGGAGTTAGAAATTTTTCCGTCACCCAGCGATAAGTGGGGGTGACTTCTCTCGCCGAGGACACATGGTCGAGATCAAGATCGAGATCTTATCATCGCACCGCAGCTAGACAGGACTTTAGATTGCCAAACAACCCGCTATTCGGGCACTCCGCGATCTTAATTCTCATTGCACAGGTGGGGCTTTTCAGAACGGATATAGTTAGATTCCACGAACTCGACACGCCCAGATCAGATCAGATCAGAGTATTTTGCAGAGAGCAAAGCGAGCGAGGAAGTTTGCGAAGACGAGAGACTGACTTCTCACTCACCCACACATTTCACTTGGTCGAGGTACGAATACGACACGATAAGATACCAGTACAGACCTTCATCCTAGATCGGACGGTCACCACGGAAAATAACGAGGAGGGAGGGTCGGATCTCGAATCTACAATATATCTGGGAGAGGCTTTGAGGTTTGATTACATTTATTAGCTCTTGCTAGAGCTATCGAGAGAGGAGGGCGGAATTACTCGACTCGCCTCTAACGCAACTCCCTCGACTCGACTCGATTCCTCTTTGATTCCAAGATGTGTCAAGGACAGATGCACGAGTTCCTCAAGGCTCTGCCGAAATGTGAGCACCACATGCATTTGGAAGGTGAGTCCTGCTCATTTTGTCTGTTTCCTTGCTTGCCTTCTGCGCATCGACTCGGTGCGGAGGAGAGTGAGTATCCTACCTACGTGACTATTACACCACGGATGGCGCGCTGCTACGACAGAGACGAAAGGCAGGAAATCGAAGCAAGCATGCATACACACACACACACACACACTTTTCTGTTACGGTACATACTGAGTCTCTATTCCGGCTCCCAGGCTCCCTCGAACCAGACCTGCTCTTCGAACTGGCGGCGCGGAACAAGATCGCGCTGCCCCAGGACGACGCGTCGTTCGCCAGCCCCGCCGCGCTGCTCGACCGCTACCGCCGGTTCTCCTCCCTCGACGACTTCCTGCACTACTACTTCATCGGCATGTCGGTGCTCCGCACGGCGCGGGACTTCGAGGCCCTGGCGAGCGCGTACTTTGCGCGGGCGCGTGCCGACGGCGTTGTGCACGCCGAGGTCTTCTTCGACCTGCAAGCCCACACGGCGCGCGGGGTCGACTACGCGACCGTCGTGGCCGGGTTCGGCGCGGCGCTGGGGCGGGCGCGCGCCGAGCTCGGCATGTCGTGCGACCTGATCGTGTGCGTGCTCCGCCACCTGCCCGTCGAGGACGGCCTGGCCATGTACCGCGCCGCGATCCCGGACCTGGAGGCCGGCGTCGTCCGCGGCATCGGCCTGTCGAGCACCGAGCTCGGCAACCCGCCCGCCAAGTACAGGGCCATCTTCGCGGACGCCGAGGCCCGGGGCTTCCGCCGCACGGCGCACGCGGGAGAGGAGGCCGACGTCACGTACATGGCCGGCGCGCTGCACGACCTGCACGTCACGCGCGTCGACCACGGCATCAAGCTCGTCGAGGACGCGGGCGTCATGGCCGAGTTCGCGGCCCGCGGCGTCCTCGTCACCATGTGTCCGCTGTCGAATGTCGAGCTGCGCTGCGTCGCCAGCGTGGCCGACCTGCCCGTCCGCCGCTACCTCGACGGCGGCGTCAAGTTCAGCATCAACAGCGACGATCCCGCCTATTTCGGCGGCTATGTCCTGGACAACTACTGCGCGGTCCAGGACGCGTTCGGGCTCCGCAAGGCCGAATGGGAGGGCATCGTGCGCGCCGGGATCGAGGGGAGTTGGTGCTCGAGCGAGAGGAAGGCCGAGATCGCGCACTTGTTGGACGCCGTCATGGACAAGTACCGCGATTGACGGGGGGAATCCGTACCTAAAAGAACACAATGGGGGAGGGGGTTGGAAGAAATGGATAGATGTGTATGTGACGAAAAGATAGGTCGATGCATGGATAGACGGAGGAGGGATCGAGCGGAAATCACGGTCCTCAGACTCGTCCGTACCCGCACGAGTGCTACGTGATTTTCTACACCGTCCTTGTCCTTGCACTTGTGCTTGTACCCATGCTGTGCAGCAGGGCGGCTTCTGCCGTCGCGTCGGTTGATGGAGATCAGAGTTTCGACCTGAGTGGCGTGTGCCCTCCCGACGAAGGAGGGAGCACGACAATGTCAGCCCGTGGATGATGGCGGATGCGGACGCGACGACAGAAACCGACGCGCTGAGGAATCTGGGCCACACACAACCGCGCAAGAGACCGGGATGAAATGAAATGAATAGAATACAAGCTTTCTCGAGCACATGATACAGAGCTTTTCTGCCATTGCCTTTTGTTCTATCCCGCATAGGGATCCGTATGAAGTGTATGGGTGTACTCGCACGAGGGCATGAGCACCAAAGTGATGTGGTGCTCGTGGTTCTCGGATGCTCGGTCATTTTAAATGTCCCCCCCCGTCTCCTGCCACAACCGTTCCCAAGAACGGCCATAGTCACCGCGGCGAGCATGATATGTATTTGGCCACAGCACACTTACTTCTGGACGTATTTATCGCCAATGCCTCGCTGGACGGCCTCGCGGGCGGCAATGCGATCGACCCACTTCAGCAGATGCGGGAACGGCTTGACCTCGTCCGCGGTGAATCCGCTCCTCTCCCAGCCCTTGACCCACGGCCATGTCTTGATATCGGCGACCGAGTATTTCCCCTTGCCCGCGCCGGCGAGGTAGTCGCGCGGCCCGTCGCCGTAGATGCCCGACAGACGGATCTCGAGCACGCCGTACACGCGGAGGGTCTCGTTCTTGTATCGGTTGATGGCGTCTGCAATATGGGACACACCAGGTCAGTACACGGGGATACATCCAGAGTGAGGGTTCCTCAACGGAGTGGTAGTGGGCGTAGGAGCAGCGGTCATCAACGTACATGGGATCTTCTCGGGCGCGGCTCGCGTAAAGTGGTTGACCTGACCCTGGTACGGGGCGCCGCCGCCGTGCCAGAAAAACATCCACTGGAGGGCCTCATTCCGTTCCAACTCGTCCTTGAAGCCGAACTTGTCCTCCTTGTCGAAGAACTTGAGCAGGTACAGCAGCTGGGCGGACGTCTCGATGACGGGGAAGGGCGGCGACTGCGTGTTGTCGACCAGCACGGGGATGCGGCCGTTGGGGTTCAGGCGCAGGAACCACTCCTTCTTCTGCTCGTTGGTCATGATGTTGATGAGCGTGGTCGTCCATTGCGTGCCGTAGCTGTCGGCCAGTTCTTCCAGGAGGATCTGCGTCGCTTGCCCGTTGGGCGTGTTTTGCGTGATCAGGTGCAGGCCCTTGGCTTCGGCCACTTCCTTGGGCGTCTCGGCGATGTAGAGATGGTTGGCCATTGTGGATGGAAACGTGGCGTCCAACAACTGTGGTGTCTTTTGTTTATGCTGGTTTCTTCGTCTCTGCACTTCTACGTGCCTGCGGATTTGGTTCCTTCGGATAATGAGAAGTGACAGGACGAGGATCAGGTTCCTCAGTTGTAAGAAAGAGAAGAAGTAATCAATCAGGCTCCAATAATCAACTGACTCAATGAATCAATGATCGAAGAGATGGCGCCATACGCGTCTGTCTGCGTCAGGTCTCTCACAGTCAATTAGTAATGATGCTGGTCGGCGGAACGAGGGGTACCAGGAGGGGGGGGTCCGTCAGGAGGGGAAGTCGTACGGAGCAGAGTGCCTGATGACGGCATCATTGAACCAGCAACCACCACGAGTTCCCGGTGCGCCAGTGAAGCCGCTGCAAGCCTCGACAAGCTCCGAACCAGGCAACCAGCTAACTACTTGTTGCTAGCACGAACAGGCAGCATCTGCCCCGGGAAACGGCGTGTGGGGCGGCGTTCCGAAGGCATTCCGGACGCCCAGTACAGGAAGGTAACGTTTTCTCCATAAGTGGCAGCAGTCGCGTGTAGATTCCTTGCATGTGCCAGTACCAGGCTGGTGAGGCCAGTTCAGTCTTTCCTTTTCCAACTCCCATGTCCATTTCCAATTCCTTTCCCTTTTCCCTCGCCCATATCCCGATGCCGTCCCGTGGTATCTCATGCAATCGGATTAACCAAGTGTACAGAGGTCGTAATGCTCAAGTGCTGCCGAGTTCGCGTGTCAAAAAAGTGAACCGAGACTCCATGCTTGTCCAAGCAAAGGTCTCGTCAAGTCCAGCCCCAGTCCCGTTTCAATTGCGTGGCCGTTCGTGCCGTTGGCCAGCCGTGATCGTTCTTCAACCGGTCCAAAATCCCCAGAAGAGCTCGCTGTTCAACCGGGTCGGAAAAATACTCTCCACAGACCACAATGGCAACATACGCTTGCACCATGGCCGGTTGTGACGAAGGGGTGGCTGCCGCCGTCCCGCCAAGCGACACGGCCGTCCCGCACAGACGGATCACGACGTCGTGCACCTCTTCTGCAATGCGCTTTTGAGACGCTGTGGCTCCAGGGCCAATCCTGGGGATGCTTGGATTGTATACCGTTAACAGAATCCGGGCCAGGTCCAGCGACAACAGCCCTGTGACGTGAACTTCCGCCATGTACCAGATATGAGGTAGACATTCTCCCTTGGCGCGATTCGGCTCCTGGTAATGGATAGGCATGAATGACAACGGTTTCGACTGATCCCAGTGTGTCTCGAAATCTCGGAGCTCGCTCCATCGTTCCATCTGTGTCTTACCGTTACCATTGTCGCCGCCAAAGCAAAACTGCAAGACCTTCGCACAATGGTAGAGGTGCCGATCCGACCAGACGAAGTCCTCGGCTTCATCAAAACCCTGAAGATCGCTCCACGTCTCGAGCGGGAGTCGGACCGCCCGTTGCTTCAAGAAAGCAATGGTGATTTCTTGACGGAGCGCCACTCGGAAGGACGCATGTTGAAAGCTTTTCAAGTAGCCCAGGCAGTTATCGAACGTCCCGACGGCAGACCCGGGCCTCAGGTACTCTGTATGTTTTGCCTCGTCCATGGTGTACGCATAGGGGTTGGCTTGCGCGTTGACAAAAAGTTGGAAGGTGTGGATTAGTGTCTTGATGTCTTCCCCTGTGAGAGACGGATCGATCTCTTCATAGTAGCGCAGAATGACTGCAGCCGCCAACAAATTCTCGTCCCGGACGTGCTCGGGATCGGTAGCCAGCTTGATTAGGTATGCGATACACGCCTGATGATATTTTACGGCCGTCTCCTCGGTCAACTTGGGCAGTCGAATGCTTTGATACTCGATCACCCCGTCGGCCGTCTTGAAGTGCGGTAGCGACGCAAGATGTCTGGCGGCGAGAGTAAAGATGGCATTGAGTAATGGAGGACATCGCCTGGCATGTTGGGGGACTGCCAATGTGAAGTGTCTGGCTGGGTCTCCTACGTCAAACTGCGCCCCGTCAGTCGCCGCCACATGATCTGAGAAGCAAGGAGCCTACCCAGGGCGCAAGATTTTCGATGTAGTACCGCATCAGACAAGCACATTGTGTGGTAGTAAACTGGTTCGGCCAGTAGAATTCCTCTTTCCATATAGTGGGAGAGAGGAGCGATTCTGGAGGGATGGCCGCGGCCGCCGAATCCGCCAGTCGACGGTACTCTGCCTCGACTACTTTGGGTACGTGCTGTTGCTCCGGCATATATGTGAAGCCGTCCGGACTGACCGAATTGAAGACCTTGGGAAAATCGTAGATTCGGTACTGCGAACGAATGGGGTCGTAACCGGCAGGAGATACGCGATCGGAATGAGACCGGAAACCTGTGCTGGCCTCGTCTGCTGTCCTTCTCCGTTTGATGGGCGAGTGCACCAGGATCGACTCCTGGGCTATGTCGAGAGGTGAGAGAAAAGTAGAAGCTTCTGCAGGTAGTACACTGCGGGCCGTTGGAGAGAGCTCGGCGTCGACTGAAGGCTCTATCCGCCTCTGAAGCCCGGGGGCATCTTCCCGTCTTTGATCGTCACTGTTTGATTTGGTAGTATTTACCACGATGTCATCCTGGGAATAGTAGTTCTCCAGTTCGGGTCCTTGATCGACGAATTGAAATTTCGCTGCCAAAAAGCACCGTCAGCATACCAGTTTGATAGGCCGGCCGCTCGTAGGAGTGTGAGCTTGAGCGGGGTGTACGGGTACACAGCAGCTGCCAGCGTAGCCTCCCGCGGTGTGACCCGAGATGAATACCTCGTGGTGGAGGGCGGTGGTACATGGGGGAAGTATAAAGGACGGGTGAGGACATTAATCTCATTGTCCTCCGCGCCTCCTATCTCGAGTGCCGAAAACTCTGCGCACCAAGGTTACACACACACTTACCGTTTTTGGTCTGCTCGAGCCATGTCTGATCTTTGGAGAAGGCGGCGTCGTACTTTGCGCTCGATCCGACGCGGAACTTGAGCTTGCCTTTCCCTCGCCGGCACTTCTCTCCCAACCGTTCACATTGCTTGCATTTGGGGTAGCTATCGTCGCCTGGGCAAGTCAGCTCGGCAAGGGAGGCAAGGCCCGGGGAGTGGAGATGGGAACGGGGCTGAGAATCAATGACAGGGGCGGTGAGCAAAGGCTGGTTCTTGTGGCACGTCTCGCAGCCTTTGTGCAGAATAGAAGGCTGCCATCAGGCCAGAGACAGGAATGATGCAGCTCAAGCAGTCAACATACACTTGAGGTGGCGGTCTTTCGGCGGCCATCAGTCAACAAGCCAGCCCAGGGGCCACGGGACGGGACGACGACATACCACGGCATTCCTGACATGGGTCCTCGATCTTATTCGTTAACGTGGGCATGAAGGCCAGGTGGAAACGAACTCCGCGAGACAAAGGGTGTCGGCGAGGACTACAGAGCCATATAGAGAGAAGAAAAGAGCAAAATGGGGAAGTTTGCCTCTATTTTGCTCTCGAGGCAACTGAGATGGAACGTTGGCGTCTGAAAAAGCATGGCATTAGGGCAGATTCGCCGAACAGTCTCGAGCCAATCGGTGAGAGGATGTTGACCAGCTCACGCACGCACACAAGGCATCACGGAGACCCCGCCTTGCTGTCAGGTTGCATGCAGAAAGGGAACGGGGAAGGGGAAGAGAGAGTGGGAGAGCTGAGAGAAAGCGATGCTCGTCGATGAACAGCGGCCTGAAGGGCAGCCCATGCACTTTCGGCGGGTGGCACGGGCACCAAGCCACTAAACATGGGAGCCGCTCCCCCCTCGCAGCCCTCGCTTGGACGCCCGGGCGGAGCCTAGGGGCCCTCCCGAGCACAAGGACCGCACATCACATGTAGACAGGGCCTGGATCAACACGGCCACGCAGTTTCGAACATGTCATTCTGCAAGTCGTCCTCGTCTTCTTCTTTGTCCTTTTCGCTTAAGGGCTCAAATAAGTAGGAAAGGTCCAATTGGATACCCAAAACATCTTGCGTCCCCGGCCAACTCATCAGTGCATCGACCCCCTGACATCTCCATCGCTTGCAAATGCCCTATATCCCACTGCCGTCGATACACTCTTGCTCCTCTAGTATTCATAGACAGGCGCCTTGAAAAGAACATTAACCGAGGACTGGGGGCTTGCTCCTGCCGCCGCCGAGCCCGGTTCCTTGCCACTGTTTACACTACTTGCCGGTGCCGTTCCTGGCCCTTTGCCCCTGACTTCAACGGCCACAAAAGCCGCAAACCTGATGCGCCCTTCGTTCGCCATGGCCGGAGAGATCATGGATGCGGGATCCACGGCCATGCTGTTCCGAACATTACCGCGTTCATCATCGCCTTCGGCTCGCGACAAGGTGTTAGCAACTTCTGGACGGTCGCCACCCCGCGACGACATTGACGGTTTCTTGTTCACAAAGCCACCAAACAATCCAGATTTCTTGGACTGCTTGTCACCCGAACCCTTGATCGTTGCTTGACTGGCGTTGCTTGTCACGCTTTCGTTGCGTCCTTGATGGCCTCCAGCACCGGGCTGCTGTGCTGTCTGCGAAGCCGCTTTACCGGCAGCTTCACGAATTTCGGCCTCGACATCACGAGGTCCATCGTCTGTGCTGGCAGTGCTCATCTGATCGCCTTCTTGCGCCTCTGCCCGCGCTTTTGCCTCGGCTGCCTGTTGCTGAAGGACCCGTTCGTCCGGTCCCGGATTGTTCAGCGCCACTATCTGTGGCTCGACCTTCATGTACGCCTCATTGAGAGGAGTGCCGGGCATGAAGTATTCGATGCAGATATCGCGCGACTCAAGCGGGATGTTGGAAGCGATGCCGATGGCTTGCCCAACAATCATGCCGACGCCCTCCACTAGTCCCGGTGGCGGGGGGTCTGTCAGGTTGGCCTTCAGGGACTCGGTGAGCTGGTGGGTATAATGCTTGTTCATGGTCTCTGTGTAGTGTTCTGCTTGCTGGGAACCAAGCATGTCATGCAATCCTTCTATGGTGGTGAGTCTCCAGGTCGTAATCTTGGTCGTCAAGTCGTCTCGCTGTTCATCGGTGAGCAGACTACCGGCTTGTCCTCCGCGACGTAGATTGTGTTCAATCCGCTTCAACTGCGCGGATAATGACGGTTCAATGCCTGGATGGAATGTGTGCTGGAAGATACTCTCGTACAGCCAACGGGTGATGCAAGCTCGCCCTACTGCCGTCATCTCTTTGGTGCCAACTGTGTGAGCATCCTGATTGCACACGTGGCGCAGCCACGGTGGGATTGCGCGCCAGTTCTTCCGGATGTTGAACGAGAGGTTATTAATGGCTTGACTCAAGCGCTCAAATCTGGCCGTGTATTGTGCATCATCCAAAGAAGTCTTGGACATGGAAAGGCGCTGATTTGCAACAGTGTTTTGCAACTGCGTCACTTGAGCTTCTCGTTCGAAGTAATATCGCTTGACTTTGGAGTACTTGGCCTGCAATTCCTCGTGGCGTGCAAGAAGTGAAGCAAAGTCTAATTGAGTGATATCCTCTCGGCTCCGAGGAGGCGGCGTGTTTCGACCTTGTTCAGAGGCTTGCTGTTGGGACATTCTCGCTCTTGGATCAGCTTGATTCTGGCTCTGATATGGAACCTGCTCATCGGATCCTCGTTCGCGCTGCGATAGCTGTTGGCGGATGCCCCCGTTGGGAGGGTCGCCTCTTGCCATGGCCGGTTGAGGTGGCTGTTGACCTTGATTAGCCGACTGCGCCGAGTATCGGTTCGTTGCAGCTGTGGAGGGTCGAGAGTCCGGAGCACCAATATGAGGTTGGGCAGGGGTGTTGATGGGTGAGGGCGGCCCTAGAGATGCTTGTGAAGGAGGCCTGAGATGTTGGTAAGGGTCAGAGTCTACGTTGCTCGGCCTCGACGACTGTGGTTGATAGGGCAAGTATTGGTCTGAGGTGTTCTCCGACTCCGACTGACGATAAGCCTGATATTGCTCCTGTTGCGGGCTGAAATGAGGCGCGTCCTCGGTATATTCAACAGAATGGTGGGTAAATTGACTCTGAGGAGAGTCAAATTGGGCCTGATTCCTCTGGTATTGCTCGTATGTGGTTTGATCAACAGCCTGGCTTGCACGCGGGTCGGTAGCCTCGGTCGGAGGGGGAGGATAATAGACGGACTGCCTGGGCGGGTATTGTGACTGAGGAGACGTCTGAGTCGAGTACGATTCGCGAGACGGCTGCTCAGGAGGCGGATGGGATTTCCTGAGGAGATGTACCGAGCTTGACCGCCCGAGAGGCTTGCGCTCAGCCGAGTTGTTTTCCTTCTCTTTCTCTCGGTGTTTCTCGTCGTCTTTACTCTTGTCTTTCAGCAGACTGGAGATGATATTGCGTTTGGACCGTTTGTGTTCTTTGTCTTCAATGGTGCGGACTTGTGTTGACTTGCCGAACTGAGTCTGTCCGGGAATCGGTGCGGGACCCTCTGGGATGAACGACTGTTGTTGCTGGGACAGTGGAGGGACTATGTTCACTTGTGGTCGCTGGGTTCCATACACGTCTAGGATTGACGAGTTGCGGTTGCTCTGACTGCGGCCCAGATGAGGAGGGGCTCCGGAATGAGGCTGAGACTGCGACTGAGATTGTAGATCTTGTCCCTGTCCCTGTCCTTGTCCCGGGAAGCGAGCGTCAGGAGGGAATGGCTGTTGTTGCGATGGCCGTGGCGAGTAGGGTTGATGTTGGTGGTCAGGGTAGAGTTGCTGCTGGCGTCCACCTTGAGGGGGCTGTTGCTGTTGCTGATGGAGATGTGGATCAGGGTGAGTTTGATGAGCCTGGGGGTCTTCGATCGAGGCCTGCGACTTGTTGCTCTTGAGAAGCCGCTGCATTGAAGCCGCCTCCGCCGTGAAGGGGACGAGACCACAAGATGTCAATTGCGACGAGTTGCGCGCTGCGTGATATGGGAACAATCAAACGGGCTGAACAAAGAGTCAGCTGCAGATGCTTGCCCTGGTTGAAGGCGGGCTGATTGATCCCTGATTATGGGCGGGAGGCAGATACCAAGGCGTGCACCTATTCAGCCTCTCCTCAATGCCGCTTAATGCCATGTATCTCGCCCAATTGACGTCCAAGCTCAATTTTCTAGCTACAGGACTAACTCTCGGCCGCTGGCTTTCTGAGTTCTGGCCTCTCAATGCCTAGTACATAGTCACTATGTGATCTTTTCACACTTGTGGCCCGTGTGTCAGCCCCAGTCACATTGTGGGGGAGATCATTTCGCGATGTTTCCAGATATAGAACACAACCTCATATGCAGTGTTTGCAACCGCTTGCCTTCGCCTTCGTCTGGTGACTTTCCCTTCGTATCGGAGCTGGAACACAAACTATCTTCTTGCACAAAGCACTTTTCTGCTTTCGCAGTTGTGCCAAATTGTCGCTAATATTCCCAGTTGCGAGAGGGTGCATAAGCTCGATGGGGGCTGGAATCCTGCCAACTGCCTTTCGAGCGCAATTATCCCACCTCTAGGCGCTCAAGTGACAAGATCTTTCCACTGTGTCTTGGACCTGCAGTACGCCTGCATCTATGCGAGGAAGGCCGAATGATGCGACTGAAGTCATTCGTCGAATTCGCTACGAAGTTGAGAAATTGTTGCTTCCGCTTGTCGTCCGACGGGGGCCGCGCCACGAGTGCAACTCATGGTATTGGTGCTGTCTTGTTTCCTCAGAATTTGAGGTCGCGAATTGGGAGTTCATGAGAGTGAGTAAGCGTCGACTGTCACTCAGCCTCGTCTTCAAAGCTTGGAATGACCACGTCGAATCCGGCGTCTTCCTCTATGTCAAAGTCTGGAGTGCCCTCGATTTGATCGTCCGCTTCAACCTTTGGCTCTTTTCGCTCTGGCTTCACCCGATATGCAATCCATGCACCATCACTGAGACCCGCCCCACGCGGAGTGTGATTGAGGACCGAGTCTTTGCCTCCAACCTTCTTCTTCGTACCCCGGGGACCAGTGACCTCTTGCTCCCTAATCGCCATTGGTACCCAGCCCTTACTGGCGTCCTTCTTGTCTGCTAACACGCCAAACTCAAGGTCTTCGGGGTCTTCGGGTAGAGGAGTGTCGGAGTTGGGTAAGGTCTCGATGTTCCGCGATCGAAGGGCTCCAAGCAACAGAGGCTTGATTTCCGCGAAGGGCGTGGTTGGAAGAACCGAAAGTGCTACCGTGGACCTGTGGCATTTGAAGAGGAGCGTAATCATGTCTGGCGTGGGCAACGACGCTAGCTCATCATGAGACGCCATCTTCGAGTTCGTTCCTCTCAGCTGGTTGGACTGGCGCTCAAATGTAGACGGCTTCTGTCGACTCGAGATAAGTGGCTAATTCAGAATCGACTGATTCACCACTTATGAAAGGTTTATGGCAGTTGCTGACTGCCTGATTTAGCGAAAATACTCTTGTGAAGCGCGTTTGAGCGCGTCCGCAGGCGAGGGAAATGTCGGTGCGGGGAAAGTGATCACCCAAGGCTGAGCCGCAGCCTCGCCTCGCGAACATCCACTCCGATTCCACTGCCACCAGTCACCTGTGCTACCACAACTAAAGGCGCTTGAAAACCAAGTCCTGACATAGATGATATTTGTATTGTCCACCATCCCAATAAGGAATGGGTCATTGCATATTCTATCATGCCAACACTAATGTTCGCTAGACTGGGCACTCCGCTGAAGGACCTTCTGGACCGCTGGACGCGAAATAATCCTGTCGAACCACTCTTGAAGGTGCGGAAATTTGGCCTGGTCATATGTTTCCGCCAATGCCACGCCCATTACGTGTTGCCAGGGAATGAAAGAAATGTCCGCGTAAGACAGCTTATTGCCAACGAGCCATGGGCCATCTGACTCTGTATGTTTTCCCTTTTCTTGAGCCAACCGACCATCCAAAACGCCCGACACTCGATTGGCTTCTTTCGTGTACCGCTCAATTGCGCTCGGGTTCGGGTCCTGTTCGAAGAGCTTGTACCAGGCTAGCTGTCCATAGTAAGGCCCTTGCCCTGAGGTCTGAAAGTAGAGCCACTGTCGTGCATGCCAGAACTCCGGAGTCTCCGGAGCAAAACTGAAACGCCTTTGCTTGTCGTATGTCTCGATCAAATACTCCAGTATCGCACCAGATTCCCAGAGAGTAATGCCGGTATTGGGATCTTCGATAGATGGCAAGCGGCCGTTAGGGTTGACGGCGGTATATTCGGGTTTCTTGACGTCTGCGAGCGCCACGGGCACATTCTCGTAGGCGAGATCAAGCTCTTCGAGAATAAGAGCGACCTTCATTGGGTTGGCCGTCCTCCCAAGGCCATAGAGCTTGATTGGCTTAAGCCGTGGAGCCATTTTTTATACTCCAACCACGCTGATCGTAGACTCGGATGGCTGGAAAAGAAGTTGATGGGCGAGACTATGCTCGCACTCTCTTATAGGAAATTAGTACTTATAACCTACCGCAAAGGCTTCTAGGGCAGTCTTAGCCAATGCTGCTGGAACGACAAACATGGCAATCGTGCCGTTCGCAAAGTCATAACGTGTGCTGGTAACGATGTCGCCATGCTTGAAACGCGGTTGACGGTGGCTTCGACAGCCGGAAAATGGAGGATGCAGCTGTCCTCGACAACAATATGAAAAGACGTCAAACACGGTTCACGGTGGTTGTTTGCCCGATCATGGTGCGATAGTAAATCCGTCAGGTGATATTTTCCGAACACTCGGCCGATAACGAACCTCAGTCGCTTCCAAGATACTTTGAAGCAATCAGAGGTGCCGAGAAAGAAGAACAACATTAGTCACACTAGAGCGGATAGGTTGCTGCATCAGGATTGACCATGGCCATCGTCAACGTCGGGTCTTGTTGCGACCGCTTGGGAAAGTTTCTTGGAAGCTTCAACAACAGCAAGAGCGTTGCGAGGTAATGGGAGGAGTATCGATGGGGGTAACAATACGGAAAATATAATGCTAACGAATGAGCTCGAGTGGATCAACAGATAATGAGAACGAGCTGGACGCTTGAAGAACTTTGGGTGTGGTTGAAGTGAAGGTGGTAGAAGAAGCAGGAGGAAGTAATCAAGGGAGCCCCGACGGCCGCAATAAAATATGCACTTACACGACTCATGGCCCGCAGTAGTCACAAAATGCTGCGGATCAGTTGCTCCTCCCCGTTTGTCTCGAATGACCTGCAGTACCCGCCCTTTGTAGAAACTCACAGGTACTTATCGCCAGGGGTGCACCACGTGCGCTCAATATGCGTGAGGCTTGTGGGTCGCATCTGAGAACAGCTCGAAGTTGAGAGATTCTGACTGAAGCGGGAACTTGAGAGCAGGCCAAAGACATCAATCAGAGCATGTGGCCGTTTAAATCTGCTCAGGTCGGCCAGCAAGATGAGGTCCTGGACGCCGCGTTTATACCGATGGGCAGCCCTGCTCAACAATCCCTACCCGAGCCTGGACCGGTAGCAAAAGAGGAGGAGACACTTGTCAGGTTCACCGGATGGCCAAACGAACGCCTCTCGATTCCTCTCATACTACGAGCTCCTACCCTCATGCTTGCATCCTTCGCTTGTGGTTTCAGCCTGGGAGCTTCACAGGGTGCTACAAAAGGTGCATACCGCTATCGGGCAGAAAATGCACACCGTCTCCCCACGACCCAGACAGGCTGGTTTCTCTACCAGAAGTCCAAGAACTACCATGCCATGCTCGGCGGCATCAAAGAAGGCGCTAAATTTGGGTCTGTCTGCACCGGCTGGGCGACGCTGTTCATGGTCACGGAAGAAATGGTCGACCTTTCGAGAGCTCGGCTTTTTGCGCGCGGAGACGATGACGTCGCCACTGGCCAGAGAGACTTTGGAAGTACGGTCATCGCTGGGATGACAGTAGCCGGGATCTATAGCTGGAAGAGAGGGCTCGATCATTTCGCAGCCGCAGGCATCGCCAGAAGTGCGCTCAGATTGTCGCTGGCTTACGGTGTGATACAAGATCTGGCTGCCTCCCTTAGGGGAAATCCCCCTGCATACATTTCGTGGTTGAAGAAAAAGGTCACGGAGTGAGGGTAGCAGCACCATTGTATTGCTTGCAGATGCTGAGCATTTTGGTCAGTTGATATCAACCTCCAGAGAGTTCGCCCCATGCCTCGAAGGAAGCAGTTGGGGAGCAGCCAGGCACGGTGCGCGTCCAATGAATTCCACGAGCGCGAGTTCGATGGCGAACACCACGAAATGGACCGTTCATAATTATGCTCATCGCAAGCCTTAGTGGAATGATTGGTGAATGGACGTATGGGTGGATCAGCACTTTGGACAATCCTTGAGCCTGCCGCGTGTGAGCCAGAACGATATGACCCAGGAGAAGTAGCCAAGAAAGAAAGGTCATTGAGACCCCTTCTCCACTTCCTGGTGTCGTTGTCGAGTTGGGAAGGATAGCCTGTACATAGAGGAAAATGGCACATTGGACATCGCTCATACATACAAGAACCACGAGCACGTAAAGGCTGCAAATTCCAGGTCTCCAGTCTCCTCGTACGAGTCCCTGAATTTAGCGGGCGTGGCGGGTTTCTGGGAAGCTTCTAGCGCCGCCGGGCAGTTTAGGGCGCACGGTCGGTAAGCCTAGTCGGCGGAAGGGTAAGGCTGATGGGGCTCGACCTCCTCCTCCTCCTTTGGCAGGGCTTATGCGCTGTGTTTGGCTGTTTCGGGCTCTGGTCCGGCGGTCGTGCCCTGAGATTTCGAAAGTGACAGTGCCGAGAGTGCCGCACGGCTGGGTCGCTTACCAAAACACCAGCTTCCTTACCTAAACCTGCTGTCACGCCTATTGAGATTGCGCCACCACTTCGAAGCTGCTGACGTATGTATTTCGGCTGAATCTACTGCTCGTTCCCAGGTTGTGCCAATCCTTTCCATTGGTAAGCTCTGGATACGAGATATGGTCGGGAAACTGTCGTGAGGCCGTCTGGGAGAATCCTGGCTTCCTATTTGTGCGCACTTCCCGCTCCTCCCCAGACCAAAGCCACTGGTGTTTCTACCTCTGTCTCAAGCCCACGCAGAAATCATGCTCCGAAACGCAGTCTCGCTGGGTTAACGCGGCCATATCAACGACCCAGAAAAAGCACAGACAGAGACATGTCCGGGCACAATGTGGTGGCCAGTGCTGCTGGCTCTGTCAGCCCAATTTGAGGGATCGCATTTGCGGCTTCTAATTCCCTTCTCGAAGCTCGTTAGTGGGGAGCCATGGCTTCTCCAAGATGGACGCGGTTCCCCACCACCGCCCACCCACCGACTTGATGGCAGTCCTGTCCAATCTTCAGGGTTGGAACCTCCCGGCTGCAGATGCAGGCTTCTGAATTGCTTCCGCTCTCGCTTGCACGCTAGGTTATATCCTGTGTCGGAAGTGGGAAACCATTCAACCGTTCGCGACACTTTTTCTAACAACTCATCTTTCTGTACTCCGGCAATTCGGTTGCTTGCACAAGATCGTTGTTTCCCGTCCACGCTCCACCCCCGTCTGCTCTACAGCGCCCTCCACGCGATCTGCAACCGCCCGGCCTCGTCCAGTACACTTGCGAGAACCTTGTTACCGTGCGGGCCAGGCCTCGCGCCAATTCACAATCTGAGTTACTAAGCCAGCAAGCCGCAGACACTCTACCCGAACCCAGCAACAAGCACATCTGTCGGTCAAGATTCACGGTTTGACTTGCCACTTATTCCGAAGAGGCACCCCGACGCTACGAGAAGAAACGTCGTGGAGTATGTGCAGGAACATGGGATGAGGGGCACTCTGTCACGAGCAGCAGTTCATTCGGGTGGACACGCGCTCAGACACAACCACCCCTCCACTTCTTCGTTCCCACAACCATGCGACGACATCATGGCCGAGCACTGTCGCCCTACCATGGCCGCACGGCCTCTCCTCCCTCCGCAGAAGTCTCCTTGGTCCGCAGCTTCGACTCCAAATTCAACCCGTCAAGGCCTGCGAGACAGTCTCCCCTTGCTACCTCTCAGATTGGAGGAATGCCACTAGACTTGATTGACCGCATTCGCTCCTTCCCTCTCTTCCAATCCACCTCCGACGACTTCCTCGCCGACATTGGCCTCCTCCTCAAACCCCAATTGTACAACACGAATGACTACATCATGATAGAGGGGGAAGATGCAAAAGCAATGTACTGGCTTGTCCGGGGCGCTGTGGCTGTAACTTCGCGGGATGGAGAGAGCATCTTTGCCGAGCTGAGACCGGGTGCATTCTTTGGAGAGATCGGGATACTGATGGAACGACCTCGCACCGCGACGGTCGTTGCAAGAACGAGATGCATGGTCGTAGTGTTGAAGAAGGAAGACCTCAAGAAGATATTGCCGAAATATCCGGATGTGGAACAAGCCATACGCGAAGAGGCTCTGGAAAGACTTACTCAGCTGGAGAAGAAGAAGGCCCAGGTGCTGCTAGGAACCGAGGACGTTCCAGACCATGAGAGAAGAGGCTCGAAGAGGGCACGACCTACGCTAGGAGACGATGCGTATATGGCCGGCAGTGATGGTAGTGCAAACAGCAAGCGCCGCAAATCTCCCAGTCCCGGGACAAATGAAGTCTCGACAGCCAGTGCCTTGGGACATGGGCTTGTCAACATAAGAGCGACGTTGAAGGAGCTGCCGTTGTTCGCTTCTCTGCCTCCCGACATTCTTCACTTTCTCGGCCTTAGTGCTCAGCCAAGAAGCTTCGCGCCATTCACCGATATTGTCAAGCAAGACACGAGAGGGCGAGAGATATATTTCATCGTCCGTGGGGAAGTGGAAGTGCTGGACGAGAGGATTTTTTCAAGCCCCAAGCCTTACAGAGCCGGCCAGCCCAACGGAATACCTCGGACACCGTTGGTCAAAGCTCGACTCAAGCCGGGACAATACTTCGGCGAGGTCGTCAGTCGGGGACTAGCAGATCGTCGAACTGCTACTGTCCGCTCAGTCACCCAAGTTGAGTGCCTAATGATCTCTGAGAATGTGCTCGCCGATTTCTGGAACCGGTGTCCGCCGAGCATACTGCAGCAGATCGAAGAGACAGCAAAGCATCGGTTGAAACTCAGCTTCGACACTGACGTTATCATGAAAGATGCGGACGCTGCACCGGATATTCATGAACTGGAAATTGAAGACGGAAAGGAGAAGAGGGCCCGAAAACTCGTCAATGGCCCTCGGGTCACATTCACAGATGCGGGAGCAGAAATCAGCAGTTCGGCGCCCCCGGCCCAGAAAGAAGGGCCCAGCACTCTGGAGCCGTCAGATCCGGATCCATTCCTGAGCGAAGGCCTAGAGAAAGTAAGGTCGAGGTCAAGAAGAGGATCGCTTGCTCCTCCGCCCCCAGACGAACCGTCAAAAGATCAGAAACGCCGGTCTCCTCGATCGTCCCCTACCAACACGACCAGTCCGTCGCCCAAAAGCTCTGGCTCTGGCACACCCTCGCCAACTTCCGAGTACAAAGGAATTACAGGCTTTCCCTTCTCCGACCCTTTCTCACCTGGGGGACGACCAAAGCCTCGAGCTCGATCAAGTCGTGGTCTCAACCGTGGGACTGTTCCCGACAAACTCCTCCCCTTGATTCTTGAGTACCTCGACCTCCACGAACTGATGCGGCTGCAAGGCGTGTCCCTACACTGGCAAAACATTGTCAACAATGCCCCTAATCTACTCCACCATCTAGACCTATCGCGCTACAACCGGAAGGTCACAGACGACACTCTTATCAATCGAATATGTCCATTTGTGGGCCAACGGCCGCGCTTCATCGACATCAGCAACTGTTTCCACATCACCGACGAGGGATTCGCCGCCCTAGTTAACACCTGTGCCGCGACGGTGCAGGGCTGGCGCATGAAGAGCGTCTGGGACGTGACCGCCCCGGCGATTCTTGAAATGGCGACCCGAGCCCGCGGCCTCAAGGAAGTCGACCTCAGCAACTGCCGCAAAGTCAGCGACACGCTCCTGGCCCGGATCGTCGGCTGGGTCGTGACGGCCCAAACCCAAGCGCCTGCCAACCGCACCAAAGCCAACGCCCACCGACCCGTTCTCAACACCAAACTCAGCAATACCGCGGCGCCTTCGCCTCCTCAACCCGCGCCGGCCACCGTCATCGGCTGTCCGGACCTCAGCTCTATCACGCTAAGCTACTGTAAACACATCACCGATCGGACGATGGCGCACATCGCCACGCACGCGCACACGCGGATCGAGGCCATGGACTTGACGCGCTGCACGACCATCACGGACGCGGGCTTCCAGTTCTGGGGTAATGTCAAGTTCGAGCGCCTGAAGAAGCTCTGCCTCGCCGACTGCACGTATCTGAGCGATCAGAGCATCGTGTGGCTCGTCAACGGCGCGGGCAGCGGGCTGAGGCAGCTTGACCTGGTGAGTCGCAAGTCCTTTTCTTGGTTTACCCCCTCTTTCGAACCTCTTGTCCTAATCCAACCAGCTCGGCATGGACAAGAACAAAAGTAAGATTAGCATCTAACTTCAAGATTGAATACTTAGTCCTTCTGCTGCGCCCTCTCCGACACCGCCACCGAAGTCCTCGCCCTGGGCTGCCCTAACCTCACTCACCTGAACCTCTCTTTCTGCGGGAGTGCCGTCTCAGACCCCTCCCTCCGCTCCATCGGCCTGCATTTGACGTCATTGCGCGAACTCGCTGTCCGGGGCTGCGTGCGCGTAACCGGCCTGGGCGTCCAGTCCGTAGTCGAAGGATGTCAGAAACTCAAGCTCTTCGACGTGAGCCAATGCAAGAATCTCCAGCCGTGGCTCGTCAGTGGGGGGATCGAACGATGGCGGTCGCTAGGCCGGGATGTCGAGTTTGTGGTTGTGAGCTCCGGCTCGAAGGTGGTGAGATCTTGACGGTACACCTTATCCTCGTATGGATCGCGGGAGAGAAACAGGGCAAATGACGTGCGTGGTGTGCGCGTGGAGAGCGTGCATGGAATGGACCACAATTTTCGGTTGACGTTGATGAATTCGTATTGGATTTGTATGGAACGAACGGGATTGGGTTGCGGCCGGTGTGAGAACGAACGAACCAGGACAGGAAATGCGTGATGCCACTTTTGAACATGTTACGAACAGATACCCCCCTTTGCTTGATATTCGTCGAATCTTCAAATTTCACTTCAGTCGTCAACATTGGTCTCGGTCATGATGAGTCGTCACTTGGTGTCTTTCAAATCTTCCCTGCACTCGAAGAACAGATATATTCGGTCGTCCAACCTCCACGTCCTGTCTCATTCGCCCCGTTTCCTAAGTTATGACATGGACATACATCACATCTCTACGTCCACCTTGGTTTTGCTCCCTAGGAAGTGGAGCAGGGCAAAGCAAAGGCAAGCCAGCTAGCCAGCAGGGACGACAGGCTTGATCGAACTACATGCCCCCTTTACTACTCACATACATGCATCTGTGCATATATAGCGTGCTTGGTTTCGACTCGAATCTTGCACCGGCGTACGTCCACAGCATGACCGGAACGGCCATTCAGTACTGCAACTGGGCCATTGGGATGAGTCTGATACTCTAGGGCTAGAGCTGGATTCATTTAGATGCCCATAGCACTTCTCAAAAGACGACATGACGATGGGCGGGATAACTATGTACGCCATGGAACCAGAAGAGGGAGTCGAAGATAAGCAAGCCAAAGAGGGGAGTGGCAGTCGATCTTGACGCTGTGCCTCTGCCTGCTGCGCGCATTGTGCCTTGTTAAGGATATTGATGTCCGAAGAGTAGAGCCAGATCTGGAGTTGAGCAATTCCTTGGGTCAATGTGACTCCCCAATGCGGGTGAAGTTCGGGTGTGTTCGGTGGAGGGGGTGGTCAGCCCTGCGATCCCAATGTAGGAGGGAAAAAAAGGTGCCAAAAGGACCGGCCCATGCCAGCACTAACAAGCACCTCACTGTCGAAGATTCCTTGTGCGAGGTTGCTTAGAACCTGGGCCATCTGTGAATGACCGTATTCCTTTGCCTGTTTGGATGTCTCGCCACAGAGGTTCTGGAAGGATCCGAACTGCTTCGAATGATAGCATTTGTCGAGCAGGAGCTCCAACATGTCCATGTGGCCTTCTCTGGCCGCGACGTTGAGAGCAGATGTGCCGAGAACAGAGCTTGGAGCTGTAACGTCCGCTCCTGCATCAAGCAGTATCCGTGCGACATCAACGTAGTGCCACCTGGCTGCAGCTTCTAGGGCAGTATACTGAAACCCAGGCCTCCGAGGTGCAGCGACATCCGCCCCAGCCTCCACCAAGACTTTCACAATATCAACATTCCCTTTCCAGCAGGCATCTTGAAGAGGCGGATTTTCAGTCCCTAGAGGGCAGGCATTGACATCCACCCCAGCCTCCACCAAAACTTTCACAAGCTCAACATTCCCTTTCCAGCAGGCATATTGAAGAGGTGTTTGTCCCATCCAAGTAAGGAGGCGATTGACGTCAGCCCCAGCCTCTACTAAGACTTTGACAATCTCAACAGTTCCTCTCCAGCAGGCATCTTCAAGAGGTGTTCGTCCAGTCGAGAGAGGAGCGCTGACATTCACCCCGTACCCTATGAGCAACTGGGCCAGTGGTAGATCGCCCGTGCGACACGCTAATGTAAAGGCATCGACATCTTCGCCGGGAAGGAGGACGTTGGCACGTGCACAGTGCTCTATCAGCAATTTCGCGAGCTCAATGAGTCCGCAGTCAACCGCGATCCGAATACTTGTTCGGCCTACACAATCCGAAGGCACTTCCGGGCGTGCTCCGCACTCGAGCAAATAGCGCACCAAGTCACAATTGCGCATCAGAAAAGCTCGTTCAAACAGAGAACCACGTTCGCCAATCGCGTTGACGTCCGCACCCTGTTCTAGCATGGACTGGATTTCTTGAAAGGTGCTTCGAGAGGTGACGAGGGTTACGTCCAGATTATCGAACGTTGTGTCGAGTCTCTGCTGTGCGGTGTGTACAGACCATTCGGCAGACCTTTGAAGAGTTAATAGGATCGGTCAAGTACGGCTCTAACAAACCTACTCTCGAAGCAGGTCAGCGATACGATGGGCTCCATGCGTCTCCCTGATATGATTTATAAAGCTGCACCGATGGTGCCAGTCGTCAATCGACCCGACGCAATCTCCGGCAAAGCATTTATAGGATCGAAATAGTTGCGAGGCAGGCTGGTGTGCTTCCTTGAGATGTCTTTCAAGCTCATTGATTGTGACAAAGCCTCGCTCGCCCCGAGGACAGGAGAAAACAACGCATGTATGCCGGATCTCATGTCCAAGACGATGCTGGCTAGCCGTTGTGTTAGCGGCCCGCAGGCGTGTTAGGAGGCGACTACTTACTTCAACTCTGACCGCGTCTTCGCTAGATAACGACAATGGGTACAGCTCAGCGGTGGCTGTCCAGGTTCTGGGCCCCGGCTGGGGGCCGACGAACCTGCCGTTGACAATGTAGCACTGGATCCTCGGCTCCCCCGGGCTGCTTCTCCGTTTTGTCCCCGGGCCACGACTTCGGAGGTGGTACTTGGCTCTCGACGAGTTGACGGTTCCGTCTGCATATGAATTGTAGCCGAATCTGGACTGAGCCGCTCGGCACCATGCGCTGTCGATAGGCCCAGCGGCTGGCAGTTCGTGGCAGGTGAGTTGCTGTCGAGAGCGCTTGATAGCGTGGAAGAATCTGATTTCTTCTGGATTTGGACATCATCTGGCGTTGGGGAACGTCGTTCTGGGATCACGTCAGTAAGATCAATTTGCAGAGAAACACTCGGCCTTGCCTAGACTCCACTTGCGCCCCAGGGTAGGAATGTCATGTCTTCTCAAAGCACGTTGAAGCCGGTCGGGGCTCAGAACGACACCTCCCACAACCGTCGTTGCGGTATCGTGGGTAAGGCCACGTCGCTCCAATCCGCTGCCAATTGCTCGACAGACAGAGGCTTTGAGGTTCTTGACATATTTCCACTCCTTGAGTTTTCGCTTATATTGCGGTATGCTTCCAAGTTGCGTCAATGAATGCTCGTAAACCGGTTTGATATCGGGCGTACCTTGCAAAAAGGAGTGGGTGTCGACGAGCTGTTGACGAATGGCTTTCAACTCGAGACCTTGGTTCACATAGAGATCGTGGATAGTGTGCTGGTGTTCAAGCCATTGCGTCCGTGAGATTGTGAGTCCGGCTGAGGACATTGCGAGTTCGACTCAAGAGGTGCAAGCACAACATGCTCAAGGCTGTCAACACGGAAGTCATCAAGTCGGCGGGCAGGAATGTGGCCGCCTCGAGCAGACAAAGTAGCTTCTGAAACAGAGTCGCCCATGGAAGTCAAGCTTCATGGTCAATTACGAGGAAGCGGGTTGTTGCGCAGGCTTCAGTCATCAATAAAGGAACATCTGCGTCGTTGCATGCCAGCCGTGCGGCTGTCCAGTGTTGCTCGCTGGAATCGGCAGGAAGCAATGGTTGGTTGTTATCAGAAGTCCGCTACGTTGATACGCATACTGAGTACCTCGTACTGGTCGCAATTACGGAGAATCGCGGTCTGTGCGTAGGCACCGAGGGTGGCTCCTGCATAGGCATAAGCCTTACGAGTAGGGCACCAAAGGGGACGCGAACCTATGTACAACCCGCCTTTTCACGGGGAGCGTTACTACTGGTTAAGGACGAAAGTGCTCTGGGCAGGCGAGCGGGAGGTTCAAGGGTGGTAAATCCTGCATGATGCAGACAGGAAAGTGGAGGCCATCCCTACCTGGGCAACTCTCCGACGCACTCCAATGTTCCAGCATCTCAACCTCATCTTCTGACTGTGGAGAGTGGAGAGAACTTTCATCCACCACCAATAAAAAGGACGTGGCTAAGACCCGGTCCCTGACGCTGTCCCTCCCGAACGCCATCCTGACTCGCCTGGATGCCGTCGTGGACGTCCCCATGGACGGACCCATTCTCATGCTCTCCCACAGCCATAGCTCTAGCCCTATTCGGGGAGCATGATCCTGAGTGACCATCATTTCTGGTGCGATTTGTCGCAGGCGTTTTCAGAGACTTGGACGGAGAGAGCGGACCTCTGAGACGTTCCAATCGCCATCCGAACACGACATCGCCAACTGTATCTCAGCGCCGCGGCACATATCAACGCCAGACGCCACCCCCCAGCCTTAAGCGTGATCCGCTTCGAACTTTCGACATTGTGCAACCCGGGTTGTCGGCCCTCGATATTCAACGCCATGGCGAGCGATATGTCCCTTGTGGAAGACGTCCCGGCGCAAGAGAGGTCGTGGATCATAAATAGGGATCGGAGGTCGTCCTCCGCCTTCCGCCATTTCGCCACAAGTCCTGTCTGCCACGTCTGCGGCAATTTTATCTTTCCATGGTCCATCTGCTATGCATCTCTCTGCGGAGACTATTGTCGGTATCATCGCAGTTGTTATTGCCATCCCGCCCTTCGTGCTGGGCCTTGTGAAAGTATATCGACGTCGGGCAAGACGACATGGCCTGCCTATGTATGAGTATCGCAGGCCTGCCACAGCATATGTCGCTCGAGGTAAGGAAGGAAGGCTCACTGTTACACGACAACGCCGCTCGCTGACACCTCCGGTATGTAGCAGTGGCCCGAGCGAACGACCTGAGCCTTTTGGTAGCTCATCCGGCCCCGGTCCTTCTTCGGCATCCAATGTCATTGCCAGGACCCGACGCTCTGCCTCCGCCTCTGCCACGCCATTTGACCTGGTAATGTCGGTCCCAGACAACATCCACCACAGGCCGGAACAGAGGACACTATCTGGATCGTGCCGGCCCAAACAGGGGTTGACCAGAGTGCGCGGTGCTTGCCCTGAGATATAACGCCTTCAAGCTGCTTGGAATATGCTTGGGAGAGGAGGTCGGCGCAAAGCGTACATCGAAGAATCCGTGTGTTGTCAGACTATGGCAGAACTAGACATCATGGCGATAAACAGTGTGACCCCAAGAGAATATCCGCATGTAATTGTAGGACTTCGGATCTTTCGTGCTAGGAGAGATAGATGACTACATGGGATGCGAACCAGCTATAGAACCTGATTTAGGATCCAGACAATCCCAGCAGAGTACCGGAAAGCCGCTATTCCCCGCCGTCGTAACGCTCGATAAGTTTCTACAAGGACAATTATGTATGTTAATGAGGAAACTGCATCGACCCGGTGGTTGAGCGCGCTGACTGCCAGTCAGCATAGCCTCACACAACATAGAAGGTGCGACGCGACGATACTGTGGGTTTTGATACACACACCCAAGGCGTCAGATATTGTAGGATGTGGTTGGTTCTGTCCAAAAGGTTGCAGCAGGTGTGGAAGCCCTGGCTTCCCCGCGCGTTGGCGTCGCTTCGTCGCTTTCCCCCTGCTGGGGACTTCCGAGTGGTCAGGGTCGCAAAATGTCGGCCGTCGCGGCAGCTGGCGCCGGCCGGGCGCGTGTCGCATTGTCAAAACACGACACGCCCCTGGTTAATGCGGCTGCCCAGCTTAGAGGGTTTGAGAGACCTTTCGTAAATCTGTCCGCTCTTCTCCTTTAGCTGGTTTGTAGGAAATATAGATAGAGTCATTACCTACCTAGGTATTCTTGTGGTGTCTACCAACCGCGTGTACGTATTCCATTCTAAGCTCTTTGACCCTCAACGGAGCCGCCCTAGGCTCTTCCACCATGCTGTTCCGCAGGAATGAACAACTTGGGTGGCCCGTTCCGTCTTCAAGATCAATTTCTGGCATGAGCCAATCTCGTTCTCACAGAATAAATCGGCACCTGCTTGCTAAAGCAACGCCGCAGTCAATGTTCCTAGTTGATGTTCGCCATGAGCATAACCTTGGTGACTCTTTTGGCAAAGACCCAGTCGGGTTGAGTCCTGTGTTAACATGGGCCTGCCAGATTAAGCCGTCTCGAGGAAAGAGAGGACAGACCATAAGAATGTATCCTCCCGGTACATGTTAGTCAAGCCTAGTTCTTATGTGCCTACCATCAAGTCCTTGGAGACTTATGTTCCTTCATCTTGTACGAGATGCCTCTCTCCGGCGAAACAATCATCGGCATCATTGCCGTTGTCGTCGCGCTGCCACCTGGAATGCTTGCTTTGTTGAAGGCTTATAGACGGTGGCATGAACCACAGCATCTGCCTCTGCATGAGCCACATCGATCTGCGGGAGGGCGCCCCGGTCAGTGAACCTAGGTCTCCTCCTGTGAAAAGTCCGCGGCTGAGGTTTGCAGTACCAGTCCGAGCAAGAGCGAGAGCGAGAGAACGAAAACTAGGATCTCAAATTAGACCTCCACCACCAATCGCTCTACGGCCGTCGAACACTCTGCGTTCACAGGCTGCTCATCAGTACCACTGACGCGCCGTCCTACCTGGTGACGCTACCAAGATCGGAACAAGCCATCCATCAGACGATATAACCGTGCTGAATCTGGGCCTGGACGGCCGAAGTCGCATGTCACGGTATGCGTCCATATTCGAGCGAACATCTTGAACAGTACTCCCCGGGATCTGCTGATTCAGAGACGAAACTCGACCTTGAAGATGTATAGCTTGCTGCTTGAGGCTCACTAGTGCTGCTTGCGATGGAGGCTACGAGCAGTTCCCTCTCGACCTGAGTTTAATGTACACATTCTACTTACCAGGGTGTCTATGCTTCTCCTCGTGGGAGGAGCCTCTGCAGTGACGTAGTACGTTGCTCAATACGAACTATTCGTACCGAGTACATCTACTCGTACTCGTAGTTGGTGGACGTCTTGTCTTCACTGTCTCCATGGCCCATCTTTAACGCGTGCCAAGTAACCATAGCAATTTACCACCGGAGCATGGCCTGCATGACATGTTATCGTAGTGATAATTGTGTAGACAACGATCAGCCACTGCATTAGCGAGGCGCTGCACCGCCACGCACGCACGAACCAGATGTAGGCGTCAAATGACATCATTGAGCAGTCCACTCACTGGTCGGTGACTGGTAGGTGACTGGTCCCTCATGGACCTTGCAAGGTGCGTGCCAGGCTTCAGGTATTGACGATCTCTGGCTTCAAAAGCGAGGAGTCAAGACCAAGCATGGCGCTGGCGTCTCTATCTCGCTACACAGGACCGATCCACTGCTTGGACCCGTGGCTTGTGCATATCTCAACCCAGGGTTGAAATGCTTCAACACCTGATTTGACACTTGCGCCTTATCACACCCCATTCGAGCCGGGTTGAACGTGGCTTTGCCTTCGGATAGACACCTCGACCTCCCCTGAGAAGCAGTCAGGCGGTACCTTCCAGACCACCTTTCCTGATCGTGGCTGCCCATATCTGTATCGACATCTCACTTATCTTCACCGACAAATACTCACGACATCAGCCACCTTCAGTAACAGCCCTCTATACTTACTGTATACCGATATCGCAGCGTACATTATTAGACTCCCAAGCCAACTGACAACTTCGACACCTTGTACAACAAGCCACCTGTGGGGAGATAGCACGACCTTGCAGAGCCTCTGTGATCCGGATTCTGGATCGGAGACGTTTGCCGTCAACCGCCCACCTCACGCCCTACCAACTAAACAGCCTGGAGGTCGCACAAACAACATCCCTCGCCGTCCAGCTTGTATGGTTCGATGAAACCAGGTCATCGAGGTACACAATCAGACAGCGGATCCTGAAACCAGACCCAGCAAGCACGTAATGGCGCGCAATATCTTCTCACCACAACGCTCAGCGGGTTGCAGAGGGGAAAGGAGGAGTTCCAGAAGGCGGCATGCCTCTTCTCGCGCTCGCATGGCCACCCTTTTACTTTTCTCAACAATTCTTCACCTCCCTACAGCGCATGCAGTGACCATGCTTCCCCTGCGGGTGACCAACAACTGCAAGGAACCCGTCTGGCCAGCCATTCTCACACAGGAAGGCACTCCACCCGCCAGCTCCGGCTTCCTTCTCAAACCTGGCGAAACAAAGCCGCAGACTGTAGGGCTAGACTGGAAGGGACGGGTGTGGGCACGCACAAACTGCAGTTTCCCTGGTTCGGGATCTTCGCCTGCGAGCGGGCAAGGCGGTGCTCCCTGCCAGACTGGCGATTGTGGGATGTTTTTGCAGTGCCAGGGTGCGGTGAGTGACTCTTGCCCCAAAGTTGGTCTTTGGTTGTGACCAGGGGGAGAAATTGGAACTGAGTGAGTTTGTTTGGATCACATATGGCTGATCAAGTTCTGTGACTGCAGGGACAACCACCAGCGACCCTTGCCGAATTTACCTTGTCATCAGCGACGAATCAGGCCTTCTACGACATCTCGCTGGTGGATGGCTACAACATCCCCGTTGGCATCATATCCTTGCTTGGGCAGAGCGGCAACCCCAATCTGACCGACATTCCGCCAAACTTAACCAATCCAGTGTGCATTGGCACATCCTCTCTGCTCGCCCCGATGGGGGACACCAGCGACGCCGATTTCGGCACCAACTCAACTTTCCCCTTACCGCTCGATCAATCTATCACATCCTCCTTCGTGCAAGACTGGTGCCCCTGGCCCCTTCAACTCGCACCGCCCACCAAACCAGGCGACGGCGTCTACCCCTACCCGGACGACAACATCCAGCGGCCAATCTTCAATCCCTGTCTCAGCGCCTGCGCAAAGTGGAATAAAGCTAAGTACTGCTGCACCGGTAATCACGGTACACCCGCTTCCTGCTCGCCCAGCTTGTACTCTCAGCAGGCGAAGAAGGTCTGTCCAGATGCGTACAGTTATGCGTACGATGATCAGACATCGACATTTATCATTCCCCAGGGTGGAGGGTTTGAAGTCGTGTTCTGCCCAGCGGGCAGGAGTACGAAGATCTTGCAGACATTTGGGGATCAGTTGAGGCAGTTGGCGCAGACGGGGCATGCCACAAGAGATATTGTCTCACTGGCCCAGAATGTGACATATATCATGGAGAAGAGTGCTGCCTGGAGGTTCGGTGAGCCGAGTTTGGATTCAGTGGTGTTGGTGTTGTTCTTGGTGTTGGCTGTGCTTGGGCAGTTCGGGCCTCTGTGACCCAGTCGTCGAAAGAGGTTGGAACGAACATGTGAATGCAGAGCCGTACGGCATTTGGCCGCTCGTTGAATATTCGTATTCATGACGAAACTGTTCCTTTCACTCCTCATCGTTTCACCCTTTCTCGTCGGCCTTGTTATTATTCCAGCTCCAGACACAGGTCTTGTGATCAATCTCGTAATTCTTGCCTCCCCATTGCAAACTCGTCACTCCAGGGATCACACTCGAACAACTCCCCGGCCAGGGTGCATTTTCTCCACCATACAGGACAGCCCAGAGGAGCCTCAAATCGCGAGTTGGGAGTTTCTGCATGAGGACCTTTGTGGCCGCGACTTGGATTTGTTTTTTGCGGTCGACATCGTGATGGGCAAAGACGGTGGCCTGGTGTTCGGAGAGGTAGGACTCGTGTTTGACGGGATGAGCTTTCCAGCGTGAGGAGGCCGGGGAAGACGCGGGAGGGGACGTTGAAAGCTTGGTCGGGAGATCGAATGTCTCTGGGATAGGGAGGTCCGCTTCGTCTGGAGCCTGTAGCGGAGGCTGAGCTTGCGGTTGGGACCGGGAATTATTGGGGGCTTGAGGGGGGGGTGAAGCAATGGCTTGAGATGTCGGTTGCTGAGGGCGAGGCCTCACTTCATCTTTGCCTGTCTTCGTTTTCGATAGGTCTGCGACACTCGAAACGGCTTGTGCCTTGCTGGGGTCTGCCGCCATGACGCCTGCTTGCTTTTTCAGCCTGTTGGCGTGTGCCGCTGCAAGCTTCTCCCTGTATAAATACATGTACTTGTCCATTGGTTTACCCGCAACGAAGTCCTCAATAAACTCTGTCGAGGTTGCGCCGTCATATATGTCCAGCCCAAGGAGGCCTACTAGCTCATTCTTGCCTGTGTTCGTGGCGTTCCATGCCACCAGATCCTTCCCCCGTAGAGGCTTGCCAGTCGCGTCCTTGGGCGCGTATTTGGCCTCCAGTGTTTTCATGATGGTGGAGGCAAGTTCGATGGGTTCGGCGATCTTCCACGCTTCGCTACCAGGTACGAGCGTTGCCATTATTAGGTTTTTTGCCTCGAGGTTCTTTTTCCGGAAGTCATCGGACAGATTTGACGGAGGAGGGCTTCGAGGGACACGGGAAGCGGCAGCGGTCGTGGGAGGTTCGACAGAAGGCTTGCCCTTCGAGGCGTTGGCCTTGGATTTCTTGTTCGGCATCCTGGGGATTTGGTCTCAACGCGCACTGACTTTCAATACTTTTCGAAGCTCGAAACTCAAGCGGGGAAGGTCTGCTCGTGTCACCCCCAGTGTCCCGGCATAGCGGAGCAGGATCCCACAGGGAGGACTTCCAAGAAATCGCTGCAGTGGGCGGTAGCAAGAGGTCAAGCCCACGATTGAATGAGCTGGAGGAGATTGTCTGCTCCCCCGAAAATCTATACAGCGAATCATCAGGTCAGACTGCGCTTCTTCGTGGCTTAATATGGCACGTGACGTGGAAAGTATCGCGCTTTCTTTGCCTCGGGTATCGTACAATCCTCCCTCGCCTCGCCCGACTGCTCCTAATATTCTGCACTACTTCGCATTCCTCTCTCAACCTTCTTCTGCGCGACATCCAAGCTCAAAGAGTGTACTTGAAACCTTCTTGTCCCTCAATCGGCGTCTCAAGTGTTCCCGCATCCAATTGCCTATTCTTCTTCCAGAAGTACCATGAAGTGCAGGCGACTGATCCTAGGATATAGAACTGCAATGCTGCAGTGGCCCACAGTCCGCTCCTGTAGTAGGGAGCTTCATTCTGGCTGAAGGCGGTGGAGGCAATGATGCCGCCAATCGCGCCGAATCCGATTTGGAGAGCGCTGCCTACGCTTCTCTTGGACTGCATCCGAATGTTGTTGGACTGGTAGGCCAAAATGGCCGGAATGTTTCCCTGGCATCCAGCAATCCCGAGGAAGATGCCGAAGTACCTCACACCGTCCGAGCTATGGTACGCGGTAATCATCAAGCCGATGATCACGATAACTGCCTGAATTGCAATGATCGGAGCACGGACGTGATACTTATCACCGACCCAAGCGAATGCTAAAGCACTGCCCACGGCCGAGACAACTGGAGGTGCCGAAAGGAGATTGGCAATTCCTGCGGTGTAACCCATACCCTTCCACGAATTAGCTCTTCTCCAAGCTCGAGGACGAAGAATGACGCATACCTGGACGATGACCGGCGTGAAATATGCGAAGGCATACGCTGGCATAGTCGTCGACATGAACATTGTTGCGCTAGGAATGGTTAAAAGACCTCTGTCGAAGGATCTAGCGGCAAACTCACAATACCCAGAGTTTCCAGTCTTTGAGATGATGGAAAAACTTTGCCCAGGTGAGAGGATCTGGAACGGCATCGTTTCTATCGATCTCAATCCGCCGCACGATGAATGCAGCCTCTTCGTGGGTCAAGAGACCCTTTTTCTCAGCTTTATCCGGGAAGTCAACTATGATGAACCATGCGATGATGGCAACAACCACTGTCATTATGCCTTCGATGATCTGCCTCAGTCAGTCTCAACTGCCCACGAATGATTTAGTCCCTCTGCACTCACGAAGATCCATTGCCACCCCCGCTGGCCGCCAACACCTTCCATCTGCATCAGGCCATACGCCAGGATATTGGAAAAGCCACCGACAAGCACGGAAAGGATGTAGAAAAAGGCTAGCCTTGAATGAGAGGTCAACACATTTTCCGCCAAATTACATTTGAGACACCTACCGTTTCTGCACCTCATACCGAACGTACCAGCAACAGATCAGATACACACACCCTGGGAAGAACCCTGGCAACGGCCAGGTCAGTACGACGCAAAGCGCTCCGAGTCACCCATACCTGCTTCGAAAAGGCCCAGGATTGTGCGACACACAGCGAGAGCTTCGTACGACTTGACGAATCCCTATGTTCTTTTAAGCGCCAACTCGCAGTCACGAAATAGGAAAAGTCCTACCTGGCCGAGCATTGTGCAACCCCATGCGAAGGCTATGAATGACAGCCAGTTGGCACTTCCAACGCGGCGGAGAACGATATTTGACGGCAGCTGCAGCCTGGTCAGCAGGTACACTCCCAGCCTCACGCAAGATGTCGCGTACCTCAAACAGGAAGTAGGGTGGGAAGAACACGACGAGAGCCACAGTATACCGATTCCCGATTTCTAGCTCAAGGTCTGCTCCCATACCCGCGACTCGGGCATTGGAGATCTGATTTCGTCAGAGTTTGTGATCTCCGGCAGAAGATGATGGTTCCTCACATTGACACGGTCGATGAGCGCAATGGAGTACAATGCCCCCAGAATCGGAAGCAGACGGAAGTCAATCTTACGGATGAGCTTGTTCTCCCTGCGTTTGTCAAAGTAAAGGGCATCTTCGTTAGGACCTGGCTGATCGTGGGCTACCACATCCGATTTCTGCTCAAACGAGCCGCTATATTTCTCCTGGTCACTACCAGACATGATGCATGGAAGGAAGGCCGGATCTGATGGGATGATGGAATGGGAGACAACGCCTGGTTGCTGTTGCAAGCGGAACGCTGATGTTGGTCGAGCTAGGTCCGTGGCCATGGGACACAATATATCTCATGATTCAGCAGGCCCAGGTCATGGCAAGGATTCGAACACGAGGCACTTTCTCCTACCAAGAGACTTGGCGGTCCTTGTCTCGCAAGCTGTGTGCTCAATGAGTAGGTCCCGCTGTCTACCCCTCATCGTGGCACCTTGGCCCCTTCCATAATCTGAAGCCGCCGCGCTGTCGCCAAGACCGACGACCAGCATTCATTGCCTGCCGACGAAGAGCTCAGTGCGATCCAAAAGGACTTAATCCGAGCATGCCAGCTGGCGGCAGAGCGATGCGGCGGCGGCTTCATACGAATCTTGCTTCTCCCCCCAATGCTCAGGGATCTATCCAGCCCTTTCTAGATGGAGGAGACTCAAACACGGGCTCGAAGACCCTTTTCCGATTTATGGTTTCACTGCCGTCACCTTCTGCCGATCTGCATCTCTGTCGAAAATCCGGGGTAGCCCGCCAAGCTTACCGAGCTCGCCACCAACTCTGGACTCCTGGGCGTTCCGCTCCACGGCATCCCCTGTCTAGGCGAGAACGATTTTCGCCCACTTCTTGCGTCTTGGGTCAGGGGATGGGCATCGATATAGGCCTGGGAATGCTCGGACCTCGGTATCAAGACGGTCGATATTCTCCTGATTGGTCTACAAGGACAAAGAATAGAGTTCGATGTGCAGAAGTACAGATGGAGAAAATGCAAATATGTGCGCAATCGCACCACACGCCCTCCAATGGATGACAGCCGGGCAGATTGCTACAGTTGAATTTGGACTACATCCCATGGTTCCAGCCAGACCCTCTACAACTTAGCTTGTGCCAATAGGTCTGCAGCTTGAGCAGCAAGGGCATAGGTTGCAACCTGTGGATGTGCGCCAATTGGTACTGGAAGCACACTTGCATCGACGACGCGCAATCCGTTGATGCCAATAACTCGCAATTCCTTGTCTACCACGGATCCCATACTGGCGGTGCCTCCTGCATGGAAGAACGTCCGACCCTCCGAACGCACACGCGCGTCGATTTCCGAGTCAGAAGATGCGTCAGTCAAAGGCTCGAATGGTGGCGGAGGGTTCTCCGACGTCACAATGTCGGCTAGAGAGCTTTGGACCACCCTCAGCAAGCGCCTTATGCCATAGCGCATCAGGGCCCGGTCGACCTCCGTCTTGTTGTACTGAGGGTCAATGACAGGTGGGTCTAGTGCCGAAGCTGACGATATACCGATCCTGCCACGTGAAGTGGGCGACATGACTCCAACTACAGCACCAATATGTGTACCATCAAGAGGTACGTGCGTATTCGTGAGTGGGGGACCTCCAGGCACGTAGATAACAACCGTCTCAAGGTGGGCTGCGCGAGAATCAAGAAGGGAGCTCGCATACTCTTGGCTTTCCTGGTCATGACCGGCGGCGGCATCGGCTTCCACAGCTGCCTCCAAAAAGGATTTAGGGACGTTTTCGTTCACGATCCAGTCTCCAGGAAGGCCCAACTGATATGCCGGATGCGCCCAAGGACCAGCCGCGCCGCCCATCGCAAAACCAGCTGCTGGATCCTTGAGCCGAAACGCAAATCCAACCAGAAGGTGATCGTGCAAGTTTTTCCCAACGCCAGGCAAGTTCAGATGCACCGGTATACCAATTTTTTGCAAGTCCTCGGTGGGTCCGATGCCGCTGAGCAGCAGAAGCTGTGGTGTGCGATATGCTCCGGCTGAGAGTATGACCTCCTTGGTCGCCGGAAGTTGCCTTCCATCATGCAGTTGCACTCCTTTGGCGGTAAGCTTTCCCTGTCTCTCTTCAAGTACAACCTTCTGCACAACTGTTTCAGTCATGACGGTGACGCTGGATAAATCAAAGGCATCGCTGGCGAGCTGCCTTTTGCCGTCTCGCCAGTTCTCAATAAACTCCCCGATTCCAATGGGTTCGCCGCTGTTGGCACTGCCAATGTTCTCCAGTCCGAGATCGAGCCATGCTTGCAGTACCCTCTCGCGCAAGGGGTATTTGCGATTCGGGCTGCTCTTCGAAACTTCCACACTGGTTATGTGGTCCTTTTCTATCTTTTCGAAATAAGGCAGCAAGCCGTCATAACCCCAACGACTGTCACCCACAAGTTGAGCCCATCGGTCGTAGTCGAACCTTGAGCCTCGGGTCCAAGACGCATAGTTCGTTGCGGTGCCGCCACCAAGTGCCTTCCCGGCGGCATTGTACAGACTGCGATCGTTGAGATGAGGCTGTGGGACGGTTGTATAATTCCAGTCGATGTCCGAGCCATGTGCGGCGAAGCAAGCCAGCGCCGCCTGTGTCAGTGGATGCTTCGACACGTCGGCGCCAGCCTCGATCAAAAGGACAGACGGCGACGTGGGTGACTTGGACAAGAGGGAAGCCAATGTACAGCCCGCTAGACCGCCGCCGACTACGATGTAGTCGAATGTGTCCTCGGTGGAACCCATAGGGATGACTGAGATTAGTGCTCGATTGGCGTGGAAGCTGTTCAAATTTGGGAGAACTGGGTCGAGTTCTCACGGTGTCTCTCAATTCTCGCCTGTTGGTGTCGCGACTCAGGCGGTTGTATCAGCGAGCGAGGAGCCGTGTTTGGCCCGGAGGGCTTCTTATACAACTCCTCCCCCCACCCAGGCCTTCCCTTCGTTCCCGAAACCATGGATTGTGCTCAAAAGGTCATAATCTGCATCAGCCATGCGCGAACAGAACAGCCTGATTTCTGTGGAAATTCCGGAGACGGTCGGATGCTGCCATTGCATGTCATCTGCCTGCAAATGAGGAGTGAGTGGCTAACCCATTTCGTATGTACTGGGGGCCTGGCGTTGCTAGCACGAGTGGCCAGGCACGGAGGCCTAAAAGAATGCGATCTTTCAAGGCGACCTTTGTCGTTCAAACACCAGGTAAGGAAAGCTTTCTTGGCAAACTGTTAGAAGGCAGACTTCTTTTGATGGCTGCCGCTCGCTCAGTCGGACCAAAGGAGGGCTAGCACAACTTATTCTCGCAATGGCTCCGAAGCAGAACGAGCAGCCGTATCAGGCCTGAAGCCCGGCTTCAGCGTGTGTCGCGCTGGTCAGTCTGCTTGCTGTCCAGAAGACAAACGCCACTCCATAAGGCCCGCTACAAGCTAACAACGGACCTCATATCTATACCCGGTAACCTTCAGCTGGTCTACCATGAGCAAGACATCTCTCCGCCTGACCCTGGATCCTTCTCATTGGCCCTGGATCCTTCTCATTGGCCCTGGATCCTTCTCATTGGCCCTGGATCCTTCTCATTGGCCCTGGATCCTTCTCATTGGCCCTGGATCCTTCTCATTGGCCCTGGATCCTTCTCATTGGCCCTGGATCCTTCTCATTGGCCCTGGATCCTTCTCATTGGGGCCTATGCCTGGACAGAAACAGATAGCTTCAGTTCGTTCCGCGAGCGCCTCGTTATCAGGCTGAGCTTCGGCAAATCGATCAATAGCTCGACGCCGGAGATGAGCTTAAGCGGGTGCTCTAAGTCAACCAGAGCACCACCGGCCACCAGCGCCGGTCGAATGCAAACAAAGTATGCACGCACTCACTCTGTACTCCGTACTCCGCTCACTGCATGATTTGTAACGAGGGTGACTTGTCACGCACATGTGTGGTTCAATGATTGGGCGCAGGAGGGGTCCCGGACAGGACAGACACAGTAGTTGGTATATGTGAGATTCTACCACAAGCTTAACATCTTGTAGAATAGGTATTTGATGAACACCGGTATAAGGACCTAATTGGTCGGCTGGTTCTATAAGGCTGCATTGGAGCATAGCGGCTCAAGCCTTCAGCCATGGTCCCCAGGTTGCGATTTCTACTTCCCACTTCCCAGTCGTCTTTAGTAGTTCCCCTCCGGAAGCCTCGCCATCACCCTCTGGACACAAATCTGGCGGGCTTCCTTCTTGACCTCCTCGCTCGCGTCCTTGGCCAACTTCATCCCCGCGGCATCGGTCCCCGTCTCCACGGGCATCTCGGCCAACAGCTTGAACCCCAACCTCTCGTACGCCCGGATGCCCTGCAGGGTGGTCGTATCCAACAGCACCGGCCTGTCGGGGAACTCGGCGAAATGGCGGCCGATCTGATACTTTAGCAGCTCGGACGCGTACCCCTTGCGCGAGTACTTTGGGTTCCTGGCGATCATCTGCACGAAGCCACAGTCGCGTTCTTGAATACCCCGGCCCCGCGGCAGCGAGAGGTCCGGGAGCGTGCGCGCCCACATTTTCGCAATATTGCCCTCGAAGACGAGCTGGATGCGATGGAAGCCCGTCAGGCCGTAGTGCCAGGGCAGCATGAGCGAGAGCATGCCCGAGCGCCAGAGCGTGGGGATAGCCAAGGCGCCGAGTCGCTTCGAGGGTGGGAGCCACAGGAGGATGGCACCAATGTCGGGCGTCGCCGTCGCCGTCGCCGTCGTGGCGTCAGTCGTGGACGGGACTTCGGCGACGAGCACGATCCCGCCTATCAGTCTGGTCACCTTGATCAAGGCGAGGTAGAAGCGCACTCGCGACCTTTGGAGTCTGCTCATCGGTGGATCGCTGTCCAGCGTGCCGATTGTGACGGGCTCGAGCGGATGGGACACACCGTGGAACCAGTTGTGATTCCTACAGGGCGAGGGACTCAGCATTAGCAATGTTGTCGTTCTCCAGATTGTATTCCTCTTGCAATCGACGCTTCTCTCCACGGACTCACCATAGCGGAAGAAATGCATTGCAGAGTATTCTTGAGAGGAGGTCGTCCTCGTGCGGTGCGGCTGTGCGGAAGACCGGGGTCGCTCCCGCTGTCGATGCTTGTTCGCTCTCAGTCATTGTTTCCGTTCTATCGGCCTGGGACCTGGACTCTCAAAACCCACGGACACGGTGGTGTCCAACTACCGAGATATGTACTCGTACGTGTCATCCATAGGATCCAAGGAGTGAGAACAAGGGTCTTGGTAGAGAGAAGCCCTAGGCCGTACATAGTAGGCCCTAAGTTAGGCCACCGATCTACTCCGTACTTCGTAGCTCTACCTCGCACCCACTCGCGATTGTAAGACCACCGGGGTAAGGTTGCGTCAATCCCATTGGTTGAGATAACCTCGACGGCGATACGCAGAGTACGAGGTACGAACAAGAACAAGTCGCGCTTGCTTCCCCGGTAATACTTGGGACAAAGTGCTCAGTCCTCCGCAATTACCTCCGCACTGATTTTGGTCTTTTTACGACGAGGTCATGAGATGAGATGCTGCACCTTTTCTTCTGTTTCGCTTTCTCTGGCCTAACAGGGCGTGCAAATGGATGTGTCGCCGGGTTTTCATCTCGAGTCATGCGCCGACGACAGAGTCGTTGGTGTGAGTCGCGAACGGTCGCCGCGGACGTTCGTCGCGACAAGCCCAAGTCTGAGATTTACGTTGTGTCGAACAGGTCCTGATGTTGGGCTCAGTCCCCTTTCCACAGCTGGGATTAACTGGCCCCGACTCCGTGGAGTGCTTTGCAGGACCTTTGCTTAACTCGTGCCATCAGACGACCTCGACGCTAGGAAGGCCGCCACTGTGTACTCGAACATGGGATCCATCTCTGGCAGGGAAAATGCCTGATTGACCATTCCAGGTACCTTTGCTAATCAATCAGCAGGCAAAAAAGCTTTTCACAAGCATCGCACCAGGCGCCGACATACTTGGCATGGTCCAGCCTCTGGCTCATTAGTCGGACGGTTTTCCACCTGTCGAAAATCAACGATAGACTCATTCGCTTTCCCCTACTCTCAGGGCCTGGCAGCCCGGAAACGAATGCTTCGGGGTGGCACTGATGCGATCTGCACCTATCCGGCACCCTGAAGCAACACCGCTGGAATCACAACTTCTCTCGCACAAGACCAGTCCCGGACACTCCTTCCCATACACCATTTCCCTCGTGACGCCCTAAATCCAACTGGAAGATGTACCATTCGCGGTTGATGTGTTGTACTTCTCCAAAGCCGGACGTTGATGATTGCAAGTTTTCTCCACTATCTCTCATTCGTGGCTCACCGAGAATACCGTATGTCATGATCAGCCAGGTGATGCCGTAGCCATTTCTGACAAGTCCATGACTCGTCCTTTGTACCTATACAGGCTCAATATCGAGACGCCCGGCTGCATCACAGCGAAGTCTTGCAGAAGCCCAAGCATGCACGAACTGCGCAACTCGGATAGACCATCGAGCTACAGCTGGATACATACTGAGTGTAGCCGGCTCTTGACTCTGAAGTAGATCCGGGTGACTTGTGGCAAGAATGCTCCGACATCGATCAAGATGGAGAGGACGTATTTCCTCAATGATGTTTCGTGCTTGTGAGCTTCAGCGCGTCTGCAGGGCTTCGGGCTCGTCTAAGCGGCAGAACCATTGTGCCTAGTGGGGAAAGAAGCAAACGCCGCTTGGGCTCCTAGGGCCCCTTGGGGCTTGGCGTGGAAGACGGATTGGGAATCGACATCATGCAGATGGCGTGTGGTGTCTCCGTTGGGCGAAGCAGGCAGGTATCCTTGATCATTGATCATTGATCATTTCTTGTACTCGTGCTGTGCTGGAGACAGTTGCCCAAAGCTGCTCCTCCTCCTCCTCCACCTCTTTTCCAGCACTCTTCCCTTCTTCTTGCCGTTCATTCTCGGGCCTTTTCGTTTGGCTTTGGCGAAGCTTTGGTTGCATCATCCCCAAAGACCCGCGACCCGCCCGACAATCCGGCGCATCGCCTCATCCTCGCTTCTCTCGACATCTGTCAGTTCCTCCCTCGCCTCCGACCAGCAGCCATGAAGGCAACAGCCTACTCATTACTGTCGCTTCTCCTGTCCCTGTCACATCTCGCCGCCGCTGTAGCAATAGACTGCGAGAACATCCGCGTGGATGGCAAGAAGTTCGATCTCTCCAAGCTCGCGGGGCGACACTCCGTCAGTGTCCACGACACGTCGAGGCCACCGGCTGAATACAACACAACGTGGACGGTGAACCTGTGTGCGCCGCTGAAGAAGCTTGAAGGAATAAGGGACCAGGACCAGTGTCCGGCAGGGACGAGAGGTAAGTCCCCCCCACAGTACCGATCGTTTCGATGGCAAAGTGGGGAGGATATCAAGGCCGGCGAGTGCTAACGCTGGGGACGCGGCGTGTAGTATGCGGCGTCGTGCGCTCCTGGAACCCCGCCGACGACCCGGACAAAAAACACGTCGAGGTCGAGAATGTGATCCCCGTGGCCGGAAACTTCGAGTCCAGCACGGGCGCCAGTCTCGACCCCAAGGTCTCGCGCTTAAAAGCCCAGGATTCGAGCTCCGACGGTCTACAGGTCGAATTCAACGGCGGGAATTACAACCACATGAAACAAAAGGCGGTCATTCAATTACAATGCGACAAGGACAGAACGGGCAATGAGCAGAGACGCCGGCGGCAAATAGGCGGCAAGGACGATAAAAAAGGCGATGATGATGACAACGCCGACCCGCCCAGCACGTCGAGTTTAGAGTTCGTGAGCTACGGGCAGGTGGAGGGCAAGGAGAAGTTGGAGGTCTTGAGGTTGAATTGGCGCACCAAGTATGCCTGCGAAGACTATGCGGATAGTGATGAGGCCAAGAAGAGCGGTTGGGGCTTCTTCACCTGGTTTATCTTGATGTATGTCCCCCCCGGAACCTGACGCACCAGCTGTCTCTGTGCCGCCAGGCGATTTGCTGACACAAACCTTCAACAGTGCTTTCCTCGGGATCGCCGCCTACCTCATCTTCGGCTCCTGGCTGAACTACAACCGCTATGGCGCCCGTGGCTGGGACTTGCTCCCTCATGGCGATACCATCCGCGACATCCCCTACCTGGTCAAAGACTGGTCGCGGAAAGTGGCTGATACAGTGGGAGGAGGAGGTTCGAGGGGCGGCTACAGCGCCGTATGATTCATAGTAGTAAGTTGTGAACTGGAAGCGGCGGGGGCCCAAGCTCGGTCCAAGGAAGAACCCAACTTGGCGCTTGTGCCATTGTCAGTAGAAAAAGACAAACCTTAGGGAAAGGACGCGCACGAGACTCACTCGATTGTAAAATGAATGATTCGAAACGCCCCCCGAGCCTGTCGGCATTCGACTTGCAGGGGGAAAAGATCAGGCTCCGAAGACCAGGATCAGGAACCAAGGATCAGGCAGGAGGGACTGGGATACTGTAGCAAAGCGTGGCGCCCTGGACTTGCCTCCAAGTCCACATATCTGTATTATTTTTGCTGTATACAACAACATAGATCTCTCAAATGTCGTGCCTCTCAACCATGGAAGATCCGAGCGGGACACCGTTGGCGTCCCGTGTTCTCATTCCAAACCTCGCAGATTCGATCGAGCTGGGCACATCTACACCCGCAGAATCGTCGGCCAGTGCTTGGTACTTGTACTCGGCGCGCCACCACTAACCCAGCAGCTGTTCCTCCCCGGGGACAATCTCGCCGGATTTCTTCGCCGAGCCGTGACTCCGTGCGACGATCCCATACGCGGGGAAATACTGTCCGAGCAGGTCGTCAGTTTGTGCGGATTGGAATAGAATCGAGTCGAGCCGGAGGAAAGGGCATGGAAAGGTCAAAGAATTCGACGCGATGGAGGTGACGTTACCTTGTCCAAGAACGGCAGCACCTCCGCTGTGCCGGGTGTGTTTCTCCAGTCCTTCATCAGGAACATGGCTACGCCGAAGAGGCCGGTCTGTAGAGTAGAGAGTAGACATGTCAGCTTGAGAACGAGACGAGTACATATGGCCGCATAGCACACCACTCCAATCCACTCCACATCACACAGAAACACAATATGAGATCATGCCGGCGTGTGAGATCCGACGCGCCACCAGATGGAACCGCCACAGATCTTATCAGATTGGCGCACACGGTCCAGCTGGACGTCGGGCACAGAGAGAAAGCACTCACCAAATGGACGCCCGCGTTCTCCATCCGTCGGTTCGCATCCTCGGCCAGCTTGGGCGTCGCGGTCCCGCTGGCCTCGGTGTTCGCCCACACGCTGTACCCGGCCTCGCGCAGGCTGAGGGCCAAGAACATGGTGCACACCTCAGTCACAATGCCGCCTAGAATGACTTGTTTTCGGCCCGTGGCTTCGACGGCCCTGCGGAAGTCCGGGTTGTCCCAGGCGTTGACCTCACCGTTGCGCCGGATGAAGGGCGCGTCCGGGTACATGTCTGTGATTTCCTTGGGGAGGGGGCCATTGGGCCCGTTCTCGGCCGACGTGGTCAGGATGGTGGGCAGGTCGAAGAGCTTGCCCAGTTCGGCGTGCGCGAGGACGTTATTCCGGAATTCGGCGGTCGTGTAGTCCTTCACCAGCTGGAGGAGGCCCAGTTGGTGGTCGACAATCAAGAGGATGGCTTTGTCTTTGTCGAGGCGTTCGAATTTGTAGGGCGGTGGGGGGTAGGATGCGAAAGACATGGTGCCGGGAAGCTGGAGGTGCAATATAGACGATGCAATGTAATGTTAGTGGCTCGACAGTGCTGGATGTTGGACGTTGATTTCCTCGGTTGAGAGAGCGGTATTCTGTGACTGTGCTGGTTCTGTACGAGATGGAGACAACCCTTTATTGAGCTCAGTGCGAGTTCCCAGCGTGTATATATAATGTACGCTGCAACGCGCTTCACGGCTTTCCTTGGTTAACGGTCTTCGTGTTCTGTACCGCGTACAGTAATCAATCACTTCACCTACGCTATTCGACGCCATGCAATGCAATGCGTTGCTTGTCCCGTGTGCACTGTACCTTTCTGACGTCAAGGACAAACATCTGGCGGGTCTGGCGGGCAGGGAGCAAACACCACCAACCCAACCCGAGACAACCTCGCGAGGCTCGATGAAAATGGCGATGAGGTTCCGAACCGGGACTAGAACCAGGGGTTACTGACTAAGATTGGCGTGTCCTCCATGCAAACAATCGCTGCGGAGACCTGATGTGGTAAGCGGGCAGTAAGGCGGTTGTAAGTAACGCAAATGAAGCCTGCTGGAGCGGTTGACCGATTGAGCTTGTGCCTGACAGGCGCGTTGCTTGTCCTGCGCATACGTAAGAGCACCTGTGCTGAGTAACCGGGAGCTGAAGCGGATAACGACAACTCACAGAGGCTCAAGACTCAAGCTCAAGGTCCAGGTCCAGGTCCGGCTGCAGCTTCGAGTCCTGCCTGTTGAGAAGCATGAATGAGACATCTTGAGCTCGCGAATAATCGTGGCCATCAATCGTACAGAGGTCAAAAGTGCCATTCTTATGGACCTAACTTGGAGGGAGCGGCAAGAAGTCAAGATTCAGAGATTGGTGAGTTTTCGCGTCGAAAGTCTTATCCGACCGCAAGCGCTTAAATGCAAATGATCTGCCGTACCTATTTTGGGCCTCACAGTTGTTGCTCACCACTTCCCACTCTGTCTGTTCCTGCCAACGTGTTTTGTTTCGTGTTGCCCACAACGGATGCAAAGGATATTCCTGGAGATGCTACACGTGGTATGCGGAAATAACTGCGGGGGCTCTGTCGCCAACGGCGTTGTGCGATTAACCAGTCACGCGGAGGAGAAACTGATGCGAGGACGGCAAGCTTCGAATGGTATCATGCGCATCCGAAGGAGCGATAGACATTGACGAGTACTGGAGTGTGTAAGTCCATAAGCCGTTGAATTGTAGACGTTGTCGCTGCGAGGCATGTGAAGAACATTGTATTGGGAAATTCACTCACGCTGATTGGATGCTCGCACGGCAGTCTCTTTATTGCAGACGAATCACTCGCTTTTCCATCAATTCCATTTCACTTCCACGTCCACCTTCACCTTCACCACAGCCAAAACCACGGACTGTAGCACTTTACACTTCCCACCGTCCTTTGAGACGAGATTAACAGTCTCACGTGAGTCCGCGGGGTTCAGAACCGAATCAGTCCTGTCCCCCTTTTAGAAACATAGAACACAACGACACTCACGATGTTGTCAAGAAGAGTGGTAAGCCTCGACTATTCGTGCCCGGATCTCTGCCGAGTCATCACATCTTCGTTCTAATTGACTCACAGCTTTCACGAGAAGACGAGTCTGAGTCTACAGACGCAGAAGTTACGAAAGAAGACCAGGACAAGATCAACGCCTTCTCCAGGCTGCATAATCGGAGTAAAGCCCTCGAAGAGGAACTGAGTACCAAACAGGTAGGTAGGCGGCGTTCATCCTTTATCATGATGATGGTGCCTTGCTTGAGGCGCAACAAACGAGATACTGGAGGAGATGTGCCGAGAACAGCGCCAGCGAGAATATACTGTTCCACCGTCGTCGGCCGAAACCACATTAACATCTCGATCCCCATGCCCATTCTTCAGGCCGGCTGGTTGACTGCGTGCTAACCACGTGCCCCGCAGAAAGACAAAGAAGACCTCGACGAACTCTCCACGGAACTCGAACTCGCAGACGAGGACGACCTGATACGGTACGTGCGTGCGTCTTGGCCACCATTTATTCCGGTTCCCCCTTTTTGTTTCGACTCGGCCCCCTTTTCTTCCCGATTGCCCCCCAATTCTTTCGATTCGACGGTCCGTCGGTATCGCTTGGCATCTCCCTATTCTACTTGCAACTCTAATCCTGCTTCGGTTCTGATTTCTCTTCGGCTCCAATTCTATAGGTATAAAATCGGGGACTCGTTCATGCACGTGCCGCTGAGCGAGGCGCAGGATCTTTTGGCCGAACAGACGAGCGAGCTCGAGAGCGAGGTATCTGCATTGGAAGAGGAGCTCGGGGGGATTAAGGAGGAGATCTCGACGTTGAAGGCCCATCTGTACGCTCGGTTCGGGAGGGGGATTAATCTCGAGGCGTAGCATCACGTGCCCGCGCGCGCGTGTGTGTAAAGGGATCTCCAGATGGATAGATGGGTAGATGGGGAACGAGTCTGCTGGCCGGATTGCTATGGCTATATAACATCGTGAGAAGGTCTAACTTGTATCCGCATCCGCGTCCGCATACACACCCATCCGCATCCGCGTCCGCATACACACCCATCCGCATCCGACTCCGTGCTAGGTCTCCGAAGAACAAGTTTGTCATCGTATACATGTCCGACGAAAATCGCCGCCGACACCGCCTGCCTGCCGAATGAAGTATAACAACTGGGGCACAGGGATCGAAATCCAAACGGAAAGTACACGCCCGCCGCCGCCGGTGTATTCTTACAGCTTGTTCTGCTTCTGCTGTAACCGCACGACTCCCTCCTGCGTGCACGTGGCGATCAATACCCCATCCTTGCTCCAGATCCTCTGCATGACTAGCCCTCTCCCGTCCCCGGCCCACGGACTGTCCATCTCCGTCAACATCCACTCGTCCGCGCGAAAGGCCCGGGGATTGTGGAAGAAGATGGCGTGATCGAGGGATACCATCATCCCGATCCTCCGATCGTCCCGCTGGTGCTCCAACCGTTGGGCCGGCGTGCGCGTCGAGTCAAACTCTGTGTTTTCGTCTTCCTCCTCGCGCGCGATCTGCATGAGGTATTCCTCCATCTGCTTGCGCTCGGCGTCGCTGCCGTGGAAGGTCTTGAGCGTGCGCTCGATATTCAGCCGATTGGCGAATCGCTGCAGGTTGTGGACTCGCGCGACGGTGCCGATAAAGTACGAATCGGACATGTATGCCAGGGCGGAGAGGTGTGCTTGGTGGTTATCGCCCGGTTGGTTTGCCCGTTGTCCACTCTTCAGTTCTTCCTCGCGCACGTTGGGCGGACAGTCGCTTATTCGCCCGCGGGCGCGGATCCACTGCCGCAGTTTGCGGTCAGAGGGAGACCCGCGGTTGAGGACGGGACAGCGCACGGATTCGAATGGTCGATCGTCGCCAAGGGCTTGGTTGCGGCCGGTCTCGAGGTCAGGCGGTGCAGTCACGTCCGTGGGCATCGGGACGGCGTGCTCGACTTTTATGGCGCCGCCGGAATCTTTTTTCATAAATGATAGTGTCGTTGTGAAGATGCAAGCTCCTCGCTGGCGGGCTTGGACCGTTCGGGTGATGAAGCTTTTCCCGTCGCGGACTCTTTCAACGTGGTAAAGGATGGGGATCTCGCTGTTGCCTGCCAGCACAAAGTAGCAGTGCATGCTGTGGACAGTGAAGTCAGGAGGGATTGTAGCCTGTGCAGCGGCCAGGCATTGTGCGATTGCAGCGCCGCCAAAGATACCGCGTGCCCCGGGAGGATGCCATAGAGGGCGGGCATTTGTGTAGATGTCGGGACCGATATCGACGAGCGGCAGCAGGGACAGGACGTTTTCAATTGGCGAGTGGTGAGGGAGAGACTTGGGAGGTTTGATCAGTGTTGAATGTTTCGACATGTCGAAGGCGGCGACACGAGGTCGAGAGGTGAGAGTGAGGGTTGAGGGCTAATGAGAGCAGGACGATATCAAATGCGATGTAAGGCTCAAGTGAGGCCGCCGGAGCTTACTACTTATGGCTCGAGAGGGCCTGGTAACGCCATCTCATCGTATTGACGCCGACTCGGACAGATTGACATCAACGACATGATCTCGGAACATCAGCTCAGGCTTCGGGCCAAGTTACAGATGGTGGCATGGCATGCTGAGGACGTGGTTCGGCGTCGTGCGTGATTGGGCGATGCGAGGACGAGCCGAGGCACTCGCGTCAACTTCCCGTTCATGAACGCCGAAGCCATGGATTGTGGCCATCAGGCACCGAGATAGATGGATTCCGCCGGATTATGCAGACCGTGCAAGATTCGTATTATCTAGCCTAGGCCCGTATACGGCAGGAGCGTACATGTTTCGAACCCTCGTTCACCCGGTACACGCTAGATCCCTCAATCAAACCGAGACGCCTCGCTAAATGTCCAAACACTTTTGAAGATACATCGTCCCCTATGCATACCTCGTCGACCCTGTTGCCCAACCCGGCTGTGGAGAATGAAAGTACGATTGGGAGTTGCCTGAGCTGGGAGTCTGTGGCCATCCACCATGCTCAATTCCAGGCGTGGGCGTTAGCAGGATCGACGAACGCTCGATTTCTTCCCGTCGTCGCTCTCGAGGATTCTTGAAGGTCTGGCTTTCCACCGTTGGGCTCCGGTCTCTTGTGATCTTGTTCAAGATGCTCCACCTGTTGGGGTTCGCTGGTAGGCTGCCACTGCGAGGCCGTGTGCCAGGCTGGACAACTTGTAATCCGTCATACCCTGGGGAGTCCGCGCCGTCCCCTGGCAAATTGATATGGAAAGTGCTCTGCGAGGTGCGATGGTCGTTGGGGGACTCTTGCGACGCCTCTCTGTTGAGTAACAGTCGCAACAACTGTCTCCGTTGTGCCTCGTCCTCGGGCAGGTTATTCACACTCCAAGCGTTCGTCGGCAGCAGTTCAGTTGTGGACGTCGCATCACCGTAGTTGCCATAGGAGCCTCTTTCCCAACGTTGCACGTGCTGTCTTCTTTGTCTATCGAGGGCTTTGATTTTGTTCAACTTTCTGTATGTGATATAACTCAAACCGCCCGCTCCCAAGGTGGTAGCACATGCGATCACCAGTGGCACGTAGATGTAGATCTGCGTCGGTATGGGAAATCTCTTGTGAAGGGCGTGGTTCATGACCGTGACAAATATACCCATGAAAGAAGAGGTGAGAATCGGGAGAAGAACGGCATCGAAGAGGAATAACAGGCTGCGGCTGAAGTATGCAAGTACGGCGATGGCGCCGTAACCGACAGCGAGAAGGGCGGAAGCCAGCACTGTCAGGAAGTTCCGCGATACTTTGATGTTATCTGTGGCCGAGGTGAAGACCAGAGCGAACACAATATATCCACCCAGTGCAAGCCACGAGGAAGTGATAGCAAGCGTGCGGAAATACCAAGGGAGGGCGTCGCGTTCTGTGTAGAGGTCAAAGAGGGTCTCGCGCATTCGCTGGTAGTTTCGTGGCATTCTCCTTCACGAGAGGCAGGAGAGAGATGATGGCGACCATCCAGGAACAAATCGGCGGTCTTGCGGCTAAGGAGTGATTGTCTCTTCTAAAAGCTGAGCTCCTCCTTCGTGGCGGCTTTGGGGCGTGACGAGGCTGCCGAGTGTGGGATGCCTAAATTGAGGTGGAAGAGAAATGGTTCGGTCAGCATTCACAGGGTAAGCTCTGCACAGAAGATGGAAGACTGCCGCAGTTATTCAAACAGATTAGTTGTCCAAATGGTGCATGAAAGGAATGCGAAAAGAGTGATCGTTGCGAAAGACGGGCAGCGGCAGGGCGACACAGAACAAGACATCGAGGTCGTATTGCAGGGCATAAGCTGGCGCAGTTTTGTGGATGGTGATGCTCGATCGAAAGTCAAAACGTGAAAGGGCGGTGGTTATGCGGGTCAGCTGAGTTCGGTTAAATCCCTCGCACCCTTATAGGCGAGTGGGTGCCTATCTGGAACAGCCACAGGCCCTAATGGAATCTCGTAGGGCTGACAGCCCGAGTCTCTCGATTCCCGCACCGTCTCCTTGAGCCTGACCTGCGCAACCGCTGGTCCTATGGTGGCAGTCCATGCGTGCACGATCTAGGCCACTAATCTCGCTTGTAGGTGGATGGCTTGATGTCTGAAGCACCGAGAGAAGGAGCTTGTGCTAGGCGTCGGCGTCTCGAGGACTTGTCATCGGCGTCGACATCATCGCTTCCTTCAAGTGTAGCTCACTCAACTTCGGCGTCACCGCGATCTTTTCCCGTCCTTGTTTCCCGTGGCTCGCAACAGCAGCTCCTTCTTTACGTACTCATCGTATGTCCCCCGCAGTCCGAGCAGATATCCAACTGCTGAGCACAGCCCCAGCATCATGTGCGTAACCGTCCAACTGAGAAGTCTGCTGTCGTCGCCGATCAAAACTGGCCAATTGTCCCAGGAACGGAAAATGCAGAACAACTGCAGCGGGATGATCCAGGTTTCCAGCCAACCCGTGCTCCACTTTGGGACGATTGCCGGTGCGTACATGGAGCTGGGCTGAGGCTCCGTCAAAAACGAATTCAGATTTCGAAAGAAGACCTCCTTCTGACCGTCTTCCGGCATTGTCCATTCTCGAACAATCAGGTCTCGGCGGTCGTCGTCTCCAGCTCGGTGCCATTCATGGACCGTATATTTGGGTACCTCTATCACGCCATCCTCAGGTCCGTAACTTCCTGCTCGATTCCCGAGTCGGACGAATGCGCGTCCTTGCAGAACTTGGAGAAACTCGGTGTGCGTCTCGTGCCAATGTGGTTGTGCGTCCATCGGGAGGTGACTGGCAGGGTGATCGTTACACAACCGGCGTTTGAAAGGTCGTACATTACGGCCTCGGGACCTGATCGCTCGAATATCTTCACGTTGGACGTCTGTCTCCTCATGACTGTCGTCTCGCATTGGGTGATGAGAAGGGTGGTGCTCCCCCTCCAGCAGCATAGCGAGTTGCCAAACGATGCCTTTTAGTCGTTTCAAGCCTCACGAGGCTGACTAACTTTGTTACAACTGCGCCAACTGGTGATTATGGTGATTCAGCTGGTGCTCGGGGACAATTCCGCAACGGCATGAACATATCTGGAGCATCACAAACACCCAATCATCAAGCGCAGCTACTACGGCCCCTGTCTTCTTCGATCTGTTCAGTCGACGCCTCTTCGCATAGACCGGTGCCTCTGAAGTCGAACTACATATCTGTGGCAAAAGAAGGACAGGTCTGACGAACATTGCAATAAGTCATGAAGTTGCCTTTGTCACGATGTCTGTCTTTCAGCCTCACGCTCGGCTGCCTGCTTCTCCTGCTTGAGGGTGGGGGCTATGTATGAGCAGACCAACGACGGGTTCGACGGACTCCCTGGCATTGCCGAGCAAAGCGAAAGCTGATTGGCGGCGTGACCCCCGATTTAGCCCAAGGCAAACACCCCGACCAAAAAGGGGTCGATGCTTTCCATGTTCACGCCTCGCTTGTTGCGCCCAAGTCATGCTCAAGCAACAGCCTATTGGATACGTAAAGCCACTGTCTCAACAGCCTCTGATGGCGACCGCATGTGTCTTCGTTTCTTTCGCTCAAGGCAAAGTCTAATGACGCCTTCCAAGCACCATGGCTTCTCGAGCCTCTGCGACACCGCCCTTAGTGGCAGCCATATCAAAACGGTCTGTACCCCAGCCTGACATTCGGACTTTCGTCGAGCTTTTGCGATTTTTGTCTCCCCATACCGGTTTCTGGACCACGAATGATCTCAGCCAAATGCTGGCTCACAAGGTCGCAAGAATACAACAGCTGACAAGTGGGGTCTATGAAGCAGGTCCGGCCCCTCCTCGAATCGACCTTCAGCCTCGTTTTCGCGTTCAGACTATCACCAAGCACGATAAGGCTTTGGCCGACTCCTACCTAAGACGAGAGGCTTCGGCTGCTCGTGAATCTCAACCGCTCCTCCGTAGGGTCAAATCTAAGCTGACCAGACCGGACAAGGCTGTGACTTTGACCGCTCTCTGCAACCATGTTCACATTGACGGCTCTGCGGAAGTCGCCCAAATCTACATCGACAGACTATCTCTAGATGCGGCGCAGTCCGCTCTACAGTTCGAACTACCTGACAGTCTACTGTTTGCCGCTATCAAAAACTCAAATGTCAACCTGGTGCGACTGCTTGGTCCGTTCACGGCGGAAGAGGCTGTTACCGCCGCTCTCGAATCTGCTATACTCGGCGGAGATCGAAATATCGTCACAGCATTACTCGAATATGGCGCCGACCCGAACAGGCTCAGTCACGGCTGCATCTTTCGACTTACCAAGACTGATCTTCAACTGTTTCAACTCATCCTTCGGTCTCCCAGCCCACTCCGCCATGAGACTTTCGGCAACCTCTGCGTCGGCGTTATCCGACATGGCGACTCGGCTGCTCTCCACGTCCTCCTCCGAAGCGTTTTGGATTACCAGACATTCCGCGACGGTACTTTCCCCTGGAACCGCGATAGCCTTCTCGCCATAGCAATCAGTTCTCCTGATAAAGCAGCCTTTTTCGCCATCGCTGCTGCTACCTGTAGCTGGCCTTTAAGGGACAATCGGCTGTTCTCACAGGTTCTAGAGGCTCCGGGACTGGACCGTTGCCTGGCTAAGGACATGCTGGAAGTTTTGCTCTGCCTCAGTGATAGCATGGCGCCAGCTTTCCAGTCAGATTCCGACATGCAGTTGACACTTTGCCGTTGCATTCAACAGCAAGAAGAAGATATACTGCGTCTCCTGTTGTCTTACGGCGTGCAAATCTCAGCCGAACCACTGCTGCTTGTGTGTCAAAGTCAAGACGTGAGGATTCTGGATATGCTGCTGACTGGTCACATCCGAGGCGCTGATCAGGTAGTCTCGCGTATTTCGCATCTGCAGGGACAAGGCCAGCGGGAAATGCAACAGAGAATTCTTCGTCGCTTGCTTGCCGACGGAGCTGACGGCGTCTGGAAACACAGCGAGCTCGTCAAAGCAGCAGCAGAGGGCCAGGCTCAATGGGTCGAGGCGTTGATGAATGGAAATGCTTCGGTTGACTATCATAATGGCGCTGCTCTTCTGGAGGCCGTCTCCCTGGGACACATACCTATCGTTCAAAAACTGCTATCGCGTCCAGTGTCGGTGGGGAGCTTACAAGCAGCGTTCCCCAGTGTCCGTCAATTGGAGACGCTTCCACGGCGTCTACTCACGAAGCTCTTCATAAATCAGGGTCTCACAGGGCAGTGTCTGGACGAGGCTCTCAATAGCGAACTGTGCAACTACTCTTACCATCGAGACCACGTTCTTCTGGATACGTTGCTCAGCGCAGGTGGTCACTGCAACGATGTCTCGCTTACGGTCGCCTTCGAACACCGAGATGCCAGCATTTTCAATAAAATACATATGTCGAAAACAATTCTGCATGAGTCAGCTTCGCAGTGGTTTAGAGGCTGGCACCGCGTCCTCTTCCACCACGTTCAAGAAAGGGACGAACATGCAGCGGTGTCCTCGGCATGCCTGAAGATGTTGCTGTCCAAGTTGGACCCAATGGAGGGTCTTTGCAACGCTCATGAGGGTGCTCGCCAAGTTGAATGCTTCCACCAATATCTTGAATGCGGTGCAGAGGATATTGAGCTCTTATCAGCATGTTTCAGGTGGGCGCAGCACCTGGACAGCCTCACATTCACCGAGATTGTTCTGACGGCGGCTTGTTTCGGTGATCTTGATCGACTCCAGTTAGCTGTGAGGTCTAAGCCGCTCAGCAGTCCAGCGCTACCGCGGTCTTGGACTTTTAGCCGGAAGCTGGCAGGCAGCCTGCAACCCCTAGAGCGCTTGAATCGATTCTCCAGCATCCACATACCGCCTTTGCGTCAAACACCCTCGGGATTCTCAGATGCACGGACTGCTGAAGCCTTGAAGGTGGTCTTTCGCCAATATCTTCGTGATACGTGCGAAAGTCATCTTGCGACTAGGCTGCTGAAACGGCACCTCGAGGAATGCACGCAGGCAATCCGGCCAGGTGAAAATTGGCCTTTCATGACCATCAAATACCTCCTGTCCCAGCCGATCGAGGTGACACTGCCAGAATATAACGAATGCCTGAGTATGGCTATCACCTCTCGACAGTGGCTTGTTCTTGAATCCCTGCTGGATAGGCAACTACCGAGAGACATGCTTTCCTCCTTTCTGTTGGTTGAAACCTCTTCACTCACCCCTGTCGCGCTCCAAGTTCTTCTGGAGTCCCAGGCGATGTCTCGTATGGAGGACGAATTTTTCTCAGACGTCGTGCAACGAGCTTTCAATCACGCTTGCTTTGCGCAAGACCAAAAGGTGGCGGTCCTCCTCTGCACAAGGTCTCGCTGCCGATTAAGCATCACAGACGTGCTGACGCCCTTGCAACAAGCGATTGACGAATTGGAACTAGAATATATAACCACTCTCCTAGGCGCAACCAGCTTCTCCAGCAACAAGCTTGAGGTACTGTGGAAGCATGTCACTCAGCAATACTTCAGCGAATTTCTTGCCATTCTGGAAATCTTGCTCAAGGCTGGTGCTGACGGGAATTCTGTTGCTGCGACATTGTTGGATGCGATTGGAAGAAACGATGAGCGCCTGGTCAGTCTTATTCTGGCCCAGTGGCTAGCTCCGCGATTCCCTCAACATCGTGAAGAGTTTGATTATCAGAACTGCCAGCCGGTCTGGAAACTGCTGAACCAAGTACCCGAGACCGAATATTTCACGGTGCTTGGGCGTGCCCTGTCTATTGCGGTTCGCTTGGATCAACCGAAAATCTGTAAGCTTCTTTGTACCGCTGGAGCACCTCTTGTGTATCAGCGGCAATCGCTGATTGAGCTCGCTGTCATCCTTGGAAGCCACAAGGCTCTGAAGGAACTCATTCGACATTCGACAATATGTCCGGAAATGCACGATGCCGTCAACTTTGCTCTGCTTCAAGCAGTGATAAATAACCGGCCGACTTGGATTAGTGGTCTAGTGGAGCTTGGTGGTTCCGTCGAAGCATATGGATTTCAGCCCTTGAAAGCGGCCGCGTCGCTCGATGAGGCCGATATGCTGAGAGTTCTTCTCCCCTACAATAAAAAGTTGGATGGACTCCAGGCTGTACACCAAATTCTTGGGATGCGTCTTGCTCAACCTGAGGCCGACCTGGATAGTCTTTGCGCCATGTTCGAGCTAGTCCATATTGCAGGATCCGACTGTGTAAAATCATTCAGCAACGCTCTCCTGTCGCTCTCAGGGGTACGGCTCGCAACCGTGGATCATGCCAAGGTCCTGATCGGTTGTGGGGCATCCGTTGAGTACAAGAACGGTGAATGTATGATGCAAACTTGGAGACATGGCAATGTCCAGTTGTTCCCATATTTGCTCACTCAGTGTACCCAGTCATCCGTCGTGACAGGGCTCTTGGGCCAGGCATGCGAAGACTATCTTCGAGAGGGAGAGATTGGCTTCAATCTGCCGGCCGAAGGAGCATCGGTTGTCTTCGGCGCGCTCCTCAAAAGAGAAGCCTCTCAGGAGTCTCGCGATCTGAGCCTTGATGCAATTGCGCGACATTGCTCAATCAGCGATACTTGTCGGTCTCAAGCTGACAGTGAAGAGATTATCGAATTGTTGTTGGAAAATGGAGCTCGATTCATCGACGGAGCTGGGTCACCACTTTTTCAAGTCTGCCGGCTGTCTAATAAGCCCAAGATTCAGACTCTCGTATTGAAGAGCAACCCGCCGATGCGATCTCGGTTCTCAGCTCTCTATCATCTTTTCCGGAACCAGGATTGGGCCGCTTTTGCGCATTCGAACACCTTCAAGGCCGATGACAGCCTAGACCAAATCTGTCTGTACAATATCAACTTCTCAGCGACGGAAGCTGAATGTGTCGAGCTGGAGGTGTCTGATATTATCAGCTTCCTTGGAGCAATGTTAAACCCGAGAGGTCGAGGCGTTGGCACCACCTTGATGTTTTCATTCTTCTTCATGAGGGGTGGTCTTCGATTGCTTGCACCCCGGATCTGTTGCGACAACGACCGGGACGAAGTAGAACAGATGATCGTCGCTGCCGTCATCAACGCCGAAACGACGAAGCTGGAACGAGACAGGGCTGAGCAACGAATCGAGTTTCTCCTGCAAGTCTTACAGATTGATGCACTCAATGCCGCCGGTGTCTGGTCAGACACCACTGGATTGGCTTTGAAGGAGGAAGCCCTGAACAGGCTACTGATACTTTCGTTGCAGCATGAGAGATACTCGCTGGTCAGCATACTCTTGGAGTCTGGTGCTGATCCAAATGCAACAGACGAAGACGGGAGGCCTGCGCTCTACGTGGCCACCGTCGCCAATTCTCTTAATATAATGGAGACCTTAATCAAAAAGGGGGCGAGAGAAAACGACGGAAGCCTACACATTGCGACGTGCCGCCAACATCATGAAGCAATGCATCTCCTTCTCGAGGCCAAGCACAGTCCCAGCCACTGTTCTTCGCTCTTCATGGACGGGACACCGCTGGAAGCTTTTCTGCGGTTCGGCCACCCCAGAATGGATGAAGATCTCTTCGGGGTGACGCTTGCAGTACTGTTGTGCGACGCGGAGCTGCCATCAGATTTCTGGACCCGCGCGCCCTCTCCTCTTTCCCTGGCATTGGTTGGGTCGTCTCCATACGAGATGTTCAGCGCCTTACTAGATCTCCTGCCCACGAAAGTCGCGAAGCTGCCTCTCATCCGTCAAGACAGGTTCATGCTCTCCATCCTCAGCTTGGTGGAAAGAGATAACGATATTCCATTGTCTGACGTCCAACGGGCGGATCTCCTGGCTCGACTGGAAGAACTAGAATTTACCCGGACTTACTATGCCGTGGAAGGAGAACAGCCGGAAGATGCCGTGAATGTCCCAGAAGAACTCGAGGCTCCAGAAATCAGAGCGCGCCGCCGTGCTTGGAGAGAGAAAGAGTGCGCCGTCTGCGGCGACAAGCCCGAAGACCGAAACGACATCCACGCCGCCTTAGCTCCATCCTGTGAGGACAACCACGGCTGGGATGACGGTATCATCTGCACAGATTGCTTGCGAGGCCACCTCGAGTCACAGATGTTCCCGCAGGGCAACGACAAATTCCCCTCTGCTAAGGTGAAATGCTGGGCACCCAACTGCGCTGACATCCTCGGCCACAACATCCTCCAAGAACACGCTGAGACCGATAGATTCGCCGTCTACGACGCCTCGCTCGCTCAGCTCTGCCTCAACGACGGAGCCAACACTGTCAAGTGCGCGAACCCAGGTTGCACCGGCGCAGCGTGGCTGGACGAAGACGAAGACAAGGACATCACCATCGTCCGCTGCCCTGTTTGCGGAGAAGACACGTGCATCCAGTGTAACCAGCTGTACGACCGCCACAGGGACGAACCATGTCCGCAAGGCGAAGAAGCTTTGGGCGCTGAAAGGAGGAGAGAAGAAGAGGCCGCCACGGCGGCGGTACTGGCCAAGGGCAAGAAGTGTCCGCGGTGTCAGTTGCCGTACGAGCGGATCGATGGGTGTGACCATATTGTATGCGGCAAGGATGCACATTCGCAGGCCAGGAGTCGTAAGTCCTTACCCCATTCCCGCCCTCTTCCCCTGACCTGCCTGACGTTGGCTGACCGTACGGTGCTCGGTAGGTGGTTGTGGCTTTGAATTCTGCTACATGTGCGGTGCAGATTATAATGCCATCCGGAAGCAGGGCAACACGGCGCATGCGAAGGGGTGTTCTCACTACGCATAATGAAGCGGCGGTTCAAGGCGCTTAATCGAGAAATCTCGGGCGGACATGCGACGCGTTACGATGATTATGGGAGAGAAGCACGACATCCGGAACCAGATGTGGATAGAGCTGAATAAATCCTGAGAAGCCTTGTTCTTCACGCGCAAAGAGGGCGGAGCCTCCCAACGTCGTGGAGGAGAGGGACGAGTTTGCCGCAGGGGAGCCAGATTCCCAGTTCCGAGACAGTGGGATCGGATCCAGTTTGACCTCGTCCTCAGCGACACGCAGGGGCGGTACCGCGGGCGTCACCACCACAACGTCCGGCTCAAGTCTAGATGGACAGTCGAGCTCGTTGGGGACCATTCCTTCTGGGAGCACCAAGAGCACCGCGTCGAGAGGGTCATCAACTCAAGCCGATGATGGTGCCGTGTCGAATACCGCACAACAAGCGACCAAGGCGCCCGACCAGAGGCATGGCCAGGGGAGGAGGCAATTTGAACTTCAGAACCAGTCTCAGTCTTGGTCTCAGTATCGATTGAATCTTTTCCAGAACTTGGCCAAGCGTAGTAGGGACATGGCCAGGGAATGATGTTGATGTCCGTATGGTACACTGTGGCATGTTTGCTGCCTGACCAAGTTACTCGTACTGTAATGAATATATTGTCCTTCACGTCACGCATTGCAAAGTCCTTGTTCATGCAGCGTTGGCGTCGGGGTATATCAGGTCAGGCTGGTGGAATGGTACACTGCCACACATACAATTCGCATATACAAATCACACGCACACAGTATAGAACAAGAGGGAGAAATATAAATTGAGATAAATGCGGAAATAGGACAATAGGATCACACGCACTGATGGATTGATTCTTGTAATGGTTCATGATCTTCCTCTGGCCCACAGTACACCATACCAACGGTACGTCGTGTATGGAATGTAGCTTTCATGCTCAATCATTCCAGAGGCCTAGAGTCAAGCCACCGTCCCGTCCTCACCGTCCTGTTCCCCTTGGATGCCAACATGGGTATAAGCAAGAAAACCAAATCTGTTAACACACACACTCGCTCACTCACAATATCATGCCACACACCAAACACCACGCTGTTTCCACTGGTTCTGGTTAGCCACATTTCGCAACGATATCTGGTACGACGAAGATGTCGTATCTCATTTCGTGGACATCATAAGTCATCTTCCGGGTCAAGCCAAACTACAGGACATGAAAGCTATGCTCGAAAGTGCGGCCACCGGGGTGCGATGCCGACTTAAAACTCATCTTGCCGCAAGGTCAATCGTGTAAAGGACTTTTCAAGTTCTTCTTCTCTATCCGCGCTGCCCTGTCGGATCAACAGCCTTTGGGGCAGGGAGCCATTTCTCCATTCATCCACCGTTCCAAAGCCAAGGAAGCTCTCCACATTGACCTGGCGGCGACGCGATGCTTGTGCAAGGTCGTCGTCCGAACTGGGTGCAGTGGAAGACGTACTGTCGCGTCGGGAGCGGACGGCCTCCGAGAACAGTGAGAAGGGGGTGTCTGAGTGGGAAGACATTGTGTGATTATTGAACGGCGACGTGGCCATGCTGCTTTGGTCTCCGACGGCAGATGTGTATTGAACCGGGGAAGAAATGTTCTGCCACGAAGCAAGCGAGCCCTGGGAGGACGGAGGGCCACGGTAGCTGCTTTGACGGGACGCTGAGGAGTCGGGCTGCGAGCGAGTGGCGTTTCTCCTGAGCATGCCAGGTGTACTCCTGTGATAGTTGCGGCGCGGATTGCGGACAGGAGTCGTCGGCAATGCAGCGTTCCCGAATTCTGGGCTTTCACCCGCAGTCATGAGACGCGCAACCTTGAAGCTTTCGGTCTGGCGGCCAGGGTGGTCGTATCGAGGTTTCGGGTTTTCAGCCGCACTCATGAGCCGGTCGACCTTGAGGATTTCGTTCTCGCGCCCGAGCTTGTCATTTCGAGATTCTAGTGCTTGTATCTTCCTTTTCTTAGTCTCAACCTCGTTTTGGAGCCGAGCGACTTCTAATCGCAGATACTGCACCACCGACTCTTCTTTTTGCATGCATAGAGGATGTGTTGCAGTCTGTTGGCCTAGAGCTGAGATTTGATTTGCGGACAGCTGACCCGCTTGGCCAGTATCGTGATCTCCCCGTGGAAGTTCACCCAGGCCGAGATCGGCAGTCGACTGAGGATGGAGCGGCTTATTGAACGACCCGATCGCCCCCGTGTTTGGCGCAGGAGGGGGGGCGTGGGAGGGCTGAGCGTTGAAGGTATCTCTTGCCGGCTCATTGTCAGCTATTAGACCATTCAACTCCAAAGGACGGTTGAAGTAAAGCCGCGTATCAATTTCCTCATCCCACAGGCCCGAATCGATCAGTAAGTCGCTTGGATCGACTGTCAGTCCACTTTCCTGAGTGTCCTGGCAGAACGGCGCTCCATATGGAAACTCGCTTGTGAGGCCATCGTACGACCAAGCGTCATGTGAATTCCGATCATACTCGTTGTTGGGTATCGGAGACCCGAGATTGGTTGAATTTGAGCTTGTCCCTCGAGTCTTGCCGATGTTCTTTGTGGACCGATACACAAGGTCATTGATGGGGTCCCTTGACCATTCCTCAATCTTGGCCCCTGTTGCACTCGGCCTGCTCTTGGTCAGTCAACATGTCATGGTGCAACAGAGGTAGAACGTACCCGAAGGGGAAGAAAAGCTCTTTCTTTAGGGTCTGCACAATGGCCCTCGGAGAATGGCGCTGTTTGTACTCGTGGATGATGACAGGCTTGAAAACGTCGAACAGGCAGTCGGAAAGACTGCCCATGATGGCCCCCCATGTTTTGCTTCCATTGGTGTCTGCACTGTAGGGTGCCCTGAAGCGTTCTCCCACAGCCTTCAACGCGTCTCTGTGTGGCCCTTTTTTGCACTCCTCGTAGTAATGATCAAAGATGGCGGAGGGGATCCCCAGGCTCTCAGGCTGCGCTGGAGCTAGGCCGGGCCGCGCAACAATGGCTTGGTTTCCAGAGGAAGGCCGTGACATCCTTCAAGCCAGGGCAGGAGGCTGGGCTGTTAATGGGCGTCCAAGAGATTTTGGCGTTGGAGGGGTGTGTTGAACGAGCGCGGGCGGCCACTTCGGTCTCGCTGGAGGAAGGTCAGATTGGACGGAGGGACATGGCTAACGGTCTGCTGAGCGAGACATGGGTGACGCCTTTTGAAAAGGCAGCTGGTCCAGCCCCATGTACGCAGCTGCGCAAGGATGGTGAGTTGAGCGCTCCAAAACACGGTCGAGCAAGACGATGTTGGTGTGTGTTTGAGGGCCAGTTGTACACCGCACTCGGCCAGCAGGCGGTCGGAATCTGGAGAAGAGCGACATGAGGAAGCACTGGGAGGTGCGCGCGCCACTAGCGAGTTCCTTGCGTACGTGCCGTGGGATCGAATCCAATAAGTGACGTCCGCCAACGCGATCGCCGGCTTGTGCCTGGTCATTCCCACCTTTCTTGCTTAAGCACCAGTCACTGACCAGCCACTGACCTACCTCTGCGTACGCAGCTCGTTTCCTTTTGCCTTCGAGCACGGGGGACGGCCAGGGAGTGGAGCCAAGCAGTTGCATGCTCGCCGTGGGTCGCTTTTGAGCATATGTCGTCAGCAATCGTGTTTTGATGAGGCGGGACACCGTGTAAACAAACCAAATGAACTGGATTCGGCATTTGAGCACAATGTATTGCGAGAGTGAGCCGTCAACTGGCCTCGACTATATTCTTGTTGTTGCTGATCCGTTGATTCACGCATTCGTGCCCGCCACAGCTGGACGCCGGATGGCGAAGCGAATTGCGCTCCTCCCTGATCCCGGTGTGCGGGAAGAGTCATCTTGGGCAGAGCAAAGCCGGTCACTCGGTTGCGAGTTTTACCAACATGAAACACTTTGAGGCCAGGGGAGACGAAGTACCGTCAAAAGAGTCAGTGCGCGCGGAACAAAGCTAGAATTAAGTCCTGTACTTTAACCCAGCGGGCCCAGCATGTACGTGGCATCAGCGCTCTGTGCCACTAAGTCCTGGGACGCTTCACAAATGTGGGATGCCTGGACCGAATGTCATGCATGGCTGTTCACAGCCGATTTCTATCAACCTAATTGTTCCCAATACATGCCCGGAAATGCCTTTCGTGCCTTATGTTGTCCTTGGCTGTAGTCTTCCAGCGACTAGTCCTTTGACACGCAGCATAATCTAACCACCAAGCAGCCGAAAAAGGCCCTTTCGTCCTCAGTATCGAGAATTTCCATACCCGCCACCATATCCCTCACCTTCGCCCTCATCCGCACCATATCGCCGTCTTCCGCCACCATACCCTTCGTTCTCCTCGCCGCGAGATCCATACTCATCTCCACCACCGTAGCTCTGCTGCCCTCGGCCATATCCACCACCTCGACTGCCGCCAGAGGAATACTCATCTTGCTGGGAACTGCCGAAACCTCCAGGTACATCGTAGGTCTCTTCTTGACGGGATCCGTAGCTTGTATCCTCCTGGCGACGACCATAACTTGAGCTAACACCATAGCTGGATGATTCCTCTCGATGCCGTCCAATGCCGGAGCCGCCAGAGCCATAGCTTGATTCCTCTTGACGACCGCCGCGGGACTGGAAGCCGGATTGCGGTTCTTCGCGCCGACTACCGTAGCCTCCGGAGCCGAAGCCGCCTTCCTGTTGACGTCCATAGCCAGAGCTATATTCGTTGTTGTAGTCGTTATCGTTTCGTCGTCGCTCTCCGCCACTGAATCGGTTATTGTCGTCATTGTCGCGTCCTCCGTACTGCTCGCGGCGTTCCTGGTAACCATAGCTAGCTGAACCTCCTGTCTCCTGGCGTCTACCACTACCGCCGTAGCTGCCTCCAGAGGATAGCTGCTCGTCACGGTTATGGCGACGGCGGTCATCGTCACCGTCGTCATAATGGCCGCGCCCCTGATGGTGTTCCTGACGCCGTCTATGCGAGTTTTCGTCATCATCACCATCGCCAAAGCGTCTACAAGCCCCAGTTAGATTAGCTGGTCCGGGTAGTGGTGATGCGTACCTTGTCTCCTCATGATATCTTCCCTCTCCGCTTCTCTCTTGGTGATGCACCTCAGCCTGCCATCCGCCAGGTGCTGTCTCGCCTTGTTCAAATCGATTGTACTCCTCATGCCGGCGCTCTCCACTTTCACCATAGGTCCGCGAGTACTGCGCTTGACCATATCTATCACCACTCTGGGAGTGTCCGACCTGCGTGACAGTCTCAGTGCGAGAGTTATCTTGGCGATTGTATGACTCGCGCTGAAAAGTCTGCTGGTCTTGACTGAGACCACCGCCGAGAATATCGCCGCTGACTTGACTAGCAATGCCGCCGACCAGAGAGCCCAAAATCCCACCGCCCAATGCCTCGCCCGCCACCCGTCCAGCTTGGTCGCTGATTCTCTGGACATTTGGTGGTCGCTGACTGCCCTGGTTGTTGCCTCCTAGGGCCGAACCAATGGCGCCGAGCGCGCCACCTGCAAGGTCACCGCCCACTGAGGACTGGTTCGTATTATAATTGAGTTTTGCCATGCCAAGAGGGCGATTGTTACCATGACCATGGTCCTTAACCCCTGGCTTGTGGTTTCTCCCGCTTTCGACCCCACGGCGGCTGAGCTGTTCACGGAGACCGTCCTTTTCGCGCTGGGATTGTCCCCGCCACCATTCTTCGACCACACCGAACATCAGACGACGACCATCGCTGGCGCCGTCATGGCCGTGATCACGCAGGGCAGGGTGATGCAGAACCCCATTAATGATTCGATTGAGCGTGCGTTCGACGTCGATGGACTCATCATCCCAACATGCGACGATCTGTGGGACGACCCATTTCACGATCTGCCGGGCGACTTTCCCTGCAGGCTCATTGAGCACGTTCGAGAAATGGTCCTTTGACAACATAGAATGAGTAGGATCCGAGGAGCTGTCATCATTGAACACAATGTGTTGCTGGGCCACGCTGGACTGGATGATCTCATTCGAGCCAGTGTTAAGTTCGGTTTTGACCTGGTTGATGACCGGGACGACATATGGAGCAAGAAGGGAGAAGACAAATTTGTTGACTTCCTCCTGGACGTTTTCAATCAGATCAGGCAAAATGGGGATCTTCTCGATGGTCTCAGTGATGGACTGCATGATCTCATCGTGCCACTCGATAATTGGGTAGATCTGCTTTTGTACATCGTTTAGGTAGCGAGTCCACTCCTCTGGTCGACGAGGGCTGATGTTGGTGTTCTGCATCTGATGATTCAGAGCATTCTGCTTCAGCTCGTTGGCCTTTCCCGATTCGTCTTTGCCTCCGAAGACTCCTGAGGGGATCTTATCGAGGAGGTCTTGGAGGATGCTGTTGTCTTGGTTGCTATTCTGATATTGTTGCAGGGTATTGTCGAGTTCTTCGATTTCAGATTGCGTTGTCTTATCGTCGAATTCGCCGCAGACCGAGTGCAAGAAGTCGACGCCGCCAAAAGTGCCTGTAACGATAGGGAAGACGGGATGTCTGACCTCACGGAGCTGGATGGCAGTGCGGCGACCTACATGAGGGAATACGTCGCGTTCACCTAATTCGATAAGGGCAAGTTCGACGTAGTTGGAGTGCGCAGCATAGTCCTCCAGGCAGTGGCTTGCAGTGCCAAGCAGGCGAAGCGCTTCGTAGAGGTCCTTCTTGTTCTTGTTTCGAGCATACTGCCGGCCGAGTTCAATGCTCCGGCCGAACAGCTTTCGCACGAGCCCGGCCGACGTGTCAATACCCATGCCTTCAGATGCGATGTAATTCTTGAGGCCGGTGTTCGGGTTTATGGTCAGTTCTCGGCGTTCATCAACCGGGCCACGGAGGCGACGGTCATATTGACGAGCATCTTGATTGTCTGCATAGTCCTTGGGATTGCTTATGATGGTTAGCATGGCCCTGATCAGGGAAGAGGCTGCTCACTCAATGTGCTCCTCTGGTCTGTAGCAGCCGAGTCTCTGGGTCGTGACTTCAAACTCGCCGGAGCCATATCCAAAGGACATGAATCCGAGGACCCAGAGCAAGATTCGGATGGCCTCTGCGCTGACATACTTGACAGTGCCAACATCAACAGCCTGACTGTAATCCCGCAGCCAGTTGCCGAAATAGACCTTGTGGGATGTCAGATCAATAGTCCGGCTGAAAGCAATAAGGGAGATCACTTGCTCTCTTGACGTCAAGTTTGCTGAACTTCTTGCCGCCCATGGCGCGAGAAGCGACAATGGTTAGTAAGGTATCTTCAAGATCACCATGTCGCCAATTCTGCCCCTCGATCTTGGAGGTGGATCCAATATTACCTGCGCCGAATGCATGAGCTGGTCTCGCCAGGAGAATGATGCCAATGGCACAGAGAAAGACGATCTGAGAAGAAGATAGCGCCATGACCGCTCTCGATTCAAAGCTGTATTTTCTGGGGTAACCTTCAGTGCGAGGGGTGTCTTAAGGTGGGGTTGTCGACTGTTGCAATGAGCTGGTCCCAAGCCTCTGTCATATAGTCAGCCAGACGCTTGCACCGAAGGCGGAAGCTTCGAGGCTTTGAATAGCTACCTTCTGGAGTGACAGAACGGACTTGATGAAGCGAGCAGGCTTTGTCGAGGTTAATGTTACTTGGAAAGTGACGATGAGGTGAGGCCAAGGTGAGGGAGGGATGAAGTCTGCCAATGTTTCACCTGCAAGTGAGAACCAATCGCTGTTGCTACTTCACACCGATGCGTCTTGGCGATGCTTATATTTGTGCGTGAGAATTCCAACTATGACAAGGTGCCAATATCCAAGTCACATTCTCCGAGCTGGCCTGGTGATGTCGAAGCGTGAAAGGCCTCACTGCCGCCTCGAAAACGGCGAGGCTATACCAGGGTCTTGGCATTGCTGCAAGGCTGAGCTGCACCCTTCACTCGGATCTGGGAGCGTGTGCTTCTTCTCGTTTAGCTGTCATCCAGTCACCCAATGGCTTCCATATGGCGAGCTTCTCTGCTGGCCTCAAAGTGGCCGCCAGGCCACTGGTTGACGTAGCCACATATGTCTTTGCTCCCGGCCACGTCAATTGTCCGTCTTCCCAAGTTCTCCCCAGCTGCATGTCCTCGTCCTGCCATCCCCAGTGGAAGTCCGGGTCCTTGAACCTCTTCTGACCCTTTTTCACCATCCAAATGGTCTCCCAGATACTTTTCCCAACAATTACCACCGCTTCTGGTTTGTAAAGCGCAATCTTTTTGTCCAAGATTACAGCGCCTTCGGCCATCTCCTCCTTACTCAAACCATCACCACTCCGGGTCGGCCGAGCACAGATATTGGTGTTCCCAATGCTATACAGGTCCATCAAATCTCTAGTCTCGGCAGGGATGTGCTTCTTCGGAGTGACGCCAGAATCATGGAGCAAATGCCAGAACCGATTCGAAGGATGGGCGTAGGCATGACCTGTTGCTGCCGTCATGAGCCCAGGGTTGAGGCCAATGCAGACGAGTGTCAGACCAGTCCGCATGCTGTCGACCAAATTGTTGACTGGATTGTGTGGGTCTTGGGCCGACCGTTCCTTCGTTGTGCTTCTCCTCTTTTTCAGCCTTGGAGGCGTAGAAGTGCTGTCATCCTGCGTTAAGACAGATTCCGGCTCTTCCTCCACCTTGATGTTGTTGTCGTCACTTGCTTGAAGAGGCCGTGGTCGTTTTCTCGGGGACGGAGAAACGCTTGATGTTGTTGACGGTATCGACGTACGTGGGCTTCCGAGTCTAGATGAGCGCCGCAAGCCCTCTGCCTCCTTTAGAGGGGAGTATTTGAACTGCGCCATTCGAGCTTTGAAGGTACTGTCTACAAGATTAGCAATTCGACCTTCCGAAAATGTTGGAGTGTTCACACTTTGATCATCTCCAGCTGGCGGCTCCGCCTCCATTTCTCCTGATGCTAGCGTAACGTTCTCCATTTCTATCATAGAGCCCTTCTGGTAGATAGGAAAGTGTATCCTGGTCGAACAACAACTTTCCCTGCTGGTGTAACACGCCGCGCCATTGCCACCGCCTGGAAGGCTCGTCAACAACCACTACCACATTTGACCTTCATCTTCAATTTTTTGGTCCCCTCCAGATTGAGGGTTTCTAGCGACGCATCTCTGACAGAGAGCTTGTTTTAATAGCAGTCGCACGTTACCTTCCCGCGGTCAGGACTGATTTGCCGGAATAACAGTTCTCTCTCCCGCTAGCTTCTTTGACGCAGGAAATCATGCCGTTTTTGTGACAGCAAGATCGAAACTCGGAAGAACTTTTGTCTTCTCGCCCTTGGGTCGATGGACATGATTCACAAAACTACAGATTGATGTGTGGGACTTGTTTAGGCAGAACTCTCATTCAGAGGCTTGTTGCCAACGCAGGCCCTTTCGCCACGAGTAACTCGAACATTGACGCCGAAAGTGTCCTCTGATGCAAAGTGGAACGAATGCGTCAGGTGCAGGAGTAATTTGGCTCTCTCCCCAGGCGCTGCCATAAAGTTAAAGCTGCGTCAGGATTATATGAGCTTGCTTGCGTGCTTATAACTTGACATGCACAGCTTTGCACTGTGTCATGTCTTGCAACTCCTCGAAGCAATCGTCCCTTCCAATTCCTGACTGTTTGTAGCCTCCAAAGGGCATACTGAAAAAGTGTGTGCCGACCGTGTTCACCCAGACCGTGCCAGCCTCAATCCGACGTACCGCAGTCTGCATCGTCTTGATGTCTGAAGTGAAGACTGCTCCTGTTAATCCGTACTCGACAGCATTGACGTCCTTGAACAGTTGCTCCTCGTCCGTCCACTTGAGAATCGACACAATCGGACCGAACACCTCTTCATTCGCGATACGCATTTCCTGAGTCACGTCGGCAAAGATGGTTGGTTCCACGAAATAACCGCCCTTGGTGTCAGCAGCTTCAGGGACTTTGCCGCCCAGCACAAGACGCGCACCGTCCTTCTTGGCGACTTCGACATACCTCAGCACCCGGTCTTGCGCAGCCTTGCTCACGAGAGCGCCCATGGTTGTCTTCGGGTCGATCGGATTCCCTGGCTTGAAAGAGGTGGCGATCTTGTCGCGGACTCGGCCAAGGACTTCTTCGTGCAGACTTTCGTGCAGGAAAACCCGAGAAGTCGAGCCGCAAGACTGTCCACACCAGCCGAAATTCATCCCTGCAACTATACTGTTCGCCAACCGCTCCAGATCTGCATCCGGGTACGCAATCAGGGCATTCTTGCCACCGAGCTCATACGAGGTGAGTTTCAAGGTGTCGGCAGCTGCCTTCTGGATTGCTTTCCCCGTCGGCACACTTCCTATCAGCGTGACCTTTCTGACGAGCGCATGAGTCGAAAGGACCTTCCCACAATCTACTCCGCCAGACAAGATGTTGAGGACGCCAGGTGGAAAGATACCATCCAGGAGTTCCGCAAACCGCAAACCCGAGAGCGGCGCCTGCTCCGGCAGCTTGATCACGACCGTGTTGCCCATTGCAATCGGGGCCGCGAGTCGATTAGCAGTGAACATAAGTGGATGGTTGGATGCAACAATCCTGGCAACCACGCCCAATGGTTCGCGCAAGGTGTAATTGAAGGTTGTGTCGTCAAGATGTGTCGTCTCCCCCTGCACGGCCGGGATGAGACCTGCAAACATATCGACATGGTCGGCGGCGGAGAAGGCATCAGCCTTCATCATCGAAACCGGGTTGCCAGTGTTGTAGGCATCAAGGAGCGCCAGTTCACCTGCGTGCTGACGGAGAATGTCGGCCACCTTCCTGAGTTTCTTCCCTCGTTCCAGCGAGGGAACTGCCCGCCATGCCGGAAAGGCAGCCTGTGCAGCTTCGATGGCAGCAGCGGTGTCCTTGGCCCCAGCAAAGGCGACTTTCTTGATGACTTTGCCATCTCCAGGGCTGTAGATCTCTTGGTACTCTCCGTCTTGGGGCTCTTGCCATTTGCCGCCAAAGAACAAACTCCAGTTCTTTGGCAGACATTCCTCGACTCTTGGAAACGACATATTCGCGACAAGATTGCAGTACACTGGAAGTCTCCGGCCAAAGGCTGCACTTTAATTCAATCCCAACTGGGTAGCAATCTGACTGCTGCTACTGACGTTATGTGCTGTTTACATATGATGCTGCTAACATACGTACCTCGGATATAAGGTCGGCATGTGCTTTGCGTCAACTCCGTGAGGCCACCATCATCTTGGTCAGAGAGCACGAATAGTTGCAGGACGTATAGTCAGAGCGAGCAGGAAGGGTCGTTCTTACGACACCCCCCCGTGAACTCGCTCGGGGCAGGGCAGCAGCACCCGGCCAAATTCCGAGATGTGCGGGGTTCGTGGGAGGGTGAGTCCAGAGCGGTTACACGAGGCTACGTGTGGCCTCCTGTACTTGGTACGTAGATATGTACTATGAAACAGGTGTCACTCAAGGATTGATTGATACTATACTCGTTATCATCCGGCCACTCACACAGTAGCCGTGCTGCAAGATATGGCAGACGGCACATGTATGACCCGAAAGTCACCATCTCGCCCACCACCACCACCATCATCGTAGCCGAAATTCTAACTCCCATATACGCTGCTTGTATACAAAGCCTGACACCTCACCTCCTGGACCCAAAGACCCCAAGGCCTCTCGACGGCTCTGGCATTCGCAACTTCGGTATCCTGTGCCTGTTCCTCCGTCAGCGACTCAAACGCATGAACGGGCCCTTTCGGCGCTCCACCGCTCCAGCCGGGCTTCGCGTTCTTCGGATCCGCGTCGAACGCACCCCTGAGCAACGTCGCCGTCGTCTGTAACTTGGCGTTCTTCGTCGCATACACGGCCCGGTAGACCGCCTCCTTCAGGCTCCTCCCCCAGGTGGTAAACCCATGGCGGCGCATAAGGATGACGGTCTGCTCCGGCAGCTCGGCTTGATGGCCTGCCCACGAGAAAAACGAGGCAAAAGCGGCGCCTAATCGTGTGTTCTTGATGAGGAGGTCGTGTGCATCACCACGCTCGTAATGCCTCTCCACATCAAACGTGAGAGCAGACTGGTAACCCATAAAGCCAGCCATATGGGCCATGGCGCGGAGCGGCACGCCACTCACGGTGTAAGGCAGCACGTCGTCGGCGTGGGCGTGGATCACGCACACGACCCCGACATACCGCTTGTACAGTTCCGAGTGGATGTACCGTTCGACGAAGCCCGTCTGGGGCCCGTCGCCGCGACGTGCGGCGGGCTGCGCGTCGCTGACATTGTATTCCGCAAAGTCGGCCGCCGAGCGGACCAGTGCGGGAGCCATGTTGGCCGACATGATGAACCGGGACGGGTTGGCCGGGTGTCGGATCGAGATGTGCCCGAACGCGTCCACGACATGGTGGTAGTGAAGGATGTGGTTCGCGAGGACGAGGTCCTCGAGCAGCTGTTCGTGGCCATGCCATTCACGTTATCATTCTGGTTGTACGAGGTACACGACCGCGAACAGAGGGCAGCATCCCTCGTCATCTCGTCCCGTATCGGGCCTCACACACGCAGTAGATTGTGTGTGTATACTCGGTATGGGAAAAAGGTTTTCCCACCCGCGGCCAGGAGTTCTGGCCTCTTCGTCTCCATGGGAGAACGTGACGAAAGGGAGACGTAATAATCACTTACATGATTGAGATCAGCCATCCTTCCGTGGTAGGTAGACGAGGGAGACCCCCGACCCCACCAACACCACAGGAGCTCGTCCGCGACCGTTCGTGCCCAAGCGCAACGTCTAACGATATTACTTAGTCACACCAGAAGAATTAGCGCCCAAGTCCGGTCCCCAGTCCTGGAGATTGCGTTCCTCAGAAGATTCGAATTTCCCAGTGTGGGTGTGTGGGTTGGGATGAAACGCAAACCGACGCAATAACCCCAGATTTACGACAGGGATGGGCACGGATAAGGTCCCGAGCGTGCCGAGAGTGAGGGTGGGAGCGAAGGCGAGGGCGAGAGCGAGATTACCTGGTACTCGGTCCAGTAGGTGAAGAAAGTGCGTGCGCAACGTTCAGCACGGACCCGAGGACCGAACCGAGATAGGCATGGACGAGGTTTGTAGCGAGGGACACGGGGCACACGGGTACTCGTACTCTTACGCACGCACTGGAAACGTAGCAGCACTACTCGTACTGGGTATATCGTGGTATGCCACTACATATGCACACACAGACGCTACGCCAAGTGCACTGCGCTACCCAGCAAACGATCTTCAGCACGGATCCTTCTCCCCTTCCACAGCCTGCAGGTACCCGTGCTGGCCTGCACGGTCTAGTACGTAGTAACTCTAAGTGGTAGGACCATAAACAAACAAACCAGACCATGGATGGATGGATGGATGGATGTTGGAAATGTGGCCAATTTCCAATGCGCTCCATCGCCTAATAACGCTGCTTGTGGTGTGTGCGGATACTCGTACTACCTCAAGTTGCCCCGTGCTCACACGAGGTCAACTACTCAGACAAATCGACACTTCTAACGTACAGGGCCGAGAACCTGTACAAGGCACGGTGTAGGATGCCTTCGTCCCCAAACTAGGCATCCTTCTCGCCCAAACACACGTGAATGCTCTTACTGTGTACTTCGGACGCGAACTTCTGGTCATGAGAAGATGGTAGTCTATATGAACGCGGTGCGAACTTTGGCTTCTGCTTCAGTATTTCATTGTACGTAGGCAGTACACGGATAAGCAAGGATGTAGGTTACATATATCAAAAACAGATTTTGTATTGCGCACTATATGCCATGCCAGGGGGAACAAACATGTGATGCGTCCACGCCCCGAAAAAAAAAGACCAAGGAAAATCATTACAAGGGTACGAGAACCAGACCAATGGCTTTGCATTCTCGCCAAAAACAAGCAAAAGCATTTACAGAGCAAACGCCAAGGCGAGCAGGCCGAATGCCACGCTCACGAACGACACACCCACTGATGAGGCCGCGCCGGTGAACGTGCTGACCGAGGCGCTGCCCGTCGTGCTGACGCCCTCGTTCTGCGTAGACGTGCCGCCGTTGGAGTAGCTGGATGTGCTGTTCAGGCCAGGGTAGTGGCTCACACCGGTGCCGGGGCAGACCTTGCCGACGTCCGAAGGTGGCTTGGGGAAGTTGTCGACCGCGTCCAGGATGGCGACGGCCATACCGCCTGAGAAGTGAGTCTGGACGTGACAGTGCATGATCCATGCGCCAGGGGTGTTGACCTGGTAACGGAAGATCATCCACGTGTTGTTGCCCTCTGCAGGGATGCTGGTGAAACCGTCGACGTAAGGCGGGGTCTGCGTGTTGATGGGGTAGCCTGCGGCGATGGCGTCGGCCGTGTTGGTGAAGTTGAAGTCGCCGACGCCGGCACCGATCATGTAGAACTTGTTGGCGTGCTTGTGGATTGGGTGAGGCTCAGCGACGGGGCCAGCGATCTTGATGATCAGGTCGACCCACTCGTTGCTGTACGTCTCCAAGATCAGGTCGCTGGCGGGGATCTGCGAGACATCCTGGAATAGGAGAGGCGGCTGAGTGTCGTCATTGCTCTGGTTGTACGAGTCTGTGCCGGAGAGCGTCCAGGCCCAAGCCTCGGTGGGTTGTTCGGGGGATTTCTGGATTTCCAGGACGAAGCTTCGGTCTGCAGATGCGGCGGGCGCACTGGGAGGATAAGGCGAGGCAAGGCCAGGGTTGAATGGCACAACAACGGTGGTGTTCTGGCTACCATAGTTCATGCTAGCAACTCCCAGGGGAGCGTTGTTTCCGCCCTTGTATGACAGAACACCAAAGCCGGAGATGACTTGGTTGATACCCTCGTTTGCCACGCGGATGGTGTAGTCGCCAGGTGTCTGATCAAGCTTGACAAAGAATGAGACACGATCACCGTTGCTCAAGCTGAATTGGTCGACGACTTGGGGAACGATGTAGTTGCCGTTGACCTCGTATATGTACAACTTGTGGCTGTCAATGGCAACCTTGACAATGGCAACACCGGCAGAGCTGATGAAGCTGAAGGCAGCCCAGCCGTCAGCAGGGTCAACCACTGTGGTGTAGTTGGCGCCACCGTATCCAAGACAGGTGTTGTATGCATCATCGGGCAGAGCAGCGAGGTTCTGCTGCGAAATGTATTGGCCGCCTTGGATGGCAGGGTTGTTGGGAGGAGCGCAGCCCTTGGCGGTCAGAGAAGTGCCGTTCAGCACCTGGGGTTCTTGAGGCGCGGCTGAGGCGGAGAGGAAATCGACCGACGGGCAGTACTGCGAGCCAAAACCGTTCAACGTGATGGAGTCGCTGCAGGCCCAGTCGATGTTGGCGGTTTGCTCGACAGCAAAGAACTCGTCAAAGGTGTATCGGTTCCAGTCGGTGATGAAGACTGGCTCGACAGCCTCGTACGCAGCAGTCAAAGCATCAACGGCAGAGGAATCGATTTGGCTGAAGGGAGTCTCGGCATCGTCGGCAGGGGCAATGAGGATGGCACCATAGAGACCGTCCATCATCTGTCCCTTGTAGTGGGCGTGGTAGAAATATGTTCCCGACTCAACGGCCGTCCACTGATACTGATAGGAAGTGCCTGGTTGGATAGCATATTGACTGACACCTGGAACACCATCCGACCATGGCGTGCCATTTTGTCGGATACCGTGGAAGTGGACGCCGGTGACGTTCGGCAGGTTGTTGTTGACGGTGAAGTCAACGCAGTCGCCAACCTTCAACTTCAGGGGGGGACCTGGCAGCGAGCCGTTGGTCAAGATGGCGTTTCTGGAGATGCCTTTGCTTGGGTCTGATGGTGCCCATGTGAGATCGATAACGAAAGGAACGCATTCTGAGGCTTGCGAGCAGACAGAATCTGAACTGCCAGCGGCGACTGACTGAATGGAGGAAGCGAGTGTGATGGCAGCAAGTGCCTTGAACAGGCGTGTGAACGCCATTATTAGTATAGCTAGCGAGCAAAGAAAGAGAGACTGAGGCCGGACAACTATGTATGTGAAAGATACAACAAGCGAGAAGAGACGAGGCAGGAGAGGAGGAGTAGGCCATCTTATGAACAAGCCATGTCAAGCACGACAAGCATCACAAGCACCCACCTACCAAGCGGCCAGCGACCAGCGAGCCTGATTTTCCCCAAAGTGGCTTGCAGATTGGAAGGACCAGAGCGTGCCAGCCATCCTGGCACAGATGCACCGTCGACAAAGCTTTGGTGTTTTGGGGCGCAAGAGCCTCCTTCGCCATGGCCGCTTACCGGTTTCATGATAGTCGGATCCATGCTACCCACTCAGATGGAGCCTTCTGGCGTTGACCAGCCTCTCCCCATTTATCAACAGTTGCTGGCCCTGGGCTGCATGAGCTATTGCGATGACAGCCTCAGTGCTAGAGTAAGATGTCAGCTCCGAAGCCACTTTGGCGTCGCTGAACTGCATACACGAACGGACAATTCGTGCATGACGGCCACGGAGTTCTCTCTGCAGAAAACGTGCAAGGCCAACACGTCCAGTGAACGACACAGACCGTCGGGCGATCTCATTTGGCTGAGATTGCGAACCAACAAGCATCCAACAGATAGCGACCTGTCATTTTCGGGAGAGCAGGGATGCAGCCAAGCTTATGCGTGTGAGAGGGGGGAACGTTGCGTTTCGCAATTCAATCAGAAGTGACGGTCTGATCCATCGTCGGTGGCTGAACCCCAGCGGCCACAAAAAGCACAACCCCAGTGCCACCAGCCTTGCGATGTGGTTTGTGCCCTGTCACGCGAAGGAGCCCACTTGGTGAAGCTTGACACCCACAAGAAACCACGCCAAACGGGCCTAAGGCCTCTTAGCGGCGTCAAGCATCGGGGGCTAGAAGCTTTCTTTGTTCAGCTGCACTGCGCCCCCTATGCTCTTTCCAGCTTTTTTGTCGCCGGCTCCAAGGTAGCCTCCGGAGCCAGGTCTTATGTGGCTGCCTCAGAACAGGCCACCTGCTTTCCAAGGAAGCCAAGAGGCCATCAGAGTCTTGAGCTGGACAAGCATTGGTGGAATGATCGCCTGGGTGGTAAATTGATCGTCATGGTAACTTGGTACGAGGACTTCTAGGCTGGCACGGCTGGGCCACTCGATGATCGTGCGCACACGATGTTTGTACTCGTATTCCTGCGAAGGTTCAGTGAGGAATGGCAGGTGATTTTTTTCTGCAGTCCCTGGATTCTGGACACTCGAGACGCGGCATGCTGGTGGCCACGGGCCAGGCACAGCCGTGTTATTTTCCGAGTTTGGGATGCGTTGACTCACGGTTTGGGTCATGTGCAGGCAAAAGTCCTAAAAATAAGCCGATTCGGTTGGTGCACAGGCTCAGACACAAAACAGGAAGCGGATGGAGAGGAGCAGAGTCGAGTGGGTGGAAGAGAGAAAAGAAGAGCCGAAAGGGTGGGTGGGAAACTCTCGCTTGCCAGCACGCACCAGGATGCTTACGGTCGAAACCATTCCTCTCCTGATGCTAGCGACACACGGTGACGACAAGGGCCCCTGACAACTTGCAGCAGCTGCGGCCCACCGCAACTGTGATAAGTTTATCGCTCGCATCGGGACCACAAAGTCGCTCCACAGCACGAAGGAACAGAAGGAACAGTGCGTGACTGGCAGGTGACAGACAGGTGACACCAGGTGAGCTAGTCACGTGATCTGCATCGCCCGGGGATGAGCTGAGTCTCGGATGAAAAATGATCTGGTAACGGGTACCAAGTCCTCCTAGACAGGTCGCCAGTGATGCGAAAGCTGCGTGCAAAGTCTATCTCAGCGTCCGAACCGAGCTGGGAACCTAATGTCACCAATGCTCGCATCAACGGGCGGGCCGGAAGCTACAGAAACGTTTACCAGGCCGTCATCGCCGCGTCTGCGGAGGTCTCACACGAATTCATAAAGAGCTCCAGTGGGCGCGACCTTTGGATTCAGGCCTTCGTACTGTAGGAAAGTAATCGTGTACGGGCCTGAATTATTGGCAATTAATCCTCTTCTGTAATCCATCACTCTTCCTCCTGCCTCAGCTCGGCGCCGCCTGCACCAATCACCTCTGCCGACAGATTGCCCATTCCCGTGCACCGAGTACCCAGTGCAGAAGTGAAATGATGCTGGATCCTTTCCGTCACCAGAATAAATCGAATGCTCCCATCAGCATCAGCATCAGCACCATTGCCGCCTGCCTGACGCTCATCCTTTCGCTCGAATCACCGTCGGCACATCGTCGATCCTTCGCCTCCGCTGCTGGAGTTGGGCCTGCAATCTCTTCCAACTTCCCAGATCCAGGGCTAGCTCTCGACACGAGCACGAGCGGCAATGGTTCCGAACATGGCACCTGGTATGCCTTCAGCACGCAGACGGGCAAAATCAATGTCCAGATGGCCTCCTCGCCTGATTTTTCCAACTGGACGCTGCACGAGGGCTACGATGCTCTGCCCACGCTACCAGGCTGGGCGCGTGAGCCACCGCACGCTGGCGTGTAAGTGCTCCTCTTGTCCTCTCCGCAAGGCTGTCTCGTTTGGTGGTGCAGTTCCCATCATATTGCAGGACGCTAATGCACGTGGCAGCTGGGCACCGGACGTGAACCAACGACCCGATGGATCCTGGGTAATGTACTATGCGGCCGTCGGACGCTCTCACCCGCAGAAACACTGCATCGGAGCTGCAACCTCGCCGGACGTGCAAGGCCCGTATACGCCCACAGACGACCCCATCGTGTGCGAGCTCACTCGCGGTGGCAACATTGATCCCAACCTCTTCGTCGATCCCGTCAACAACGAAAGCTACCTCGTTTACAAGGTCGACGGCAATGCTATCGGCCATGGAGGAGCTTGTGGCAATACGAACGCCCCAGTGCAGCCCACACCACTGTACCTCCAGCTGATGGACCCCGAGGACCTCACCACCCCGATCGGAAAGCCAGTCTACCTGTTCTCCAACATGGAGAGTTTCAAGGAAGACGGTCCCAACGTCGAGCGGCCGTGCATGGTCTTCCGAAACAACACGTACTACCTGCTGTATAATGCCCAATGCTACGCCAGTCCGCAGTATCGCATCGACTACGTGAGCTGCGTTGTCGGCGTCGACACCCATACCGGCATCCTAGGCTGTGACTGGGACGCGTTGAAAATCAAACAACAACTCTCGCCGCACCACACGCTGCTGCACACAGGAGACACCGTGTCCGGCACGAACCTCTACGCTCCCGGCAGCATGGATGTAAGCCCCGATCAGAAGCGAGTCGTCTTCCACGGCGACGTCAACCTCGAGTGGTTCGCTCCTGGTCGTCCAAGTACCGTCAAACGCGATCGGGCCATGTTTGCAGGCGAGATTGATTTTGTCGAGTCAGATTTACGCATCACTCGGCTCTACTGACGCGGGGGGCCAAGGAAGGGCGAAAAGCCAAATACTGAAGCTGAAGCTTGATTATAAGATCGTTGATCGCCTTACGAATGACTGGTGCAAGCTGTCCGGGAGTCAGTCAGCCGGAACCCGGCATTCTCCTCGGTCAGATTCAGTATGCTGATGTTGATTGCCCAAAAGTTCTCCATCCACAAGACTGTGTGTACGAAGGTCGGGCCAGAAAAGAAGATCTTACCACCGCGCTGGGCTGAGTGAAATGGACATCGACCGGACACCGACCTGTGGCCCAACCCGACCATTGAAATGCATCGTCAAGCAGTCAGGCTCCTGACGGCTTCGCACTGCCTTCACGCCGCTTACGATCGCCGGTGTCGGTCTCTTCTCGCTCTCTGTGTTTGCCTCTGTCGTCAGCGGAACACCGCACAGTCACCACTCGCAGCGAAGAAAATGTCCAGAGTCCAGATTGGGCCGAGCAAGGCCGGAGATCTCCCTCGCTTGTACCGCAGTTCTGCCATCGGGGGGATTCTTGGGCCTTTGTCCTCTTCTTCTTCATACAACACAACACTTTACATCACCATATTACATTATAATTCGATTACAGCGATGGCGCTACGAGATTTGGGGAAAGAGCACGATGCATACAACATATCATAACTTCATCTGCAATGGCGCCATGAGATATGGAAAGATAACTCATTGCTCTCAAGGCCATCGGACGCGGAGTTCGGGATCGGAGACTTATACATTATAACAATCAACACAACATACATGCATGCACGCATCGAACGCCAGACACCAGACACCATGCAGAGTGGGTATGTATAGTCAAGACGGTAAGGCCACGGTAATCAACACATATAATCTGTACACTACACTACAATCCTCGCATGCAAACACGAATCCCCAAAGATGGACGTCAAGTTCAAGCTCGAGCCGAGCTGTAGCTGTAGCTGTAGCTGTAGCTGTAGCTGTCTAACCACCATAAAACTGTTTGCTTAGCACATCGACATGTCGTCTCCAAGCATTCGACTCGTCATCTCTCACCCGTCGTCAATCTAACCTTCAGATTAAACACTGCTGCCGTCCCCCTGGGTGGTGTGACGTTTTGTGCTTCCCAAGATCCCAAATCTCTCACCAAGGGGGTTCCACTCGCCCCCTGACGGCGGGTCCAAGTCAGGTCAGTCGGATTCCCAACTGCACGGGAGATCTTGTGCGTCCAACCTTGTGTCACGATGCGGTGTTCAGTACGAATACTATCCGGTGCGAACCTGCAAGGGAGCCTGGTCGTGCCCGTGCTGCTGTGCGACGCCGGGGAAATTTGGCGGCTTGCAGCGAATGTGACGTCTCTGGTTGCTCTGAGTGCCCCCTGAATTCCACTCTGTTCAGCCTCGCGCAGCTTGTGCAACCGCTTGAGATGTCGATGGTCTCAGGGATGTTCCATTGCCATTGTGGGCAGATGCATGTGGAATCCCATCGGTAGGTGATGTTGGAGGATAATCAGACCCATATTGCTATCCGGCAAACTCGTAACAGGCTCGCAGTCCTCACTTGTTAGACGTCAAGGGCTTCCAGGGCACGGCCGCAGGGTTCATGACCAGCGAAATGCTTCGTGGCAGGCTGAAAGGCTCCCGAGGCGAATTCAACGGCAACTTCTAGACTCCTTGAATCAGCATCGTTCACAAGGTGATGTGGTGAACGGGCTCGTGTGACCAAAGACCCACGTAACTATCCACGTGAGGTATATTAGTGACCGTCGGAAGGCCTGTAAGGCCCTGTAACCGTTTTGTCCCCCTTAGATAGCATGTACTCTGACGGGATCCCAGACCCTCTCGAATATGACCATGTCCTGCAATTGAGCCACACCTTGTCCGCGCCCCACGATTATCACCCAACATGTCTTTGACTGCTGCGGTCCAATACCAGCAACAGAGTGTATTGGGAAAACCAAAAGTCTCGTGGTATTTTTGGGCGTGCAGACAGGTTGCAGCTGCTCAACCTATCCAGTTACCCTTAGCTCGGACGATCGCAGCTCCCACCGGTCGGTCAAGAAGTTCCAGCCAGGTGTCGACGCTGGTCAGATAACATATGCCCATGTTGCGACGATCGTCATGCCGCTTGCAGTCTTCGGGAGTATGCATGCGCCTTCCTGATGCCGTGCTGAAGACCATGATTTCTGCCAGATGCTTGAGCACATCCAGGTCGGCAATCCACTCAGAGCGGTCCAACACCGAAATGACAGCTTCTTGGATATACGCTTCGACATCCCTGAAGCTTTTGTGTTCTGTGGCAGAGGGAATTGGAATTGAAAAGTCCGTCAAGGAGAGGTGCAACGATGTGTGTTCGAAGCTGTCCTGGAGATTGCCATCGAACGGAGCATGGTTGACAACATACAGACATTCATGGCTGCCATCCTTCGAAAGCGGATCTGGTGGTGGGACCAGAATGGCAAAGCCTGCTTTGCCGATATCCCCATCGACTCGAATGACTGGTGCTTCAGAGCCATCATCAAAAGGATCGCGGAGCAATTCAGCAGCAATGTACAAGGGATTACTGTTGGAAAGCGCCATTGGTTGTCCGAATTCGGTCGATGAACAGGCAATACTTCCAGTCTCAAGCCAGGCATCTGGTCGTAGAGCGCAGATGTGATCGCCAGACACTTTATTGATCTGCGCTGTTTTGCTTCAAGGACGATTTTTGTAGCAACCAAAAAGCAGAGCTGATTAGCATCTACCTCACCGCGCTTTGAATATGTGCCTGAATGAAATTGTCGATGGCGCCATTTGCGGTGGTTGAAGATAGGGGCTACGGAAGCGGGATCGCTTAAACAATGTTGAAATATGGCTATTCCGGGCAACTCTTCCATAATCGCAAAGCCGCCTTCAATAGTCCCGGGCGGTACATATCGTTCCACGACTTCTTGGTAGAGGAAGAGTGAGGCTTCACTGTATGTGCCATCGTGCTGCCATTACCCTTGACACCAAACCAATTAATTGTTCGTATATCTCCCAATGAAGCAGAGGCTTTCTCGGGAACGATAGAGAGTGTAACGAGAAAACCCTGGACGACCGAAAATCTTCGCCTACAGCTAAGTCATACTTATCCCCTTCTCGCCCTTTACGGCGTATCTTTCGTTCCTCTTCTTCACCATATTCCTCTCGACAATTAACCCCACGACTGCAACGGCACAGCTGACGACCTCCAACCCTAACAATGCAGCCACGAGCCCCTGGCTAACTTCGCTCTCTTGACAGAGTCGTTTGAACCCAGCCGGAATAGGCATGCCACTGGAAACGTAGACCGGGATCTGTAAAGAATGGGCATCGGCCATGAACTGCGACGCACCGTGCGAGAATTTGCATGTCCACGACTGAATGGATTCTCGTTGATGGTGGGACTTGAATCCGGTCAGAAGGTCGGCGAAGGGCAGGGCGAAGATGGTGAGAATCAAGCTCGTGATGGAGGTGCCCAAGAACAGAACATTGTAGAAGAGAGTTCGAGAGTAAGGCTGTTTCAGATGGTCAGCAATTCGCATATACCCTCAGATAAAGGATAAACCATACTGTGGGGATCAGCGACCAGACCAGATATAGGACGCTGGTTGCCACAATGATGCAAGCTGAGATCAAGACAGCCAGTGTCGGCCGCACATCGACCTTTGCTGGCCATAGAGGTGGCAAGTGGAAATGGTCTGCTAGGCGCGTCGAGTTGTATCTGTGCAAAACATGTCCCTCACAGCCCACAGCAGCGATAGCCGTGCCAATAGCCAAGAGAGTCAACGAAAGGCGCGTCCACCAGAGGTACGCGGCCCGGCTGAGATATGCAGATTCCTGAGCGGATGTCGCTGAGTTGCGGGAATGCAGGGACGAGGTCATGAGAGGAGAAGGCTGAATAAGGAGAGCCGATGCATCGTAGGCCGGCGTGGGCGGTGGTGGTTCCAGCTTGTTCATGCTCTGCTGTGATCTCGAAGGGCTGCTGCTAAGACGATGGTCCTTTTCCGAACCTGGCCGTTGCGTGGAGACACGACTTTCCATGATTCTGATATCGCAAATTTCCAGCAGCAAGACGAGCAGAACTAAAGACGGCAATTGTGACGATGGAATGCGAAACCAGCGCAGACAAACAGCAATTGAAATGAGTGCAATGGCAAAGACGGTAACAGATCGCAGATGCGGCTCTCGACGCGCTGTATATTATATTGCACCCTTGCATCTGTGCGGCTCCATGTGGCTCTTCCTACCCGCCTCGATCGTACGAGGCTTGACCATTGTAGTGCTAATATCTATTCGGAGAACAAGCTTACCTATGATTAAAGTGTGTGATCGTCTCGGGGCGAATCATGGCGGCAGTATTCTTGCCAGTAATATCCGCTGGGCGGTTAGGCAGCTTGGATCGTTTCATGAAACAGACATCGGGATGAATGGCGACCACGACGGGCCACGAAGGAGGTCAAGCGATGGCACATATTGGCAGAGGAAACGAGCAGGCGACGACTGGACAATGGAAAACAAATTCCCACGGCGCTTAGAGTGCGTCTTGGCATCATGTTGGCATGTCATTGGCAGATACACAGACGCGATTGTATATTTAGGAGGCAGTAGCAACTCCTCGTTGGCCACTCACTGGTCGCTGGCCGCTGGCCGCTGGCCAGGTCGTATCTCTGCCGGTCGCTCGACCGCGCCTCCAAGTACAAACAGCGATAACAATCCTTCAACCATGCGCCCATCATGGGCTAGCTACCCTTCAGAATTGTGCAAATGCAGAAGCTTGTAATGGGTGATATTGGCCTGTAAAGGACCCTGCATCTCGTTGAGAGGGTTTTCCTTTCATTGGCTCATTTCCTTTGTCGAACATCCTAGGCATTGTGAATCCAATCTTCACATCACGACTTCGGATCCTCCTCGAACTTGATATTAGATGAGGAGCTAAACCTTCATTTCTCTTCTTGCTTCCTCGCAAAATCGACTCGCCTTGGTCCAGGCTCTTGCTTCCCATGAACCACTTCTCATGTTCTGTCTCTCTCCCGGCAAGCCACTGCAGGCCGAAGGGATCCTGTTACTCCGACGAGTTTGGCCTTGACGTCCTTGCTTTGACAATTCACTGCTGATGTGAAGGTCGCTGCTGGGTCCGCGAGGTGATTTCGAATTCATGCATAACACACTGAGGTGGGGGTGAACGAAGTTGTTCGTCTCTTGCCCAATCGAGCATCTTGCCGAATATTTTCAGCATATCGCAGGAAGTCATGCTCAATCAGCGCAACCTTATGCATGCTTGTTCTGCCACGATATTTTCAGATCGACGTGACCTGTCACATCCTCGTCGATCGACCTTTATCATCGGCGGCTGCGGCTGAGGTTTTCAAATCCAGAAAGCGCTGAACAGCGCATTCAACTCTTGGGCTCAGTCGGGGTCAAAGATTGCAGCGACTTTTTCCAATGCTTGCACTTCTTCAGACTGCACCCGTTTGCCAGATACCGCAGCAGACTCCGCTAGTAGACCTTCTCCGTTGCGGTGGAGATGGGCTTGTGTGCGTTGCTCAATGTAACCTCTGCGCTCCTCTTTAAGTTCATCTTTGGCACTGTCAACATTGATGCTGCCATGTTTCAGGGCCGCAAGTTTCGGTCTAAGCTCTGCAAGCAATGCTTTGAGGGCGGGTAGCTGTGAGACAGCGAAGTGCGTGGTGTTGGTGAGTGACCGAGCCTGCGCACCATTTACGAGGAAGGAGAGGTTATCGGGTGTAGATTGTGTCTGGCCAAGCAGGTTGCGCAACTGTTGTATGATGGCCTGATTGCGATTGTACTCTTGAAGAAGGGCTCTCGATGCGCTTCTTCCAGCCGCTAGTTTACTTCGCAGTAGTTGTACGCTCTCGACCGTAGGGGCATTCTGCGGAGGTGGATAGGACAAGTTCTGTGCCGTCAGCTTAAACTCCAGCGCTGCTTGTACGGACCGGCCTACCTGGTAGTGACTCAGGCGCACCCAGTTGACCAGGTCTGCCGGCACAGACAAGATATTCCTCAGAACGTATATCTCAAACTTGTCAAAATTCTTGTCCACAGTCGAGTATAACAGTGTCTCGAGTTTATGAAGCCCTTCCTCAATCTCTTGCTTCGCATCGGGAAATTCAACTTCTTCGGCGGCATCTTCTCCCGTCCGCTTCACCGCCTGGAAGCCGAGTTCCTCAGGAGGTGTTGTCAACAGCCCTGTCTCCAGGCTACCCAGGACCTGTAACACCAAGTTGTTGACCGAGTTGATGATGTCGTCGATCAGCGACTGTCACCTCGTCAGCCTCTCGTCCCTGACCACTCTTTCACTTATGCCTTACCAAGGGCGTGTACTGGAGATGCTCAGTCAGCAGCGATGTGGCTGCTTGCGACGCGTCTGCCATGGTTGACGGGGCAAAGACAGAAGGTAAGGAACTCAACCATGTCAATGACACGCGCCCCAACCCTCGCAATTGTCATTGTGTTGACGGACGGCCCAAAGCGGTGTGGTCACGTGCACTAGGGTCCCGGCGCTGGCCACGGATCTCTGCTGTCAGTCACAAAAATTGAAGGGAAACCGTGACGGTTCTTTTCTGGATGACCATCTCCACCCGCCCCCTCTCCCGCACACAATCCCTTTATCACCAGTCTGACCTCCAGACATTACAACAGCCGAACCAGACTGATTGCGCAAATTGTCAACATGGGCGGCCCAGGCGTAAGTGGTTGTTCTGCGTCTAGCATTGTCGCCTCAGGCTAACTCGACATCAGTCTGGTGGCTACAAGAACAAGCCGGGTGACACCGAAACTCATTCAGCATGGGACATCATACCTCAGGATCCCGAGGGCACCCAGGTATGCGCTATGATCTTCGCAACACGCGCCGTATGCTCAACCCGCTGACACGCATCCGTAGAAACTCGCCCAGGTAAGATGCAAGTACTGTGGCAGAGAGATGGCACAGCACACCTCCCGCCAGCGCGTCCACCTCCTCGGCTGCCAGAACTACCTTAATGCAATGAAAGAACAAGGAATCGAGACCTCCATCACTCGTCAAGCTGCCGATCCGCAAGCATTCTTCAGAAGCTCTGACTGGGCGCAAAAGTCGGCAGAGGCAAAGGCACCCAAAGTTCTGAAGATGGGAGATCACACTACAGCTGTGCGCATCCAAGCATTGGCCCTGGCTGAGGCCAGTATTTCATACGAGAGAATCCAAGAAATTACTGGCATGGACCCCAAGGTCATGGCTGGACTTCGGAGACTCGCCCGCGAACGCGGCTATGATCCTAATGTTTCCATGCAACTGAAGGAAGAATATGTGCTGGATCCACCAAACACCGCCCGCCCTCGTGGCCGACCGAAGAAGCGGAAGCCAGAAGACGAAGTCGATCCCGCCCTCACCAACATGTCCGATGGTACCCAGACGACACCACCAACCTTCAACACTCCCAACCGCGGCAACTTGCCTCCCGGTCAATGGGACTTCATGGCGCCTACCCCAACCGGCTACACAATGACTTAGGGGGATATCGTGGCAGCCCAGCAGCAACAGCGGCCTTGATTTTCTGCAGACGCGGCCGGCGATCATCGCCTAACGCAACGGGTGTTATCGTAGCACGATGCCTTGGGTTGGAGTTTGACATGGATGTGGTTGCAGCGCGGAGTTGGGATAGGCGGTATCTTTGGTGGCAGGTGGCCGTCAAAGACATTGTATGAATACATGGTGTCATGTCCATGACAAAGCCGTCAATTTGCTGGGGAGGGAAGATGCCGGCATAATAGGGCTTTCACAAGCATCATGTAGCAGACTGTTACATGACTACGAGAAGGACGGATAATCACAATCACGTCTATGTATGACAAGGCACAGGATTTCCACGATTCATCCCCTTCCACTTCCTCGCTTTAATGGCGTCCAGACCACAGTGGACACTTCTGCCCAAGCAAAGGCCCTCCTCTTGTCGTCAGTCCTATTTCGGTAGGGATCATTCCGGCTTCAGACTCTCTTGGGCAATTACTCTGCAGAGTGGCTGAGCTCATTGCCGTGCAGCTGATTTGAACTGTGTGAAACTCGGAAGGCGGGCGCCCGAAGTTGCAACCCCAGATAAAGGGCACAGGTGGAGATCCCGTAGACAAGCTTTTTGTAGGAAGCGCATGGCCAGATTCGAGGCCGTGATGGGCGAGCCTGCTGCTCTTGAGATCTGTTTCCTAGCGCTTGTCTGGGAATGGGACGTGGCTGATAGACGAGATGTGAGTGAGAGGGCAAAGGGGAGGGGCCCAAGAGAAACGCCAAGGAGCCAAGGGCGCGAGTCCCGAAGAGGAAAGGGCGGCGCTAGTCTTGCAACAGGCGAAGTTTCAAAGTCGGCTTTTCAGCGTCTCCTTCAAACACTTTCCCAAACCACCCAGCGCCTCGGATTCTCCTGTAGCCTCTCACTCTGCGACACTTGACGACTCCATTCTGCCGCCTCCGTTGCTACGCTATTCCTAGCCATGGCCGTTTGACGCCGACCGCAATGTTTCCTTCGCTCGCTTCAGGCCTTGTCGCCTGTCGTATCCCGCCCAGCCTTCTGCACCTGAGACGAGTCTGTGACAATTCGATGCCAATGTCTTCAGCCTCCTCCAGGGGCAAGCTCGACAAGGTGACGAGACTCGGTGGGTGCCATCTCCCTTGCCTATCGAGATCCATAATCTCAGTTTCCCAGATAGCGGCTTCTCGCCTGTTCCGAGAGCACAGCCGCCCGCTCCTCGCTGGCCTATACATATGTCTGTTGTGTTGCTGTTTCGAATCTGTTCCTCTCTTCCTCATTCCATCCTTATACCAAAAAGTTTGCGGTCGCGTACTCGGTAGTACCGGTCCTGTTCGTTCATTTCTCTGCTGCTTGACGCACTGCAGTTCATTCCATTCTAGCCTTTGCGCCGGTCGCTCGTTGTACTACAGCCCAACCTCGCTGTCTACCTCCAATATCCCAGCTCTATTGAAATATTATCCTCGCAATGTCTCTCAAGACTCTTCTCGTCTCGACCCTTCTCGCGGCAACTGCCGTCGCAACAGACTACGGCAGCGGTGGTTCTTCGTATGGCAGCGGGGGATCATGGGGCGGCGACAGCGGCAGCGATGGTTGGAGTAGCTGGCCAAGTGGTGGCGGTCAAGCACCTCCTGCTTTGGCGGCTCCTTCTTGCCCAGCTGGTTGCATGCCATTCCCCACTGGACCTCCTCCGCCAGCGGCGACTCAACCAGGCCAATTGATCGTCCAAGTCGTGTCCGTCTCAGATGCCAATGGCTCTTTGAAGTACTTCCCCGACAAGGTCACTGCGCCAGTCGGCTCAATTGTGCAGTTCCAATACCACCCCAAGGTATGTTTTCAGTGGTTCTCCTGTCAGTGGATCGAGCTAACGTTCGCATAGAACCACACCATCACAGAATCATCATTCGCAGAGCCCTGCAAACCCATCGCAGCTAATCTGACCAGCGCGACCCGCCCGGGTCTGCGATCAGGATTCGTCCCGGTCACCGGCATGGAACCTTTCACACCCGTCTTCAACGTGCTCATCAATGACACCAAGCCCATCTGGATCTTCTGCGGTCAGACCAACCACTGCCAAAAGGGCATGGCTATGGTTATCAACCAGAACGACTCATCACCCAATACGATTGATGCATACATCGCCAACGCTGCTAAACTGCCACTCGCTGACACGCCGCCGCCGCCGCCAAGTTCGTCGGCCGCCGTCCCCCCTCCACCAGCACCCCCTGCCTCGTCACCACCCCCATTCGGTTTCGGCGGTGGCGCACCTCCCCCAGCTGAGGCCACTTCGTCGTCATTCGCTCCTCCCCCGGCTGTCGAGACTTTCGCCCCGTCCACACCGGCCGCGGTGGCTCCTGCAACCTTCACCGGTGCGGCTGTGCCTGGCTACGTGCCTCAGTCATCGGCTGGTGTGGCCGGTGTCGTTCTCGGTGCGCTTTTGGCTCTGTGGTAATGTTATTTGGAACGGCGAAATGGTTTTGATACCCAGTTGTGGAGACTTGCATGCAACATGGAAAGGCTGCGGCTTCTGGGGAAGCGTGTCCGACGATTGTGAATGCTCCCTCGCGAGTTTCGAGGTCGAGTCCAGTCATGGAAGGGGAAGCCAAAACGAGGATATATTGGGGTTTTGTCGACATGGAGCTGCAAGTCCGGAGTTGTGGACGCCACCTTTTTTTCTGTACTTTATCTCTTCTTACCAACCTCTCTTTGATACCACGCCATGCAGGATATCGCAGGCCAGTATAGAACATCAATGACCCAGGTATGACCAATGACCTGAGGATGAAAATGAAGAAACTCTTGGAATCAATTAAGAGGGAGTCTGTCCATCTTTAGTCTTAATTTTGAGTTTGTTCGCGTTGGTATAGTACCTACCTGTCCTTGAACGAGACTGGACACAGGTACAAACTCGGACGACTCACAGCCTAGGACTGGGACTTGAAGACTACTACCAACTTCGCAACAAAATCGTAACTCTATAAAGCAGCTGGCTGTATAAAGCAGCTTGCTTCATAGGATGGTGGATATCAGACGAGTCGAAAGCAAGCAGGTTATGATAAATACCTCCAGGCAACAAAACATTCATCTATTTTTGAGTAGATAGTGTATTAGCGTAACAAGCCTTATTGACATGCCATACTACGAGTCGACCTCAGCATCGAGTATGTTATATTTCATTACACGGAGCACAGAGTACGGAGGATGGAGTGAGTATACATGACTCCGAAGTATGCTTGATGGCATGACTCCGGCCCATCCCCATGCGCCCTCCATACGTCCTGGCATGTACGGTACAGTCCGTTACGTTCAGAGGATGGTCCCAGCCTCTGTGGGATTGTACTATTGTTCATTTATACGTGCTTGCTCGAGTCGCACCATGATGCGCGCACACGCACACGCACACGCACACATGGCATGACTTGCGGTCTGGCACAAGTGTCATCAATCAAAAGTCCAAAACCAACTGACATCCTACGCGTTCCAGATCCTCAACCTCGAGCCATCCCACATCCCCGCCCTCTCCGCGCTTGACCCTCTCCTTCTTCTCGTCCACGCACCGCCGAATCGCCTCCTTGACAAACACCCCCACATACGTGCCCATTAGGGCCCTCGCGTGCTGGGAGAGGACCGTGTTTGGGACGGAGAAGTGGGCGTGCATGATCCGGTGGATCAGGGGTAGAGGGATAGGATACTCGTCACCATCTGGGGACGAGGAGGATTTGGTGCCGCCGCCCTGGTTGCGGGTGTGCGAGTGTGAGCGTGAGTGCGTGACTTCGGCGAGGATGAAGTCCGGTTCGGGGCTGGAGAAGTCGAGGCGAGCCGCCGCCTCGGCCTCTTCTTCATTTCCGTCCTCTCCGTCTGGATCTTTGTCTTCGTCGAGATCGTGTCTTTCCGAGCCAGAGTCTTCGGTACTATCATTCGGATCTGTATCTTTGTCCGTGTCGATGTCGTTCATAGCTCCTTCATCTGCTTCTTCTTCTTCTTCTTCTTCTTCTCCTTCTTCGTCTTTGTGTCTTTCTCGTTCCTCCTCCTCGTCGGCTTCGTCCTCTTCGCTGGCTCCGTTGAAAAGTGCACGCATCGTGCCGCCCGCGCCGCGCTGTTTCGCCTTTCCCCTCTGCATGTGCTTGCCCTTCTCGTTCGCCCCGGATGTGACCCTCGGTTTCGGCTTCGGTCTGCTTTTCGACACAGCTGAGTCGCCATTTATGTTTCCGTTGGATTTCCGTTTCGTTAGACCCTTGCTATTCTTATTCTTCTCCTTTGTCGACTTTGTTACTTTTGATTCGCCCGGTCGGGGAGGCGAGAATGGAAGTCTTGACCGCTTGGATGATGCGGTGGGTGCCATGGTGGTTGAGGGGGCAGCGACAGTGAGAGGGAGATTGCTGAGGCGTCGCAGTCGCAAGTTCAGCAGTGTTGTAGATTGAACTATCAGAGCGGGATGGGATATTTTGCGTAGATCCGGCGTCTATGTGTCGATCAATTGGACGGGGCGTGGATTTGGGCTTTCTCTGCATGAAGCTGGTAAGAGATCTCTGATGTTTCGCGACGCGCTCAGAAACCGAACGCGGGGTTACGCGTTGAAGGCCACGCGCTTCACGTGATCCGCTGCCAGGAAGTTGGTGAGCGGCAAGAGTCCCATTTGGCGGCGACTCACAAGCAAATGGTCAAAGGATTCACACAGTTTGAAAGTTGTTAGTCTTCGAATTGAGGCCCTTTCTATCACGGGTCTATGAGACTATCTCATTAATCGCCCAGGCCGTTGCTGGGCATCCTCTCCTGGACGATACGGTACATATTGGCCGGAACGCCGTCTGCTCTTGATGCAATGTCATAATTTCATGATTCCTTTTCCATGCTGCGCCTGATCAGCCATCACCAATTCATTTACTCGTAGAGATCCATGTTCCCGTTGGGACCATCTTCAATCTCCAACATCGCATCATCCTCGTCAAACATGTCCTCGTCTTCCATCTCACTATCAGTGTGATTTGGCAGTACTGCAATCCGTCCATCTTCTAGGACGACGTTTGCAGTCTCGCCATCCTTGATAGCACCGCGCAGAATCAACACTGCCAACCGGTTGAGGATCTCCTTCTCGATCAGTCTCTGCAATGGACGCGCGCCGTAGGCCGGTGAGTAGCCAGCGGCACCCAGGTAGTCCTTGACCTCGTCGGTAGCGTTGATGACGATCTTCTTGTCGTTACTCTCGAGCCTCTTCTGTATCTCGCTCAGCCGCAAGTCGACAATCTTACGGATCTCTCTCCTAGTGAGCCGGTTGAAGATGACGATCGCGCTGATTCTGTTCAGAAACTCGGGCAAGAAGTAGTTGCGGAGCGCATTCATCACCAGTTCTTTCGTAGTTGGGTCGATCTTGCCGTCGGGTGCGTTCTGGCGAGAAAGGTATTCGGCACCGAGGTTGGAGGTCATGACCACAATGCAGTTTCTGGCATCGATGACACGGCCTTGCCCGTCGGTGATTCGCCCATCGTCCATGAGCTGCAGCAGGACCGTCAGCACTTCCTTGGCGGCCTTCTCGACCTCATCAAATAACAGGATTGAGAAGGGTCTTCGCCGCAGTGCTTCCGTCAATTGACCACCAGCGTCATGTCCAACATAACCCGGAGGCGCACCAATCATCCTCGACAACGAGTGTCGTTCTTGATATTCTGACATGTCGAACCGGATCATGGCCTTCGGATCGTCGAACAGGAACTCAGCAAGTGCTTTCGTCAGCAACGTCTTACCAGTTCCCGAGGGACCACAGAACAAGAAGGATGGTGGTTGATTGGGGTTGCCAAGGCCAGAACGTTGCAGTCTGATGGCGTTCGACACAGCTTGGACAGCTTCTTTCTGTCCAACCACTGTGCGACCGAGTTGCTGTTCCATATGGAGGATCTTTTCTTTCTCGGAGGCTCGGAGTCGGGTGATTGGAATGCCGGTCATCTTGGACACGATTGCGTTGATCTGTTCTGGGCCCACTGCATCGGTGGGTGAGACCTCACCCATCGCACCAAGTCTGGTGTGCTGTTCAGCATCAGCTTGAGCCCTGGCATTCTCGAGTTCCTTGATCTTGTGGGCGACGTCGGGAATGGCATAGTACGTCAGGTCGGAAGCGGTCTGGAGATCGTTGGAACGCTCAGCTTCGTCTCGCTTGTTCTTGAGCTGTTCCAGCTTGATCTTGTATTCTTGAATCTCGCGGGACCGATTCTTCTCGCGCTCATAGTGTTCTTTGAGTGGTTCGAGTTCTTCCTTGACGTTGGCCGCTTCACGCTTAGCCTCTTCCAGACGCTCCTTGGATGACGGATCCGTCTCGCGTTGGAGGGCGTGGATTTCGATCTCGAGTTGTCGGAGCCGTCGTTCGAGGTTGTCCAGAACTTCGGGTTGGGATTCTCGGAGGACACGGACATCTGCTGCTGCCTCATCTATGAGGTCGACAGCCGAATCCGGGAGTCGCCGAGAGGTGATATATCGAGCGGCCAAGGATGCAGCCGCAACAATGGCACCATCGAGGATGGTCACACCATGGTGGACTTCGTACCTTTCTTTCAAGCCACGGAGAATCGAGATGGTCTCGGCCACGGAGGGTTCTTTGACCAAGACTTGCTGAAATCGTCGTTCGAAAGCAGCGTCTTTTTCGATGTACTTGCGGTATTCAGCCAGGGTGGTGGCACCAATACAGTGAAGCTGGCCACGGGCGAGCATGGGCTTGAGGAGGTTTGCTGCATCCATTCCACCCTCGCCGCTCGCACCCGCACCCATCAAGAGATGGATCTCGTCGACAAAGAGAACGATCATCTCGTTGGACGCCTCGATCTCCTTGAGCACACCTTTCATTCTCTCTTCGAATTCACCGCGGTACTTGCTGCCAGCAACAAGAGATCCAACGTCGAGTGAGAGAAGCTTGCATGCCGCGAGGTTGGCGGGAACGTCGGCATTGATGATGCGCTGTGCCAGTCCTTCGATGACAGTGGTCTTTCCCACACCGGGTTCACCGATGAGCACGGGATTGTTCTTCGTTCTCCTGGACAAGATCCGAATCACTCTCCGGATCTCCTCCTCTCGGCCAATCACCGGGTCGAGCTTTCCTTCTCTTGCCAACTGCGTCATATCGATGGTGAATTTCTTGAGATTTTCATTCTCCTCCTCCGAGTCGGCCTGTTTGGAGTCTACTCGTTTCGTGCCCCGTATTTGCTGGATGGCGGAATCAATGAGTTTGTTGTTTGGAATGTTGGCCTCACGAAACGCTTCTTGGATCTTGGGGTCTTGTGCTAATGCGCTGATCAGGTGGTCAATAGCCACATAACTGTCTTTCTGTGTCTTCTGGAGCTCCTGGGCCGATCTGATGACCTTGGAGAGGCTTGGAGACATGGTGACATGCTCTGGCGGAGGGTCTTGACTGGGTAACCGCACCAAGGCTTTCTTGAAGGCTCTGTCGAGTAATTGGACGTCTCCATGGGCTCGCTCTACCACCTGCCTGAACAGCGGTGCTGAAGCGTGAGCTTGTGAGGCGTTGACTGTAGTCTGTTGGTCTTTTGACTCGTCTGGAGGAGGGTCAAATAGAGCGACTGCAAGATGAATTGGCAGGATCTGGGTATGAGCGTATTGCTCTGCTAGATTCGCTGCGTCGCCGAGCGACTTTGCCGCCCGGTCTGTGAACTGAGGCGCTGCCATAGTTCGTTGGGTTTATTCTATGTGGAATCGTGGGTGATTTCGTGTCTAGTGTTGGGAAGCGCATAGAGAGAGGAAGTCAACGTGATTATTATACTCGGGCACCCGCAAGCACCTGCGCCCAATGAGGCCTATGACATCGTGCTTTCCAGAAGTGCCTAGAATTGCTTGGCGCCCCCACGAGACTTCCGGAACCCTCTGGACCAATCAGGCTTCATCGAGCTCTTTCCGGTTGTTCCATTTCAACTGTATCAGTCGATCGCGTTCTGTTATGCATCAGACCACAATCCATTTCATTCTCGTAGTTGGCGCGGATGCTTTTGAACGTTCCCGTTGACGTCCTATTACCGGGAAGTTATTACATACGAGTACATGTCTGGGGTGGTAAACGTTGCGCCAATAGATCCACCACAAATGTGCCACCTCCGCAGTGGCCGATCAGTGATTGGATTGGACATACGCCAAATTTGAATGTTGAAAGTGCTATTCGTGTACAATGAACAAGACCATTGGATCAAGCTGGGTCATTTTCGCATTTCTCGTTTGCTAAATGCTAATCCATGGAAAGAGTGATTCAGGAGGTCATTCAAAAGAAGCAGCAGCCGGGATAGTCGTCAAGTCAAGCCTCCGGCTTGAGGGCAAACTGCTTCAGGTACAGGAAGTCCGCCATATTCTGGTCCACCGTCTTCCGGATCACCCTTGCTGCTTCTTCTCCGTATTTCTCCTTCCACTCAGCATCCCATTGTTCTTCGGATTTTGCTGCCTTCTTCTATGGGGTGATCAGCACTGCCACCAGATTGAGGAATAGAAACTACTCACATGTTTTCTTGGCTTGAGGTCGGTAGAGTGGATGGCGTCCTCGTGGAAGCCTTTCCACTTCTCGAACACAGCTTTGGCATGCGTCTGAAGCTCTTCGTCGTCCCAGTTCAGCATGTCGGGATGGAAATCAAGGCCCACGCTGGCGCAGTAGGCGCGCAGAATGCCCTCGGGATCGTCCAGCAAATCATCAGCATCGATCAAGCAGACCTCTGGCACATCCGCATGGCCGTTTTTGGTCTCTCCACTTCCAGATCCATTCTTCAAAGCTGCGTCTTTGTCCCGAACCAACCCAGACTCTCTGGCGTAATCGAAAAAGCGTCGGAGTTCATCATATCCAGCCTCATCTGGGTAGAATTCGTAGAAACCGGTCATAGCATCGAGTGGTGGAATAGTGCAGCGATAGTAAGATGGGATGCTCGAGTGAGGGTCGCGAATAAGGAAGGTGAAGTGGAACTTCTCGAGCAGAGCCCTGGGGACGATAGTGGGATTTCCAGGTTCGCCCTCCGTGGGGAATGGGAAGGGAGCCTTTTTGTTAGCGCCATTCACGCCGTTGACGCCATTTGTGCCGTTGACATGATGGCTACCGTTGATGCCATTTGCGCCATTAGTATGATGGCTACCGTTGACACCGTCCGTGCCGTTGACGTGATGGCTACCGTTAACACCATTGGCTCCGTTCGAGGTTGTCTCAGTGCCGATGCCACGCTTAGGAGGGTATAGCGATGGCGCCAACTTTGGTGCTTGCTGATTCGGAGGAACCAGATAGTGGAGGATGTCCTTGATAAAGACGCGCTTGCCCTGCTCCAAGGTGAGCCATGTTCATTTCATAGGTACCCCCCTTAGATGTTGCTGTTTTAGCGAGCATCTCACCTTCGCTGCTTCGTCATCTAATCTATCGAAGATGGTCTTATAGGTCGAGTCGCTGTACCCCGAGGCTTTTCTCGCCTCTTCGTCATTTTCGTAGCGAACACTCATGCGCTCTGGGCTAGGGTCAAAGTCAGACATGAAAAGGTCCCTTCGTGCAAGACACTCACCCATAGTAGAATGCGTCACCAAATGGTTCGTGCACGGACGTCAAATCCTTCCTGGTCATAAACACCTTATCGGGGTCAGCTGGATGCTTCCAAGTTGGGTACTAGGTGTCGTACCCGTTCAAAGGCCGTGCTACAGGCCCTAGGGTGCGTGGCACAGAATATGGGTTTGGCCATGAATGGCGATATCCCTCAGCGATATCCCCCAGCGACAATGCTACAAGTCAACTGAGAGGGATAGTCTGATGTCACTCGAAAGTGAGAGAAGCCAAAGAACCAAACAAAATATAGCCCCCTTTCGGTCGGCTAGAACGATATCCCAAGTACCTGAAGTAATCGGTGATGTGTAGTATACAGTACAGGAATATCCTGACGGCTCCCGGTAAGCGTCTCAGACATCGATTCTACTTATACCTGCCATACCGAAATCCTCATCGCGGAACTCGGCCCACGGAACTCGGTCTGTTACTGGCAACAATCGTCGCCACAACAAGTCTTTCTTTGCTAGGATCCTATGGAGCCTATTTCCGGAACGAATAGCAGATGCCAGACACAGGCCGTGAAAAATTCGTCATTGCTCCATGTGCCAGTAGATGGGGATCTCTGCACAACGCCAAGGGTTCGCCATTCGCTTGTGGTTCTCGGCCGGCCCCGCAGCGCGAGAGGAACGCAAGGGTTTGGGGACTGATGTTTGCGCGGCACCAAGTCCACTTTTCAGGAACATGGGGGCGCAATGGGGGCTTGCAGTACGAGTATCGATTACTTGGTAGGCGAGAACAATCGTGAATCACAACAATTAGCAAAGAGCAAGCTTGGAGGGGTTGGACAAGGCAGCACTGGCAAGCCACGGGAATCTCGATCCTCGATCGATCTCGACTCAGGTACTAATGTTCATGTGCTGCGGGTGACAGCGCGACAGCCACCGATGTAAGTGCTGCACAACACCTCGGTGGCTCTCCCTCAGCTAATCTACTCTTACTCGGAGGCGAACATCGATCGTCCAGAGTTCGTGCTCAGTGTGACGGTTGCGGGCTGGAATGACGTGGGCAGAAAACTGGTGAACGAGTTGACATTGAGAGACCTCTCATTTAAGTTGTAGGTGCGGAGAGCCCTAGCTGGGGAGCTAGTTAAACAGCTTGCCGCCTCAGGCAAGCTTGGGGAGAAAACTGACGACGCGGAACCGTCCGCTTCCATTGGGCAAGCCTAAACAAATTCTTGGCTGCGAGGACTTGCTTTGCTGTCGCCAACGCAAGTGACGAGTTCATCCTCGCAACGCATCACATATCGTGGTCATCCGCTCATTGTTCTTGTGTTCAGGGAGTTTGGCGCCGGGATTTGATCTCAATTGCCCTTTCCTTTTACTTGGGTTTACCCCATAATAGCTTTTGTTGCATCTCTTCAAGCGCTTCTCGTCCGACCTGTGTGAAGCTCTCGCTTTCCAGTCGTTAACTTCCACCATGGATTTCTTGAGGAAACTAATGAGCCCTCCTCCTGCTCCCTCACCTCCCGAAGCGACTGTTGTCGTCGTTCAGCCGGTCCACCCCTATTATCCAACAGAGATCGAAATCCTGAACTTCGTCGCCAATGACCTGACCGTTCCGCAATTACTTGCAACATTCGTGGCGGGCTGTACGGTGATCCTCGGCCTGACATGGTTCCTCGCGTCCAGCTTTGCGCCACGGCTGAAGAAGACGGATAAGTTGATCGCACTGTGGTTTTGTTTGTGTATGGAGAGACTCGCATTCGCAAGAAGATGGACACTGATGTGCAGCAGGCGGCTTTATTCACCTCTTCTTCGAGGGCTATTTCGCTTATAACCATACTCGTATGGGTGGAATGCAAGATATCTTTGGCCAGTTGTGGAAAGAGTATTCGCTGTCCGACTCGAGATACCTCACCTCCGACCCTTTTGTGTTGTGCATGGAGACTATCACGGCGGTAGGAGAGCTCTGGGCCCGTACACAGTGGAATCCACTGACGTGAAGACCAGGCATTCTGGGGACCTTTGTCATTCTTGATGATATACTTCGTCCTGGTCTCACATCCTCTGCGCCATCCACTCCAGATCATCATTTCGCTCGGCCAGATCTACGGTGATGTGCTATACTACGCCACATCCATGTTTGACCATTACCACAAAAACTTGACCTATTGTCGACCAGAGGGATACTATTTCTGGGGCTATTACTTCCTGATGAATTTCTTTTGGATCGTCATTCCCGGCAGTGAGTGTGCTTGTCCTGGTACTGGTGGTGTCTGGCTCACATATGACAGTATTACTTGCGAGCAGCATGAGCTCAATCGCTGGCGCATTCAGGGCGTTGAACTCGATAGCGAAGTCGGTGGCTGGAAACGGGACGGTAGCCAGTCCTAAAGCCAACGGCCATGCCAGCGCGCCAAAGAAGCGTACACAAAAGTAGAGTGACACCCAATAGAAGATGTAGTTGGCTCGGCAAGGGCGAATCAATTAGACTGGGGAAGTGATTCTCGCGCAAGAGCAGGAGATGTCCCAAATGCCCTGCACTGTAGCAACTTTCGCTCATGCGGGATGGCGAGAGAGCACCATCAAGACCATACCAAGTACACAGTACACAGTACATATAGATATTGCACCGATTACATGCTCCAATGAGGCGATTTCTGGTCAGATCAAAGCCATCCAGATCGGAGTTCGTTTGGTCTCGGTTGTTGCTCTGGGAAACGGGCTCCGGTGTATTTATCCGACGCGCACACATTGGGCGTGGGCCTTGACGCAACCCGCCTCGCATACCGGCTGCGCCATGGGAAACTTGTGCCACCGCGCCTTGCATGAGATCCGGATCTGATCTGCTTGCTCGAAGCTCATTGCCTCTACACCCCTTTCAGTCATCGCACCCTCCAGGACTCTGTCGCTGTCTCCTATTCTTCGCGTTGAGGCCCAGCATGCCCAAACAGCGACCTTCAGAGCCAGTGCAAACATACTCGATAGAGCAGAAGCCCACCACAGTTTGATAAGACAGCCAGCCCACCATAGAACACAACCCCCCGTGAGAACTTGGTCAATGCCAGCGGATTCGGCCAGAAACCCAGCTCGAGGAATCCCAAAGGCCTATCGCACCAGCAGGCGTACATCTCTCAAGAACCAGAATGTAGAACCCTCTCAGCCCACTGGCCTCAACGAAGCGACGACGGTCCAGGATCGGATTCGGCTATGGCAGGCCCAAGGCGCTGCAGAAGCTCTCGCCCCAGATGCGGTGAGCGTGCGATCAGTTCCTGTTTCCGAATGTCCCTCAACCGCCACGAGACCGAAGTCCGAGTATAGTGATGGGTTCAGCGTTCGCGTCGATTGGAGGACGAGGGAGAAAAGCGAGGGCAGCAAAGACAAAGCCAGGAGCAAGAGTACTCCGCGCCGCCGCATTATCAGCGACAGTCACTGGAAAAGTCAGAAAGACGACAAGGGCAAAGACCATAAACCATCAAGCAGCCAACGTCCAGAGTCGCGTCGGTATGATCCGTCCTACACATCCAACCAGGAGAGATCTACGGATCGCCGACGCTCAAGGCCACACCGACCACTGCCCGCTGACAATGAAGTCAAACCAGCAATACCTTTTGACGACGGTATCAGAATAAAGGCACTGAACCACGAGGACCCATCGCGTGAGTGGGAACTACCGCCCAATGACGACGTAGAAAGCAGAGCGGATGATGAATTGGCCCGAGATCTGACCACGGCATCTATATTTTCTGGTGATCATGAAAAGCATTGGGAAGGATCAATCACACCGGACGATGACGTTCCTACGACACGAAAGTCTAGCAGATATGCGGAACTGCTAGGCAGGGGTGGAGACGCAGTTCCAACTGCAGAGCTGCCGAAAGCTAGAAGAGGTGGGCTTCTAGGCAAAACACGAGACATGTTTATGAAGTCGGAAAATGTGCCTCATGTCAACAACCGCATACCTAGTATCGAAGCATGGTTGGATGAGCAGCCTGACCCATTTGTCGATGATAGGGAGCGGGAAGGCCTGCCACCGGTGGAAGTGCCCAAGCCGCTGAGGAAACGAACACACAGGAACAGGTCATCGGAGGCAAAGCCTCTACCGGCAGATCCGAATCAGATATGGGACTCCATTTCCACACCTATCGAGTCTGGCCCTCCGGATACACCGAGACACCTTGACTCCATACACTTGTCAAACGGAGATGGAGACTCGGCGCCGAAAACTCGCACTCCTCAGAACACCGACCAAGATGACAATGATGGTTCTCCATCGTCCCTGCGGCGGAGAGGGGCGAAAGTACGTCGAAGGCGTGGTCTCTCTCGACCGGACATGATGACAAGTGGTCACTCTCCAGACCCAGCTAGACCTTTGCCTGAAGATCCTTCACCCGAAAAGTCAACAACCAAAGATACAATTCCGCCCAACCGACCTTGTCCGCCTGTAGGCGGACATCGGCTCACACCCATTGCATCCCTGGAGAATTTCAAAGAGCCGGTTCTTGAACAGCGACCAGAAGAGATTGTGCCCCAAGAGAATAATGGGCTCAAACGCAAGCTGACGACTCATGAAGACCTGATGTCGGTCCTCTCTATGCCAAGGGGAAGCAGAAATCGTCGTTCAGCACGGACTGCAAGGGGCTCGCGGGCGAAACAGCACTCCGGCTCTGCGCAAGAGGTACTGGCCGGACTTGTGGCGGACGAACCAAAGTATGGACGAGAATTGCAAACTCTCGTCGATGGTGTCATCCCGGTGCTTCTGCAATGTGCATTGTCCAAAACCGACTCAGCCGCTGCAGCCGAACTGTTCTTCCCATCGGCTAATGGCTCGGACGACATGAGCATGACAAAACCGATCATCGAGATGGGGATTGCGTTGGAGAGATTGAAGACCCTCCACAAGCGAATCCCGCTCGAGAACGTAGAGACCTTGCTCAACTGGGCAAAAACCTCTGAAAGGGCCTACAGGGACTATTTACACGCCTGGAGACTCGGCTTCGAAGACGTTGTTGTGAATCTTGCTCCCGTCAACAGCCCCATCCCTCCCAACCAGGACATGTCCAGGGACGAGGCGGGTGATCTGGTCGACGGAGAAGGAAGGAAAGCGGACGTGGCCTACCTGCTCAAAAGGCCGCTGGTCAGGGTCAAGGCGCTCAGCAAGGCCTTCACCCAGATTCAAGAACAATCCGACCTACCTCTGAGTGTTCAGATGGCGGCTACTTATGCCGACTTGACAGCACTGGCCAGGAGGCGAAATCAAGAAGAACAAGCTCGATTAGAAGACAAGATAGCGGCGAACATTGACGCAACAAGGACGCGCAACATCCGTACGATGGCGGCAATGACCCAGGTCACTGTGAACAGGAATCGCCGAGTGAAAGCACGGGACTTCTTCAATCTCACCGTGTATCACTCAAGCGGGCAAAGACTGGACTGCGGTATAGAATTAGTCTTTCGAGATAATGCCCATGGCGACCCGGTTGGCGGAGACGTACTCGTCTGTGAAGTTGACGACACAAGCAAGTGGCTCCTCTTCGCTCCGATTGAGCTGGACTGCATTTCCGCAAGACGCGGTGAGGAAGGGTTTGATCTTGTCGTTATGGTTCGAGGCCGGGCTGGCTTTGGCAAAGAATGGCACGAACTGCTTGGCCTGAAGACCGACGATAAGGAGGCTGTGACAGAGTGGATGAACATGCTTGGTTCCAACCCATTGCCTCCGAGGCTGAATCGTACGCCCGATTTTGTGCGTCCTCCTGCGCCTTTAGCCATCACAGCGGCAGGCGAATCTGAACCCGAGCAAGCAGAGGCATGCAGTCAGACATCGGATAGGGCAGCCAGATTGGAACAGTTGGACGTGCCCATAGGTGAGCCATCTGTCATTGGGGCCCACAGCAAGCTGTGCCGCCGGTCTGAGCCTACCATTCCTCTAGTCCACAGGCCATCGCCAGGGCTGAGTTTAGGAGGCGGGCTGGCGACGAAATCTGTCCCGCAAAATCGCGTGCCGCCGACAACAATATCAAGGAAGCCTGTGCCATCAGTGGTGTCTTCCGATCGATCTACCATTTCTGATCGCTCAATCAGAGACTCTGCAACAATCCTGACTGCATCGTCGTCGAAGACCACGTCAACGAAACTCGGATATCTACCAAGTCAACCCAAAAACTCCGAGGCGCTTCAACATTCTCGGCAGCCACTCGTACCACAAGCTTCCGAAGAGACGAGGAAGCAGAATCAGAACACCGAAAGCAAAGTCTCCCCAAAGAACGTAAATGGAGGGCATGCCTCTGATTCACGGCGTTCTTCCGCAGTTTCTCATCTCCCACAAGCTCCGAAGTCGACCGCCCCGCTGCGGGAGTCGCAAAGCCCCAAGCAACAGGCCACCACGACTCCCCCCTCGCCTCGATCAGCTCCTGAAGCACCCGCGCAGAGGCCTGCCTATCATCGAGCATTGTCATCAACGCCATCAAGAGAGCTCCCTACTGTCAACAAGGTCCGCACTCAACCGGCTCCTCAAAGCCCATCCTCGACGCACACGGGGCAACAATCGCCTGAGACGCAGAGGCCGCCACCGAAGGAAGACCACCAGTCGACCCGTAGACTGAAGAGCTCGACGAATAGCCAGATCTACACCGAAGATGTCCCACCTCCGCCGGTCCACAGCCAACGTCAAGACGCACCCTCACGACCCAGTCTTGGTCCTTCTTCCGCTCCGCCATCCACTCCCCCTCACCGTTCCGGCGTCCTCCAGCCAATATCGAACAACAAGCCAAGCCTCGTTCTAAAACCTACGCCGAGCCCGTCTGATAAGACGGTAAGACGGCGGACTTCATCACCTCTCAAGCATGAGTACGCACCATCCACAAGCTCAAGTAGCTATTCCGACTCCGATTCCGACAACGAAAGTGACACGTCTTCGGATACCTCAGAAGATCTCGTAGCCGAACATAGAGACGTACCCACGCCGCTTGTGGCAATTACTGGCGTTGACCGCCGGGCCTCTAAACCATCCGTGCCTCCCTCCATGCCTCCATCGTCATATCAAAATCCTGGCACCTCTACGGGAACACGAACACTGGCCCCCTCGGATTCAGCGTCTCAAGGCCCCTACCGCAAGGTTCCCTCATCCGCCACAGTCCCGACCCACAAGAAGTCGAGGACAATCGCATTGATTTGTTCGTGGTCGGATAAGGGCATGTGGGAACAGATTCACCCTGACGAGTGCTCTATCGTAATATCTCCGGGTCTAATTGAAGCTTTCGAAATGTCAGCAGCTCATTCCCTTCCCCAGGGCCGGCCTGCAGACGACTCCGACTCGAGGACGTCCTCCCTGACTCAACAACCACTTGTGGCTTTTGAGCTGACTCCCATTGTTCCACTAAGAAGAGGAACTGCGTTGGACATTTCGATAAGGTCACCCCCCACGCCAAATTCTAAGATAAGGATAACGAACAATGTCATGTTCCGGTCACGAAACCCCGAAGAGTGTGAAGCGTTGTATGGCATGATCAACTGGGCGAGATGTAACAACCCCACTTACATCCAGCTTCAAAATGCACGTCCTGCTCGGCAGCCCTCAGTCACATTCAACGTGGGACAAGCTCAAAATAGTCGTGCTAAGTCAAGTTCGTGGTTCAGCTTTGGCAGCCAGAAGAAGTCGAGTTACCGCGCCTCATCTGCACCGACGCCAGCATCGGTCGACTTCTCGGTTGAGAGCTCGGGGACCACGACGAGCGCTTTCTCTGCCTTCAAGAGATTCAGCGTTAGCAACGCTTTCAATCTGAATCGTTCATCGGTGCTTCGCAAGGACGGCAGAGGTGGCACAACCGGTTCATTGTACTCTTCCAGCAGCGGTACGCGCACTGGGTCGGGCTCAAGTACCCCGGCTCCCAGCCAAGCTGGCTTCATACCTGGCAAGGACGGACCCAACGTTCCATCTACCAGTGCAGCCGCAGCGGAGGGCGGAGGCATGGTCAACAACATGAAGATCCGCTTATACATCAGAAAAGGACAGCACTGGGAGAACCTGGGTGCTGCGCGTCTGACTGTCCTGCCGGCATCTCCGCCACAAAGCCGTCAAACGACGCCCAAAGGTCTAGCCATACCTGCTGGAACCTCTCCGCCCGCCACGCCAGGCCACTCCCGCTCGCCCTCGACCATCAACCCCGCTGGGCAAGCCTCCGCCCGCGGGCCCCGTCTTCCAAGCTCCACCCACACTCCACACCGCGTCCACGGGAATGGACGCGAAAAGCGCATCCTCATCACGCGCAACAAGGACCGCGACGTGGTCTTGCTCGACTCGGTGCTCGGAGAAAGCTGTTTCGAACGTGTGATGCAGACGGGCATTGCGGTGAAGGTGTGGAGCGAAGACGAGGCTATTGCACACACAGGGGGTGTAACGTTGGGGAAGGAGCGGGTATATATGCTCCAGTTTGCCGGGGCGAGGGAGGCCGGCTGGGTTTTTGGCCTAGTGGGAACGTATAGATACGGGATGGGGGCCGGAGTAGGGGAGTGAACGATTACATGGATGGATGGATGGATGTGATGAGATGAGACGAAGGTTTTGGTAGCGGGCGTGCTTCTTTGTGGCTTTTACACTTCACTTGGCTCAGACTTGATTTTTTCCCCTATATATGATTTGAGCGCGGTGTTCAGGAAATGGTTTCAGTTGGATCTATGTGATCCGTATGTGATCTACTCTTCTTTCTAGAGGTCTGCCACTTTTTACCGGGGCACTTGGCGTGCTGAGGTGGGATATCGATTTCCAAACGCTACCTTGACCTTCATCGAGACAAAGATACTTGAAACGAACAATTACGGCTTCTGTGTTCTGTGTTCCGTCTTCACTCCGAAACTACGAGATGCTGAAGAGAATACCCAGCTATCTCTCCTTTGAGATGCATTGAGAATCGTTATGACTGTACGGCTCTAGCTGCAGCCACGTCCTCTTCTATAGGTAAAGTCATGGCTACAGCTGGCTTCTACCCAGCTACAGCTTTACATGCTACACCCTACTGGCGCGCCTCGCCTCCAGCATATTGACCTCGACCATCTTGGCGACGTTGGGGCCGTCGTATTTGCGGATCGCGTGCACGAACCACCAGAACGTGGTCAGGACGACGACCCCGACGAGGATGACCGAGTTGTAATTCATTGTGGAGACGGTGGTTGGGAGGGCGAACTGGAAATTCAAAAAATCAAAAAGGTTAGTTATCGTTAAGAAACAGACAATCCACGCGGCCGTTGGAAATAGGGGGGGCCTATTCATTCTCACCGGAAAACAGTAGAAGATGTCGAAGAAGAGGATGAAGAACACGGCGAGGCCGTTGATCAGATATCCGAAGCGGCCGAGGTTGAAGGGCCCGAGGGGCATGTACTTCCGCCGGGTGAGCATGTGGGGCAGGATGGTGACGGCGTAGGAGACGCTGCTGAGGACAACGAACGAGCCGGCCAGGTCGTTGAACGCGGTCGTGCTCCCCAAGGTGATGGCGCAGAGGCCGATGGTGAGGATACCCGTGAAGAGCGTGGCCTCGATGGGACAGCTGAGGCGTTCGTTGACGTGCGAGAAGAAACACGAAAAGGGCGTGGCGTTGTCGCGCGCCAGGGCCCACCATGTGCGTCCGACGGTCAGGAACGTCCCGATCAGGCACGGGACGAGGGCGAGGAAGACAATGAACAGCAGACCGAACGTTGCGCCGCGGCTGCCTGTTGCTTGCGCGAAGGCCTCGGCCAGGGGAAACGATCCGTTGCTGTTCTGCACGGCGGAGAGGTCATTGACACCATAAAACAACGCGATGGCGAAGAGCCATGCGTACAGGAAGCCGAGGCCAATTTGGGCGAAGATGGCCTTCGGAAGGTCTCGTTTCGGGTTGGGCAGTTCTTCGGCCATGTGTGTGACGGCGTCCGGGGTGCCGATTGTGAACGCGCCGTTTAGGACGCCCGTCAGGAAGGCCACGCCGCCGGACCAGCCCGTGTTGTTCTGGAAGTCCGACCAGACGAACCTGTTTGAGGCGTGGTGCGAGGGCATCGCGGCGAGGACGATGATCGTGATGATCCCGCCGACGGTGACGATGAAGAGGCCGAAGTGTTGGAGGTATGATAAGCTGCTGTTGAAGAAGATGGTGACTGTCAAGCACAGGACGATGATGCACAACAGGCCGACAAACATGTTCCAAGCCTTGATGACATGGTCGGGATGGTACAGGACGTACATCTGGACGACGAGCTCGGACATGATGAACGCGATCGACGCCAGGTCAAACAGCCATCCGAAATAGTTCAACGAGCCGGCGAAGAAACCGACGGGACGGCCCCATCTCGGCCCTGCAGTGATGGACGCCCAGTGATACACGCCTCCAGAGGAAGGGACCGAGCTCGCGAATTCGGCAATCGACGCGTTGATGAAGCTGTAGTAAAACGCGGCAACCCAGAGCTCCCAAATCACTCCGGGGGCGCCGCCGTTGTAGACCGAGATGGCGAGCGACGTGCCCAGGACGACCCATGCGTTGTCGACCGTCAATGCCAGCCCGCAGATACTCAGGAGGCCGTACTGGCGGTGAAGTTGGTCGACGTGACCAGAGGCATTGACAATCTCGCCCTGCAAGGATATAACAGCTCGTTGGTCGCCAGTAGCAAGTACTTCCTCCGGTGTTTCGGTCGACTTCTTTTTCTCGAGGTTGGCCATCCTTGCGTGCGAGTTAAGATGGAAAGTTCGGTCAACGATGCGTGGAGAAGATCCTGGTCTGACCTTCGTCGTGGCAGGGGTTGGGCATGAAGAAGGCGATGAAGTGACAGGTACAAACGGAGAAACACTGTGTACACGCTGATCTCAAGCGAACCCTCACCCTGGGATCGCGGCTACTAAATAAGGGACAACCATTCCATACCCTTGGGTACGTGGTGCACGACTTACCAGGCATGAAGCTGAGGTCTTGTCCACTTCAGGAAGGTCAAGGAAGGCCCGCTCGTCGTGTTGACGGTGGTATACCTATCTCTTGCAACCAAAATAGCTAATTTGAACAGTCACTGATGGAGGGAGGGCGACGGTGGACAAGATAAGGGCGATGTTGATGGCTGGTGATTGGCTGTAGATAGTGGGCGTCAGCGACGTCTGAGGTCGTCCAGCGAGAGGCATCGTCGAATCTGACGTGCCCATGCACGTCAGGCTGGTCGGCCAGGAGGACTGGCGCTAAACACCATAAGCTTAACTTAGGCGTAAGCTTGTGCCACGCCGCGCCGCCGGCGATAAGTCCTGTAGGCTTGTATGCTCCCAATGGCTTAACGTCACTGAGGTCGGTAGCTTACAGTGTCCGCGACGAGGCACGGAGACGGGGAATGGCAATCAGGCTGGCAATGTAAGACCCCGATAAAAATTGCAAGCGAGGGAAAACAAGGAACGAGAATCGAAGAATTCGTCTATCACGTGATATCCCGTGGTTGCGGAAAGGGCCGGCTTGGCAGGCTGTGTTTTGGGTTCAAGGCTCAAGTGAGTGTCCCCCATTCGACTACGGCTTCTTCTTCTTCTTCTTCTTCTTCTCCTTCTTCTTCTTCTTCTTCTTCGTTGTCGTCAACCATGATACCTTCTGCAGAGTGTCAATACAAGCCAGACTTCAGAGCCAGTGATACCGGCTCTAAGTACAATATGTCTTGCACAGAAGGAGCTAGTGCGGGTCAAGGCAGACACTGGCTCGCCAACGCTCAGCCTCAAGAGTAACGACCTAGGTGACCTTCCAGCCTGTCCTTGCACGCAAACACTGGGACATGACGGTTCCGACAAAGACATTGACTGTGTCGACCTGCCTATTACCATCATTTCATTCACTCGATACCCATGATGAGCGGACTCGAAGTGGAGGGAGTTCTGGCCGCGGCGTCTCAGATAGCCGAGCAAGTTCTGAGAATCGTCAAACTTGTGCAAACGATTCGAGATGTTCCGGAGGAGGTCGTTCAGCATATCGCCTCGCTGCAGCAATTAGCAAGCGTGATGGAAAGCATCAAGGCCAACCCATCCTCCCAGTCTCGACAGGTGGCCGAAATCCTGTCCCTGATCAACGCCAAAACCAACGCCATATGTGACACACTGGACAAGCTCCAAGCAACTTCCTCAGATAGTGGCATGTTCAGTTGCTTCTTCAGCCGCGAGAAAGCTATCGGATTCTACTGGTTTGTCGAATATATGAAGGTAACATGTCCCAGTTTCCATGATGCATGGTACGACGTATTCCACTGCCCGAACGCCCTATTCCTGATTGCGACAGCACTTCTGATCTCCAACCTAGCACTTAAATATTGGCAAGGACCTAGAACTTGGAAGAAACTGATATGGTTCCGCGGACACGACAAGGTTCTGACCTTGGCATTTTCGATAGCCGCAGTGTCAGGAAATGTGGAGATTGCTCGCTTTCTCCTCAGTCACGGAGCGAACGTCAATCGCGCATACAAAGGCGATTCTACTTTTATTCGCGCGCCGCTCCACCTTGCGGTAATTAGTGATCGGCAGGATATGGTGAAGTTAATCTTGTCAAAGAAAGCGGACTTGGAGATCAAGAGTGAATACGCAGGACGGCCCTCCAAGAAGCTGTTTTTTGAGGCGCATCGCATCATTTACTGCCGCCTCTGCTTGAGGCTGGCGTGGATATCGAAGCTACAGACGACGATGGGGACACGCCGCTCCATACCGTCTGCGGCAATGGAGATCACTCCGCGATGAAGGTCTTACTCGAAGCTGGCGCAAACATAAATGCACGGAATAGAAACGGCGAGACACCACTGCATTCGGCAGCCCTCTGGAGCGGACCAGGTGAGTTGGGGATGCTTTTGCGCGAGGGCGCAGACATCAGAGCCCTTGACAACGGTGGAAAGACCGCGAAACAGAGGGCACAAGAAGAACTTGATCATACACCAGGGAAGGAAGGGATGCTGTTTCCGTGGACTTTACAAAATATGACGAGGGAGAACATTAAGATAGTACAAGCCGCTGAAGAAGGCAATCTGCCGCTAGTTGCAGCATCCTCTATTGCCGCGCCTCGATCCTCGACTCCTCGAGCATCGACTCCACGGAATTTTGACTCTGCTTCACCATAAAAGACAAGATTCAACGCCATCTTGCTCCGCGTGAGCTAATAGGGGACAAGACACACGGTATTTGATGAGTGCTGTTTAATGGTGCAGGTAGAGACATATAAATGACGCGACAGCACGTCAAGCGTTATTCTCCTACGGTAGCCAAGTCATGCCTCCCGCCGGATACTTCACTCGCGCCGTGTCGACGTGGGGGAAGTCAAATCTAGCTCTTGTTCTCGTTCCCGCGGCTCGAGAACTCTTCCGCTGACATAGTTCTTTTGTCAACATGGCTATCCACGCTCGGAAGGTGCTGAGGAGAACGCGGACGATTCCAGTCTGGACTCTGAACTGGTGCTGGGGATATGGAAATACAGCGGCGCGAAGATATTTCGCGGGAAGTATGCTCAATCACTTTCCTTACCTGATTCCAAGCTGATCCTTCGAGAGGGCCAAGTGAGAAGCTGAAGAGACGAGATGGATGAAAGCAATTCGCACGAGACACCTCCCTCTGAATATCCCGGAATGTGATTGGCCCCCTTGATTCCAGGGGCGGTTCGGCCTGAAGAGGCCGATGAGTAATCACAGTCTCTCGATCGTGTTACATGAGCGCCGTCCCTTCTTTGTTGACGCCACTAGCCGGGGGATGTCGCTGGGAAACACAACACTTCTGGTTGATTACGGCCTTGTCGGTGGAGCCTTGCTGGCATGACAGCCGATGACTAAAAGGCATGGACTTTGTCAGTTGGATAAGGTTGTGGACGTCGTCACGGCCTCCATAATGGCCTCTTACCACCTAACATATGACTGACCTTGCCTTCTATTTTTTGCCCAGCATCTGCAGCAATCAACTTGTAGACCAATGAGAGGGGGGATTTCACGTGTCGTATGTATAGTTATCTGAAGTCGACCTCAAACCATGGCTCGCGTGCACATGAGGTCGGGTCTTGAGGGTAAAGCAGCTGTTGATCCCGTCAGCGAGCAAAATGCGTCGGATGCGCCTGTTCAAGGCGGATTTATGTTCATTACGTCGACGGGCCAGAAGACGAAACAGGACCGCCAACAGCTCCGAACCCTACGGGAACATGTCATGCACAACTACTTGGAGCGGAGGGATGCTGAGAAGCAAGAAGTGGGAGCCATCAAGGCGGGCAGAGTGTCGCTGAAAAGTGGACCATCGCAAGGCGAGGATTCAGCACGTGGTGTAAGTGGTGGGCAGAATATGAGATTCAGGATGCGATCCGGTGAACTGCAGCTTCGACACCCATACCGGTACCGCAAGGGCAAGAAGACGAAGCGAAGAAACGAGACCGAAGCAAGAGACGTTGACGAAGGAGGTTCCACAGCGAAGCAAACGTCTGCCACCGTCGAGATCCAGGTCGTAACCGACTCGGGCTTCGTGCCAGGGTTGCCCCTGACGTGGCTGGGGTCTCGCAAGATTGACGTTTTCGGCGTCCTGCCCGTCCGGATGGATCAAGCAGATGAAACCTCCCTCCTTCTGTTCCGGCAATACGAGAGATACCCCTGGTGTCCGATCAACGGACAGAGTTCTTGGTCGTCATTCGCCCTCTCAGACCAGCTAGTCTTCCACGCGACGATGTTCAGCTGGGGGATGCATTTCCGGCACCGCAGACCGGTCCCCGATCCGCAGGAGGAAATGAAAACACTGCAGCACAAGGGAGCAGCTATATCGCTCATCAATGATCGCCTGTCCGACTCGAACCAGGCGGCAAATGATGAGACGGTGGCGGCGGTGGCGGCCTTGACGAATATTGCGCTTGTCGTTGATTCCTATCCCGAGGCAAGCAAGCACATGGCAGGCTTGGAGGCAATTGTGCAAATGCGAGGAGGTCTCTCGTCGCTGAAATCCAATGTCCAACAGCACCTGCAACGGCTGGTTAGTTGGAACGACCTGATCTACTCGGAAGTATTCGACGAGAAACTCCGCTTCCCACCGATCGAAGTCTGGGACGAGTCGTGGGGATCTCTTGAGCGGCGCCAGACCGCGTTAGGGTCATTGCCAGGTCTCAGCCGTGCAGAACTCCGCGCAGCCGGAGTTCCTTACCACCAGGTCATCGATCTCCTCAACGACATACGGGCGTTATGTGAGGCCGAGCAGATGAGCCCTCTCAGAATGACAAACGACCAAGGGCGAATGCGCCGAGCCGACATGTTCCATCGGATCGAGAGAAAGCTGTGGGTTATTCTTCAGGGGGATACCGCGCCCGGGAACAATCGCTGGGACGCGATGGTGTGGAGGGCCGTGTCATTGTCGGCCTTGATATTCACCCACCATTACCTGCGCGGCAATCCGCTGAAGTATCGGCACTTCAACGTCCTGTCAACACAACTCTACGACACCCTCATGGCGATGGACCAAGACTTGACGGAACTGGATTTTGCGCCAGTACTACTCATCTGGATGCTGAGTACAGGGGCGGTGACCACCCCGTTGTCCCCGGTCGTGCATTCGTCGTTCATGTTCATGCTCGGCAGAGCGTGCGTCAAGTATGGATTGCTGGATTACGGTCGGTTTCAACAGACTCTGAGCCAGTTTCTGTGGACCGGCGCGGCTGACGAAGCGAGATACTTGAAACTGTGGCACGAGCTGAAGCCGGCAATGCAGGCAAGATATATCGAGACCGCTGGAAAGTAGCAGATGAGTAGCACGCACTTATATGTACCATACTGTGCAGCAGTACCTCGTAGAGCGACATCTGACCTCCGGATGAGCCTTTCCTTATCTCCGACCAGTCAATTAACCGCGTGCTCGGGCCGGCATTCGACCGCCATCGAGCTCGTCATGGACCTCAAACCGAACGTGCTCCCTTTCTCTCCCATCTGCATCTCACTCCATTGCATTCATGTATCCCGGTAGCTGGTGGATCTGAGATATGCAAGCAATCCCGATACCTGTGCAGCAATCGGACGGCATCGTTCGCAAGCCGACAGTCTATGAAACAACCACCGAAGTCGACGTGAACTTGAGTCCATCATCCCCGCAGCTAATAATCCCGCATTCACCCTCACCCTCACCTCAAACTCAGCCTATGGCACAACTCCTCGACCAGGCTCCCGAGGTTTTACACCACATTTTCCAGCACGTCGAGCCCACGGACTTGGCGCGGCTGTCGAGGACGTGTCGCTATCTGAACAGTGTGGTGAAGAACGATGAACTACTCTGGAAGATCCACTATCTCTCTATATTTGTAAGGATGCGCTGCATCAGGCCCGACGGAGACTGTCTTGACGTCGAGGCACGCAACGACCACTGACCATGCTTTCACTTCCAGGATCCCCCGAGCGACAATGATTCAGAGACGTGGAGAGCCCGACTAAGCCGTCTGATCAACTTGGAAAAGATTCTCGATTCAGACAACGAAGAAACCAAGGTGAGCGAAAGCTAAGCTGAGCAAAGCACGGCAAAGCGACACACGATCAAGTCATGCCCACGCTGCCCTGCCTCTTCCATTCGCCTTGCTCTGCTGAACACAACCTGACCTGACATCTCCTTTGCTCTCCAGACCCAAAACCTCTCAGAGATTCTAACCCAGACGCTCGCCCTGACGGCGCAAGCACTGCCGACGTCACAGAAAACCACTTCCTTCTTGTCGAACTACTATCAACAGGGCCTCAACATCAACAGCATCCTCTGCTGCTCCAGCCTCTTCACCCGCGCGCGCCCGCGGCAATGGCCCTCGGCCCCGACAGAGGAGCTCCGCCAGATCTCGGCCCAGTTACACGTCTTGGCGGGCATGAACATCGACGCGCCCTGGCCGGACCCGGAAGGACAATCCTGCCAGCATACGCGTTCCCGCGCGGGCAGCATCTTTGATGAATCCTACGACAATTCCGACGACAGCTCCGACGACGCAGGGATCGGCGAGTTCGATGGCCCCGACACCGAGGACACGCGGCGTCGTCTCCGCAACTATCCCACCCCGATCCGGGACATCCACCCATGGGCGCGCAGCAGAGTCTACGACCTCCGTCGGTACAAGGAATCCAACATGTGGGGCCCCTTCCACGACGACGGAAGCGGGCGCATCGACTGGGAGAAGGTCCAGGCCATCATGGTCGTCCTGGCGTACAACCACAGACTCTACACCGAGCGGCGCGGGCTCATTGGCGCCGACTCCCTCGGCCTGCCGGAGTCGGTCCGCGTCCTGCTGACCGACAGCGTCCGAAACGTCAGTTCCACGCGCGGGAACCTGCTGAGACCGTGGGAAGGCTTGTTCGAGGGCATCGCTCCCAACAGCTACGTGTCCTCGCCTTTGGAGGGCAAGATCAAGCCCTCGCCCCATCCGGACCTGGACGCCCTCGACCCGTACGGCGTGACGGGCACGTGGATGCGCATCGTCTGCTTCCTCGACTACAACGACCTGTACCGCTTCAACTTCGACTACCAGGCCAACATCCCCGCGGACCAGGAGCGCGACCCCATCACCACGAGGGAGGCCTTTCGGCTGATCAAGCTGCAATTGCACGTCACGAGGGTGGAGGAGCAGGACGGCCTCGATGTCCAAGGCAAGCCGCTACTGCCGATCGTCCACTTTGAGGGAACAAGCCGGAGTACCTTTATGGCCTGGGATCCTAACGCCAACTCGCGCATCAGAGGTACGTACACACGCGGGGCACAGCGGACCCCTTCTCACGGTCCCTCCTCCTGCACATTAGAACGCTGTGTCTACACTCACTGTCATCCCCTCCCCATCCTACATTTGCCCAACCAAGGTGTGACGTCTCTCTCTCTGTGTGTGTGTGTTTACGATTGCCATCCTCCCTGACGAAAAATTTCCATTAGGCACCGTACAGGCCAACGCCCACGGCGCCATCCGCTGGACCAGCTTCAGCATCTTCCACGGCGAAGAACGCTGGCGCTCCGAGGGCGTCCAGGTCGGCGGGCTCAAGTCCGCGCGCGGCATCCTGGGCAATTGGTTCGACAAGGACTACGACGTGCACGGCCCCGCCGGCCCCACGGCCTTTTGGAAAGTCAGCGACATGATGGTCGAGGAGAAGCGGCGCGAGGTCCCCAACGTCTTGCAGATCTTCTTGGCCGAGTGAGTCTGCCGCGGCGTGTACTCGTAACCACCCGATATGGAGTTTGTGGGTTGGAATGGAGCGAACCGGACCGGACCGAACTGAACTGAACTGAAACTGGACGGAGGATGCTATCTATCTAATTGACCTCTCAATCTATCGAATGCCGATACTTCATGTGCCGGGACGGTGGATGGGCTGGCGGTGGCGTGTGGCGTGTAGCAGTACCGGTATCTCGATATTCGTATCCATATCCATGCCCGGATCCATAGTCATAGTCACGGTGGTTACAGGCGTCTACGATTCGACGTCTCCAATCCACTTCAATGATGCATAGGATGGACACGATTGACGGATGCGATGTCCATGTCCCATGTTCCATGCATGGTGATGTTGGATGTACGTAAATAGACAAACGGCATGAGCATTTCTCACACTCAAGTCGGGCAACGCTGACTGACAAGAAGCAAAATTCATACAAATCGCTGGGAAGTGCTTGTCATCACGTCAACTTTGGCTGAGATTTGTTTCATTCATTCCGTACTCGTACGCCAGCTCAGGAAAGCCAACGGACTCGAGGCGTATATAATATGCCCCAGAGCGCGCCGGGCCATGTACTGTACTCATCACAGACGCGTGCGAAGCAGCCGACACCGCCACCTCCACCTCCACCGTTACCCGCCGCGTTTTGCCCGGTTTCGTCCAAGATGTACATATCATAGCCTTATACGTGGCCTTCTGCATGGTCCAGTACAAGGCTCAAAACTCCCCCGGATATCCAGACAGCAATAGCACAAATCCACCATTTCGAGAACATGAAAGGGGGAGAAATAGTAATATAAGAAGAAAACGCCCGCTTATTGGTATCGACAGCAGTAAAAGACTCGATATTTTTGTCGTTCAATCAATTTCCATCCTGTTTGCCATCGGCCGCGGAGCCGGCATCTTCCCGCTCCCATTGGGTGCCATCTCGGTGGCGAACGGCGCATAGGCACTTCCGCCCATGGGTTTCTCGTCGTCCTCGATGGCTTGTGGCTTGTTTACATACGGCTTGAGACCCGTCTTGTAGTTGTGTGCGCAGATGCAGGCGTACGAGATGGTGAGAAGGATGAGGATAATGGTCAGGGAAGCAAAGGCTGTGAGTTCCTTTCGTGCCGGGAGATACGGATCTTCCCAGTGGGGAGAGTACATGCGGACCATCTTGAAGATGAAGTAGGCGAGGCCGCCGAAGTAGAGGATCTGGAACGCAAGATTAGTCGGCGCGAGCGAGCTGAGTGGCATTCATCGTTGAGACTTACAATGACGGAAATGCTACCGAGAAGGGATTCTTTCCGGACAAACCAGGCCGCGGCCAGCAGGATGAAAATGGTGACGGGTATGGCCGCAATGGTGAGGGCGAACTCAGGGCCGCGGCCTTTGACGATGACGACGAATTGGACGGTGAATCCGAGGAAAAAGAAAAAGTCGAACTTCAGCACGGTGATGTAGATTTGGTACTGGAGATAGCGCCGCTTCATCCTGAGATCGGCCGAGATGCGCTTGTAGATGGTCCACGCGAACTCGTCGTAGAGTTTCCAAGCGCAGCCGGCCATGAGGACTGTCCCGACGGCCAAGATGCACGGAATGGCGATCAGATACGGCTCGGTATCGGACCAGATGTCTTTACGAATGTAGTCATCTTCAGCTAGCTCCAAGATGGCTTCTCTGATTTGGTCCATCTGGACGGCGCCGTAGATGAGCAGTCCAACATTGTACATGACCAGCCCGATGACTTGAATGGTGTTTTTCATGCGTAACGCATCCCATACGAGCACCAGTTGGTACAGGAAACCGAAGATGTACAGGGTCAGGAAGGTGGGGATGGTCCGGGAGGATGTGTTGCTGCTGCTGTTGGGGATACTTTCGAGGTGGATCTGGAAATGCGCAAAGACATAACTAGCAAACCGGTTAGAATAGAATGGACTGGCAGCAGGGCCTTCGGTCGAATCCTCACCTCTCAAATGCAAGAATGATCATGGCCTGGACCAGGGCGATGATGGAAAAGGCCCACGTCCATTTTGAATTGGGTCGATACATGATGGATGCCGATCGTCTCTTCTCGAAATCCTTTATAGCATATCCCTCGCGGTGGTGGAAACCTCCAGGAAGAGGATGATAATTATCAGCCTGACCTCCGAGGAGGGAAGCGCGAGACTCGTGAGCGCGAATTTTGGCGGCTTGGAGCGGAGTTGATGATCGAACTCCTGCTTCTGCTCCTGGGTTCCCACAACTAACAGCAGTCGTGGTCCGGCTCAGCGACGTTTAAACGTCCAAAGATAAGGATAGTCGCGACAACGATAAAATCTGGGCAGCGTCTTGGGTATGTAAGGGGACTTGAGTGTCAACTGATGGGGTCCGCGGCCTTGGTCAAGGCTTGGTACTGAGGTGAGGGCGCACTCGGTTCGGGGCACTTTGCAGTTTGGGTGCGGCTGAAACCCAAGGAGGAGGGGATGCTGCTTGGGGATTGGTTCCAAGCGCGTCTGGAGCGGGCAAGCGGGCGGGCCAAGCAGGCGAATTGCTCGCTGAATGTGTCTGGGATCGTCAATCGGTCGATGGTCAAGTAGCGAGCGCAAGTGACGGATGGAATGAGTGTGTCGAGAGATGGAAGAAAAGGGAGAGGTGAAAGATCGAGGACACCGCAGTTGCACGTCTCGTCAGCTCTAACCGACTATGAGCAACGCGAACAGGGTGCTGTGACTGTTGAAGGCTGAGCCGGTAATCCCAGCAACAAGACTGGGGCGAAGCTGCGCGCAACTGCGCCAGACCTGAGCAAAGAATTTGCCCAAGGCTTCCTTTTCGTGCTTAGCTGCCTTGTACCCGTTTGATGTTGTTCTTGGTCGAGTAGATCATGTTACGAGTACGAGCATGTTCGTTATGTGCACACAGTGTCACTCCAGGCTCGCTTTTCAGCCAAGCCGTACGCTTGTGATAAGATCGGACCAGACTCTATCAGGCATCGCTATATATCTACTGATACGAGTCAGATATCCGAACTTCGCATCGCTTTATTATCGCCAAATGGCCCTTTTGGGAGTTTGCTGGAGGGTCAGGTCTGCCTCAAGGTGGTGAGCCAAAATCCTCCGGCTATTTTTGGGGGGCGGTCCTGACGCTTCCACTTCGAAACATAGAATGATATAACTTGTCGTTTGCTGCACCGTATACAGCACGACCACGTGTATCACTACTGTACCGCAGGAGCACAGCCACGCGATCAAAGACTCTTTGAACAACGACATTTATATACGAAATACCCCGCGATCGAGTCTCGAGGAGCTAACAGGCGCCCCTCTCTTCGGCTCTTCTCTTCTGACCATGTCCATCACGAGAAGGTCGCTTCAATACCTTGCCGCTCGCCTCGTCATCTCTCCTCCACCATCCACCTTGGGTGAATCAACTGCAGTCCTCAAGAAGCTGCAATCCTTTGGCCATGTAGCCTCCTTCAACGCGTCTCCCCTGCAGGAGATGCGCCAAACTCATCATTCACCCCAGAACGAGCGGCTGGAAATGCATGTTTTATTCTCATCTCGTGAGACCATGGAAAGGGCTCAAAGTGCAAGCCCTTTCACCGTTCGGGTGAACTACCACCTCCCAGACCCGAGAGTCGAAGATCCTTACAATGTCCGCAATCTCCAGTCAAGGAAGCAACCTCAACCGAAGACAATGGTGTGTCATCTCGAAAGTCAAGACACCGACTTGCCCTCCGGACAGAACATCCTCTCTGCAGGCTTTTCGCCTAGCGTCCAGACCAGGCTATACCAAAGCCTTACTGATCTCGGCCCACCAGAGGGTATTGCTGCCGGACTAGGAGTCTTCCACAACGACAGCTCGAGTGTAAAACCGACACCGGAGCTGGTGGATCGGGTTCCAGATTTGACAGAAATGTATCTCTCCAGGCCGTCGGATAATTGCACCCAAGTTGCTGGCACCCCTAAATCCAGTCGATGAACGATTGAATCAAGCCACTTTCTGGGCTCCGATCCCACGTGGGCTTAATTGCGTCTAAGTGATACGTCGTCTGTCGCAGCCACGGCGGCGCAATTGTCTCAGCATGATGATCACCTCGATCTCGTTAAAGGACCAATCTTTCGAATCATGGAGGCAGAATCACTACTTCAGCGCTCAATGGCACAACCGCCCAACGGAAGGTTGGATTCACAAGTCACAGTTCCGCCGGATCAATTATACATCCTATGTGCTGTCTCTTCTAGCATCCAACCCCCAGCCGACCTATCAAAAGATACGCATCCAACAACCTCCAGTACCCCACCCCGCTCATTCCATCAATCTCTCCTGTAGTGCTCTGCGCCGGACAGGTACCTTCACGCGGTGCAGAGTGTGATTAACCCGGTCCTATAACTTCTCGCCGGGTGAAACTGAACCCTGTCCCTACGTTGGTTCGGGGGTAATTTTTTGCCAGTATCATTCGTGGTCTCTGAGGCATATCGGTGCCAACCCTTGCATGCACAAGAACACCACGGCCGTCGATGATATTGTGACTCCCACTTGTGGTCGCAGCCAACGAAAAAACGCCCCCACACCACTTTATATATATACATACACATACCTATCTATCTATCTATCAAAAGTCCACTTGTGTCAATGACGGTGGATCCATGCCAAAGGAGAATTATTCGTTGCTACATGGGTTGCTCCGGTCCCACTACAACCACCGGCGCCACAGCAGCGACCCGTGCAAGATAGACGTCTCCGGTGAGACGTCACTGGCCCTGACCAACCTGCCGTCTCCCTTTAGGGAGTCCAATACCAATCCTGCCTGCGGTACACACGAATTCTCGACCCTACAATCTTCCGCTGTGCCCGGCAGGCGACCGAAGAGTTAGAGAAGGGGAAAAAAGGGAACGACAAAACATGCCGCGAACGGTTACGGGCGGTTACGAACAGCTCCAGGAAGGTCTAGCAACAGACGTATTACTCTCGGAGAGCCGGAATATGGAGGGAGAGAACCTAGAACAGGAAGAGAGGGCCAGGGGAGAGCAGAAGCACCGCCCGTCCCCAACCCCAACGCGCGGTTTCGTAAGGTTACAGATCTAGGCGAGAAGCTCCAAAAGCTCACGGACAGCTCCGAGATCATCGAAAGAGATGGAAAAGCATACCTGGTGGTTAAGGAAAGGATTATAGGGAAGAGGGAAATGATCTCGAGCTGCGTGTAAAGGCTCTCAGAAAACCGGTATAAAGCGGAAAAACTAATGGTAATAAGGGAAAGTAGGTTTTATTCCCCTAGGGGGTTTCCCTACTTATTATCTAGATATATAGTAAGATATCCCCGACATAAGCTCTAAGTAGCTTCTAGGAGTAAGTAGTGAATTAAACATTCAAAACTACAATAAAACAGTTGGAAAGAGTCAAGAGGTGCTTCAGCTTGTCCTGGAGGATGCGCAGGAACCTTGCCGACTGACGAGCACGGACAGCCCTCTCGTTGACCTGGTGGATTAGGATAAAGACACACGACATTGCCGGCCGGCGAGGTAGAAGACGTTGCCCAGGAGGGCGACTACACACGCAGCACGGGTAACCCGGTAGACGAACACTGTACATAAGTAAAGTAAGCCTAATAGACGAGGACACCGTACAGCCTGCTCATCGCGTAGATTAACTCTACATCGCCTACACCAGACACAGGACATGGGAGATGGGAGATGGAAGTTCGACTGTAAGGACAGATCCCCCGTCAGCTTACTGGAGTCTCTACTAGAGGGTGCTGTTGAGGTTTCTACTGTAAGATATCTCGATCCTCGAATTCAGTCACGCTGAAGAAAGGAAAAGTAGATCGTATAACCATTCATTACGTTGATTCATGTTCATTTCATATTTCACATGTAAGCCAGTATTAATTTTAATCCCAAGGACTGCACAGAACAACAAGTCAAACCAAAACCGACGTGGGTATCTCGCGCGTAGTTGTCAACCTGTATCGTACCCGTCACACGCCCAGCCCAACCCAGCCCAGATCCATCCGTTATTCAAATCCAGTACGTCGCGCCATCATGATATCATCTGCGTGCGACTCGTGGGTCAGTTTATCGAGTTCGCATCGCATCGCGTCGCAATCGAATCGACTGTTCCGATTCAAAATGTTGAAATGTTGAAACGTTGAGACGTCGCAACGCCAACCATGCACTCATGCGCCAGTGCTTCAAAGATGCAGTGCTTGCTCGCCTTCCTCCGTGCGCCCCTTTTTGCATTTCCGAAGAGGCCGCAAATGCTTCCCCTGCTCTTGACTGATTATCCGTGCATGGGCTAGAGAGTGAGCACCATCAAGCCCGCCCACAGGGGAGGTCGCGTGAAAGGCGGTCCTCTCTGCCAGGGCCAGGTCGGAGCCTATGTTGAATGCGCAAGTAAGTCACGTTGAAAGGACACTGACGTGCAGGGAAATCAACAGTAGTTGTAGAAAAGCGCGTCGGTGTCCTCGTCCTGGTCCTTGGACGTTTGACCTCTTCTCCTTGATTGCTCCGGTTCTGGCGGTCGGCTTCGACTGGGCTCCGCGCCACCACCCGCGCCACCATTACTCAACTGCAGCACCACATCTCAGCGTCGTGATCTCTCTCCTCTCAGTTGCTCTGCTTCACACGAAGAATGGCAAGATGGGGATGATCTTTCACAAGAACACATGTGAGACGGTGTGCACTGCAGGATCTATGCCACGGGAGCAGGGAGACTCACAGCTTGGGTTCTAGGTCCCCCTAACCTATCCCTGGAGCTGAATGTGTTGAATGCGCCAGCTCTGTATTCGGGCGGTGCGCTGGCGTCGACGCCAGCGTGCAGTGCTGGTGCTCGTGCCGATGCCGGGACAGGCTGTGACAGACTCATGTGTCTGGTTCCCGAAACGAGCGAATTCGCCTCGGTCTCTTCGTACACAGGGCTTTCGAGCACGAGGCCGGCTTCTTCGAGCTGGCTAGCCTCGTAGAGCCCAAATTGCTGCTCGATCTCGGCGGCTATGGTGGCTTCGCTCTCTTGGATTTGCACCGGTGGGGTACCACCTTCGGAGGAGATTTGGATGGGCGTCTTGAGGGTCACGTGGCTGCTAGAAACGTTTGTGCCTGGGGTCCGGAAGGAGATGTTAAGCTCGACGGAGTAGGTCCTTGAGACGATGCAGGAATGGAATGTCGGTATGAATACCTTTGGTCGGCTGCTCCCCGACGCAGTGGGTAGAGCGATAGGGACAGGAAGACTCGCGGTGTAAAAGGGCGAACCGGACTCATAGGCACATGACGGTTCGGGGATTGAAGTCGTCGAGGTTGTCGAGTATCCCGATGGCCGTCGGGACAAGTCCGAGGAGGAAAAGCTCTCACGTTCTGCAGGGCCGTGGCGGACCCATGAGACCGTGGACAAGGCACGGGAAGACAGCGAGACAGTCTCAGGGTAGATACCGTGCAGCGTGGACCAGTTGTCGTGCCTCCGTGCCTCGGGTATGACTTTGTACGGAGCGGCGCCGAAGAAGGTGTGGACCTTTAGCTTGCTGACAATCGAATCTAACTGTGGCGGGAGGTCATCAAGAGAAGCGGGATCGAAGCGCAGGTTGATGGTGGCCACTGTCGAGACGGGCTCAGTCTGCCGCTTCTGAGGGTGAGGTAGACGCAGACTTCTTGGCTGCGTCGTTTCTGCCGTCAGACGGCCGACCTTACCGATCTTGAATAGACCCTTTTTGACGCTCTTCTCCTTGCGCATGATGTGGTCGGATTCCGTGTCGTCGACTTCGACGGGCGGTGCTTCTTCTTTTGCAGGCACGATTCGTATGCGCTCTGACTTGTCTGCCAACTCCAGGAGTCTGCCGGTGGCATTCCATTTTGTAACCCTGGCTCGAATGCTGTATGAAATCTTGGACATGTCGGGTGCAAGGTCGTCCATCAGCATGTGCCCATCTCCCGCGACACTCGGGTCACCCAAGCTCGGAGGAAGCTGCAGATGCTCTCTCCTGATCTGCTCGGTATCGACCTTGTGCGAGCAGATGCAAGGAAGTAATCTGTCGGGAACGACGAAGGTGAACGGGACGGTGTAGGTCACGCCTGCCTCGAACAGGCCATCTTCGGGTAGCAGGCCGTCGGTAATTGGCTGCTGGACTTTGAGAAACGTGTGCCGTCCTGTCGTGCGACCGGTCGTGGGAGCAGTAGTCGCGATCTTCTCGACGTACGTGCAAGTCAAGCCCTCGAACGTGATATTGAGGTCATCGAACGAGGTGGGCTTGTCAAATTTTATTTCGACATGGCCCTTGATCTCGTCGTAAGTGGAATATGAGTGCACAAAGTCGGCTTCGCCATCTAGAATGATATCGAGCTCGCTCTTCTTTCGCAGGCCGATGGCGTTTGCGATTGCAGAACCGCGCCGCTGGGTCGCAGGTAACGCCAGCGACCGGGAGCGAGTGTAGGCGGGGACATTGGCGAGGAACGAAGGCATCTCGCCGGATATGGTTTGACGGGGAGGGCTCATGGTGAAAGAAAGCAGTCAGTGCGGCCAGAAAGTGGGCAGGTGTTGATAACCCCAGCGACTGGGGATTGGCTCCGAGGAGCTATTCGATCTGCTCTCAAACGAGGGGTTCCGTGATACGAACTGTGAGTCTGAGTTGCTGGCTGGCGTCCAAGACAATGTCAAGAGTGCGGGGGAGATCAGGTGGAAAAGATAGGGCGAGCAGTGCGGCGGCTGATTGGCGATACTGGATAGAACGGAAGAAGCAAAGACTCAGGAACAAGGCCAAGGCCAGAGCGACGTCGAGGGGGAAGATATATGTTGACTTCTTTGTTGCCCACAGTCCTCATGATGCTGACCGGGCGGAGTCATATGTCTGTATTCGTAAGCCGCTCGCGGACATTGCGCACGCGGCATGTCAAAACGAGCTCCATGCGAAAGGCGCGCGTAGCGACTACACAACAGTACGAGAACCCTGAAAAGTGAGTCATTGAGCACGTTGATTTCTACAATGTTATAGTGTTTGTAGATGACGCGAAGGGCGGACAAGGTCGACAAATGGATCCTCACTGCGCGGTGGGAGCCAATAACCGCCGTCCCGGCGTTCTTTGTGGTGCCTGTCGACATTTCCATGTGGCCTTTGGTGGTCCTCGGTCGTGCCTCCAGGCGTCCTAGGCCCTGTGCGGTAATCGAGTGGATGTTTGCTAACCCCAGCCTCAGGTAACCACGGTGGAACTATTCACCTGAGTACGCCCTGCGATGATTTTGCTCCAGTATTGCTCCATCTCCCCATTTTCTGTTTGTCAGCGTAGAGCCGAATTTGACCCACGTCCTCCTTAGCTGGGTAGCCGGTAAGAATTCTTCGATGGTTGACTTTTAAACAGAAACCCACCCACGTGCTCGGATCGCGGTCCCCTGCCGCAGTCGGATGGCGACGTGAGAATTTTCCCACTCCGTCCCGCCAAATGCAGTCTACGGGAAAGAATGTGATGTATCACGGGTGAGCACACGGAACCGGTTGCATCTGGACATGTTGTGGTCAGCATCGAGGGCTGAATTAGCTAGATGAACATTGTAGAGGTAATCGCTATACAATCTAAACCTTGCCTGTTGCCGTCTATCGTAAGCAGCCTCTTCCTTGCACGCTTTGGGAAGGGAGGATGGGAATATGGTAAGCGGACTGGACCTTAGTCTACCTTCACGCCCCCGTATATCCGCCGAATAAACATGTACGCCGCGAGGAATCCTATCGTCCCTGTCGCCAGCGAGTACACCGCACAGGCGAGTGCACTGTAGCTGAAAAACAACAAATTACTCACAAAACCGTCTATGTGCAACCGGGTGGCGTAATACCACACCGAGTACACGAAGATCCAGAAGCCCGACGCTCCGCCCACGAAGAAAGACTGCCACCACCAATGGTAGTTTTCTGCGCAAAGTTGTATGTATGTGGCAATCATGACCGTCTCGGCGATTGTGATCGAGAGGAGAGCTGAGATGATGCTCAAGAAGCCAAAGACGTAGTAATAGGATGATTTATCGAGGTAGAGTGATTTGAAGACGAAGATGAGTTCGATGAAGAGGACGGCAAAGGCCACGAGTCCGGCGCCCAAGGCTAGTGTGACTTGCTGTTTCATGTACCACACCTGCGATGGTACTTGTCGCGGTATTGCGTTAGTTTTGGTAGGATGTTCCCATGCCGGTGACCTGTAGAAACCCCAATAGGAACCCAGGTGGACGAGAGGAAGTTGGATGAGCAGCCATAGGCAGGCGAGACCCAGCAGGGTCGAGAAGGGTAGCGCGGTAGAGGACGCTTGCGCCCAGCAGAAGAGGTTGAGGACGAAGACCAGGGTGAAGAGGAGGCCGGGGAAAAGGACCGCAGTCTAGTCCACCCAGTCAGTACACGCATACTCCTTGCCGTCTGAAGCAAGAAGAACTTACCATCATCGTGTTTTTGCGCCAGTTCTGGCCACCAAACGTCTTGTAGACCCGGGCAGAGAAATACCCTGAGAATCCACCTGCGAAGACGAAGAGACCAGCACCGACGCTCCAGAAGCCTCCGCGCCAGCTCGGGTTGAGAATGCCCGCGCAGCTCAGTCCCAACAAGCCGACTATCATGAAGACGAGTTGCATACCAGACCCGATCAATGGAGCCAGAAGACCGCCGTACGGAGGTGGTCTGAAGACGTCGCCATGCAGGAGTTTCCATCCTGTAATTTCTTCCAGGGGTTCTTCATCCGAAGACAGATCATCGTCAAGGCTCGTCTCTGAGGTCTTTTCGAGGAGCCCACTACCCGATTTCTTCTTCTCGCGCTTGCCGAGCTTGAGACGAGCTTCTTCCAGCATCCCGTCGCCACGGCCCTTGACATCTCCCTGCATGGTCCGTCCCCAAATGACAATGCAGACGGCGCCCAGAATGCCAGAAATGATCAAAGAATTGACAATTGCCAGCCAGTGGGTGAACGTGCTCTCCGCCTGGTCATTAAAGTAGAGGTCCCATCGGTTTGACCATTCGACATCCTTTTGTTCGAAAAAGTAGACCGAGTAGGTGTAGGGGATCGTCATTGTTGCACCGTCGTCCATGTCTACCACGCTTTCCGGGGTGTAGGATGAATCGGCATATTGCTCGGTCAGGTCGGTGGTGTTTCCTGGAATGTAGAGCGCCAACGGTTCCAAGTCGTCTCCAGACACGTCCGATGGACAGCCCGTGGCATTGCGATGACCCCCATTGATACTCTTTGGATAGACCTCGAACCCTACAACCACCTTCCCGCCGTTATCGCCGGCTCTCCCGGGTGCTTGGCGCCATCGAACCACAAGGTTGTGATGGTTGTATATGTAATACATCTCTTTGCCCGTCGCCATGTCAAAATCCCTGTATCCCATCTTGAAGCCGGATGCGTAGTACTTTCGAGTCCGGTCGACGGTAACAAACGAGGTCGCGCCGGGGAGGTTGTCGAGAATCCATTCCACGACATATTCGCCTTGGATCATCTGTTGCGCCCATTGCAAGTCCTTCCGGCTGACGATCCTGTCACACAGGTACTGACAATCAATGTCCTGGCCCATGTTGATTTCGAAGTCGGAGTTCTTGATCCTGTCACCACGAAGAACCTCGCCGAGGTTGAGGGCGACGCTGTGTCCACTGGCGTGGGAGAAGCCTGCGTGCTTGTTGCCCGTAGGCGGGCAGACAAAGGGCAAATCGAAATATGCATATTGCAACTGGCTCTTATCGGAGTACGCCTTGTTCACAAGAAGTGGGATGTTCTCGTCATCTCGATAGCTTCGTATCGACACGCCTGTCAGACATCAGTCACCGTCACGGAGCGCAGGTTCGGCCCAATGCGGACGAAGCATACCTGGAATGTAGAAGGCGTGTGATAAGGAGGAGAATAAAATAACCACGCGGCTCAACCAGGAGACACGGAGCCGGACGTCTGGGGACATGTTGTATAGTCTTCCAGAACTGATCTGAGCGAGTGGAATTGGCACAGATGGCCGTATCGCGCAAGGACGGGGGAAGAGGGAGAGGAGAAGTAAGGGAAGAAGAAGACTATGGGAAAAGCAGACGGTCGCGGTGGCGTGAGGAGCCCTATCTGCTAAACCATCCGAGCTCAATCAAAGCTAGAAGAATAGGGCACGGGGGTTTCGCCCGGCCCAACGATGAGATGCAGTCGAAAAAGATGCAACTCTCAGGCGCAGATGCGAGAAGCCAGAAGAAGATGCGGTTGTGTTTCTCCTCAGTGCTCACGCTCCGCGATCTCGCCTCGATGATCAGCATGGGCTCTATTCCCTCGCAGCCCAGGCCGGAAGCGTTGAGTGGACTTTCGCGCTCTCGGTGGATCACTTACTGCGCACGCGTTTGGTTGGGCGCTGGCGATTACACAGCACCGGCAGAGGCGGGGTATGTGCAGTATCCATGCCTAAATTTGAACTTCAGGGGACACGACAGAAGTATTCGAAGCCTCCAAACCTCGGGGTCCGGGCCAGTGCGCCCATTTGCAAATGGCCTCCCTGAAACGCCTGTCCGGTCCATCACTTTTCTCGGCCAGACGTGCTGATTCGCGCGTCATCTTCTCCTAAACGAGTTCCTGTGAACAAGCACGCCCTGCGCAAAAGCAAACCAGGCGATCACAACCGTGCGCAGCATTGTTTCTACCCGTACGAGTACATAGCAATGAGCCCCGCTCTTAATTCGGTCTGAAACATTCCTGCAAGCTCAGTTGCGCGTTCCTCTTGGCACCTTGCGTGATACGTACAGAACTGTGATGTACCCCTGCGGGCTTCGATTACTATCCGAAAGCCTGAGGCGTGAGCCGTGACCTGTCGTGGGGTACGTACAAACGATGCAATCAAGTCCGATATCAAAGTTCAAAGGCCAGCTCTTCAGAGTGTTTAACGGCAACCGGCCATAGAGAAGAGGCCTGTCCATTTTGTTCAGGCGTGTTCGGGCCGGTCCCTCTGATCGTCGACACCCGGCCTCTGTTCCGGGCTCGACGACATCATTCCACAGTAACGAGCAGACCTCAACGTCCCCTCTCTAGGAAGGTAAGAAAAGAAAAAGTAGTCAATTTGTCAAGTCGGATCTCTATGACAGCACCATCATAAACGCAATCAGTGAGTTTCAGAGAAGCCAACACACGTCTCCCATCACCGCCGTTACCTTTTCGTCACCATGCCCTTTGCAACCGTCAACAACCACCGCCTCCACTACACGGATATCGCGCCCTCATCATCCACCCAAGCCTCACCACGCACCCTCATATTCGTCCACGGGCTCGGATCAACCCAGAATTACTATTTTCCTATTTTCCAATACTGTGAGTTTCTGCCGTGTCTGGATCTACACGATTTGTCTCCACCGTGCCAGTCGACACCCGTCCATGCTGACCGTCCTCGCAGTAACGAGCTATCGATGCATAATCTTCGACAACTACGGCGCCGGCCGCTCAGAATATAAGCCCGGAACCGAGACCTCGATCGCCTCCATCGGCAAGGATGTCCTAGGCCTGCTGGGCTATCTGGAAGTAGACACCGCGGTAGTAGTCGGCTACTCCATGGGCGGGATGTGAGTATCACGATGAGAAACCCTTAAAATGGCGCAACAAGCATGTCAAGGCAGGCGAGCCTCATTGACGATTGACATTAGGGTCCCCACGTACCTGGCGTCAACATCGCCTTCCCGCGTCGTGGCCGCGATCCTGATCGGCCCCGTGCACCCGAGCCCTCAAGTCGCCGAAGTGTTCAAACAGCGCGTCCCCAAGGTCCAATCCGCGGGCATGGAATCCATGGCAAACGCCATCCCGAACGCGGCCACCGGCCCCGACGCCACGGCCCTGCAGAAGGCATTCATCAGGGAACAGCTCCTCGCCCAGGATCCCCAAGGCTATATCGCGAACTGCCGGGCCATCGAGAACGCCACCCCGCCCGCGTATAACGACGTGAAGGTGCCGACTCTGATGATTGCCGGCGAGGTCGACAAGTCGGCGCCGCTGGAGGGCTGCAAATTGATCCTTGAGAGCTTGGGCACGGACCAAGGGAAGAAGAAGCTCGAGGTATTGCATGGCGTGGGCCATTGGCACTGCGTTGAGGTGCCGGATCAGGTTGGCCGGCTTGTGCGGGAGTTTGTCGAGGGGTTGTAGCCTTTGTAGAGTGGAAAAAGAGTCATTTCAGGCAGTGCGCTGGAGGCGCTGTGCGAATGTAGCCGCACCATGTGTTTCTATGTGCAAGAACTTCATCAGTCGTGAAGACGATGAAACAACACCAGTTCGAGGTTGGCTCAAGTGCGAACTGACCTGTATTCAAGACTCGAGAGACAGGAGCCACGAGGGCGGCGGGAATAGAAGATGATGCCTCCGAGAGAGTCAGCAGCCAACGCAGTGGCAACCGTACCTAGTCGAGTAGAAGGGAGCGGGAAGACCTGATGTGAGAGAAGACTGAAGTGCTGGTTGTCCAAGATACCTATATTTGGAATTGAGATCTGATCACCCGTCTCTGTACTCGTATGTCTGTCTGCTACTGATGCTTCCTCAGCTAGGTGGATAGTGTATATCAAAACACTCGATTCCAAAGAACAAGTCACAAGCGGAGAGCTCATGATGACCCTGCCTGCAAGCTGCAGCTCCCGCTTGAAAAATCTCCCTTCATGACTCTTGCAGCCTGCTGGATCTCTCATCCAGAACATCTCTCGCAAAGCCTTCGGTACATGCCCCAACTGAGTGTACAAACAGGTATCTTATGTGCCAACAAAAATGCAGCGCTTGCTCTCCTTCAGTCTCAACCCGCGATTCCAGCTGATGCCAAATGCATGCCTGCCAATGTGCCATTCGAACCCCAAACAACCGGCCCAACAAAGGGAACATCAACCGTGCAGGGATGGAATTCGGAATAAGATCCTCCCGCCTTCTGCCAGAGAGGCCGCCAGCGATGTGAGGTAGCTGACAACGTCAAGATCGTCTCGGGCGATTAAAGTTGTATTTTTTTGACTGCGCACTTTTGTAATCCGTTTTCGGCCTGGCACCCGTTGCGCAAAGGTCCATTCGCACTGGTGCCTTCTGCACCCGATCGTGGAAAGCATGAGATAATGAACGCCTCGCTAGATGATGCCAAACGAACTTTTGCCGTGATGTGCTTTTCTATTACCAACAGATGAACAGAGGAGAATCGATAGCGACACGCGAGGCCGGAGTTCGACTTTATAAGGCCACGTCCAATACCAAGCTCACATCCTGTACTTGGGGTCCCGCAAGGTCTTCCAGCACCGGTATGAGATCAAGCAGCTCGTTATCGTGTGCGTCCGAGAACCATGAGCTTATCGGAACCGCATGTTGTGGATGGAAGATGTAGGACGTGGGGGAGTTGTCGATGATTATCGTTTCCTTCAAATCACGTCCCACTTGTGACAGGTCCTGATATCAACTTAGCATGATTGTTCCCGAAATGTTCGCGCCGGCGTCTGTCTCTTCGTACCTTGACATAATTTCCTTGGTGATTGTAACAGCTTTCTCGGAATAGCCTGTGGTGGACGACGTGGTGGATATCCAATTGATCAAGCAACGGATCACCATACTTGGATACCGAAGCAGTAAAGACAACAACTTCGTAGAGCTCCCCAACTCTTTTCATGAATTGGTCCACTCCGGGTCTCTTGATGACATAGACGTTGTGATACTGGCCTTCGATTTCCACTGGGATAGTGAAGTCAGCCTGGTTCAGGATTTTGAAGCTGCTGTGTACGAGCGTCTCGTCGAGATCGAGGATCAGACATTTCCGGCCTTTCAAATTGGTGTCAACAGGAGGCAAAAGCCACGTTTGCTTCTCCGCTGATGCGTCCGGCACGGGAGGGATTTCTTTGCCAACAATCTGTTCATGCCGTTGGGCCAGCGGAGGTGGAGGAGGAAGGGATACTTGGGGTTGTAGTTCGGCAGGCTGGGGAGGTTCGTCGAGGGGTTCTTCGTCAACCTCAGGCACCGCGGGAGGAGCATCTACCATGTCTACGTCCCGGAACGGCTTCTCATCCTCATCCTCGGATTGCTGAGATTCTGCAGGATGCTCGGACTCAGTGGGAGTTGCGGCAATGACGTTTACATCTGGCTTTGTTGAGGGCTCTGGTGCGGTGACGGTGGTCGATTTTATCTGGTCTTCGTCGCCTCTGGGTGCTATACCTTGCTGAGAGAGTGGTGCAGTTGGGATAGTCGCACTTGCACTGGGAACAGTCACTCTGTCGTGATAATGCTCATCTGAGGACGCCTCAAGCGCACCCTTCTCCGATAGCTCTTCGTTCGCAGGTTTGACCTGTGCGTTCGCGGCATCTATCGCGGGTTTCCCTGGCACATCCTTCTCGTTTTCCGCAACTTCATTTTGGTCTTGTGGTCTGGATGTCCTATGCGGCTGGGCTTGGATTTTTATTTTCTTTGCCGCCACGTCAGGATCATCTGATTTTCCATCGTCGGGAATGTCGCTCGGGATGCAACAGTTCAAAAATGCAAGGAAAGCATGGCGGGCCTTCTTCTCAGTCCTAGGCACAGCATTTGAAGGTAGAGGCGGTACAGGTTCCTTGCCCTCCGCCGCTCGTGCCGCTTTCAGCGACTTTCTGCTACTCCTGCTGTTGTTTCTGCTCCGACTGAGTAGACTTCGTTTTGAGCCTCGTCTTGGCGATGGAGGTGGTTCGGGCGCCGCAGGCACCGCAGCGACAGCGGCATTCAACTCAGTCGACCGCTGATGCGAAGAGGTGCGAGAAGGGATATTGACCGCCGATGGCTGCTTGGGCTTTTCTGTCATTGTCTCGACGGGCTGAGAAGCTTCGGCAGGAGCTTGGATGGACGTGCTGACAGCGGCGTCATTGGGACTGACTTCTGGTACTTGTGGGGAGGCGCCTGGACAGAGAGATATGTTAGAGACACGAATGCGCCGTCAGGAGAAATAGATCGAGACGTGACGGCCATACCTGACGAGGGCTGAGTGGCAGCGCTGCCACTCATGTGGGGCGAGAGATGGCCAACGGCCTGGTCTCCTGGGGTCTGCGCCGATGGATGAAGCCGACCACTTCAGAATCATGCGATACAACCGTGGGCAATGTTGAGAATGGTGATGGAGATGAATGGAGGAGTAGTCGCGCGCGAAAGGGCGGCACACTTTTGAGGGCCGAGCGATGAGGTCGAAGCGGCTGAACGGGGGCAGAGAGATGACGAGACCAAGATACGGAGTACCGAGACTGGAAGAGGGAAAGGGAAGCCTCGGTGGCTGGTCAAGCGATGGTCACTCAGGAGACTAAAGATGCGGACAGCGGCGCGTTCGCCGTCGCAATGCAGAGAAGCGATCGATAGTTGTCAAAGTAGGTCGCAGGTCGATTTCACGATCAGATGGAGAGCAGTTAGTTAGGTTGATTAGCGGTGGTGAAGAGAAGTTGGTCGTGCCTTGAGAGGTGAAATGGGGATTCGAGATCACAGACGATGGACTTGACTGGCTGACGATCCGCAAGTAGGCACACTCCACCCGTGCCTCTAGGGGAGCTGCGGCGGCTTTGCGCTTGCCTGTTGGCCGCCCGGCGAGCCTAAGAACCTCCAGAGGCAGTCCAGGCGCAGCTTGCGCTCCCCTCTCTCCAGCTTATTCACAGCGAAACGACAGAGTACGGAAGCACTGTCTGGGTGACTGTGCTCTGTGGATTGTTTCCCTGCAGAGTGCGACGTACGAGGTACAACTACACAGTACGAGTGACTATGGCTGACGCGGTCAGAGACCGAGACTCGTGTTGGCGATGTTGGCAGCTGCCAAATGTCCGTCTTGGGCAGGAGCACTCTTCCTCTTCTTTCTTCGGGGCGCCTTCAAAGTTTCCATGCTTTTGACGCTCTTTGCCCTGCTCGCCTCCCACAGTCGCCTCCATTCCTCTGGCGTCTGCCTCGTGTTATCTGTCTGCTATCTTTGCCTAACATCATCGATCTCTCTGCCCGGCTCCTCGTCCAAGTCCTCTTGTTCCTCTCCCGTTGTTCGACTCTTCCCCTACTACTGCCATATACTGCCCGGGCTGCGATCTTCCACCATAGCCGAATGACGGCTGGGCATCAATCGTCGGGAAGCCGGTGTACCCACTAGCCACAACACAGGCGCTCGGGCGGAAATTGCTTGGAGGGAACGGATTGTCCACTGTGCCAACCCCACGAATCGTAGACGCCGAATCTTGTAGAGTGGTCGGACTCGCTAGCACAGACTGAGATAAAGAGGGTGTGCTTGTTGACGCTAACCTCCACTCCTTCAAGAGGTCGCCGGCGGTTGGCCACTGGAGGGAAACCCTATCAACCACTCCCCACGCTAGATGGCCCCCCTAGCTTGTGATAGATCAGATCCGTTTGCTGCTTAGCCGCCAGCGCCTCCGTTTCTACTCCGGAAAAAGCGAGGAACTCTACTCCGTTCTCCGCAGACTCCTTTCATACACGGTAATGAATACCTGATCTTGGGCACCTCCCGTGGTTGAGAAAAGCAGTCAGAAGTCAGGTTCTGGAAGATGCACCAACAAAATGCGTGGCATAGGACAGACAGCTGTGTTCGACAGCCCCAGCAAATGACTGCAGGTCAATGCAGCATGTTCGTGTCAACCACATGGCCGCGGGACGAGCCTGCCTCGAAAGCAGACAGAACCTTCCGTGACCTCTTGTTGTCCCTTCCTTTCGATCCGCGAGCTGTGGCCCATCGGCGGCCAGGGTCGCACAGATGTGGCTGCGTCAGCCTCGTATTACATCAAGGCTGGAACAGATCGGCGGAATTTGGTGTGGCTTGTTCATACCTACAGGTCTTCAACCAATGCATATGCTGTAACTGGAACGGATGCATGGGTATCTTGGTCACAGCGGATATTCGATTCATGTCCACAACCACTCTGCCCAAGTAGTTGCCTCCTTGCGCAGGAGACCTCACTGTTCTCTACGCGCCATAACCTTCACTCGAAAATTGGTTGGCTTGACGAACCAGTAGTTTACGGTATTCCACTCTCGATCGGGCTCCTCGAGCTCAAAATCAAACCGCCTAACGAGCTGTGGGATCAACTTGGACATCTCCAGGAACGAAATGTGTCGGCCGATGCATGTTCGTGACCCCAGGCCGAACTAGACGTTGTCAGCAATGCCAACTCAGAAGGCGGGCGACTTACCGGTAAGTAATAGCTCTCCATTTCCCTCAACCGTTGGCCTCCTTCCTTCTCAGCCTCGATCCATCTCTCAGGTCGGAAATGCTTCGCGTCTGGACCGAATACATCCTCGTTGTAGTGAGCGCACCAGCTGTTGAGTCCGATGATGGTTCCTTCCGGAAAGAAGCGATTGCAAATTTCTACACCCCCTTCGGGCACCACCCTCCACATTGGCAGGCCTGTGGCAGCGTGCATTCGCAGCGCTTCTTTCATCACTGCCTGCAAGTAGGGCATCTCCTGGCTTTCCTTGAACGAAACTGCCGGGTTGCCACAGCGTCCCTGCTCTTCATATTCTTGGATTTCGTCCCGAAGCTTCCTCATGGTGTCCGGATACCTCAGGAGGTTGTACAAAATCGAGGACAACGAGACCGCCGTGGTATCCGAACCGGCAATCACGTTCGACAAGCCCATCATAAACACATGATACGGCGTTACCTTCTGCGGATCATGCTGGTTCGCTCTCATCAATTTCTCCAGGAAATCCATGGGAGCGTTTTCGTCCCTCTCACCCATCTTCTCCACATCGACTCCGGACTTCTTCTCCTCTTCTCTTTGCTTGATCCTCTCGTTCACATAGTTCATTAAAGCCACCCTCCCTTCGCCGCCACCGAGCCCAAGTCGACTTGACAGGGCAAATACCAACGGATGCCACTTGGCATACACCCCCACCAAAGTGCCATACTTCAACACACTATGCAACGCCTTCAACAGCCCACTGACGTCCTCACCCTTGTCTAAAAAGCCAAATCGTTGCGAATAAGTGATGTCACCGATGACATCGAACGCATAACACTGGAACCAATGCGCCATATCGATGGTCTGGCCCCGGGCTGCAAACTCCGACAATTTCTGCCCGAAGATCTCCGCACAGGAGTCGACGTAGCTCTCGTAATTGACCAAACTGCTCATCGAGTACATTGACTGAAAGCGTTTCCGGGTCTCCGCGTGGCGCTTCATGTCCCGATCTGGGAACAATGTCCACCGATTCGGGTCTGGATGCTGCCATGCGTAGTACCAGTCACTTTTTGGGAACTTGCTGTTAATCCCGTACACCTTCTTGACGACCTCAGGGTGGTCAATGCTGTACATGTCCGGTGCGACCCGGACGACGGGGCCGTATTTGCGGTGTAAAGCGATGTCATCATGGTGCCAGCGGCCAAGGGAGAGCCGGTAGAGGTAATATAGGCGGGTGAAACGCGCCAAAAGGGGCCCCGGGACGGAGCGGAGGGGCGAGGTTAGAGACTTGTACACAAAGATGAGAAGGCGGGTTGTTATGAGAATTGGAATTGCTAAGAGGGCATATCGGATCAGGATACTCGCTGTTGATCCAGCCGTGGAGACGTGGTCGACGACGTCGAGCTTCATGGTGTGCGGATGTTGAGATTCAAGCCGTGGGTTGTTGGCCTTGACTTTTCTGAGGGTTCAATATTATGGAAATTTTGTACGCCTCGCAAATAGCATATCCCGCTATTGCTGTCTTTCGGCAATGACACAAAATGGGGTGAATCCGGCAGTTCAACTATCGAACTCTTCCGGTCGATTCGGTCGTGCGTCGGCGTGGAGTTGTGAACGGGGAGATTCCGACCACAGGTGCGGCCGGGGGGGTTTTCGTGCAAACAGAGACTGTAGCCACACTTCCGTCGTGGGATTGTCTTTGGAAAGCCGTGGGAGAAGGCAGGACCGGTTATACAAATACTGGAAGCTGGAACCACCAACACATATGATGTCAGTCGAGCGTCGAGGGGAGGCCTTGACCTTGTGTTGAGATGCTGCTGCTGCACACTGAGTTGTCCAGTAGCCTTCTTCAACCTAATGAACGAGGTAATTAAATTCGAATCGAGATGATTTACCGCTATAAGGAGGGTATCCGATTTAGTCGTCTGATTACTGGCGGGACATTCCAGGCAGCCAATGCTTCAAGAGAGGTACAGTATTCTACCGACGTAGCCGAGCTCACATTCTCACGCTGGACAAAGCATCATCTCGGTATGGAAAGCCAAGCTTCGGCGCGAGGGCTCTGTTGCGCCGACGATTCTATCTTCGTGCCATTGTCATACACGCGGGGGGAAGATACCTCCAGAGTTTGTGGGCAGTGGGTACTGTAGCGGGGTGAGGGACTGGCGGCCGTCAATTTTCTATTGGAGGTCAGCGATGCCGAAAGGGAGACGCACAGGTCGCAGCCTTTCCTCGGGCGTACCATCGGATGCGAGTTCGGCAGATGCGCGTAACTGATTCTTGGCTTCGAGACTGGTCCTTCCCATGTCAGACATTATGTGGCCATACACAGCAGGATCCACAAGATCGTCAGCCGCTGAGGTGAGAACGTTGGATGTGATGAAGAACCAAAGAATCAATTATCCGGCGGTTATCTACGGAGTAAGTACGTACTGTAATACCTCGTAGAAGACTGGCGAGACTGGCTACGGACCCAAGAGAGGAGATGATGGCGGATTAAAGATATTCCTCCTCCGGGTCTCCCTGCCAAGCGGTTGCTGAAGTCACGTGTGCACAACCCCCAGAACCACCTGCCCCCCCGTCCCCCCGTACAACCAATGCTGTGACCTCTCCCTTCTCGCCTGTGCCGCCCCCGAAGTACCCAATACTGCTTAAACCTCCGTGGCGATCCGTCGTTATGCTCGCTTCTGGATCCTGGCGTCAATCCAGTCTTGTGGTTCCCTGCGTCACCAGCTGACGGCGTTAGATTTGATGGCGGCACGCCGTTCGCTTTGTAGCATCGGCATTCCCATTCACCTTATATTGCTCTTGACAACTTAGGGCTGCCTATGAACCCCGTCGGGGCGCTGACTGAAGGGCAGGATCGATGTCGGAGTGCCTGTTCCTCATGCCACAGGCGCAAGGTGCGGTGCGTCCGCGTGGGAGAAAGCTGTACTAGTTGTCTCCAACACGACATTCCGTGCAGATATTCTTTCTCTGCGAACCCGAAAACCGGCGTTCCGCGATATGAATCTGAGCAACCCAAGCAGAGACGCAGAGGTCCTTACAAGAAAGGGAAGACACCTCGTGAAAAGGAACTGGAAGACGTTGTCAAAAGCCTGACTTTACGCTGTCAGTCGTTGGAACGACAACTGGAGTCTTCGGCCTCCGTCGAGCCCCCCTCGCTTCACGACCAGACAAGCCATGGCTCGGCTGAAGATAACCTCGCGCGTCAGGGCTCAAGCGACGTCTTGGAGGGCGATCCTCGAAGTGCTGAGATATTGCCGGGCTCAACCTTGTCACCAAACAGTGCACGGACAATGACGAACAGCTTTCCAGACTCCCAGTTTATCGACGATCAACTTCGTCCGCCTATTCATGATCCGCTCTTCGAGCTCTGGCACGTATACGTGACTCGCGTTGAACCACTCACCAAGTTGATCCCCTACTCCTCGTTTGCCGACCTGCTCCAGCTGGCACACTACCCACAGGCGATGGAGCCTGACACGGAAGCACTGATTTTCAGTGTGTACTTAGCTGCAATAAATGCTCTCTCAGCTGATGAAGTCATTCGGCTGTTTAACGAGAGTGTCGACGCTGTTAGCGCTCGGTTCGTTGTGGGGATGCAAGCCGTATTGGCACGCTCGGAAACGCTGCACCAACCCAGTACACGTATCCTGCAAGCTCTGGTGCTTCATGCAGTATGTCCGAACCTGGAGCTGTGCCTGAGATGACTATTTATCCCTAAGGGCGCTGATCTGTTGTTCTAGTTCTGCTTATATCGAAACAACGAGAACACCGAAGCCGCGTTCTCGAAGGCTTTTCAACTCGCCCTGCATACTGCCAAACTTATGAGGACAAATGAAAACGAACATACAGGCTGCTCTCCGTATGACGCTGAAATCCGACGCCGCTGTTGGTGGATGTTGGGCAAGCTGTCCTTTCTTCGTGTGCAGGACCCTGGCCGCCCCAACGGAGAAGCTGTGCTTGCGATGGACGTACCCGTCCCGCTGAATGTGAATGACGCCGACCTTAGCACTGTGACTGGAGAGCCGCCTAAAGCGCGAGAAGGTCTGACACAGATGTCTCTTTTCCTGGCCAATCTGGAAGTGGTCCGACTGACTGCGAGCTTAAAACTTCTTAATTGCACTTCATTTCCTCAGGCGCTGGGGGTTTCATGCGAAATGCGACGCAGAAAGATGGTGGAAGAATCCGTCAGGAAGATCGAGAGAGACTTCTTATGGCACTGCGACACGTCTCGGCCGCTTGACTGGTTTTTAATGCTCACCACCAAAGCCATGCTAGTAGGTCAAGCTCGACTACGGGTCGTTTGCGGAAAGTCCTCTGAAGTCTGCTAACAATACGACAGAACCCCATCGAAATCATGATGCTGGACGAAGGTTTGGCGAAGACCAGCTGCTTCGGAGCCGCAGCACATGATTCAACGGAAGACAAAAAGTTCTTGTTACGCCTAGACGTCGTTGAGTGCTGGCACATCCTGAAGACCAACGAGAAACTGAAGCCTTGGCGATGGTTTTTGAAAACCCTTCCACAAGCATTTACCGTGGGCGATCTCCAAGCAGAACTTCTCAGACATCCCGGATCAGCTCACAAAGAGCGAGCGCATGCTCTGATTGATCTGATATATCATGCTTGAAGAGCGTCGAACCATGCACGATACTTGTTATTTAACAGAGGCCTAGGAGCACTTGTTTGCCGTCGCCAGCTCATTATTTCTCTCCAGTTTTCTGGCCTTTGCAAGTGGCAAACTGGTTTGAGAGTTGAATAACATACGGCGGACCACAGCTGAATATTCGGAGCCAACACTTCCATCTTACCCCATCGGATGAGATGTCGAGGATGATGTGGATTTCCTGACAAGGCCTAATTGGGGACTGTTCAGGTGGCAGTGCGCTAGATCAAGGCTCGGGAAAAACACACATCAGATCCCGGGGCACTACAAATACTAGTAAGAGATCTTGGCTGTGCTGCATAAGTCGTCTGAGGCGTCCGACTGTCATTCTTTCGAATTTCTGAAAAAGTATCCGGCTGAGCAGCACGTTATCTGCGAGGAGGTAGCTAGGGACTTTTTTCACATCAATGACCAGTTTGGATGGTGGCAGACAGCATTAAGCCAAGCAGAGAGAAGTTACGACATCATGACTATTCTCGAGCCAACGACCAAGGTGCTCATCATTGGATCTGGACTAGCAGGGAGTGGTCTGGCACAAATCCTCCGCAAGGAGAATGTCCATTTCGAGATCTTTGAGCGCGACGATGGCACCCGGCCGCAGGGCTGGACAATAGCACTGGACGAGTTTGTCGACCCCATCCGCATCTTCGAACGGAAATGCTGATGGTGACGATCAGATGTTTGGAGAATCTCTATCGTCTTCTGCCAAACGATCTCCCCGACCTTGCTACCAGCAGCCCCAATCATCATCTGAACAAGATAGATTCTTTTGCCATCGTCGACGGGCTGACGCATCAAGTTCTCGGAGTTACAAACACCAAAAGTCAGGGAGGAAGCGCGGCCAGCATATTTGCCAACCGTCTGAGGTTTCGGGACGTACTCACCAAGCACATCAATGTACAATACTCCAAACAGTTCGTTCGCTATGAAGAAGACCGCGATGGAGTGACGGCGTACTTCAAAGACGGCACCACTGCACGCGGTCACATCTTGGTAGGGGCCGACGGCGCGAATTCACCAGTCCGTATGCAACTGCTTCCAGGTTTCAAGGCAGATCCCAGTCCCTATCTCACAGCGCTGTGCAAGGTCATCCTCACCAAAGACCTTTACGAACCCCTTCTTGAACATTCATCCAACGGGCCACTCGTCGCCGCGCCAAACCAGAAGGCATACTGCTTGCTCATGGAATATCTGGATAATGACCTGGCAGCGTTCAACTGGAATGTGTCCTGGCGTTCTAAGCATCCCGAAGAGTACGCGGAAATGATTTCTGCTGGCCCAGCTGCTCAGCTAGAAACGGTCAAGCAGCGTTTGAAGGGATGGCCTCCGACCATGGTCAACGCTATCTCACAAAGCAAGGCTTCCGATCTGCACTGGCCGCCAGTGAGGCTAATGGAGACTGTCCTGCCTCCTCACGGTCTCCCGAAAGGCCGCGTCACTTTGCTCGGCGATGCGGCTCATTCCATGGTACGTATGCTGTCGTAATGCTACTGACATCCAGCTGATTTGAGAATCAACCATAGGTCCCTTTCCGGGGCATGGGAGCCAACACGGCTTTTCTAGATGCATGTGATCTGGGCGAGGGCCTGATCAGAGGGATCCAAGCAAAAGAGGATCTTCAATGGGTTCTCCAAGAATACGAACACACCATGATACCCCGTGGACGCAAGAAGGTTCTGGAGTCTAGGGATACAGCCAACTCTGACGATGCGCATGAGATTTCTGGTGGCCGAGTCAAGAAGGGAGACGCGGTCCCGGTCCCGCTGCCAGTGCGATAGGATTAAAGAGCACACAAAGTGTTCCGGAAATCAATGAGATCGTTGTACCCCAGTATATTTGTGTGTTTTCCCCGCGTTGGGCATCCTAGGCCAGCTCTGAACAGGGCTCTCTTACCTGCTTAGCTGCATTGTGGCTTATTCCCGGGGCATACTAGGAGGTGGAAGCAGTCCCGCCGTAGGACTAGAAGCAGAACTAGGCCGACTCCCCCACACCTGCCAACATAACTACTCGTGTCGACCAAGATCCCTGTTAGCCAGCAAGTATCCGAACCATACTTGCTGATCAGCCGGCTCGAATATTCGGCTCCGAAATTTCGGCCCTCAAGGCTAATTCAAGCAGATGGAAACGATGCCAGTTGACTTGAAGACCTAACCTTACCAATCACAAAAATTCCCTTGAACAAGTTAGCATCCGTCGTGGACTTATGGACATCCCAGACCACCGAGCGTACGCGCACCAGCGTCGGACAAGGATGTAGAATGAATGTGTCTATGGTCCCGGGATACTCGTAGGCGAGTGATTCGGCAGCGTCAAGGCCCGGTTGACGACACTCCGGCTATGGAACAGGGTATATATCATTCTCTGTATCAGGATTGATAGCAAACACTCTCCCATGCCCCTGACTGATAAGTATATTCACCGCTTACCATTCACTCACCGAACAACAATCTCCGGTTGAGGTTTCAGCACTCTTCGAACCACAGCACACCACAGCATATCACAGTGACAACGACTACCGTCAACCAGCAGCCCATACATCGAACATCATACATCATACATATCCTCGAACGCTCTGGGCGCCCATAATGTCGGATCCCCCAAAATGCTACGACGTCCTCAGTCCCATCAAACTAGCACACATTGTCCTCCGCACAGCCAAGTTCGGCCCCATGACGGAATACTACAAGAAATTCCTCGGCGCGAGCGTCGAGTTCGAGAACGAGTCGGCCTGCTTCCTCCGCTACGACGACGAACACCACCGCATCGGCATCCTCAAGCTCGACGGCCTGTCTGAGAGCAGCGCGACCGCGCCGGGCCTCGAACACATCGCCTTCACCTTCGCGTCGCTGGCGGACCTGCTGACCGTGTGGAGGCAGCGTCAGGCCCTGGGGATCGAGCCCGTGTGGTGCGTCAACCACGGCGGCACCACCAGCATGTACTACGAGGATCCGGACGGGAACAAGCTCGAGAGCCAGGTGGACAACTTTGACGACCCCGCAGCGTTGCGCGCTTTCATCACCTCCGACACGTTCCGTGCGAATCCTGTCGGTACGGACTTTGATCCCGCTGAGCTGTCGGCTAGGTTGGAGGCGGGAGAGTCGGAGGCCGTGCTGAAGATGAGGGTCGAGTGCGGGCCGAGGGAGTTTCCTAGATTTGCTGGGCAGAAGGTGTAGATAGACTGTTGGCGAGGAAGTAGTTTTGAAGAGGAATGAAGGGAGGAAACGGGGAGGAAGGAGTTATCTATCCCTGGGGCTGTGGCTGAGTCGTCGGCCTTGAGTACTCCACACGGGGGCTACTGTAGGAGATCTGAGCGGGCCTCCTTCGAAGGCCTTCCTATACGCTATAGCTTTGACGCCACTTTTCCTTCTACGGCATGTTTTTCTCTCAGCACCCGTCGGAGGATCTTGCCCGATGTGCTCTTCGGGATCTCGTCCACGAAGTCAACACCCCCGTCCAGCCACTTGTGTCGCGATAGTTTGTCCCGCACGAATCGAAGGAGCGCGTCTCTCGCGCGGGCACGATCGCAGCTTCTGTCTTTCAGGACGACGAACGCTTTGGGAACTTCTCCGGAATAAGCGTCCTCGGCGCCAATGACGGCGACGTCTTCGACGAGGGGATTGCCGAGCAGAAGATCTTCCAGCTCTGCAGGAGCGACTTGCAGGCCTTTTACCTTGATGAGCTCCTTGATGCGGTCCTGTGATACGACACACGGTCAGTTAGTGTCTCATGCCCGTCAGACTAGACTAATACTACTTGAATGATCACAAAGCCGTGGTTGTCGACGAATCCCAAATCCCCCGTGTGGAGCCACCCGTCTGGCTCGAAGGTCTCCCGTGTCGCTCGTTCGTTGTCCAGGTATCCCATTGTGACGGTGGGGCCTTTGACGAGGATCTCGCCCGCCTCGCCTGGCCGTAAGACCTCTTCGCCGCTGGCCGGGTCGACGACTTTGACGCTCATGCCCCCCAGTGCTTTGCCGACAGTGTGGGCGTGTTCAAAGCCTTGATACTGCGGCGCACATGTCGTGGCAGCACCGCACACCTCGGTCATGCCCCATGTGTTGCGGAGGATGAAGTGCGGAAACCTTTGCCTGACCTCCGCGATGACTTCGTTGGACATGGGCGCGGCGCCAAAGATGAGGTGTCTGACGTTGGAGAGATCGTATCGCGACACTATGGAGTCATGCACGAGCCGGATCACGATGGCTGTGGGAGTATGTCAGTGACTGTCTTGGTGACTTCGGTGCGTCCGACGACTCACGTGGCACGAGCCACATTTCATTGACCCGATACTTGGTGATAGCTTCGAGCATTCCCCTCATCTCGAATTTGGCCAGCACGATGACCTCCTGGTTTAGGAAGAAAGGGAGGAATGTCAATTGGCTCAGGCCGGCGACTGTGTGGTAGTTAGGACATAGGCGTCAAGAAGTGTCATGTCAGGGCATCGATCAACTGACTGTGGAAGAAAGGCAGCACCGCTAAACAGACGCCGTTGAATTGCTCCGGACGAGAAATCTGCGCCACTTGACAACACTGAGCGATCATGTTGGCATGTGATATTTGGACCTACCATGTCAGCTACCAAGACACTAAATAAGAGAAGTCAACAACATACCGCCTTGGGCAGCCCAGTCGTTCCTGAGCTGAAGCTGAGAAAGGCACAGACATTGGTCGCGTCTCTCCCTGGGGGGAAGCTGTATGCCTCGTCGGAAGACACAGCACGGTGCTTCCCCCCTTCCTCGGTCAAATGGGTGATACTTTGGAAACCGGCTTCCTCGCCGTCCAGCAAAAGAATGTTCCGCCGACTCATATTCACTGCCTTCGCCGCCGCCAACGCTGTGGGTAGAAATTCTTTGCTGGTGAAGATGATCTTCGCGTTGGCCAATCTCAAATAATGCGTCATCTCTCCTACCGTAGATGCTGGCGATGCGCCGCACACGATGCCGCCTTCTTGACTCTCAGCAATGCAAATCCAAGCCGCGTTTGTGCGGAGAAGATCTCAAGATCAAAACACACTACATACCTCCTCGTAGGATCGAAAACAAAGCGACCGGATACCAAATCGAGTTGAGGCCAAATATACATACCGTCTGGCCAGGGCGGAGCTGGTACCGCGTCCTCAAGGCCACAGATCCCGCTGTCGACAGGTCGCGGAGCTGGGAATACGAAATGAACCGCCCCGTGACACCATCGCGAAAGCCACGGACTTGTTCTCGTGGTCTGTTGCTGATCACCGAGTGCTTAGACTGGAACAAGTACGTCCAGAGAGGTAAATCGATGGGAACTGCTCTTCCGGTCAGCTATCACTCTGCAATTCCTTTTGAAAAAAGGCGGGAGACGTAGTACATTCCGGGGCCGGTAGCTCGGACGTCGTTGGCATATCTGCGTCAGAGTCCCTCAGATTCGGGGTGATTCAGGAAGTATATTGGGATTTTCCCAAGGTGACGGTGGTTGGAAGGCGTTGTGCACAATCAAGACCAGCCACGAAGGGGCATTTTTAAAGGGTCACAGTTGCAACGTGCTGTCGAAACACGCTTCACGTCATGTTGGCCGCCTTGGTGGGTCTCTGGTACAGCATTACACAGGATAGGGTCCATCTTCTGTATATACGGCTTACCTCTGCCTGCTTTATCGTGCCGGTTGTACCTGGTTCTGCCCTGTGCTGGTCATTTGTTCGTTCTATAGCTCCCCCGCAACAGGCAGAGCATGCGTCGAGGCGGACGCCCGAGAGAACGAATGAGCTGAAACAATGCATTGTATACTATCTTACCCGTATGCAAGGAACCCGCTCCATATGTAACGTTGTCACCAGCTCCACAACGTCAAGGGCTTACCCTGTAGCCTGATGTCGACGGTACAGTAAATGTTGAAGATGTGAGGAGTACTCGGTACAAGAGTACGGAGTACGGAGTACGTCGTTAAAGAACTCGGCCCATGACTCAGCGGGTGGCCCCTTGATGGGGCTGGTGAGCGCGGAGTCTCCCCGGCCTCACGACACGATAGTACATACACAGTAGGGTAGTCAGTGTCAGCCCGATGCTCCATCGGACGGACTGTCTGCTTATGTCAGAGCGAAATACGCCGGATCACAGCGAGGATGGAGATACATCAACTTGTCGGTGCGTCGGGACCGATCGTGCGGAGGCCAACAGATTCACGATTTTGATCCGGGTGAAGGGTTTTCTGGACGACAAAGAGCGGCCACGTCTCTGCCACGAGACGTAACTAAACTCGCGAAAAAGAAAAGAAAAGAAAACAGGACCCCCCAAAAATGCAGCTTGTCCTGTTTAAGATGAAGTTGGCGATCCCTATGACTTGTGATCCTAACCCCTCCTAGTCCCAACAAGATAGGTGGGAGGGAGGGAGGGAGGGAGTTCCCAACTGGTTCCTTGCGCGTACGTGACCCGAGCAGCGTAGATCTTAGAGGAGCCAAAACAAACCTTCGAAGTGTGCATCTGTCCCGAACCCAATGCTCGTCGGTGCAGTACCGTGGGACACTGGCAGGCTTCGACGCTCCTGACCTCGCAGCCTCGCTAAGCGGCAGAACATTCCTCGACAACTTCAGCATAGTCAAGACATAAACAGTGGCAGCTTCCCACTCATAATCTGCCGGCCATCTTGCCAGAACATCCTTTGAGGCTTGCACGCGCTACGTGACAAGCAGGGACTGCCGAGCTGAATGCAGAATGTCAGGTCTGCGCCGTGGCCGGGAGTGCACAACATCCCCGATACAAGACTTATCAGGTGTCTGAAATTTCGGCGCCGAAGCTTCGACCAACACAGCGCGGCGGTATTTGACGGTTCTGTGCGAAGCATGCCTTAGCAGCCTCTCCCCTGCGTCTTCCTTCGCGCCCTACTTCGAGAAGGATGCTTCATGTGTTGTGAAGAAGATGGGCCGGCCCAGTCGTCGTGTTTACACGGCCCTTCGAGGTGTGCATGAGAACGTTTGCGGGAAGCGGCGACGGTAACGGGCTTGGAAGGTTTGTGTTTTTGAAAGCGATACCTTCACGATGGTCCACCCCTCTCCCGATGTGCTTGTGTACAGTGTTGGATACTTTGGGGAAGCAGCCTCGGCGGTTCCTACACATGTGGCGAAGACAACACCAATCATACATTCGAAGTCGATGCATCCAGGCTCTGAATTACGAGAAGGGCCCTATTCGCTGGGTGAACGCATGATCCGGGACCTTGCCCTTCGAACATCAAGCGAACACGGGGCCCCATGGGGTAATACCTGTTTCAACCATGCGACGTGCACCCCGTTTGAAAATCAAAACGCGGGACTTGCTCTCGGCTTCTCTCAGGTCGACTCGTCGGTGATCGCGGCAAGGTGTAGAAATTGCATATAATCGTCGTCGAAGTGATCTGAAACTATGATCTGCCCCTCCACGTTCCTACTCCACACTACTTTGACAAATACCTTGAGGAGCGGTCGGAATTGTATTAGCCATGGACAACGGGAAATCATCGTCAGCATATCATACCGAGATCGAGGCCGTCCCACCATTGGACATGGCCCAGATAGTCAACATACACGAGTTCAACGAGAAAGAAGGGTATGTCGTGGACACCAAAGGGGCTAAGCAAGCTGGCCTGAAGCTCGCCGAAGACGGTCACACGATTCTGGTTCCACAGCCGACTGACGATCCTCAAGATCCTCTGAACTGGTCACCTCTGAGGAAAGGGGTGTTCTTAACGATTGTTTCCGCGACCGCCCTCTTGCCGGAATACTGCAGTGCGACGGGAGCCGCAGCTTTGTTCCCGCAATCAATGTAAGTCCAAAGATTCCCTCTCGAGCATGGCTGAGAACGATTGACTCTTTCAAGCATTTGGAATATCACTCCTGATCATGTCAATCATTCTCAAGCGGGCAACGTCTTCATGCTTGGAGTAGGCTCTGTTGTCTCAGTCACGCTCTCCTCGTATTTCGGTCGGGCACCGGTTCTCTTCTGGTTCCTTGCGCTGACATTTGCAACGGCGGGCTGGGCCGCCGGTGCTGGATCCTTCGAATCGTTCATGGCTGCCCGGATTCTGAACGGCTTTTTCTCCCCAGTGGCCTCGGGCGGCGGTCTCATGTACATCAATGACGTGTTCTTCTTTCATGAAAGAGCGTGAGTTTCTTCCTCCTTTTCTACGCCGCCCAAGAATCGGAATCTGACACCATGCAGCCGGAAAATCAACATCCTTTTCGCTCCCGTGATGTTCGCCCCGGCGTTGGGCCCAGCTTTTGCATTTTTCATGATAACCACCCAGCCCTGGCCAATCCCGTTCTGGGTCTGTTTCGCCATGATAGGCGGATGTCTGGTTGCCATCGTCGTGTTCCTGGACGAAACTTACTATGATCGACGAATCCCGCGCGATCAACAGCCGGAGAGAAGGTCGAGACTTCTTCGACTTGTGGGGACTGAACAATTCCGGTCCCGAAACATGAGAAACACATTCAGCCAGTCCCTGCTTCGTCCGCTTAAAGTACTCGCTAAACCGACCACAATCCTGTCGACTCTGTACAATCTGCTCACCTTTTCCTGGACAATTGGAATAAACAACACCCTTGGAGTCTTTCTGACGCCAGATTACCAATTTGGCCTGAAACAGATTGGCTTCTTCTACTTCTCCCCTCTGGTGGGAACGTTAGCAGGCGCAGCCGTTGGGCACTGGCTGCACGACATAATCGCTCGTCGGTATATCGCCCGCCATGACGGAAATTTCGAGCCCGAGGCACGCCTTATGGCCATCTGGGTAGCCACCCCAGCCCTGGTGATTGGACTGGTTCTGCTTGGCGTCGCTCTGGACGACCATTACCATTATATGGTGGTCGCCGTGAGCTGGGCACTATTCTCCGCGGGCCTCATGGTGGCGACAGTATCTCTAAATGCATACAATCTTGATTGCTATCCCGAAGCCTCTGGGGAGGTCTCGGCGTGGCTGCTCCTGGGACGAACAGTGGGAGGCTTCATCATCAGCTATGAGCAGATCCCGTGGGCCTCCAAAGATGGTACCAAGACAACCTTATCAACGCAGGCAGCTCTGTGTGTCGTGGGGTTGTTGTTAATCATTGGGCTGCAAGCGTTCGGAAAGAGGATGAGAACGTGGGCAGGGAAGCTGGACTTCCAGACAGTCTAACAGTCCGCATTCAGGCAGTTGCCTCAAGAGATTGAGTTGGGACAGACATAGGTTGCGAAACAGCAAGAGAGGTTCCATGTCCGGGCCATGCATTTCTGATGGTGCAGAATGTTAATATTAATATGTAGCAGGGAGGTATCTGACGGTGTAACTGGTAAAAACAGAGACTCAGGTGGCAGTTGGATGAGAGTCACGTGCAGGTGTGTAGCGCGATGTCTTACGTCATCGCTTGATTCAGAGTTCACAGACGCGTCTCCGGTTAGAATTTAATCAATCACAATCACAATCCTTTAAAACCGTAAACTCTGAGAATATGGACAATTCAGGTCTGTTTGTGCAACGTAGAGACGCCCTCACCCCCCCGGATCCAGCGTCTCCGAAATTGACCTTTCATCTGTAACCTCTACTGCTGCCTTGAGGTCAATCGCTCGGGAAGCCTGCTGCTAGCGACCTCCAAAAATTCGGCGCCGAAAATATGCAGACGCGATGGATCCGCCTCAAGTGCTTGGAGCAAGCTGAGACGCTCGTTCTCTTTGAGCGTGGGAGCGAGACCTATGCCTGCACGATATTCTCAAAGCTGATTCCTTCTCCGCAACATACACGAATGAGCGGTTGCTCGTGTTTGTAAGCAATCGTAAGTAACATGGCGCTGAGCTTCTCGAGAAGAACAGTTTGTGTCGTCCCTCCTCGTCTTTCACACGCTGGTCCACCTCCCGCCGGCTGTTTAAACCCAGGTACATAGAGATATTATCGAAGTATTCCAGCAGACGGTGGCTCACTGCAGTTCGGAACACGCCACTTCAAAGAAAGACGAAAGCAACATCATGGCGGAAAGCCGACAAGTGCCTTGGGATCGCCTCATCCGCTTCATCAGCGCCGAAGACGATGCCATGTGCTATGGTGACGCTGTGGTTCCCAACGCAGACTTTGACATTGGATTACCCGAGAACCTCTCCTCGCTGCAAGCCAAAATCATCACTGGAGATCCCTTAACAGCCGATTGCACTGTCACTGACAAGATGGTGCGGGTCAAACGGCTGCTAGGGCCTTTGACGTATCGCCAAATCCCCTCAGTGCAATGCATTGGCGGGAATTATCTGAGCCACCGTATGTATCGCACGCGTCGGGCCTATATCCCCGCTGCCGCCCTGTTCAGAAATGCTAATCTTTGCTCCCTGCCGAAGTTCGAGAACTTAACATTAAACCACCTCGATATCCGGCAATGTTTTCCAAGACATCTGGCGCAGTTGCAGGCTACGGCGACGATGTTGAAATCCCAAAGTTCATACAAGACGACCAGGCCGACTACGAGGGTGAATTGGCGTTCGTTATCGCGAAGGATGCCAAGAATGTGAACAGAGAGGACGCACTAGAATATGTGCTCGGCTACACGTCCTCGGACGACGTCTCCGCAAGGTTCGTCCGCGAGCGACTGACTGGCCGAAGAGCCTCTGAGCTGACATCGGAGGGTCGCAGGAAGTGGCAGATGGATCCTGACCTTGTGGGGACATTTCCTCCTCCACAGATGACCTATGGCAAGAGTTTCGATGGCTTTGTACCCCTTGGGCCATGCATCGTGTCGCGTAATGTTCGTGGGTTATCGTATGATACGTCCTACGTACCGTGTATTGACGTGGTGTGCCGCAGGTGATCGAGAACCCACACGATCTGTCCCTCCTCACGAAAGTCAACGGGGAGGTGAGGCAGCAGAGTAACACTTCGGAACTCCACTTCGACATCCCTGCTATCATCGAGTTTCTAAGCAGAGGCCACACATTACATGCTGGCACGGTGGTGCTGACGGGAACGCCGGGTGGAGTGGGCTTTTCGTCAAAACCCCCAAAATTCCTGAAGCATGGGGACAAGGTTGAGATTACGTTCGGCAAGATTGGCACTCTGGTCCACGGCATCAAGTATGAATGACGGCGCTGCAACCGTTGGGAAAGAGAACTCTGGAACAAAAGGAAAGCCGTGCTATGGACGTTATCCAGGCCGCACTGAGTGGGAGACGCTGGGCGATTTCAAGATCTGGCATGACATACAGCTATCGCGCTCGTAGAGCATGTCGTTAGAAGTGGATAGGCCGCGCTGCGACTCGTGCCGACTTGCAACTGCTATAGAGAACTTTCTCCTCCCTTGGCGTGGCCTATCTTTGTGATCGAAGTTCATGCCAGTTGTGGCCTGCACAGTGTAAAGTGTCCATTGCGATGAGCAGCCAGAGACTGGCCCCCTTGAAGCGTTCTATCCCGTTCTTGGTTTTCCTGGATTTGCTACATTAGCACAACGGTTCACCGACTCACGCTATTATGCTACGTCTTTTCATTAACACCATATGGATGGAATGACTGACTCTCCCTAGGTCCGCCGTGAGCGCCACGGCAACTCGGACCCATCAAAGCGGTTTGATCAGTTATTCTCGCCTGTCTGAGATCTCACCACGCCTTCACCATACCTCGCGTGACAGATCGTTACTGCTACGACGAAGATCACACCCCGCCCCGGTATTAGCGTCACGTACTTCCTCACAGCAGGATATCCGATATCTGCACCTCAAAAACCCTCTTCAGCCCGTCGCCGAGGTTCCTCCCGTCTCTGTGGATGAATGCCGCCCTTTCGTGTTTCGATTTGTCTCCGCGCGGGAAAGAGAAGTGAACGCGTCAGAAACAGAGACTGACACTCGATGTTGAAGGATAGAGTTCAGAAGGAGAACACTTGAAGTCCAGGATTCGGGGAAGTGTCCATCGCGGCGACAATCCGAATTGGTGCAAGTGAGAGTATCCGAATCGTAATTTCTCCCTGCTGAGGCATCTCGAACAAATCTCATCCTGGGGACCGAGAGCGTCCGTGCTTTTGGATATTGCGTCGAATTATTTTGAAGGATAGGGTAACCCGCAATCGGTCGTAGCTTCATTATCCGCGCGGGCTACCACGGATTGCTTGCATATCGCCCTCGCTTGACTTCATCGCGCTCCCAAAGCCTTAGCCTCCGTGAATGGAGAGCTCAAGAAGCGAATCTGGACATGTGTTGACCTCGATGCAGACTTGCGCAAGCAATATCCCGTCCCTGGCCGGTGGAAGTCTTCCCCTTCATGCGACACGTCCAAGAGAGTCTGTATGCTGGCAGACCATGATCCGATGACTGATCGCCGAGCACAGGGCCTTTGGAGTAGATCGATCAATCCATCGAGCCATACTGGGAGTTTCTCTGTGGGGGGATCCACGGTCTTGTTTGCAGTCGCCGTCGTAGCTGTCCGATAGTATAATCCTCAAAAATAGCCCTGGACGGTTCGCGTATATCGACAGTGTTTCGTTCTCGGATGTGGCAATTTAGCATGCGCAGAGAGCAGTCTGCCAATGCCGTCCCTCGTGCGCAGCCATGCCTGACGCTACCGGGACTGAATAACCAATTGTTGTACCATGGACGACAACGTCCCAGGGCCTAGCAGTTGCGATTGGCACTAAGTCCGTCCTGACAGGGTAGTCAGTCTCCATAATCGCTCATCGTGCCGATTCATCACGGCACAGATAGAGGCTTCTTTCCATAAATGACCGCGCTGCAAATCAAGAAGTCAGCTCCACAGCAACATTAAATTGGACTTGATCACTCCCATACCACGGCCAGTAGGTATAGCGTTTCGTAGCTTTAAATTCCTTCCGCACATCAGCAAGGAAAACTTGGACGCGTTCGGGCTCCCAGCCCAAACAACGCGTGAAGATGGCCAGAGTCAACGCCTCAACGCCCTCCAACATAGCGTACAGTTGAAACAGCCCTGCTTCCTTCAGCCTGGGATCCGAAGGCCATCGACCTATGGGGATTTTGAACGGCCGCACAACCACGTCGACGAACCCGACTTGTCGCATCAAATCACCTAGTTCGTCAAAATCCAGATCGAGCCTGCGGCCCATGCCGGTGATGCCCTGCCTCATGAGACGACACCACTCATCGACGGCGTTGCCTTCACTGATTGGAGCATGGTCGCTGCGCAGATATGTGGCCAGGTCGCGAAGCTCGAAGTAGCCGCCCGGCCTGCAGTGTCTATGCACGACATGTAAGCATGGGATTCGCAATGTACCAGTGGCAAATTACCTAAAAGCCTGGCGAAAATACTTGGGAAAATCCGCAATACTCCCGCTCAGCATGAACTGACTGTAGATGAGATCGAAGTGGTCTGCCGGCCAGGTCCAGTCGTCCTCGACGTCGTCAATCTCCCACTTGGTGTTTGGCGGAGCGAGCGTCGGTTGAATGGGACTCAAGTCCACCCCCGTGACGATCGCCTCGGGGTGCGCATCCGCCACCTCGACGGCCCAAGTTCCAATGCCGGTGCCGAGATCCAAGACGTTCTGGAGGTCGCCGACGGGGGCGTAGAAAGCCTGACCACCAGCAGCGAGGTACATTGCGCGATGTTGCAGTTCGAGTCGTTCGTGCTCGGCCGAGTCGTTGGGCATGAAGTACTGGCCTTCTTTGTATGCGTGGTATGTCCGCCCATTTTCGACCCTGTATTGGTAGATGCTCGACCGAACCGACTGGGTCAAAACAGAATCTTGCTCAAAGCCAGAATCCTCGGTGTCATACTGCGCCGATGATCAGTTTGAGTACAGCGTTAAAGCGTTGAACAAACCCCGTGGTCTACCTCCACCTCGTCTGCGGGCCGATTCAGTCCGTCACCGCGAGCTTCTGGTTGAGACGAAGACATGTCCGGTCTCGGAAACGGATCTTGAGAGATTCACAGACCTCTTGTCTGGGGCGAACAGCAAGTATTTCGCGCTTTTACAAGAGCTCAGCAGATGCTGTAAGATCTCGTGAGAAAAATCAAGAGGCCTCGGAGACGGATTTGTCCCGGGGATCGAAGTCGTCGCCGGGCCGAAGTACTTAGTTAGTCGCTGCTAAACAGCGGGCGACAGCGTGGCAGTCTCCGCACCACGCGCAGGACTAGAACCCTCGGCACAAACGTTTCCAATGCACGAGGTGGCCGCAGTCACATTTCAGTGGACGATGTTTTCCGACTATGCCCAAAATCATCGGCGTTATCGTCAGTTCATGCATTTCGTCGCTGAAGAATCCAACCGAGCGAGTGAACGCGGGACCTTGATTCGTGGACGCCATGGACAAGCAACCAATCCCCAAGGGCGCAGCTACGGCGCCTAGACATCCCCGCGGGCGCCCGGAAGTCACGCCAAAGCTGCGGGCGGCACATGGCTGTTGCAATGCCGAACCAGCAGAGCTAATCATGGCGCCAATATGGTGAGCACTATCATCACTATCAATGCGTGGACTTTGTGCTAAGGAATCGGGCGATGAGCATCCATGTACCTGTGCGAGTAGCTGCATGATGGAGTCCCCTCACCTGGCTCTCAAGCTTCCCTCAATTGGCATCTCAACTGAAGCTCACAGCTGGAGTTAGGCTCAGCTCGATCACAGTCGAATCTACACAATCCCATTTATCAGCAAACCACATGGCGCTCTCGAAAGCTAGACGACAGTCAAAGTCCTCCTAAAATTACCCCCCTACTGTCTCGTCACTCGCAATAGTGTGACCGCTTCTACCCGGGCCAAACCCTTCCGCAGATTTGTTCCAGGATGCTCGAACAGATCGCCGGATCACTGCACGCCAACTTCACCTCAATCCTGGCTCTTCTCGCCTTCGTCCTTCTAGGATGGTACCTCGTTTCGACGGTCATCGCATACAATAAACTGCGCCATATTCCCGGACCACCACTCGCAAGCTTCACGAACTGGTGGTGGATCCGCGCTGCATTGTCCGGAAAAGGACACCTTGCGCTGAAAGATGCGTGCGATCGATATGGTATGGAGGCTGTCGTGTTTTCGTCGGGAATTGGACGATGCATCTAACGAGCGTTGCAGGCTCGATTGCCCGGATAAGCCCAAATATGGTGGTGACTTGGGATCTGGAGCTCTACCGCAAAGCCAACGCCAACCGGATCAACGACTACTCCCGCGGGAAATGGTACAAGGCGTTCAAGATGGACGCGGAGCGAGAAAACCTCTTTACCCAGCTGGATGACGAGAAGCACTCTTTGATGCGCGCGAAGCTGTCTCCTGGGGTAAGTCCACCACGAACTTCAGCGTGCCTCCAGTACTTACCAATGGTATAGTACTCCGGCAAGGACAACCCCGAATGCGAACCCAGCATCGACCAGATGGTCATGGACGTCGTGCACCTGATCAAACGCAAATACCTGTCCGTAGGGTCGACCTTCAGGCCCCTCGACTGGGCCGAACTCGCCCAATACTTCACCCTCGACGTGATCACTTACCTCTCCTTAGGCGAAGCGTTCGGCTTCGTCGCCGACGACACCGACAAGTACACCTACGTGAAGTCGATGGAGGACAACTTCCCGATCATGAACGTCTTCTCGGCTGTGCCGCTGCTGTCCGCCATCGCGAGGATCCCGACCGTGCAGGCCAACCTTGTGCCGTCGCCCAAGGAGAAGACCGGGCTGGGGAAGGTCAAAGCGTAAGTCCAGTCCAGTCCATGTCAAGACTGATTGATCCGTATCGGCAAATGCATCTATGCGCGGTCGAACAGCAGACAGGACACATCGTTCTAACGCCCACGTGCAGAGTCGCGCAGCAAATCATCGCGGGCCGGTTCTCCTCCACCAGCGAGGAGAAACACCGCCACGACATGGTCACGTCGTTCAAGAACCACGGGCTCTCGCAGCTCGAAATCTCGGACGAATCGCTCTTCCAGCTGCTCGCCGGGTCCGACACCACGGCGACGATCGTACGCACCGGCTTCCTCTCCATCCTGTCCAACCCGCACGTGTACCGCAAGCTGCAGGCCGAAGCCATCGCCGCAGATGTGCCCCTCGACACCGTTATCACCTACCAGCAGGCCCTCCGCCTGCCCTACCTGCAAGCCTGCATCAAGGAGGCCCTGCGCCACCACCCTGCCGCCGCAGGCCTGTTGCCCCGCGTGGTCGGCCCCAACGGGGATACGCACAAGGGCGTGTACCTGCCGCCGGGCACCGAGGTGGCTTTCTGCGCGTGGAACATGCACCGGCACAACACGGCCGTGTACGGCGCGGACGCGGAGATTTTCCGCCCCGAGCGCTGGCTGGAGGCGTCGCCGGAGCGGCTGGCCGTCATGGAGGAGGCGCACCATCTCGTCTTTGGCAACGGGCGGTTCCGCTGCATGGGAGAGAATATTGCGCGGCTGGAGCTCAACAAGATCTTTTTCGAGATGATGCGCCGGTTTGATTGGAGTCTGGTCGACCCCGTGGACCCAATCACGAAGAACACGAATTACGGCCTGTTTGTTCAGAAGGGCATGTTTGTGCGGGTGAGTGAGCTGGAGGGTTGACTCGAGTTGAGAATGAAGCCCATCATCAGAAGTGGCGAGGGCCCAGCCTTTGTCCGAGGTGTATCTCGAGCTTGAGTCCCCCATTTCAGAGTCCTTGTCGACACTGCTAATGCCTTGGACTTGGGGCGCTCCCGAGTCAGCACACCAACCGGCGATAGAGTGCACTAGCCAAACGATTCAGATGTCCAACTGGCTTTTGTCGTCGGTTCTAGCGCTCTCAATTCCGCACACTTTCCTTCGACCAGTCTACCATAAAGATGCCTGATCTGCGGCAACGCTTTTGTGTGCATGACCCTCTCAGCCTTTATCTGTCTAGCGGAAAGCCCGGACCATGAAATCATATCTTGCTTTCCCATGATGCTTGCCACTGCCGGAGGAACTCTTTCGTTTCATTTCTCTTCGCCGATACAACTTCTGACCTCTTCTTCGGCTGCTGTGAAAATCCAAGCTTCTCCGTGACGCTATGAACACTGTAGAGGTATATATCAAGCATCCCCTTTGCAGTAGCCTTTTCGCGCCTATTTCCGTGTCAGCTGACTAGACTCATCGATTGGACCTTCGAAACCAAGAATGTTTACTTACTTCTCACTATCCTCGGTGACCGCTGAGACGTTGGATCTGGCAGACATGGCGGATGGTTCAGGTGGCGGAGTGGATTTACTTTTGCTGAATTTTGAACCATGTCCTTTTCTCGAGAATCAGAGTTATATTTACGTTGAAGGCCACGGGGGGGACCCAAATGGTGATATGATCTGATTCTTGAACCTGTCCATGGCTGGCTTTTCTGGAATCGGGACCTGGACAAACACGAGCGTAGGACTTCGAGATCACACTCGTGATTGTACACAGACTTGATCAGAAGAAAATCACCGCAGTGCGGTATCGAGTCTCACAGGCCGCGATGTGATACTACGAAGAGCCCATCGAACAGGAGGTATTAGCACCATGGTGCCTTTGGAGTTGATTGGTGAATTTTAAGAGATACAGGAGGAGAGATGCAACTTGCAACCAATGAGAGCAAAAAGCACAGCTGTGCCTTCCTCCTGCCGCGTGACGTCTGAGGAGAAGGTGAGTAGGTCTTCAGCCTGATCGAACATTCTTCACATTGCCCTCCTCTCCTTCAACCAAACTCTGCTACACCATGTCTTCGCTGTAAATGCGATGATTGCAAGATTTATCGATCAAAGCAAGTCCAACAACAGACCTAACGCGTCCTTGAACGAGCAGTTGACGCCCTTTTAATTACCACCTTGTTTGTTCCCTTGACGCGTCCCCAACGGTTGGTGCTGAAAACGATGCGCCTTTTGAAATTCAACGACGAGGGCGAGCTTAGCGTGACCAAGGACATTCATGACAATATTCCGCCCTACGCGATACTGTCGCATACTTGGGGAAACGAGACAGACGAGGTCCATTTTGCCGATCTCAAAGACGGATCTTATCAGAACAAGGCCGGTTATTCAAAGATTCGGTTCTGCGGCGAACAAGCTCAAAAGGACAACTTGTCATACTTCTGGGTGGATACGTGCTGCATAGATGAAACGAATCATCTCGAATACAGCGAGGCAATCACGTCGATGTTTCGCTGGTATCGTGACGCCGTCAAATGCTACGTCTACTTATCAGATGTATCGACCGACCATGAAGATAATGACCATACGGAGCCGGCATGGAAACTGCAGTTTCGGGAAAGCAGATGGTTTACACGGGGTTGGACACTTCAAGAACTCATTGCCCCGGCTTCGTTGGAGTTCTTCTCACGAGAAGGAATGCCACTTGGCAGCAAGAATACGCTTGAACGGTTGATCCACGAGATCACTACTATTCCGATCAGCGCTCTTCGTGGTGCATCGTTGTCTAACTTTGCCGTCGATGAACGACTGCGATGGGCAATCGCACGCAACACCAAGAGGGAGGAAGACAAGGCATACTGTCTACTAGGAATCTTCAATGTCCGTATGCCTCTGATATATGGCGAAGGAAAGCATGCGTTTCTCCGACTTAAAGAGAAGATTGACAAATCCCTGAGTGCTAAGTCAATCTCGCCAACACATCATCGACTCTACAATCTGGGGCCACCGATGGGGCCTCTTGATATTCAAACTGCGCAACACGTTCCTGCAGATGAGTCCAGAAAGGCTGTTCAAAACGATCCACCTTTCACCGATTCCGGGTACGGCTCTGTACCCAGCTTGAACTATGCGAGGCATCCACCAGCCGAATCACAGGATCTCAATAACTTGACACCCTCAAACACGGTAGACGACAAAGTTGGGAAAGATAGCGAAAGTCAGTACTCAGCAGCGACTTCTGTTGCTCCTGCTGATGTTCAGCACTATATTGTTGAGCTATGCAACGATATTTTCCGCAAACTTGGACAAGATGTCGACCTCAAAGTATGGAGCTCTCTCTCCAGTGCGCTCCCAAGTCTCATCAAGGCTTTCGCCATAATGGTTGGCTACGAGTCTTCCACGCCGGTGAACCAAGAAATCATGTACTTCATTCACAGCAAACATAAGTGAGTCTTTTCGGTGGAGAGGCGGCTGAAGTCATTCTAACCGTCATATTCAGGGAGGTCGCTACAAAACTTCGAGCAGTGTTCCAACAGGAAGATGATTTCGAGCCAGAAAGTGGCCGGGTGGTCACCGACATGATGTCCCTGAACGATAAGATGAGGATGTGGGAGAGCAAAGCCGGAGCAGACCATTCAGACCCGGAAAAAAAAGATGATCTCTTCACAGGGGTTGGAGATACGGACGACGAACCTCCTGAGCTGGCAGACCTGCCTCTTTATAGCAGGATCATCTTGGCTAGTGCAGCCTACAAGTGGTTTATTGCGAACCTCCAGAAGGAATTAGTCCTTCAACGGAGCGAGACGCCACCTTGTATCATGATCGAGGATATTCGCCAAAAGATTCTGGACGAGCTTCCTACTGGACGAATCAGCAAACGACGAGCTCCTTGTGCTTACGAAGTCAAGTATGACGTTGAATGGCCCAGCGAAGCGGAGCAAACTTTTCTATGCAAGATTTCTGAGCAATCGTCCAAATCGAAAGAATCGTGTGCCGACATCATCACTCTTACAGGTGGTTTAGAGGAAGCCCAGGTACTCACAATCGAGATGTACTTGGAACAGACATGGCCTGTAAGGGGTGCCCAGCTTCTGGATGTCATACAGAAGGCCATTGTCAGTCACGATCGTTGTTGTTCAGGTAAGAATACCCGGTAGCATGGCTACTAAATTGCTTACAATCATGCGATATTAGTGATTTTGCCGGACAACACCCAGTTGGAAGCCATGGTTTATCCCTCTTGCCTAACCATCACAGCGACTGGGCCTGCGTACTTCGTTGCTGAATGTGGCGAGCAAATTTCGTGGCTAGGAGCTGCTCTTCAGCGCAATAGTCGACAATCTCTCAGGATCTGTACGCCCTCAATTACAAAATACTCAATTCACCAACTTGCTCCATTTTCAACAAAGGCCAACTTCCAGAGCCACTACAAAATAGGGTTTAACTTCTCGTCTCCGATAACTTTCGAAGATCCAGTGCCGGACAAGCAGAATTACTGGCCGGATTTAGTTGGAGAAAGCATTCTTATTCCAGGATTTCCAATCTCCCGTCGGCCAGACGGCTACCCAGGACTCGAAGTCTCCTTTGGGACACTCTTAAGTCTATTGGAAGCCGACACAACTTCCTTCAGCGGTGGATTGATTATGGTGAAAGGTCAAAAGACTACTCTGCGGTTGATGAAACATACTAGGAACGTTTATCTTTGGCACCAGCTCTACGACTCGAACGATATTCGCCCCGCATGCGTGGACGATCATGTCGGCAGATATGATGATAGTGTTGATCTTCGCAGCCTCGAAACCGGGAGACATTTCCTCAGCAAATGCCTGGAAATTCAGACTGCCACAACAAAGAGTGAGTATTCTGGGTTTCGACATTATGACGACCCACTAATGTACCTTGATATAGACTCCGATCGCATCTCCAGAATGCCCAGTATGTCTGAGAACAAGAGTCCCCCACTTCAATGCCTGAACAAGGCAGCCTCTCCCGGGGCAGGAAGGCATTTGTCTCGCAATCTACAGTCAATTCGACAGGACGAAAGCCATTCTTTGCATCTTGAGCCTTGGAACGATGAAACCGTTTCAAGGCCGTCAATTATCGGCACAGTCGTGGTTTCAGACTCAAGCCATGCGGGGCCGAGATTTGGTATGAATCAGCTGGAGAGGTACTCGTCATCAAGTGCTTCAAATCTGTTCGCAGGGGACGGAAGACATGAAGCCGCGGCAGGGTCGTCAGTCGATTCCGTGGACTCAGACCTGCTTTCGATTCCCGATTCTTCTGAAGACGAATCCCTGGATCTCGACGAAACGGTGTATGAGGTTCTCAACATCGTACTACATCGGCTTCTTTCCGGATTCCGCAGCAATATTCGAGATTGTGTCGGTCCCAACGAGCGACAAGGAGGATCCACAGGCTCTGCAAGTGCGGCTGGGTCTTCCGAGGCTGGGAGCACGCCAGGACAATCCCATAAGAGAGCCAGAGCACAACAAGTCAATGATGATGATCATGACGATACTGGAAAAGACGACCCTCCTGTGCCTTCACCCAAGAAAGCCAAGGGAATCGACGACAAAACATTGCAGAAGTCGCTCGCCTGCCCCTATCTGAAATTGGACCCTGTCAAGTATCGCAAATGCTGCGCGAACAAACATAGCAGAATCCGAGACGTGAAGCAACATCTCTCCCGACGGCATACCCCTAGGCGCTATTGTCAGCGCTGCCTCAACACAAGCTTTGACGATGACGAAAGTCTTAAAAGCCATGTAGACTTTGGAACGTGCCAAGCCAAAGATCATACCATTCTGGACGGCATCTCCTATCAACAACGTTGGCAACTGTCTCGGAAATCTCAAGCGGGCCTCAATGAGGAGGGTCAGTGGTTTGCAATATGGGCATTGCTATTCCCTGGACGTCCTCCCCCGAACTCGGCATACCTGAACGCTGATTTGTCCCTTGAGATGCGCGAATTTCGTGAATACTGCCTCCATTGTGGCCCGACGCTCCTGAGGGAACAACTTCAGTCCGATCAATGCTGGTTGTCGCCGGAACTCGACGCAGAACAACAGCAGGTCGCGCTGGAGAGACTGATCGGTCAGGGATTAACTTCTCTATTTGAAAGTTGGCACTGGAGTGTCTCTATACCTGCTTCGGGATTGCTTGGAGGCGATCTGCGATCGATATCGTACAACACTTCTACGAGCTCGATCGCCGACAGTGGGGTGGCCTTGGAAAGTCAACTTTCACCTCGGGGGACCGCACCTCGGCGAGGCGAGTCGTCTCAGCCGCTCGAAGATCTCACCTTTGAGTCCCGGCCAGCAGAGGCCATCGATCCGGTACAGAATAGTAGCTGGGGACCGCAAGAGGACCTTGGGACATTAGGCGCTGGTGACGGACAGGCTCTGATCGATCATGCCGATATTGGGGTTGTATTACAGCAGAGCTTGGGAGACCCATTGGATTTCTCAACACTCGATTTTCACCCTACAGATGACGGTGGAGAGATCGTTGCCTATGGACCTGAGGCCCTGGACACTGCAGGATTCTTTTGGGAGGAACCTCCCCCCTAGCACACCAGTTAATAGGTATATACACACTAGGTACTCCTTGAATCTGATACCAAACTTTAGGTGCTGGCAGCACCCCCATCCATACTCTTATGTCGGCTTTACCAGAACGTGCAGTACTTTCTGTACACTTTGATCTGAAATCGCAACACGCAGAAACCGCTGCTTAGATTTTTCCATCTTTGCCGTCGCGATGGTGTTTGATTCCGCCTCGAGAGAGGCATTCAGTCTCGGGGATCTGATCACTCCCGAGCCATCTGTCAGCGACGCATCCTTCGCTTGACCAGAGAGTCGTTTCTGTACACCTCATCAGCCTCCGTGTCGCAGGGCCGTCATTCTCTATATCTATTCATAACTGTACATCTTCGCGTCATTGCCGCCGTTGCCATCACAATCCTTGACCTCCCCTCACCTTCTTGAACACGTACGAGACCCCGCCTCCGCCTACCATGTCCCGATCGAGCTTGAGGATATGCTCGAGACATGCATCCTCCACTGCTGAGAGTATAGTGGCTTTCAGGTCTTCGTCGTCTTTGCCCTCTTCGGCTGGGGCCAACAAGGAGGTATTAATGTGCCGGTATTGCATCAACTCATGCTTCTCTGCTACGTGACTAGTCTTCGATTGCGCTGGAGGTATACGCTGAGCCTTGTTGGCTGTCGACAAGAGACTGCTCGGCGTGCATGAGCTCCCGGGAGTTGTCGGAGATGTAGTGTTCGACTTCATGGTCGGAAGAGCATCCTTGTCGTCGGCATCTCCATTCCCATCGTCGTCGTCGTCGTCGTCAGCGGGTAGAGAACCTTTGTCATCGTCTTCGCCCACCTCTAGCCCGGCGCCTTCACAATGACACTCAATTAAGTCGTGAGTCCGCAGTCCATCACTCTCGTCCAGGCGGAAGAGATCCTTGAGCTCCTCCTGGCTGAAGGTTGACGTGCCTCCTTTGCCCCTACTGGATGGCTCGAGAGAGCTGGACGCAGCACAGGCTCCGCCCTGCATGATGCTGTCCGCAAGGGCTCTCTTGACCACTTGCCGCTGCCAGATACGCTCCTCTAAACCGCCCTTCATGAGAAATCTGTAGATTTTGCAATGACGCTTCTGACCCTGCCGATGAATGCGCGCGATTGCTTGATCGTCCGTTGCAGGGTTCCAGTCCACATCAAAGAGGATGAGTCGGCTGGCTCCGATCAGATTAAGCCCGACCCCGCCGGCTTTGGCACTTAGCAGGAAGAGGAAGGACTTGTCTGGTGGTGATTGGTTGAACTGATCAACCAGAGCTTGTCTCTTCTTCGCTGGGACAGAGCCGTCGAGGCGGAGAGAATCGAGGTTCGAGTTATTCGCCAGCTGTTCGATCAAATTGATTGTCGATGTGTAATTGGAGATGACGACCACTTTTTCATCGGTGGTACGGCGAATATGTTGAAGCAGTTGATCGAGGAGCCTTACTTTTGTCGAGACGGAGTTCTGGTACAATCTTGAGAACCCGTCGGGCAGCATGTCATTGAGCGCGACTAGTGACGAAGATGGAGTCGCGTCGTCGTTGCCACTCGTAGGGTCCATCAATGCCGGACTGTTGCAGAGCTTCTTCAGAATGGTGATTAGTTGAAGGGCTGTATCCTGACTGCCCAACGCGGAGTGGAACATGGGCGAACGAATGACGTTCCGGTAGATCTTTGCTTGAGCCGGAGTTGGTTTGCAGAACAACACATACTCTGTCTTTGGAGGCAAGAAATTCGATAGAATATCAGCGGTCCTGCGCAGTATGAAAGGCGACGTTGTACGGCTCATTTCCTCGCTAGCTTCCTGGCCGCGCTCGATCTCTGTTGCACCCGCGTCTGGCTGCCGGCTTCTCATGATAGGCTTTTCAAAGTCTCTGATGAAGCCTTTCTGAGATCCCAGAACACCGTCGTTGACAAAATTGACCATGGAGAAGAATTCGCCGAGGTCATTCTGGATGGGAGTTCCGGACAGGATGATCCTGCGCTTGGTGTTTAGCGACTCGATTGCTTTCGCTGCTTTATTCTTCATGGTCTTGAGCCGGTGACCTTCGTCACATATGACAATGTCGATAGAATGGCCTTTTGCAAGGTCGTCGGCCACCATCCTTAATCTTTCGTAGCCGATAATCATGACTTGGAAGACCCTGCCGTCGAAGTCGCTCAGCCGCGTGCGTTTCTCATCAAACTCAAGTACTCCCAGTTGGTCTTGGCCAAGCCATTTCTTAAATTCGCGCTTCCAATTCCGGATGAGGGAGACAGGGCAGACAACGAGCGCCTTTTTGACCACCGGCGTGTCCCTGAAAACTGGGTTCTGCCGAAGCAGGGTCCATAGGAGAGAAATAGTGGTCAAGGTCTTGCCCAACCCCATTTCGTCCGCGAGAATGCATCCTTGGCCATCAAAGTCTTTTAGGCCCATAACGCATTCGTAGAGGAACTGGACTCCCTCCCGTTGATGTGGACGTAGCTTCTTCGCAATGCGGGGGTCCAGAACCACATCCACCGTCTGTCGACCTTCAGGGGGACTTGGGGGTCTCCTGAAAACGAGAGCGCCGGGTGCAGCAGGATCATATCGTGGCGTAGGGGCACCGCCTGAGGTTTGTGCGCGAACCCTTGTTTCCTTGCTCGGCGGCTTGAAAGCATGGCCACGAAGAGGCTGGAATGCAGCCTGCTTTGGAGCTTGTGCCTTCTCTTTCTGTATCTGCGCTTTCATCTGGGCCTGCATGCTCGGCTTCACTTGCGGGTTGGCGACAGGTCTGGCGGGAGATGAGCAAGGTTCGGTCTTAGTCTTCGGCTTTGCAGGATTGGCGCTTGCGTTGACATATTTGAGATATTCAGTCTTGCTGATACAAGAATCAACTTCAACTTCTTTCCCGCTAATGGTCAGATTGGAGCCAGGCAGCAGGGGCGAAGAGAAGGTGGTCCGGCCAATGCTCTTTCCGGCATTGTTGTACAGCGATGCATGGCCACCTCTAATCGCCAGCACCCCGTCGTCTGTCCAGGTTTTGTTCTTCTTGTTCGTGGGAAGACGCCTGCAAAGTCTCAGTAGTTGAACGCAGTGAATGCGGATATGCATACCATAGGATTGAGTAGTAGCTGTCAATGCCGCCTGTGCCAATTTCCTCGTGGTTCTGTACGGGGCTTGGAGGATTCGCGATTGGCTTCAGGGGCTTTCTGGAAATATCGGACGATGGCCGCTTCAAGACGCTTGTAGGCCGTACTAAAAGATCGGACTGATGAAGCTGCCCTTCTGGGGGGCTGAGTTTCCGTCGCTTTGTGGGAGGGACTCCAGTCGTGACGGTGTCGTCGTCGAGTGTAGACTGTCGAATCTTCAGCGGCTTAAAGGGCTTCGACAACATGACTGAGTGGGCAAAGCTATAATCCCTTCCAGAGCCTGCTCAAGGATGATGGCTCACACGAGAATGGCGTGTCGCTGCACTTGGCGAGCTCAGGCGAGAAGTGAGGAAAATCGAAGTGGAGACGCGCGACACGCTACGCGGGCTGGGTACGTGTAACGCGTCATCACGTGCGTTAGGGTTGATTTAGCTGGCAGAGAAAAATGCTGCGTGGCGCAACTGTCGCAGCTTCATCTTCTTTTGTGATAATATCATTTGCAGGTGAGCCTGACTATCTGATCTCATTTTCTCTACTTTGGGCTGTATCATGTCTCTTCGATCATCTTGATGTGAATAGATACATGAGCTGTGGTGAAATGCCATCCAGATTTCAAGATGGTAGATCCGTAACTTCGCTCCTCTGGTACGTCTCATCCACCTGCTCAGCTTCTCACTCATTGCAGCAACTAGCTGGTTCGCCAGGTGGGCTACCGCTGTAGCGCCGCTCAATCCTGCGTCAATGATATGGTACGTCGCCTCTTTCGTTTTGCTTTCTCCTTTCGGGTTTGTGTCCTGAGAGTAGCATCTATCAGAAGCATCAGCCGCAAACAACGTGGCTCGGGGCGTCCTTCATCGTAACCAGAGCCGGCACGACCACGACATCGGGATTGCTTCCTCTTCTCGGAAACGCAATCACTCTGGGTCGCAAACACAGGTATACTCGCGTACCCTCAGGCACTTCGTCCTCGGGAACTCGAGGAACTTCCATGTGCTCCCGCACGAACAAGTCACCGATTCTTGGGAACATGGACCAATACTTCCACGAACCTTGCTCCATTCTCAATCGCAGCTCGAGGACTTCCAGGAACGCTTGGGTCACGTAGTTTTGCCACGCCTTGTAATGTTCTGCGCGACTCTTGAAGTCAGCTACCGCTGCAGTGCCGCTACCCTGCCCCAATTGGATCGCCGATTCATCCGCGCAGAGGCTGCGAATGATCAGGAACAGTTCTTGCTGGAGGCGATTGGCGTGGGTCGGCAAGGTAGGTTTGATAACTTTCTCCATGTATTGCACGTCCTGGAAGATTTTGAAGTCCTCAAAAATTTCAGGATGTTCTACAGGACATATCTGTCAGTTCACGAATTGGAGCTCCTCGGGGACTCGACTTACTTTCGCGCAATATGTTGAACATGTCTTTTTGCCCTCCAGCCAGTGTATCCTTGATGACATCGCCGAAGCCATTCAGAACCCAGTCATGGATTGCCGCAACCCCAAATGTTTGGAGGACGGCGGGAAGTGTTGCACTTGACCCATCACACACAGTCTCGACGAGATGGCCTTTATGAGTAGTCCAATCTTCGTAATTGAACATCAACTTACTCAAATTTGCGGCCCCATTCGTCATTTTCATGGAAGTCAACACCGCGGCCGGGTGCGCCTTGAGAAAGGAGTCGATGCCTTGTCCGATTTTCAGCAGACTCTTCTGGAGGGTATATTTTATCTCCCCAGGGTCCGGCAAGGGGTAATATGCACCAGTACCATTGTACTTCATGGAGCGCAAGCTGCTCATGAATCGCGCCTCTTCTGGACTGAGTTCCCACGTGGTAATCCCTTGTGGTGATGCTGGAACATCGTTGACTTTGAAGGATTGTTGCTGATCGGCTGCAGAATTTCCCTGGGCAAGGTTGCCAGTCGAAATCGTGGCGTCGGGTTGCTGATCGGGGACAGGTGCAGGTACAGTCGGAGCTTGTCCTGTTGAGACATCGAGGCTCAACTTTTGAGGTTGTTGACGATTCTTGGCCACTTTCGCTGCGACGCTTTTGCCATTGGGGACCAATTTATCTGCACGCCGACCACGACCCGTCGGATACTCTTCTAAAGATGGCGTGTATTGAGAACCGCTGTCTGATTTCGCATCGTCTGGATGATCATCTTCGCCGGCTTGGTGAGCACGCTTGCCATCCGACACCATATCGTTCGTTTCCTGGTCGCGACTTGTTTCCTGGTCGCGACTTGTTTCCTGGTCGCGACTTGTTTCCTGGTCGCGACTTGTTTCCTGGTCGCGACTTGTTTCCTGGTCGCGACTTGTTGCTGACTCTCCGAAAGCTGGCTCTTGTTGATCGTTGTCGGAAGAGTCTTCGATCCCTGGACTTCCTCGCTGGTCTGATAGCAATCGTTTGCCTGATCGGGATTTGAACTTGAGTTTCGTGATTTTTCGACCTGGTACAAACAAGTGCTTGTACTCTGACCAGTTTGAGATGAGCTTTGGTCGAGAGGCTCCAGTGCCAGCTATGTGGACCATTCGCTTCAGCTGTACTTCCAGTTCGGCCTGAGTGATGTTTCTGGTCTCGCTGGCTTCATTGAAGTTGTTGACGATGTCGGCTCTGGCTTTGCCCATGGTTGTATAGGTTTTGCCCACATTCCCGATAACTGTGTACAGCAGCTGGTTGTCTGTTTCACCCCACGGAAGGGGCGCTGCCTGCTTGGGCATGGCTGATCAGCTACTTTTCTCGGGTTGCGACAGAGGCGAAGTGGCTGGGAGAAAGATGTGGCCTGAAAGCTAGTTGTAAGGGAGAAAAGGAGCTTGAGACGATCGGTCGAGTATTAACTGGAAGACATGGGAAGGAAGGGGCGAGGAGGAGATTTTGCAGAAGAAGTCGGTACACAGGTCGACTTTTTCCACTTCAATTCATCACTTGAACAATAGGGCAACAGGACAATAGACGAATAGGACAACTGAATGGGACTCTGCACAATGGTGAGTTGTGTCTATTCACGCGCTGACTATTGTCCGGCAGAATCTCTCGAGACTCAATCTTTTCCCTCCTCCCATTCACAGCAAGACCTTCGATATGGCCTCACCGCCCTCGCATGCCAGGCCAGATGCCCTCACCTCACTTCCACATCGTCATCCCTCATTGTCAGTTCGATCTCAACCTCGGGTGCCGTCTCACAAGGACGGAAGTCACCATACCGCCTGTTTGCAGCCTTGATTATTCCAGACACAAATAGGCCTGTTGAACGCCTCTACAGGTACGTCTGGTAGCTTGTCGTCAATGACTTCTCTCCCACATTCAAGTCTCAAGTCCCACTTTCGGAGCTCTTTCTTTGCCACAGCTCAGTCGCTAATTCGCACATAGACAAAGGTCACCTGATCATCGCAGTCCTGCTTGATTGATACTCAACTCTCACGAATATTCATCAACATGTCCATGCCACCTAGCCGCGAGCTACGCTACCGGACCAGGCTCAGGATGCAGGAGCTCAGTGCCGGTGGCGAGGATCATGCCGAGACGCCCCAAGAATCGGTTGAGCTGATAGCCGCTATTGACCCTGGAACTGATTACACTAAATGCGCATTCAGAGTCGTTCGAAAGGCCAGGGAAGGAACGCAGCCGGGCACGAACGCGCCTGGCTCTGCTGGTATCCTCAAGACAGTCACTTGGCCCGACGCCAAGGAATATGTGAAGACCCAGGTCTCATATACGAAGGATGCTGGCTTCAACAGTTATACCTTTCGATGGGGCTACGAAGTCGACCGAGCTCTGAGGTACAGACAGATTGAGGTTGGCGACATCATTCGATGCTTCAAACCAGCCGTGTTTGGCCAAGACGTTGACCGAAACGAAAGCGCACGAGAACAGATTTCAAAGCTTGATGTCACCGCGCGGGAAGAGACACTGGCTCACCGACTCAAGCAATATGGTCAAGAAGCTGACAACACCAAAGTCACTGATATCGACTTCTTCGTCATGTTCCTACGTCCCGTCTACTGGTATCTCCTGAGAACCGTCGCGGAAGATCATTTCGAATTGGGAATCCCTATCTACATGAGTGAGCTCGCACAGTACCGACACTGAAAGCCATCACCAAACTTACACATTCGAGTTGCGATACCTCTCCCAGCAGCATCAAGTCCAGGACAGATTGCGCGAGTCATCGCAGCAGCGGAGGCTGCTGGAATTCCCGAGCCAATCCCGGTGGCTGAGCCCATGTCCGTACTTGCGTACCAATTGCGAACCGATCCACACGAGATCTTCATTGGGAAGGTTATCCTTGTCGTCGATATCGGTGCAGGTTCTGCTGACATTCAAGCATGGCTTGTCGTGGGAACGAATCCTCTCAGAGTCAAGCAGGTCAGCAAATCACGAACTGAGTGGATTGGTGGGAGGATTCTGAATCAAGAATGTATCCGGTTTATTCTGCAGAACGTTTCCCAGCTGCGGTGGATCCTTAGCATACCCGGACATGGTGAGCAGCTGAAGCTACAGAGAATGCTTCTTTACGTCATCGAGGAGGATTTTGAGGAAGAGAAAAAACAATTCAATGGCAGCCAAGACGTGCTTCTCGTGCTCAAGAATCTTCCCTACGACCAATTTCACACGCTTAGCAGTGAGACGATCGGGCTCACCTCCGGAAACCTCCAGAGCATCTGGAAGTCGACTATTGAAGTCGTGCGTTCAGCAATCCACGCCGCCATCGAAGAAGCTAGGAGTGTCGATCAAATCGTGATGTGTGGGGGAAGCAGCTTAAATCCGTACCTTCGCAAGTCAGTACAAGAGCAATTCCATCCCACTCCAGTCAGACTGCCGACTATTCAATCTGGAGGCTCTAGGACTGTTGCCATGGGTGCGGTCCTCCTGCTCGAGGACAAAGCCTTGGTCAAAGAGAGGATTGTTCGCCATGGATTCTGCGTGGCCTGGTGGAAGCCACTTTCTGAACTACCCGGGCAATGGATTCCAGAGGAATGCGTGGAAGAGAACAGAGTAGACGGAATCAACCGCGCTCTTGTGTCCAAATTCTTCTTCGCGGCCGGAGTTTCCGTGCCAGTGGAGTATGAGGCGCCACGCGTTCGTGGTTACAGGCAGTTGGCGTTGCGGTCTTTGGAGGACATCGGGTCCGCCCCAGGCTGGAAGATCCAGGAAAAGTTGTACTACTGCGCGGAGAATTGTCTCGATGATCTTGCCGTTGAGGACAAAGCCAACAAGATCTTCGAGATGCCAATCTCCCTGGAGTACGCGATTCCTTACAGCAGCGCAGCAGACGCCTGGGAAATCCAAGAGAACGGCAACAATGATTTCTACGAGGTTGAATATGAAGTTGCGCTCTACTTGGACGGCGACCGAATGAGGTTCCAGATCTTGATTCCGAGGCTGGGTGCCTTCGATACGGCAGACCGTGACCCGGCCACAGACGTTCGCCTTGAGGTGAAGTTCAACACGGCAGGAGTCTTTGACCTTGTCAATCGTGCATGAGGAGGGACTCAGTCATTGCTGGGTTGGATGGCAAGCAAGTCAGTTGGACAGATGACTCATGCTCGGAACAACATCGGCGGGTTTACGAACTTTACCGCAACGTCAACCGTGGATGAGGAGGAGCTGTGCTCTGTGCAATGGCTGAAGGAGAAGGAGACCCGTTCCGATGAGACTCCCATGTACTCACCGCGGGGACCAAAGATGCAACGTGGAGATACGGGCTCACAATCTGCATAGGACAGAAATGCTATTGAACATCTCCTCTTTCTTCAATCAACTTCATCCTAAAACTCTTTCCTTCCTCAACATAGAATTGAATTGCTCTTACGACTATGCTAGGATATGAAATAGACCTTAGATTGAGATCCTACAGGTGACGTCCGCAGCAAGGCAACAACGTCAAGATCCACGTCGTGAACAAGAACAAACCGTGCAAAACGCAGTATGCAGAATGTAGGATGTAGGGTGATGACGCGGTTGCAGTATTATTTATGGACGATGGATAACGACAAATCGAGATATCTGACCATACAGCTAATGTAAATAGTATATAGTAGTGAGGAACTGGCTTTGTTCTAACATGTACAAAAGAAAAACCTCCCTCCGAGGAGGTTAACCAAACAAACCCGCCCAACGGTCCGGTCGATCAATCATCCTCATCCTCATACACAACGCCGGGATGCGCATCGCCGTCCTCCTCCTCACCTCCCGTGCCGTCGCCGAACGGAGTCGGGGAAGACGACGACGCGCTTGATGTAGTTGTCGCTGGGGGTGTAGATGCCTCGTTGTCATCGTTGTCTTCGTCGTCACTTCCAGGGGTAGGCGCCGGTGAAGGGGTCGAATCATCCTCCTCGTCGTTGTCATCATCGCCATTGATTGGTGTTGGGGCAGAAGGGAGTGGCGTGGGCTCGTCTGCGTCTGCCGAGGTTGATGTGGTTGTGGATGTGGATGCGGAGGTGGAGGTGGTGCTGGAAGTTGTGTCTGGGGTGATGATTGCGGGGGGCGCAAGTTGGACTGGCGTCGTGGTGGTCGTGGTGGTCGTGGCGCCGGTGGTTGTTATTTCCGCTACATCGCTTGTGGTGGTCGTGGCGGCCGAAGCGCCCAGGTCTGATGAGGAGGTGGTCGCATCTGCAAGATCATCCGAGTCGGCCGAGGTCGTTGTCGCGTACACTGGTGTTGTGGTCGAGCTTACGACATCTGCGGAGCTTGTTGAGGTTTCTGCATCGTCAAGGGCAGCTGCAGACGTCGTGGTCGCATACACGGGGCTTGTCGTAGAGCTTGTGGTATCTGCGGAACTCGTGGTCGATCCTGAGGCATCCTCATCGTCAAGTTCTGCCGATGTTGTAGTCGCGTACACGGCGCTCGTTGTAGAGCTTGTGGCATCTACGGAGCTGGTCGTGGTCACTGCATCTTCCTCATCATCAAGGGCTGTGGATGTCGTGGTCGCGAAGGCTGTGCTAGTGGTAGAGCTTGCAACGTCAGATGTAGTGAGGCTTATAGTAGTTGATGCCGATTCGTCGTCGACAGCCGGAGAAGATGTCGTTGTAGCAACTGAGTCAGATGACGTGGTCGAGGTCGGCTCCGCAACACCGTCAGCTGCTTCTGTGGTTGTGCTAGTAGCTTGAGTGGTTGTCGTGGCATCCTCGCTGGCAGTGGTTATATACGCGGAGGACGTCGTCGAGCTGTCGATTACAGAATCTTCTAGTGCCGGTGACGTCGTGGTAGATGGCAAAGAAACCTCTGTTGTGGTAGTTGTCAAGAAAGTCGAGCTGCTGGAAGTAGAGTCGGCAGGCACATCGGCCAGGCTAGCAGATGTGGTCGTGGACGAGCTAGGAGACGTTGGAGCGCTAACACTAGTGGAAGACGTGGTTGTGGCTCCTGAATCATCAGACGAAGATGTACTAGACGTTGCTGAAGGATCAGCGATATCTGCGGCCGCCGGTGTTGTAGATGATGTCGGGTCGGATGATGTGGTGGTAGGATCAGCAACGACATCAGCTGGACCAGCTGACGTTGTAGTGGCGAAGCTGGATGAGCTGGTAGTGGAAGCGTCGCTGGTGTCACTGAAGGACGTGGTGGTAGCTGCCGAGTCATCAGATGAGGACGTGGTGGATGTCGCTGATGCTGTAGACGACGTGGTAGAAGTAGGATCAGCGGCGTCCTCGATTGAATCAGCTGAAGTCGTAGAAGCGAACGAACTAGTTGTAGAAGCGTCGGTTGCATCACTGGAAGACGTCGTAGCTACTAATTCAACTGATGATGAAGTTGTCGATGGAGCTGCTTCATCGGCGACTGCTGATGTCGTGGAGGTTACAGAGTCCGACGTGCTCGTTGAAGAATGTGCCAAGTCACTCGTTGTAGTTTCAGGGAAATCCGAGGTGGTGCTCGAGGTGGAGCCTGAGGAGGTCGTGCTAGATAGAACGTCATCCTTGACTGGCGCCGTCGTGGTGGAACTTGATGTGGTGATTGAGTCGGCAGAGGACAACGTAGTGGATGGAGCAAAATCAAATGTTGTAGTGCTCGTCGCAGAGGTCGAGGAACCCGTCGAGTGATCATCTTGAGACACGATTCCAGCCAGCAGAGTCAAGGTCAAACCATCCGTAGGCACAAGGTTGGCGATGCTCAGGTAAGGGAAGGCCATTTGAGTCATAAACGTCGAGTAACCTCCCACGGAGCATTGTAGCTGCGGGAGCCCTGTGCCGGCTGCTGAGCAGGACAATGAACAAGATGCCGGAGAAATTCCGAGACCGTCGACAGTGCTCTGAGGTGAGAACAAGAACGATACAGCATTCTGGCCTGGTTGAGGACTGCCAGCGATGTTGCCTGATGCGACTTCTATGAGTCGCCCTTGTGCATCGAAGGTGAACAAAGCAGGCGTGCCCGAGGAGAAGCCCAGATAGTCGTAAGGATAGGCTGGGCTGCCGCTTGGGACAGAAATGGCAGCTTGCCCGTCAGGGATGCCGCTACTTCCCGAACTGAGAAGTGAGAAGGTCGGGTTCGCTCCGACACTGCAAGGCGTGCCGTCAGTGGTGGTAGCCGCAGGGATAGTAGAGCTAGTTGCGGGCAGATTCAATGGGCCAGCCGACGTGGAAGTTATGACTGCTGGGCTCGATGTTGTCAAGGGGCCAGCTCCATCCGTGGCAGGGGCGTGAGAAGACGTCGATGACAGAGATGGGAGCGTTGTCGAGCTAGGGAAGCCAGTTTCTTCAGAGGGATCGCTAGGCGGCGTGGTAGTTGGGACTGGGGGGAATTCAACGTCAGCGGGACTAGAGACTGTAGTTGTCGAAGTGTCAACCACAGCGCTGTTGCCTATGGGTGAGGAGCTGCTCGTCGTGGTGGTGAGTGTGATTGTGGTCGTGCTCGAAGGACCCGGGAGACCGACGCCATCTGCTGGAGTCGTTGTCGAGGCCGGAGTTCCATCATCCTGTCCCGGGAGACTACTGCCTGAAGACGCGCTCGTGGTTGCAGCTGCACCTGATGTCGTTGGCGGTGGCGGCGCTGCTCCAGCTGGGCTTGTCGATGTCGAGGACCCTGACGAGCCAGCGTCCTCTGCTGGAGAACCCGAGGCGCTTGTGGATGAGACTACACTTGATGTTGTTGCAACCGGTGATACCACAGTGGCAGATGTCGTGGTTGAGCCAGTCAAAGATGAAGAGACGGTGTCGATCTGTGTCTGAGCAAGCGCGACTGGAGAGCAGCCGTCAGGCACCACTCCGTCCCAGTAAGCGACAAGGGTCGTGTTGGCGACGGTACAAAACTGAGCAGTTCCAAAGGCAACGCTGCTTGTTGCTGCGTCTATCGTCCAGCCAGCGAAGAAAGAAGGTGCGTATGTTCCGTCATCGCTGGTCTTACGGACAGGTGAGTCCACGCTGAGGCTGTCAAATCCCACGTAGCCAGATGCGCCGCTGAACCCAAGGACTTGTGTTACCTCGTCGAGGGTAAGCGCCCACGCCAGACTTGGGTCCGTGACGGCAATGGCCTCGGTTCCAGAGAATCCGATATATCCAGTCGTGGTCTGGCGTCTGTGGTATCTCCTCTGGCCAAGGTTCAAGCCTAGAGAAATGAAGAAGCTGCCGTCTCCGGAGACTCGAGCAGGGGCGGGGTCGGGGATGCATGTGGAGGGGCTCCCAGCTGGAGGACTTGTCGTATCTGGTGCAGCTGTTGTGCTAGATGTCGCATACGGTCCTGGCCGGCTAGTTGCCGGTGAGTGTCCGTCAGGCTGCCCAGATGTTGTGCTCGATGGCCCATATGGTCCGGAATCGCTTGTTGAAGGTGAGTCCTGGCTAGGCCGGTCAGAAGTTGACGAGGGCAAGGGTAGGTCAGTTGGGTTGGAACTGGCAGGCTCTGATACAGTGCTTCCCTCGTGAGAACGTGTCGGATGACTTGATGTAGATTCGGTGATGGGCACGGCAGGGCTCGAAGAAGTTGACGACCGATGGTGTGAGCTTCTGCCGGGTCTCGAGCTCGTTGTCGCAATGATGTGAGAGTGGGATGTCGTGCTTCGTACAAACGTCGACGATCCTTTACTGCTCCATTCGCCGGTGTGCTCGCCCCAATCTTCCCAGGTAGCATGACCGTTTCCTGGTTGCCCAGCATGACCGCCGACATCCCCAGGTCGGTCACCGTTGTTCCCTCCGTGACCTCCAGTGTGGTCGTTACCGGATCCCGAACCACCATCGTGGTCACTGCCGGCTCCTGAGCCTCCATTGTGATCACCATTGTTCCCTGATGGGCCACCAGGCTGACCACTGCCAGGATGGCCTTTACCACCTGAGGATCCTCCGTTTTGATTGCCTCCGGCTTTTCCCCAGTGATTGTCACCGGAGCCGTTCTGGCCGCCATGGTCTCCATGCCAATCGTTCCAGTCTCCCCCGTGCGGGACGGCAGGATCCCAGCTTTGGCCCTTGTCATTACAGAAATCGGTAGGATAAGGACAGACTGTGACAGTTCGAGTTTGCTTGACCCTCACGGTCACGTCGGCATTGGTGAAAGCATTAGCGACGGCGAGCGAAGCCAGAAGAGCTACAGGCGTTAACATGTTGGCGAAAGAGTGATTAGAAAGTTTTAAAGAATGGACGGCACAAAGTGCCAAATGCCGAAGCGTTGACGCAGAACGAGTGAGTCGATAGCAAAGAATGAAGGACAAACAAGGAGAGGACTCAGGATGAGGGAGAGAGGAGAGTACTCACTCGCTTGGAACACCTACATACGTATATTGCTCTCGGATACTCCTGAGCCCGCGCCGCAAGCACGCATTCATTCCATGGCTTGCGCAAAAAGCCTCGAAGGCTTCATCGCAGACGCTGCGAAGTCCATATCAACGTCGTCAGGCCGAAAACGGTATGGTGGACAACCCAAAGCGCCGTCTCGTTGCTCACACGTGCGTCTGGGCCTCAGCGGCCTGGGCCTTTGCGGGCTTCGTCGAGGCAGGGGTCGTCTCAGAAGAGAAATTTGACCAAGCGAAAGGCCGAGCAGAGTTCAGGGATACGATCAGTATACCCAAGCCTCATACTGGATCCAGCTAGCTGCCGAGATAGCGCTGCATCGGACGACCGAAAGGGTAACGGGGCTGCCAAGAGGCCCCCGATAGAGCAACAATGTGGCGTTCGGCCCCTGGAGCGCGCTTTTGCGGTGGCGACTGGTGGCTGAGCTCCCTGATCCCTGACTTGGTCCATCTGGCCGCCTTACCACGAAGAAACTTCCACTACATCACGCACTATCGATGTGGACGGCGAGGCTGACAGCTGTGACACTGGCCCACGATTCAGCCAGCCCTTTGACCTCAGGAAAGGGTGCTCCGGCTTCGCCGACAAAAGAGGGAGCAGAGTACACACTGTGAGGTGGGGTTAGGCCTCCGTGCTCGCGAGATATCGTCTCGATCAAGGCTACGCTGCTTGTCACAGGACCGGTGTTCGGCGGTGCGGCAAAAACCGCCTGGCGCGGGCCAGCATAACGGACAAAGTCGAAGCGTCATATGTGCTAGACTGTGCGCAATATTCGTGTACCAGGAAAGTCGCCATCTGCAAGCCGTGGAATTTGTGGATTTTTGCCGAATTCTGACGAGCCCAGCTGCCACTCGCCGAGCTTCGCTTCAGTTAGGGTACATCGGAGTGCGGAACGGGAGAAGTCCTGGTCTTTCATACATTAATGCGGCAGTTCCCCATGGACTGGACCCATCCGAGGAGATGCCGCTGTGCCGGAGCCTTGCTAATGATCCTGCATGAGAAGCATCCCTTAGGAACCATCCGATATCAACCCTTTATTTTTTACAAATTGTCTCCTATATCATGTCGGGCCAAACGAAGCTAGATGGCGCCGCGAATTCGTTCGAGAGAATCGCAGGTCCAAAAAGCGATGCACAATGAGCGACAGTTTCCCACACACTGGAGGATACGACCATGCAGAACACCAAGATCAAAAGGCAGACCTCTGTAGAGGGGGATCTTAGGGAGGCCGAAGGGCAAGATATGACTCTCGCCGACACTGCTGAGCTGAGGGTTTGCTCAGAGTGGAAAAACGGGTCATTGGGTTGCATGGCTGTTGCGGTTGTCGGAGTTCCGTCGCTCAGTTTCTGTGGACCCTCGTCCGGTAAATCTTTTCCTACTTTGAGCTCGTCGTTTTTCGACTTGAGTTCACTCTGTAAGGTTTGCACGAGCTCTCTGAGCTCTTGAATTTCGTTCATAGCCAAATCGACTCTCTTTTGAAGCACAAGCATTGGTGACTTTGCAGAGTACGGGGCTTCTGGTGGAGGGGTGCATGGCGAAAGAGTAGCTCGTCGGCATGGGGAGTCTGGAATATCGGCTCGGAGCTTGAGCGGCGAAAGTGGATGTCTGCGTGCAATGGGAGACTTGCTGCTGAATTCCGGCCTCATTCGCCATATGGAAAGAGGCGTAGGTGGTCCTGAAGCACTCGGAATATCAAGGGGCGATGTCGGCGAGAGCGCCAGTGTCCTGATCTGGCGGGGCCCTACTGGTGTTCCGCAATGAGCGATGCTGCTGTTCAGCGGGGTTTCGTACTCCCCATCACATTTCCATTTGATCGACCCAAAGGTTGCGCGAAGGACTTTCATCAGAACTTCTTCAGTACCGGCAGCGGTATCGATCGACAGCGTCAATGAAGGCATTGGAGATATAGGCGGTGTCGTGCTGTTCTTCAAGAGTTGCCTTAACGCAATCTTGATGACTGGTAGCAGGTACGTTGAGCCCCACTCCTCGATTGCCTCAATCCAGCCTTGAAATTCCCTGAACCCATCAGTCTCTTCGAGATTGAATCGCGAGAGCTCTGACATACAATAGCGCCCATTTGCGTCAACGCTGTGATAGTTGATGAGAGCAGCTGAGTTGTCGATAGCGCAAGAGAATGATATTGGTCGTTCGAACACTGGGCGAGAGCCGCCGCATCTTCTGAACAGAAGTTGCTGTGCTCGAATGCAATGAGCGCCGGCGATTGCGCACTGGTTTTTGGCGGTTTGTACTGCATCTTCGGACGTAGTATCCATTCGCTCAAAGACCAGGAAGGGACAATAAGTAGTTGTGCCAGGAGAAACGGAGCCTGATTCGAAGTCGACGATAGTTCCCGAGGCTGCTGTGCAATGCGGCAAAACAGATAGTTCTCTTTCGTTGAATGCACCTGTGCTGAAGCCAGTCAGGAGGTTCGGTCGAGGAACAGGCAACTCAAACAAGCTCTCTTGAGCTTTGACTGCTCGTGGTGGCAGTGCCTCTCGATTCAGCTTCGGCGCTTGGCATCGGTGTAGGCCACGATTGAGTACAATTGGTGGGAGGGCGTCGGGGGGAAAGACAATTGACGAGCCGAATCCTCTACCATCTACCAGGTTCCGGCGCCATTGTCTTTCTTGACTGTCGAATCGATCTATTTTCTGTAGACACGGCTTGAGTCTATCGGAAAACTGGCGGGACAGTTCGGAAAGCTGGATACCCTCGGTAAGGACAATGCGAAACGCACTGAGGACAACTGTTCGAAAGTCGGACCACTGAAGGTGACTGCCGTCAAGAGCTCTCAACAGGGACACTGTGGTATCGGGAAGTGGGCTTGAAGTCTCCATATCTGGGTAAGAGCAAAGGAGCTCGGTTCTGACGAACGAAACCGAGTCGTGATACGTGGATTGACCCCGTCTTGTGCCGCAAGTCCACACGTGCTCGTAGCAGTCAACCCAGCAAGATGGAACTCAGACAGTGTGAGCCTGGAGAAACGAGAAACATCGCAGGATATTTCCTGGAGTAATATGTCCACCGCACGTGTCTAGCGGCTCATGTTGTGATGGCACGTTGGCGGCTATGCAAGGAACACACCACCCAAGCTAAGGTACTGTACCAGCTCTCAAACAGTGCTAAAGGGCAGTCGATGCCCCTGGTGTCTCCTGCATTATTGCCTATCGCGCGCTTTTGACGGCTTGAAGCCCTTGTGCATTGAGAAATTCGTGCCAAGACACGGGATGCCAGAGCGTGGCTTGAATGCCTCTTGCTTGGGGTGCACTGCCATGACAGTCACCGAGCGCGTAGATGGCCTGTCAGATCAGAGGAAGTCTCGCGCCAACTTTGATTCAAAGGGTCATGCAAAGGCCGGCAACAAGACGAGGGCGCCTGACAACAGAAATTCGATGAGTGGTCCTGAAACGTGCGTGCGCTGGCGGGCGGCTAGCACAGGGGCAAGCGGTTAGAGAGTCCTAGAGCGTAGCGGGGGGGGGGGGCAATCTACAGCGGAAGAGGTTAAGACCAGCAAGGACGTGCTTGAGGGAGTTTAGCAGAAGCCGAGCCCATTGATGGGAGAGAAGAGTATAGTATGAGTATTTGCAGGCTGGTGAATTGAAGATCTCACACGAGAAGCAAATGCGCAGTTGAAGAGGCGATGATACAGCCAATCAAGAACGACAGCAAGACCCAACCAGGGAAATCTTTGCCGACAGAGGCTAAACCCGAAACAGCTCCTGCGCCTACGAGTGACTCGTCAGTCAGCTTACCTAATCGTCTCATCCAACATGTGGTCGGTGTGTGGGTGACATGGTGCATTCGCCATATTATATCATCTTAGCATCTCGAAAAGCTCACTCGCACTCCCACCTAACTCCATGCTATGTACGAGGATGATGACATTGCCGTTAGGGAACTAGTTTCTCACGTCCGCAGTGGGCGATGTTGACTATAACCTCCAACACGCGGCCGAACACTTACACGATCTCATGATGACGTGGCAATCATCCCAAATGGATGTGGCGAAACTCCATTCCCTCTGCCTATCAGGCCAAGCGCATTCGTGTCAGCCTCAGGCCTTTGTGTTCACGGTCGACAAAGGCGCCCGCCATGTCCGTGTGTAGGTCAGATATAAAAAGTCATGGCTCTGGAAAACCTGCGCCTGCTATATGACAGAATACCCAAAGACACCATCACTCCTTTGCTCCGTTCAGAATTCAAATTGAGACATCATGGGAGATGCGACAGAGCTCAGAAAGCCCCTGAAGATAGCAATCATTGGAGGGGGGATCGGCGGACTAAGTCTTCTCTTAGGTATACTGAAGCACGGCGATCCACGGGTGATACAGCCACACCTGTACGAAGCTGCCCATGCCTTTGCCGAGATTGGTGCAGGTGTGGGCTTCCTGCCCAACGCGGTACGAGCAATGTATGCCGTTGATCCGAAACTCCATGAAGCATATGGTCGAATTGCAGATGAAGCACCTCAAGCAGATGTCAACGGCCAGAAGAAGTATTTGTTCAGCAAGGTCGCCATGGGTATGGATGGAAGAGGAAGCAATACGTCCAAGGCATTTGACGAGATTTGCGCGATATACAATGACAACAAGCTGCGAAATGTTCACAGAGCGGTGTTCCTGGATGAGATGGTCAAGCTCTTGCCTGGCGGCTTCGAGGGTGGTCTAGTCAGCTTCAAGAAGAGATGTACGGACATCAAAGTTCATGGAGACGGAGTGACGGTTGTCTTTGCGGACGGCACGACAGAAATCGTTGACGCCGCCATCGGCTGTGATGGCGTCAAGTCGGTGGTGCGAAACATCCTCCATGAAGGGCAGGAGAAATACGAGCCACAATTCACTGGAAAATACGCCTATCGAGGCCTCGTTCCGGTTGAAGATGCTATTGAGGCACTGGGAGAAGCCGCTACCTTGGATCACATCGTGACACTTGGATACGGCGGCCACCTCGTCACATTCGTGATCAACCAAGGGAAAACGCTCAACGTCGTCGCATTTCAAGGTCGATCCGACTGGAATCACGGCAGTAATTGGGTGGTACCAGCCACCGTGGAAGACGCACTGGAGGATTTCAGAGACTGGAGTGAACCCATCAAAAAGCTTCTTTCTCTGCTCCAAAAACCCGACAAATGGGGATTGTTCGATCTTCCGCCCCTCAAGACCTATGTCAAGGACGGCCGAATATGCCTACTAGGTGATTGTGCACATGCATCTACTCCTCACCAGGGCGCAGGAGCGGGCATGGCGATCGAGGACGCTGCGGTTCTCAGTCGACTACTCGGAGAGATCAGGACACCTGATCCGGCACAACTCACAAGAGCCTTTGTCGCCTATGATACTGTGCGGAGAGAACGAACGCAAAAGGTTGTGTCCACGAGTCGGAGCCGAGGACTCCTTTACGATTTTGAACTTCCTGGAGTGGGTGACGATCTGGAGAAGATTCGAAACACGTTATCGACACAATGGGACTGGATATGGGATTTGGATATCGATGCGCATTGCCAGGAGGCTATCGGGATCATGCATCAGGCACATATCGCCGTGAGCGGCTCTCCATAATACCATCGGCAGGGACTCAAAGGCGGATTGTGACAGCACCATATTCCTGCTTCACGTTCTTCTCTGCCTCATCTATTTCTTTCCGCTGCCCAAGTTCTCTTGAACGGTGCCTCCAACTGCGCCCTTGTCCGTGAATTGCTTGCCGATAGCGCCCTGCGACGAGAATGGACCGCCGACCGCCTCACCAACGCTGCCGATTGATCCTTCAGCTACATTCGTTGTCAGCGTTGAAGCCCTCATGAAGTTTATCCTAACTCACGTTGGAACTGCTTGCCAATGGCACCGTCCTTGTCGAAGATGGGTTTCTGGTCTCCTTGAATTTGTTCGGCAGCTGACAATGGTAAGTGTAGTGCTCATAGTGGTCAGAAGGGACAACTCGTCATACCGGATTGTGCGGTGCCACCTGCAATCACACGATGTTAGTGGCAGCCTGTAGACGCGGGACAAGTGAGAGGTCGAACACGTACCAACCGATCCCTTATCCGTGAACTCCTTTCCCACAGCACCTGCGACCCTCTGTAAGCTTCGGCATGGCGGTTCGAGAGGAGCCACTTACCTTTGCTGCTGAAAGGACCGCCAACCTTCTCCCCGACCTGACCAACATTGCCCTCCGGCTGGAATTGAGAGCCCACGGAACCCTTGTTCGCATCGAGCGAGGATTTGTCTTGGTCAGCCATTCTGGCGAAGTATGCGGAGAACGGTCGTGAGGTCTGCGATGTGATCAATCGTTGAGCCTGCTTTGTCTGGCGAGTAAGACGATTCATAATTGATTTAGAATAGGCTCGAAGTTCTTTTAGGGAAAGGATGAAGCGACGTTTGAAACCGAGAGGACTTTAAATGACACACCTACAGAATTAGAGGTCAGTTCCAATTTACTGCACGACATCACGTCAAGGATCCAGCTTCCGCAGCATCATCCTGACGTCAACGATTCAAGCTGGCACGAGCGTCGCGGGGGCAATACCTTTTCTGTATTGAGGACCTCTTATTACGAATATTGAGATTCTACAGTGTGGCTTTTGTGTGTTGGTTACTGATTTCTGGGGTAGAAGTTCAAAGGAGATGGAATTCGAGGTCAATTGTACTCGCAGTCGCACCAATTGTCGATTGTACGTCACTTCTACTTCCCCGAACCTGGCGGGGGACTGGATCGTGGAGATCAATTTAGTGGATTCTACTATCCGAGCACGCCATGGCGTGCAATGTCCAGAAGAATTCGCCTTATTAGAGCAGTGCTTCATAACACGTAAACCGATTGGTTTTGCTCGTCATGTTGGCGAAGGCTGATCTCGTGGGTGACGTACGGCGCGCGTCTAGATGCGGGGAAGTTGTAAAGGGTTCAAACAGTCCAAACATGCCCAGAAGCACCTCCTCTTTTCTGACTGAATGCCGTTTCCTGTCTCCCTGATTTAGCCCTGGAAATGCCCTAGATTATGCTGTGAATGTGGTTCCATGGAAGCTGTCGCCTTCCTTTAGGGTGTTGTGAAGAGGAATAAGTATTGACGTCTGTGGCTGCACGATGCACCGCGGAAAGATTGGACCAGCTCTCATGCCTGCAGGCACGACGGATGCCTGCATGTCGACTCGTCCGTGTTTATTGTCTCCTTTTCCATTTCTTCAACTGCTCCCGCTGCATCGCAAAGGTTTCACTCGACCGAGTGGAGGGTTTGGACTTTCTTTGGGTTTTTGGATCTCGCTTAGAACGTTCCATTGTTAACTTTGCTTCTTGGCCCTCGAGAGTGAATTGCTTCCGGCGACATGTTACTTGAGCTTTACAGATTCAGTATTCCGATCCGTATCTTCAAATGATGCGCTTGCAAGAGGTCCTTGGTTGAAAAGAACGTCCGCAAAGAAGTCTTGAGTTCGCACGCCCGCCTTCATGGCGTCAACACCATCCTCCACGAGCCGAATCAACGGCATGGCGATCGAGAATGCCTTCCCGACTCCTCCGACCGGTGACACCGCGCCTGAAAAAGCCTTTCGCCTCAAAGGCCGGGTGTCTCCAGTTCCTCACAGGTTTCTTCCATTACAACGGGCACAGTCTACTCCACCAGAGCTTACACACTCAAATCAGTTTAGCATCCTGACGAAAGGATCTCAGGGCCTGTCAGATCTGGCAAGTCTGGAACATTCTTGGAGCAGGCTTGGGTTGTCTAAGAAGAAAAGCCAATACTACGACAACGCCTTCGCTTATCGTGAACCGAATAATACTGCGAAAGAACGAGTGGCGAAGGACTCGGTTATCCTGGCTGAGGTCAAGCTGAACTGCTGTGTAAGATGGGACGTCTGAGCTTCCGAGTGTCACTAATCACCAGCGCAGGTCGAATCAGAAAAGGAATTCCTCATTGATCTGTCCTTCCGTCTTTCTGAAATCTACCAGCGCCCCCCATCCTGCATCATGGCAATGGTGACCACAGACGTTCAGATGCTCCTGGGCGGGAATTCGGAACCAGCATACCATCTTACAATTACAGCTCTGCCCTCCGAGATAGCAGCTACCAAGAATAAGAGGAGTACACATCTGATACAGGATTTTGTCCAAGATACTCTTCAAATCCCACCAAAGCGTGGGGTCCTTCGGTTCGATGCGGTGTCGGAGGAAAACCTGGCGACAAACGGAGTGACCGCTCTACAAGAGATCGAGCAGCTTGAGAGGCAGTCATCCGATGAAGATGGCATGTTGCGAGCATTGAGTCGCCAGAGAAGTCGAAGGAGCAAGAAGTCCGGTGTTCCAGTTTTCACCGAGCGTTTTCGAGTCAGTCTGCCTTCGATCAGATCCACTACTCCTTCGAGCCAACGCTTCAATACAGCTGAGACAGCCCAAACCAGGTCGACGGAGGCTATTGGCCTGGGCAAAAAGCACATTAAGAAGAGACAAAGCATTCTGGGGTTCTTCAGGAAGTGAAATGATGGTATTGGAAGACCCGGTTTTGCATTGTAGTCAGCATTGGGATATGTGCGATAAGAGGTGAACCATGAAGGTGCCGACGACGAGTTCTGGTATAGGGACAGGCATCTCGTCTATAAATCACGCATAGAGTGTTGCAACCAGTAATGAGTATCCAGGAAATGAGCGACCGAACATTCAATTTCTTAGACGGACCCAGGAATCTCATTCTGTTGTGGTGTAAAGTCGCTCTCAGTCCTCCCTCACTTTACTCAAGGTGGCAGTCCCGCCTTTCACATAGACGTAACTGCCTCACCGTTGTGGTGGTGAAGGACATGTAGTAACTGCCTACTGGCCAACTTTGGAGCAGGCTCTTCTCACACTTGAAACTCACCTTTGCAGACATGTTGCAGGCAGACTCATATCATTTTCACCTCACCTCCTCGGAATTGTGGTACCAACTCTTATCAACAACATGGACTCCATAAACTATGCCAAGTACCATAGAGTGTTGAGCTTGCCAGAAGATGCGTCTTTACATGAGCTGGACGTAAGGTATTTTGATGCGGTCGAGTACTGGACAGTTCAAGATCGATGCGGCGCTGAAAATGCGAAAGCGGAATTGCAACTTGTCGACGAGGCGTACGGCGCGCTCTTTCAGAGACACCTGAAGGAGCAAGAGGGCGTACAAAATTTGAGACCGAACTACACCATGCAACAGGTGGTCACCGGCCAAGAACGCATGACCAAGCCGAGTGAGGCTGATGATGACCTCTGGATTCCACCTCGACAAGAGAGATCTGCCTCGCCTAAAATTGATGACGGCAAGGAAGTCGACGAATTAGAAGACTACGAAAGCATGGAGGAGTCAACGGCGAATGAGCTCGGACCTGCGCCCTGCTTCACCATTCGAGAGATTACGGGCGACATCAAAGACGCTCCTGACAGAGCAGTTATTGTCCGTAGGTGAGAAAGCAGTGATAAGCCGATAGAGACTGACACGAGTCTTGATAGATGCAGTCAACTGTCAAGGAGTTTGGGGATATGGCATTGCAAAAGAGCTCAAAATCATGGTACGACTGGCTACATATCGTATTTTGGACTGGGGTTGACAATTCCAAGTGTCCAGAAGCATTCGCAACCTACCGGCTGCACTGTCAACGAGCCGCCGGTCCACGGAATCTTATTGGGACTTGCCTCCTTATCCCTCCGCAACCATACGACTATGAGCAAGCGCGTAAGCTGAAACTCAAAGGCATCGATAGTGCCCCGCTCGGTGAGATCACCATTTCGAAACCACGTCGTTGGATCGCCTGCCTCTTCACCAGTGTCGGTTATGGTAAACCAAACAAGAAAGCAAACAATCCTGGAAAAGACTCTCCGTCACAGATCCTCCGGCACACGAGAATCGCCCTCGAAGAACTCCGAACACGTCTCGAGGAGTACGACACATCGGATACCAACAAGATAACATCAAGAGAGCCCGCTGACAAAAAGCCCGGAGAGATATGGAGCTCAAAATTCAACAGCGGAGCATTTGGAGTTGATTGGGAAGCAACTCGCGAGTTGCTGGTTGAAGAATTTCATGGTTTCCAGCGCCCATGGACCCTCGTGGAGAAGATCAGGAATAGAGAAGATGAATCTCTGGAGCCTGCAGAGACGAATGTCACGGAAGGCACTGTTTTCAAGCACGGGCGGAGACATTCTCACATCAAGTTTGAGAACCGTCCAAGCGAGAAAGATGGGGGATCAGCAGAATGTGACCGGCCCTTGCGGGATGCACTGCGAGAGATGGACTTTCATTGAGTAATGGACAACGGGAAGACCACTCAGGCTCTGTGTTGGAGTGCTCCAAGCGTATGGGGTTTGACAAGACGAGGCGTTGGAAAATAGGGGAAGCGCTATTCCCCGGATGGACTAGCTGTAATCTTTGTCTTGGCGTCAGTGAAATTTCAAACTGAGTGTCAGCCAATAATTCACCGTGTCTTCTGCCTCACCTCGCTGTGACTGCCTGCAATCCTCTTGTTCTAGATGACCAACATGGACAACGCAGAGACTGATTCTCGCCCTTCAAAGCGCGTCAAGCTCGATTCAACTCAGAGCGATGTCATGATTGAGAGCACCCCAGCTATGGCTCCCTCAGGCGATGAGAGCCGCCCACAGCCGAATGTACAAGCCCCTCTTGTGTCGGACGATATAGCGAAGGAGCGTCAGGTTGGTATCATCGCTTTCGTTGCCGAGTCCGGGTCTGTCTTCCGGGGGATCCTCAAAAAGCGGTACACGGATTTCTTGGTTAACGAGATCTTGCCGGACGGAACGGTGGTGCATCTGAGCTCGATCAAGGTGCAGCACCAGGCTGGGCCGCATGAGTCTGTGAGTCCCGCCCCGACGGCACATGAGGGTGTAAAGGACCAGGAGATTGCGCCGGAGGGACCAACTGGTGACAGTGAGACGGCAAAGAATGGACCGAACGTTGAGACAACGATGGAAGCAGACGCTGCCAAAGAACCAGACGCAAATGGACAATTCGCACAGGTAAGAGCCCTCCCCTTTTTGCGACATACCAATTAACCCGGTATCAGCTCTCCGAGGCTGACCGCACTACACTCCTGGGATACTTCAGCGACGAAACAGTAGGTCAGATGTCCTATCTCTACCAATCAATCCTGCGCCACCCAGACTGGAAGTCCAGAGATCACCCCATGGTCCGTACAGTATTCGCGTCCGACCGAAGTGTCCGATCCCAGATTCATCAAGATATCCGCCGTATCTTCCACAGCAAGATCGATTCTTCTACAGACAAAGATGGCATCCTCGTGCTCACCGCATCCCATGCGGTCTCAACCAACAGCCGTGACCGCAATCGTGGATTGAACAAAAAGCCGAACAATGACCGATCCTCCCGACCCAACAAACTCGGCTGGCAGGACCGCGGTGGCGAGTATGTCCACTTCTCACTCTACAAGGAGAACAAGGATACGCTGGAAGTCATCTCTTACCTGGCGAAACAGTTGAAAATGAACACCAAGACTTTCCAGTTCGCTGGCACGAAGGATCGACGCGCTGTGACTGTGCAGCGAGTGAGTGCGTATCGTGTTGAGGCAGAGCGGCTGGCGGGCTTGAATCGATCGTTGAAGTATGCGGCGGTGGGGGATTACGAGTACCATAAGCAAGGCCTCGAACTGGGAGACCTCAGCGGAAACGAGTTCGTCATCACCTTGAGGGATTGTCAGCTCGAAGGATCTTCTTCCGACGAGCTTGTTGCTGGGCGGAAAGGAGAAGTCCATTCCTATCTGCATACGTCACTTCAACGTCTCCGCGAGAAGGGCTTCCTCAACTTCTACGGCCTTCAACGATTCGGCACCTTCGCAACTCGCACGGACGTTGTCGGCCTTCACATCCTCAAAGGAGATTTCAAGAGTGCGTGCGACGCCATCCTCGAATTTTCGCCGTTGGCTCTCAACGCAGCTGCTTCGGAGACTGGTCTTCTTGTTGGCCAGGATGATCGCTCCCGAGCAGAAGGTATCAATCTCTGGCACACCACGGGCAGGATCAACGAAGCGCTGGATAAGATCCCTCGCAAGTTCTCCGCCGAGTCGAACATCATCCGACACCTCGGTAAGCATCGTCAGGACTATCTTGGCGCACTGTTGGGTATCCAGCGGAACCTTAGGCTTATGTACGTCCACGCTTATCAGTCTCTGGTATGGAATCTTGCAGTCGGTGAGCGCTGGCGCTTGTATGGAGACAAGGTCGTGGAAGGAGACCTTGTTCTTGTCCAGGAGCACAAGGACAAACAAGTCGATGCCGAGGCGGCTGCGCAAGAGACTGTCGATGCGGATGGTGAAGTCGTTATCGAACCATCCGGGGACGATAGGGCGTTTGACAAGGACGACGTGTTCGAGCGAGCTCGCGCACTGACCGCGGAAGAAGCGCGGGGTGGGAAGTACTCTATCTTTGACATCGTCCTTCCTCTTCCTGGATTCGATGTACTTTACCCCGCCAACGCCAGTGGTGAATGGTATAAGAGTTTCATGGCCAGCGAGGCTGGTGGTGGACTAGATCCCTTCAATATGCGGCGCAAGCAGAAAGACTTCAGCCTCAGTGGCGGATACCGGAAAATGCTGGCGCGCATCGGTGAGGCATGGGAGGTCAACGTGCACGAGTACGGTGGTGAGGAAGGGGACAAGCAGTTCGTGGAGACGGATTTGGAGAAGATCAAGAAACGCAACCAACAGGCTCACCGAGGTGTGGGTCAGGATGCCGTTTCCGAGAACGCTGTTCCTGCCGCGGAGCCGCCAAAATCGCCACCACAGGCATTGACGGAGGAGTCTACGGAAGCGCCAAAGACCAACAAGCTCGCCGCGGTTCTCAAGTTCCAGCTTGGCTCGAGCCAATACGCGACCATGGCGCTGAGAGAGCTTTCGAAGGGAGGTATCCAAGCTTACAAGGCCGAGTTTATGGGAGGGAGATAAGTGGGCCTTGGCCGTGCCGTGGGGTCTTTCATTGTGTACTAGGATATCAACAGAACGGGATTATCGTCTCGCGTCAAGTCCCGGTTCCCGCATGAGTGCGTGGATAGAGAATGCTGGTCTCCTCACTGGACATCGTATCCGCCCTGACTTGTGCTGTGCTTTTGTCTCATTGAACTTTTCCACGAATGGTTCACCGGCCAGGGAAGGGAAGCACACACCAGGGGACACAATTCAGTACTGTATGCCGTTGAATTCGACTTCACATGGACTGAAATCCACATGGGACCTCCCTCCCCCAAGATTTTGAACCTTTCAGTAGCATTCCGAAGCGAGTGGGTATAGTGAATCAACCGGCGCCGTCCTCGCGAGTACGTACGTATTTGTCTATCTTCGAGTCGTGGTCAAACCGGTCCACCCCAGCGAGCCGGCGTGTCGGAATGAGAATTAAAATAGAAATACAAAAATGGCCGACAAATCAAGGATCTAAGGTCCAGCAGGGAGGCAAGAATCCGCGCCTCGTTCGAGATAGTTCCCCTGTTCCGGGTCTTGATGATTCCGATATGCAATGTGTGGTCCCGCGAGGCAAGGGAGTCGAGCTATAGTCACAGGGAAAGCTCCGATGGTGCTTGAAGATTATAGTTAGGTATTAGCGCGAGCGAGTGGGAGGAAAGGAAAAGGACCCGACGTAGCCAAATAGATCCCGTACGGACGTTATGGAAGGAGAGAGAGCTGACGTCTTGATCATGGCCTATGGGTTGACGCAAAACATGTCGAAGGACGTGTCCGATGAATATGGGTCTGGATGGGAGAAGGGTGAGCAAATAGTAATAACCACGACTGTTCCCGAAGGGGCCTATGTCCGGATGACGCCTAATTTCGATCCAGTCAGCCTCGAGAAAATGTTCTTGGCTCGAGATAGTAAGGGGAGTTAACGGGAGTTCACTCTGCTGAGTTGAGGGCAGTATTAAGGTCCAGGCTCTGCTGGAGAACCGGATTCTCGAAAGCCGTTTGGGGACGGGGATGATCCCTCCCTCATAACGGCCTGAACGTCAGAGACAGACAGTAACCGTCCGTTAGAATCGCCAACCCGACACTATTTGCACCCCGGAAGATGAGCTTAATCACCGTTACCTAGCCCCAAGTACGGACGGAAGGTGTCATACTATCCCGGTAATGAACAGCAGCTCGCACTCGGTGACGTGTCTTCACGAATATCTCCGCCTGCCTCGACAACGGGATCCGTCCCCCATTCCAAACCCGGCGACAAACGGACCCTATTTCTCCAGTTAGCCAAGGATAAGCCTCTCGATATCTTCATCCTGGGTAATCTCTTCCCCGTCTGCGAGTTCCTCATTTCCCTCTCTCCAACGCCATCTCTTTCCCATGATCTCTTTAAACCATTTGACGTCAAGTCTTCCAGTGAGGATCTTGTCCGAGAAATTGACGACTGGCTTCCCAGCAACCATGGGCTTCAATGCGACGTCGAGATCTGGAGCAACGAAGAGGACAGCGCTTAATCTTCGGACCCCCAGTTTGACGGCGTACTCGATGTCTGACTGCGTTGAGCTCGCCGCCGGAGACTATGTACGCGCACCAGCCGCATAGGATGACGGTGGCATCCGCGGGGACGGGTTTCCAAACACCGGCACTGGCCGGATCTTCGATCTCGAGGCCTCCAGTGCCGTCTTGGAAGATGATGCTGAAGGTGCCGTAGTCACGATGGGCGCCACACCCGTTCTCGCTGGTGGCGTTTGCAGTATCAGGCGTGTAATCACACATGCGGAAGTTGATGTTGCGGGACTTGTGAATGACGCCGAGATCGACATTGACGGTGGCGGAGAGAGCCCGGAGGATAGAGTCCACGTGTTGTGTGGTCACGGCATTAAAGAAGTCCAAGACCTCGCCCAGCCCATGAGGTATCAAGGCAGCCTTGAGATCGGCCGGAATGCGAGAGATGCGACTCGGAGATAGATCGATGGTGAGTTTCTGGTCTGCGACGGGATTGGTGGTTGCTGCTGTCTTGAAGAGACCGCGGGTAGGATAGACCTGGTTCAGGCGGGCGGCGAGGGCAGGATTGGTCTGCAGGTGGTCGAAGAGTTGACCGATGGCAGCGAATGGACATTGGACCTTGGATTGCAGGAAGGCGAGATCAGGTAGGACACTGGGGATTTGGAGTGGCAGGGGCTTTGCCAACACCTGATCTACGAAGCCTGCAGAGGGGAGAGAAACAGCTGTCACGGTTGCCATGTTGAACATACGACCCTGTAAAGAAGTTCAAGAAGGGTTAGAAAGGAAGAGCTGCGATTACCTGTGGGAGAGGCCGTCCAATTGCGGGGCAGGCTTAGGCGGGTTACGTATCGGGCCTTTCATCTAATAGTGACTCTTTGGTGCTGCACTCGAAAATTCCAGAATGTCAACTTCGAAGTCATACGCCAACAAAAGAGGTCCAGCCTCAATCATTTAGTGCTCAAGTTGCAGACCAGACGCCCCGGTAGCACTGTGTCCGGTTTCACCCATTTCCATAATAGTAGGATCGTGCCAGTTAAGACTGGGGCGCGAAGAGCAGAGCGGAAAGACAGCACGGTTCTTTCCCCAACCTCTAGTTTTTGGTCTTCCATATTCACGGGGGATTTTCAGGCACCGATCAGGAATCCCTGACGAGGCGGAAGATGCCCCGCCCTTGAAGATTAGAGGTTGGCGTTGCTACAGCAAAGGAGCCTCTAGAATCACTTAGCGAGGCCAGATACGGTGCAAGCTACTGTCGACTGAATTAGTGGCGGCGGATGTGTTGACTCATCTGGTCTACCTATTGGATATGTACCCCGACCGAAGTAGCCAGGCGCTGATATTGGGTTCGAGATGGGACGGCTGCTGTAGCGTGGTTAGCATCAATATGGTCTAGTGGGAGCACGGCTCGCAGGCGTAGTACGTAGTAGACAGTCTAGGGGCTGTGATACCTTTCATGAATACAACACTTTTAGACCTCGTTCTATGGAGCGACCAACTTTAGACTCCGATCACCGAAAAAGGAACTCCTGCGCAGTCACAATGATGGACTTTGGCTTGCATAGTCCCGTGAGATGACCACCTTTGTCTTGACAACGACCACTCCGGGATCCGGTCTGGGCGCTTCGGAAGCCGATTCCCATACTAAGCTGAGGATAGCCGGTCGCAAGCAGATGTAGAGCCTGCTGTTCGGTAGGACATGTCCCTGATCCCGCCAATGTGGTTCCATCCGCTTACAGTACTGTACTGGAATTGATGTGTATTGTCATGCTTCGAAGGCACGATCTTCAAACGACGTCACGTGCCACAACTACGCCGCCGTAGTTATTGCATGCTCTCAATTGTCCTCAGAAGCTTCCTTTCGGTCTTTTACGCGAAGCCGAAGGGTGATTCTTGGTGAAACTGCTCGCAGCACCATACATACAAGAACCACAGAGACTGCAAGGAATCTGCTCTGTTTGATCAACTTCTCCCTGTTTTCCGATCTGTGTCAATCGAAAAGGCCTTGTCGAGTGCTTCGGGCAAAGAGCGCCGCCTCGTTGGACCCATGACTCTGACGTTGTCATATGTCCTGATTCAGTTAGTTTGAGTCTCCTCTCAACCACCGCAACTCCACACTGGCAATTCGGGCGCTGGCCGTGGGCTTCCGTCTGGAGGAAAGCGTTGTGCCGTGCATACGATTGTACATGCCACCGACGAGGATATTTTCTTCCAAACTTCTCGGTGGCTCTACTGCATGTGTCACCGCCGGTTTACGCTGCTGAGATATGATATCTCCGCGTCTATCTCCGCCGCACGGCAACACTCCTTGTTTGCTGGGCCGGTCAAACCTGTGGCCGAGTGGATTTGGGAGGACGCTTCCTGATCGTCGGGCATACATGAGTAGTGCTGCTGCAGAGGCGTTTCGTTGCCTGAAAGCAGTTCATGCTGAAAATCATCTAGCACGGAAGCCAATCTAATTGCTCGAGCCGGGAGTGCACTGCTTTCCGGTTTTGAAGCCCTGGCATGGTCTGGGAACACCATGACAGCAAGCACAAGCTCCCGGCATCTTACCGTCGTGTAACTTCTCCGCTTCTCCAGTTGTACCCCAGCTTTCCATACGATCTGAAACTTGTAGGAGTCAGTCCTCAAGTTACTTATAAGACCATCAACTCGGCTCGCAGAAGACATCACTGGAGCCAGAGTCGTTGTTACCACCCGGTAAAAGATTCTACACCTCTGCCTCACTGTTGCGCAGTGTTATGATGACTTCTGTCGATAGCCGATCCATCAGTATTCGTGGTAGGAAAGGGGCAACTATTAGCGGGCTCGCTGCCTCTTACAAGCCCCACCCCGCGGACATTGAGATAAAGAACCACGAACCGGACGATCCAACAGAGATTCTATTCAAAAATGTCCGAATCATTGATTCGACAGGGCGCGAACCCTACCTCGGCGACGTATTGATCAAGGACGAACGTATAATTGAAGTCGGACATATTGAAGTTACGGACCACGCCGGTCCCGGCACACTGCTCATTGATGGGAAAGGGCGGAAGTCCCTCATGTCAGGGCTGTGCGACGCGCATACACACCTAAGCTGGACCAATGCTGCCACAATCCATGAAATTATCAGTCTGCCGCTCGAGGAACACGTCATCTTTACCGCCAAATCTGCGAAGACATATCTCGAGCATGGCTATACTATGTGCTTCGGAGCTGCCTCGGCCCAACCGCGACTCGACATCAGCGTCAAGAATTCGGTGAGAAAAGGTCTTATACCAGGTCCACGTATGTTGTCCAACGCACAGGAGATTGCCACTTCAAACGGCGCCCTTGTTGACAGCATGTCGAGATTCGCCAACGGTGTGGACGAAATGAGAAAGGTGGTGCGAGAGACTCTAGCCCTCGGGGTCGACAACATCAAACTGTCTATGACAGGTGACTATGTGCATCCCTTCAAGGGCAGCACCGAGACATACATTACGCTCGAGGAGACGAAAGTCGCGGTAGAGGAGGCTCATAACTGCGGCAAGAGAGTTTGTGCGCACGCGAGGAGTTGTGCGTCTGTCAAACTCTGTTGTCAAGCCGGGGTCGACGTTATTTACCATGCCTCTTTTGTCGATGAGGAAGGCCTTGATATGCTGGAGGCCCTCAAGGACCAGACTTTTGTCGCTCCAGCTATCAACTACCCGCTCACATCATGCACCGGCGAAGCCATTCCATTCGGCCTCACACCTGAGATGGCTGCCAAGAAAGGGCTCAAGCGCGAGGTCGAGATTGCCGCCGTCGCCATGAACAAGATGCGCGAACGTGGTATCAGGGTGCTGCCGGGGGGAGATTTCGGATTTGCCTGGGCTCCGCACGGCACGTACGCCCGAGATCTGGCTCATTTCGTGAATCTCTTCGGTTATACCCCGATGGAGACCATTATCGCTGCAACTGCTTGGGGAGGCGAGCTGATGGGACACCCGGAAGAGTTGGGAAAGGTGTTGCCAGGCTATTATGCGGATGTGATTCTAGTAGATGGAGACCCTCTAGAGGATATCGAACTCCTTCAAGAGGTCGACCGAATTCACACGATCATCATCAACGGCCACGTCCACAAAAACATCGACCGCGAGAGTCCAGCTAAGAAACCACAAAAGAAAACCACACTGCCTGTGATGACCGCCCAGGGAACGGTGGACTGGCAGATGCAACACCTGGAAGCCAGACTAGCCTTGATGGACCACAAAAGAAAGTGAGAGGAGTCAGACTGGAGCTGTCGTTTTGGTCGTCCGCCTGAACACGATTGTAGCCGTTGGCTTCCGATTCTATGTACAGATATGCCAAGAAATATAGGAGCAATGTACGTGGTATTTGGAAGCTAGGATATGTCTGCGCTGCCAAATGTGAAAGCTCTTTCAGTTGATAGCTGGAGACACTGTCTTGTGGAGCCGAAAAACCTTCAAGCTGTGCTCGAAGCGTTTTTGAATGTGCCCACAAGACGGATGCGGCGAACTTTGCATCGCGGTATCTGCTTTGGTAGACAACTTTTCGGCGGCGAGACTCGGGGACAACTTGAATGGATGTGAGATATTCGGCCACTGATCTCAGTCACGCTATTTGAGCCACGGTGTTTGCCGCACATCCTTTGGTTGGGTCCAACTCGCAATTGCTCGAGGGCTCAATTCAGGATCATGAACGGCAATTGTGATGATACCTTGACTACATTTCCCTTGTATCGTTTGAGTAGCAAGAAATACTAGTTGTGAGTAAGCACCTACTACTTTCACAATGGCTCGGCTAGTTTAAAAACCACTACGGCAATCTATAGACTTTGGCTGTTGTACCGAAGAGTGCTAATTGAAGAATGCTCTGAATACCATAATCACGCGACTAATGTCATCAATTGACTGCTGTGTTGGGCTTCGGGGAGGTGAGAGCAGACATTTAGTAATCGAGGAAGGCATGTTTCATCGAGAGTACCAGTCAAGGTCACGGAGCTTGGATTTCCGATTTGCCATCTCGACCGGCCACAAACTACCTCGTCCACACCGTTTCACTTCCAGGTGCGGCAAAGACGCTTCGTGCGCAAAGATAATACGTAGCAATTTGTTACAGAGCAGCGATGTTCATCTATCAAGGCTGGGCAGACACATGGACGCCTGGTCTTGCCGTATGGAGATAGAATAGCTAGGAAAGTATTTGTGCTTGATACGACCTCGAATGTCATCATTGTGCTTCAGCAACTCTTCCAAACCGATGCCCCGTAGTATAGATTTCATTTCCTCGCCCTCACAATGCCTGAATCCACTCCAACACCACCGTTGGCTCAACGCGCTTTGTGTAGTCAGGATCAATGAATGCATTGCGTATGACGCCATTTTTGTCGACCAAGAACGTTGCTGGTATTGGTACCGCAAAGGAATCGTCGCCATTCCGAGCTTCGAGGTCTATCCCGGACGCGCTGAAGGGTGCACGAAGCGAATCGGGTTGCTGAAAGACAATGCCGAGTTGTTTGGCGTATTTGTTTCCAACATCTGACAATATGGGGAACTCCAGAGCGTGTTTCTCAAGGAGAGACAAAGAGTTGTTTGGCAGTTCGGGCGAAATGGCCACGAGGACGACGCCCTTGGCGGTGAATTGGCCCAAATTTCGTTGCAACGTCCGGAGAGTAACGTTGCAGAATGGACACCATTCGCCTCGGTAGAAGTTGATAAGCAAGGGCCCTCTGGCCAGCAACTCAGTGCTGGTCACTTCCTTGCCCAGGGCATCGCTGAGCTTGAATTCTGGTAGAACGTCGCCGACCTTGATGGATTTACTTGGGTCGTAGGACTTGACAAAATCTTCCGTCGCGGCTGTGATGGCTTGTTTGACTGGTTCAGGCGCCATCTTCTGAAAGCCATCATACGTGGATTTCAATTCTTCTGCGAGTGAGGCCATTGCTTCAGGATTTTGCAGGGTGATTTGGAAGCTGTTTCCCTGAAGCCACGACACAGAGTTCTCTGGCACCTTTTCTTGGCCCTTTTAATAGCCATCGAGGCATGGCTGTGCTTGACAAATCAGATATACGTGTTCAAGCCCTGGCAAAGATGAGGATTGGTCTCTCAGACCTCACGTACGCAAAGATTCGGAGGCCCGGGAATGTTTTACGCCGGATTATAGAGCCCGATTTTCCTTTTTGACTTGTCTGCCTACTTAGTGTTATGAATCAGGTTCATGCGAGCGAACTCGAGCGCAGCCAATAGTAAAAGCCGAATGAAAGAATCAGTCATAGCGTCGGTGCCAGGACTTTCAATCTGAAGAACTCCACTACGAATCCATCTGCCTTGCAGCCAGGTAAGCCGCGGGCATGGAAAGTCAACCAAGGGCAGCCCGTCGGGAAGGCTGACCAGGTGTTGTGGTCAATGGGCCAGGAGTTAAGCTTAACCCCACATTTAGTGAAGCTGAACCGTGGTGGGGAAATACGAGCTGTTCTTGCTTTTCCACTTGCGTAACAGGTCGGAGACTCCACGATATAGCGTCGGCTAGTGACCACGGGACTTGCTTTCATGTTCGGCGGTATCGTCGCGCGATACTTGGCACCTTATACCGTACTTCATTATACGAGGCGGGGTTGGTGTCGCACTCAACTCCGTACACCAGGGACGGCCGAGCATGGACGAACTTTTTTTGAGGGTGAGCCGGCTAGCAGACACGGTAGAGTGATTTGTGTTTTTGGGCGGTGAGCAAAGGCTTGAGGCCTCCAGAGATAAATCGCGGGATGCCTCCACGCTGTGGCCGGGAAAATCGCGTGCTAGCAATCTGGAACGTTGGTCGAGTCGTTCACTCTATTGAAAACCAAAGTCTGCTCTTAGCATTGGGCCAGGGCCTCCGTCTAGACCAGACATAGCGCAGCGTAGGTCAACCTCGCTGTCCACCATGCCGCGAGAAGACGTCTCCTTCCAAACAGACGACAATGTTACCCTGCGCGCCTGGTTCTTCAAGCCCGACAATGCAGGCTCAAAACCCCTTCCATGCCTGATAATGTGCCATGGCTGGTCCGTTGTGAAAGAAATGGGCCTGGACACCTATGCTGAGCACTTTGTCTCACAATTGCCAATGTCCGTGCTAGCCTATGATCACCGAGGCTTCGGCGACAGTGACACCAAAGAAGGAGCACCGCGTAACGAGATTTTGCCTACACAACAGACGAGCGACTTCTCGCACGCTATCACCTATGCTCAGTCCAGGTCTGACGTTGACATGGAGAAGATCGGCATTTGGGGAAGTTCCTACAGCGGTGGCCACTCTCTATGGGTTGGAGCGACGGACAGGAGAGTCAAGCTTGTGCTCTGTCAGGTTCCCATGGTCGATGGGTGGGCGGTTTTCCACAGACTGAACCGACCCGACCAAATCGCAGGTATCAACGCGAAGTTTCAGGACGGTAAGTCTGCGTACAAGGTGCAAGGCACCGGATAGACGGATGCTAACCCCTCTGTTGATAGATCGCTTGGCTCGAGCCGCTGGCAAACTACCTGCAACAATCCCTATTATACAAGCCGATCCCACAAAACCACAAGTCTTTCCTACTTCGGACAGCTACGAGTTTTTCTCTTCATGGGAGGAGAGACTTCCCACTGGTAAATGGAAGAACGAAGTAACAGTCCGTAGCTTGGAAGCCCTCGGCGAATACTATCCCTCCGCCCACATTCATCACATCTCACCGACTCCGCTGCTGATGATTGTGGCCCAAGATGATGTGCTCACGCCTCCGGATCTGGCGCTCGAAGCATTTGAGAGGGCTAGGCAGCCCAAAGAGTTGACCATCGTGCCTGGAGGCCATTTCGATGGGTATGCTGGCAAAGCATTTGAGAGGAATGCAGGAAGGCAGGTCGAGTTCTTGAGGAAGTATTGGTTTGCGAGCTGAGGTCTCGGAATATGCAGGAGATGCACAATGGGAGATTGGAATTCGAAGGACGAGGTCGTTAGAAGCGTCATGGTCCTTTCCAAGATGCAAGGCGAATGTCTTTTAGCAGCCAGGAGGAACAATACTCCGTGAAAAGCCACTTTCACAAGCTATGTACTCCCTTCGAATATTTGCGGGCAGTAAGCCATGATCGGGTACGCGTACAAATAGTGCCGGTGTGGTCAATATCGATTCCAGTCCACAAGATAATGTTCAATCCAGAGTGGTCTTGAAGAACTTTGACATCTTTCAGTGGGTGGCTGTCGACTAGGATGTAGTCGGCGTAATAGCCTGGCTTGATCTGTCCCATTTCGTGTGACCGCATGAACAGTTTGGCCATGCCAAATGTGGCTGAAAGGATGGCCTCATGGGGGGTGAAAACCCGACAAAGTGCTCCAGATCTCGGGCATATGTGCCATGTGGTGTCCAGGCGAAACCCTAAAGATTTAGAGAAGATCTTCATGTTAGCAAGCTGGTTGACCGCGGCATCGGAATCCGTGGGCACAAAGATGACGAGTTGACGAGTGAACTAGGTTGAGTGAACTTACTAGTCGCCTCCGGGAAGAATGACGATTCCTCTTCTGTGCATTTCTTGTAGTGCTCGGACAGTTACCGTACGCCGAGCTCTTTCTTATCACCCACCTGCTCTGCTTTTGAGGTGGTATATCCAAACCTCAAATTCTTCATTCCTTTCTCCTTGAGCAACGGATTCGAGGAATCGGAGTCGCCAGATGGGAGAACATGGTACCATATTGAGTATGAGGTGGCCCTCATATTAGACGGCGTAAAGGCGGAATATGAGCTGGTTGTTCCAGAGACTGGGAAGTTTGACGGAACAGCTCCGAGGGAATCTGATGACGACTACATTGTTCAGCGCGGAGAGTTTGATATCAACGGAGTGTTCCAGCTCTTTAAGTCGCTGAAGGATTGATATGTATGTCGACTCTCGGTAGAAGATTTCAGTCTCGGAGCGCGATCACTGATCTTGAGCGCATTCATTTACGATCTAATCATGAAGACAAATTGTATTTCCGAGCAACTTGACTACGGGAGTTCGGCTCCTCAAAGACTTTATCCAAGAGCCTCGATCGTCAGGACCTCACCTCGCTCCGCCCCGTCCGCTCTTCACCCGTTCCAGCTCTCCCATGATCTCCCTCATGTCCGCCTCGCTCGGAAGATTGACCACCGTCAGGTACAGGATATCTTGCTGCAGTACCCTCCTAATCACGCCCTGTCTTCTCCTCGGCAGTCGGCCCATCTCCGCATTCTTCACATCCGATGGGCTCAGGTCATATCCTCTCCTGTGCGCACTCCTTTGAGCTCTCCGCCCTCGTCTCTTGGCCTTCGGATCGAAATGTCCACCGGTCAAGAGACCGAGAATGGTGCCCGAGTTGGCCGGGTGGTTCGGGTCGCTGAATCGGGAAGCGAATTTCTTCTCCGGAGGAGGCATCACAAGCCTGCTGTCGGGGTGCATCCCGGCGTAGCTCGCCTGGGCGCGGCGGTCGAGGTAGTTCGCCAAGAACCCGCCCGTCGCTTTGAGCTTGTCCATCGTGCTTTGTGGTAGGGCGCTCTGCGCGGCGCCGGAGGCACCCGCTGCTGAGTCGAGAGCAGATTGCGCGGCCGCGTCGAGGGCAGGGTAGATCAGGGGTGCGGACTCGGGGAGAGAAAGCTCGCCCTTGCTGACGCCAGAGGTGAGGCGGAGCTTGGCCAGCTTTTGTTTCATCTCCGAGTCCGGGATTGAGGTTGCCTTGACGAGGGCTTGGTCTGTGGCGCTGACGCTCGACAGGTCTACGCCGAGGAGCGGCTCGTGCGGGTTATCGGGCTTGAAGGTCATGATCATGCAGTATAGTCCGCGCGGCTTGAAGAGAGATTCATTGACCTGATCGAGGTAGGTGTTTCTGCGATGGCGGGATTGGATCTCTTTTGCAGTCTCACTGGCTACTTGAACAGCGATGGTGACGGCCATGGCAATGGGGTTTGGGACAAACCCCACCGCGAAGCAGGCCAGATTGATCACATCGAAGACCGGGCTGGCTTTTGAGGCACGGTCAAGCTCGTCGATAAAGTCAATGAAGGTCTGCTGGTCAATGCCCGCGCACTCACCGAGTAAGGGGGCGTAAGCGCGCACAAACCCTCGACTCTTATTCTTCGGTCGGCGCTGTGGGAGGATGACGGGGCATGGCAGTGATCTGAGATTCAGGGAAGGCGTATTCGTGAGTTTGTGCTTGGCCAGGAAAGCGTTTGCGACGTCGTGGTCCGAAGCCGGTGCAGCGGCTGCTTCTTCGTATGACGGCGGCGGTTGTTCGAGCTCCTCTGCAGCTTCGTCGAGGGCCCATTCAGCTTCGTCGTTGTCCAGGTCGGCACTGCCGATACTGGAAGAGTCGTCGTCTTCCTCGCCTTCAGAATGGCCTTTCTTTTCAGAAGAATGTCTCGTGTGAAGCGTCGGGGGTGCCAGGTGTGAACTTTCCCCGGTCTCATGTTGGGCTGCGGGGTTGGGCGACACTCCGCGCTCTTTGGCGGCTTTCTTCTCCTTGTGGTCGGCGATTGCCTCCGAGGCCGCGCCAATGCCTGCGCCTACTCCCTTGATCAGCATACTTATGATAGGCATAGTGAAGAGTGCTTGAAGAAAGAATTATAACAACGTTGTCGGGAACAGGGTGAGAACCAGCTTCACTGTCGCAAACCCGGGGATATTGTGGAAGCGGAGGATGAGTTGGTATTCGATTCTCCCAGGGCTTGAGACTGGATTTCCGACAATAGAGGGAACGACTCCTCTTTATGTGAACCGCCCTTATCATGGTCGCCAGCAAGAACCCCTCGAGGCTGTTCTGTTCCTGGTTAGAAGCGCGAATGGTTTCATGGTCAGTTTCGCTTCATCATAGCCTCAGGCTCCAATCAAAGCGGATGGTTCGCGACATGCTCCAAAAGCGGCAATTCTAATCGGCAAACCTTGGCAACGCGGGGCAAGAAAAGCTTGGATGTTGAGTTAAACAGGCTGCGTAGGTAAGCAGGAAGCCCCGCCTCACCCTTAGGCACCCACCAATCGCGATTTAGGTGCTTTGTCATGAAATATACGGCCGCAAAGTCCTTCGCGAGAGCCGGATATTGGCCGTGACCGCTTCGTATGTTTGTTACTGGACTCACAGCATCCGCGGAGTTTGGCAGAGCGTTACACGTCTCATAAAGCTGAAACCGAGACATACTTGGCGAAGTTGGCACATGGCCGAAAAATCGATATCTCACGCGGCGAGTCCATCTTGATCGGTGAGCGAGCTGCTGGGGCTACTCTACTTGATCAGTTTGCGTGTCAGAGGGGCATTTTTGTGACTCCGCTGTCAGCATCGCACAGGCCACGATATCGGCACCTCATTCTTGGGTTCGGCTGTGCGATGCGACAGTCCCATCATGGATTTTCGTCGGGTGTTTCAGTTACAACAGAGGACTTGAACAGGTCCGCTTCACCGGGTCCCTGAGGACGTTGTGCGACAGTCTGCCAACTCCCAACTGGCGGTCAGTCATACTGCTATCTTACCAGATCCTGGTCTGGAGCCGACGTTGGCTGCAACGCAATTATGTCCCTCAAAAATCAAGGGCTGACAAAATTTCTCCGGCAACGACTCGGATGGGACAGTCCTTGAGTCAAACGCAACTGCCGTGTGAGGCGATCAGCTGCTCTTTGAATTGCACAGCAGAAAGGTGCGTTCTGCACAGCGTTGTGAGAACTCATCGGTGTGGTCGACCGCTGTGTCCAAACCACCTCGACAGCTCCGACATGGATACCACTACAGATGAACAGCTTAGCTATACGAGGGGGTATTGATTTTCTACTCTGCGCTTGTGTTTGTTCTTGTTGGCTTGATCTTACTGCTGCTGACCCAAGGAGATGAAAATTGTGGAGTAAACCAGGATAATCCAGATCGCCTAGACAGATCCCTGTACCGGTCTGTGTACATTGGATCGTCGAGCGTAGCCGAAGCCAGAAATAATCTACTGATAGGCAGATCAAATGAAATTGACCCAAAGTCACGGATGATTTATGGGTCAAAGTTAACGATCGTCTTGTCCCCCGAAGGTGTCTTCGATCCCGCGGGGTCGTTTCTTGAGCAGCTGACGATTTCGCAGCAAGGACGCGGTAATTAGGTGTGCTGATTGAGGCCTGAGCTCAAGTCTTTACAAGGTCCGCGCTGGCTAGTGTGGGAAAGTCAGTAGCAACATCATCTAATACCATGGTGAGCGCCTCGTCCCGGCTGATGGGCGTGAAGCATTCGGGAACAGGCATGGCGGCCAAGATATTGCCAAAGCGGGATCGGAAGGGGCAAGGTTACCGAGATCTCGATGGCGCGGGGGTGAAAGACCGGCATGATCCTGGATGCATTGCCGCGTCGCTGGACAGCAACGTGAAAGCCCGGCCTCCTCCAGCAATGGATACTGAAATGGATCTTGAGCCCACATTCACTGGCCAACTTGCATGGCCAGGGTTGTGAAGAGATGCCAGGTCTCACCTGTAGTGCTGCGGTGACTGGGAGCGCCGTAGAGGTACACCTCCCTATCTGGCGTGGTGCTGCAAGTTTAGTTTCTTCCGGCACATAAGACAGGCATCAACGAAACAGCAAGAGTAGTCGTACGTGTAATGCACGGGACTCTGTTCCAGCCGGTCAGAACTTCAATCGAGGGGCTGGAGGCGGAAAACAAAGCACTTGTATGGACTGAGATGCATTCCGTAGAAGTCCTTCTTTTCAGTAACACCCGCCATGGTTGAGAACGCCGAAAATGGGAAATCGCAAACCGCGGACGCCAGACTCGGAGCCGCACAGTGACGTCCCAAAGAAAGCAAAGTATGGGGGAAATGTAGACATCAGAATGTTAGACCAGAGCATTTCTGCACATCTGTGTCGTTATCCCAACAAAATGGTCTCCCCGCACACTAGAAAGCATTGTCCTTCTCGGACAACCACAGCTGCTGCAAGGATGAATACTGCTTCCGGAGTCCGGGGAGAAGACTTCTCGCCAGCGAATCATCCCACTCGCAGGCGGAAGAATCATTATCAGTTCAGTCAAAATGTTGAGGACTTCTGGCCAGGCAGAGTCCTTAGTCGCCCTCCTTTTTGAAGACCTCCTTCCTCGCGGGGCATCGTGCAAAGACTTGGCCGGACAAGATGGTTGGCCCTGAGCCTTCCGTGCCTGAATGTTGCATGGACGATATCGTAGGGGTGAGTGCACATGATCGCCAGTAGTTTCACGCGTTAAGAGGACCCCCTTTTTGGAGGCCGACAGTGTGGCCAAAAGGTCGAAGATGACTGCGATTTAAGCTCGTTGGACGGATGGTGAGTGCCCCAGTGTCGGCGATATACTTGTAAGCATCACGGCGCAAGAGAAGCCCGTTAAAATTCAATGTTTGAGTCAAGCGGGGTTCGGGAAGGTCAGAGCTGGGCACGTAAGTTTTTTCTTCGCTTGCCGCGGTGGCTCATTTGCCAGCTTAAAGAATCTTGAAACATGCGTTCTGCAGCTTTCGGTAAAATGCATGCAACATGGCCTGATGCCGAAGTGTGGCATGTGAGAGGGGGATCGCGGAGTCGGTGTGCGTGCATGTGGCATTCTGTGTAATTGATCTGGAACGGGCGATACGAGATGCCTTCCTCGCTCCGAATGATCATTGCAGAACGCTTTACTCCGTACTTGGCTCCTGCTCCATCGGAACTCTTGGATGGTGGTACGGCATCTCAGGGTGGATGACGAAGCGTTCTCGAAGCACCTCTTCGACTCCATCGTGAGCAGAAGATGGCAGTTTCAACTCAGTTGCTGGTTGGTGAGAAAATCCCAGCCCCAAAGTGACGCAACGCCGGAGTGGAGCTGTGTCCCGGGGGCTTTCCTGCTTAGAACCAAAGCCCGTATCCATCGTCCTGGGGCCGTGTGAGGCGGCATCATAGGGGGACACAGGGCCACATAAGACTCGTATTAAAGCGAGCAGCATCGGGCACAATCCAATTCTTGTATGACGTGTATGACCGCCAGAAAAGTGCTCTTCGGGTCCCTGCACGTAGGATAGCACTGCCACACCACTTCACAAGATCATTTAACCTGGGAAACCCGGACGAACCTACGGAGTCCCTTCGACAAGCAATCTGGAGGATGAGTAGCAAAGGACGGGAGCGATCTGTAGGCGTGATATTTGCGGGGCTCAGCTTAACCAAGAAGAGACTGGCCAGCTCACTCTAGGCGGGATCAGCATTGAACTTGTTTCGGTTGTTCGGTTACTCAGCCTATTAAGCTGCGCCCAAGATGCACGCAACATAAATAGGTGTTGTTGATGCTGCCCCTGGCTCGTGGGCGAAATATTGTGTGTTCACAATTAGTGAACAAGGAGTCAAGGACGTGCATACCTCGCTCTACGGAAATTGCCGAGGATGAATAAATGCATTGCCTCGATCACGCAGCAATCTACAAGGTAAGGTGAACGACAGCATGGCAACCTGTCTCTCCTTGTGTGGTGAGCGCATTTCTGAGGAAGGGAGATCGAGTCCACGGTCCAGCGATCTCAGACTGTCAGCATCATGCGATCAATCCGGAACTCACTTTGCAAGGGTCTCCGCGTGATTGCAAGGTCAATGCAGTAGTACGGAGTCGCCAAACCACTGCTGATATATATATTATCAGTACTCCGTACACGAGGACCCAGCAGAGTCCGTGGTGTTCCGCGACTGACGACGGCTCAATGCCGCCAGTAAGAAACAAGCCTGGTGTCGCTGCATTGGTGTCAGCCTTTTGTAGGTTCGTGTGTCGGCTCATCTTAACGAGCGGGCATCATCCGAAACAGAACATTGGCTGGAATGAAGCTATCGCATCTACCCTGGGTGTTGCCAATCGTAAAGACTCGGACTCTATCGCGCGTCGATGCGACATACGTAAAGACTCGCACTGCGATACATTCCAGGCGCGCGAGCAAGGGCCAGGCCCCCAGCTTCAAGGGCACCGCGGCTGGGGGGGTTGCGGGCGCCAGGCATGGGAAGGCTTGCGCCTAACCTTAACCGGAGCGCCGCACTGCAGGTCTCGGGCAGACGGGCAGAACGCGTGTTCCCTCCAGAGTCAAGAGGCAAGACCTCAATCACCCTTGAACGCGCACTAACAAGAATCTGCACTAGACACCAGACCCATCTCAATATCGCTCCCCTCCCGCCGGTGCATCGACCACTCTCGCAGGCGTTTCTCCTGAACGCTGTGCTTGGGCCTTTTCCTTCCGTGCCAATTGCCAATTGTCAAGCCTCAATCCAATCGCTGCCAAACTGCACCAGGAACTTCCTTCCCTCTTAACTCATCCATCACTTCATACAGTTTCTCTTCTATATTCGCCCATCGACGCCGTCACTTCGCCATTGCTGTCACTGTCTTCGTCTTCTCGCCTCTTCCCCTGCCCGACACCTTGGACACGCGCCGCGGCTGTAACATTCGTTTCTTGAGCTGCCGGGGTTTGGTTCCTGTCCGGTCTCTTGGAAGACAAGTTCTTCCAGCCCTTCGCTTCGTCTTGGATTGTTGACCCGATTCCACTCACATCCTTTAATCCACCTTCTTTTCGCTCAATTGACCCTCAAGTCGATTACAACTCCCCGCCACTATCAGTCTGTCCCGAGCCAGTCAGTCAGCTATTCACGTGCGGTGATGCCGGGATCCCGTTGTACAATTTGAAAAACATCACCACATCAAGGTGTGTACCTCACATCGCTTCTAGATTGAATGGACTCTTATGGAGATCATGACATGTTGACGTTGGTCTGTAGTCAAACTTTTTCTGAAAGATCAGAGACTCTCCTTCGTTCGAGCCCCAACGTCGAAACGAGATTGCCGAAACACGAACGTTGAACCTCCTTGAGCAGCACCTTGTGCTGAAACGCAGTTGATAAAACGTCCTGAAAAATGGCTGCTTTGGTCCAGACGCTGCCTCCTCAAACTACGACAGTCACAATGCTGGGCCGGCCCTCTTCCTCTGGGGGCTATCCCTCACAGGCCTCACACAGCCAGCTGAGGACTCACCAGCAGCCGACTCGATATAACTTGCCCGCAACTGGGTATAGGGGCATGCCCGCCAGTGGGCCCATGGCTCCTCCTTACGCCTTTACATCCACGCCGCAGTTGCCCAACCCCATCAATACCCGTCCTCTCGCACTCAACTCTGGCAGATCCATCTCGTCCCCAAAAGCTCCTCACCCGAGTGCTTCCCCTTCGTCACAACCTACCTCACCAACTGTCCTTCCGCGAATCGATGCTGGAAATCGTCTCTCGCCAGGTCTGCCTGTTATAACCTCTGGGCCCTTGATGGCTCCCCCTCCACCAAACGCTACGGCACCCAAGCCATCTCCTGATCGTTATCGGAGACCTGTTCGACGAAGCGAAGGTGAAGTCGGCCTGAACCGAGCTGCTGCAGGGTCTGCCCTGCCGTCAGGCTCTGGCATGGCTGCGGTTGGCTCGCTTTACAATCACCCTCTCCAGTCCAATAGCACACCGTCGTTAAGTTCTAGTTCTCAACAATCACACCGAAGTTCTACGTACGGCAATCCGGTGCAGAATAAACAATCCAGTGCGGACGATCTTCAATTAGCTCGACCGCAGCCACCCGAGTTGGCTGCAAGATATCGAAGACGCAGTTTTGGCAGCATCGAAACAGCAGGTTTGAACCATTCGACCGATCACCAGGAGACTGCCTCTCCTCATCCGAACACGTTCCTTGATCCCTCCCAACCAGCTCCTGCTTCGACAACTTCTATTCAACGACCGAACCACCATAGACAGACCTCGAGCTCTGACAGCATCAGCTCCTCGAAGTCGGCTCGCTCTTCGAGGCCTGGTTCAGTGAGTATCTCCCCGTGCTATAGTTACCTGTCTGACAATCCATCAGGCTCAGTCCCCAGCGGCCAGTAGTCCAGTGTTATCTCCCAAACAAGAACCTAGACTTGCGGCTCCTTCCCGACCCGGAGATTCCAGCATCCGCCAGCCATCCCCCTTGTCACGACCAGTAGACATGACCAGCGACAACACGGACGAGATCCGCCGAGTAGCACCTACATCCTTGCCTCCGCCGGCAATTTCCACAACCAGCTCGGCTGCCGAACAACTTGCGGCTGTTAGCAAGAAGGACGCGAAAAAATCGAAATCGAAATTACGCAGGGCATTCTCATTCGGCAGTGCCGCTGAGCTTAGGAAAGCTACTGCCCAACACAACCTCGAAAAGAGTGTGGCCAACCGAGATGCAGCAGTGGCGACCTCCAAGAGGAACTCAAAATATGAAAATGAGCTGGAGCCCGAGCAAGCTCGTATTGCAGAAAAGCAGGAGGCCGCAGGGTTGGGCGAGAGCATCTACTCGGGCCAAGGCAACTTTTTCACTGGCTCAACTGACAATCTGTCGATATCCTCGACGGCTTCTTCAGCCTCGGTGATGCTCCGTAAAATGGGCAAGGGGATGAAGAAAGGCACTCGATCTCTTGTCGGTCTGTTCCGGCCCAAGTCTGTGGTTGGCGTGCCCGCAGCTGATGCTCCGATCAACCAAGGGAGCTTAGCTCAGGTTTCCATGGTTACTGTCGAGGCTGAAAGAGAAAAGGTCAATGTCAACATCAATCCTCATGATCAACCAGGAGGTGGAACCGGATTCCCCAAGCTCGAGCAAAACAGTGTCGACACAAAACTCTCCTTTGACAGTGGGACTGTATCGAGCGATACACGCTCGCGACGGAGTATTGTGGGCACGGAAAAGGAGCGTGCCGAGGTTCTTGCCGCGGTCAAGAAGGGAATTCTCAAACGTACGGACTCGAACCAGCCGTCCCCGAAGGTGAAGGCCTACGACTTCAAAGTTCCCGACTTTAATTTGCCACAAATTCCTCATATGAATGACTCACCCAGATCGAGTGCGCCAAGTACTCCTGCAGACGAGCCTCCTCGATCGGGACATCGCCGGACAGACTCGATCACCATTCAAGAGAGCAATGACCCTGATGACTACTTCTCCATGGATAGACTCGGCAGTCTAGACTCAAAGGACACGCCCGAGACCCCCCAAACCCTGATACGCAACATATCCTTCAGCCCTCGAATCCAATTCCACGACACTTGGCCTAGCGGAGAATACGACCGGCGTGGCGAGATAGCAACTTGCAATCGGTTGACTCCGATGCTCGCCCAGCAGATTAAGGAGGAACTCAACACCTTCAAGATGGTACGTACACTTTTTTATAAAGCCACTTGCACCGCTGACTAGTGACAGGAGATGGAGGTTCACGAGTCGTCCAAGGTTTACACCCACTTTTTCTAGGACGGTAGCAGTATCGTTGAGCAAGGCGACTGAGAGTATGACTTCCTGACTTGAGTCACGCCGTGGCAGAGGTGATCAAAGACACGCGTTTACCGATAAACATTCACGATCTCTACGACCCTTACACTACATGCGCAGCAAAGCATTGTTTTTGTCGTTAGACATCAGCATGGCATCATTCGGTGGAGGCTCTTCTCGACCTCGAGGACCTATGTACATTTAAAAAAGCTCGTTGCATAACATTTCATTCATGAATTGGGTTTCAAGTAAGGTGTCCGGCGCAAGGCAACAATCACCTGGAGGATGATTGTATGGAGGCAATCGAAGGAGCATACATGTTGATCTTGGCTTGGAGACTGGGGCCAGCAGAGGAATTTCAGCATCGGACCTCAGTCCACCATTTCTAATCGAGGGCGGCTTTGAGTTGGGAAGATTGAGCGGAGGAAGTCTTCGGAGGGGGCAATTCAACGCAGATGGTTCCTCCATACTGGACTGGGTTGGATGTCATTTAGTCTAGTACCGCAAGGACACCAGACGGAGGCGAGTGACTTCTCCCATGATCGAGCTTTGGCGGGGAGACTGAGGAGGAGGCACGCAGGTTGTTCTGCGCTGTGGGGAATTTAATTAGTCCCATTTCCCTGGATTCATCAACCGTCTCTGACTTGTCCGGACCCAGTGAAGCCTCTCCACGCCTCTCTCGCAAGGCTGTCTATTCTAGGCCGTGATAGGTAAAGCGCAATACTCCGGGCTTGGCATCTCTATCGGGCTTGGCAGCGACGTCAGCGATCAAATCGACCTGCGCCCACCCTTTGCCCGCTGCTCTTCAACCCAACTTCACCTGCAATTGCAGCTATTGCCACCTACCTCAGACGACGAGACTGCTGGGCCGGTCTTCTTCTTCTAGCCCTATCGTTACTGAGTCGAATCTTTGTCCACTTGTCCAGGGCAAGGCACCGCTGAGAAGCACACGAGCTCACATTGCCGGCTTCCCGCGATGAGCGGCTTCAGAGGGATCGTGAAAGACGGATGGCATCCAAAGGGCCGGGACGGTGGGAAGGAATCTTGGAGGGGCGACTTCAAGGGAATCAATCAAGTGGTCAGTGGCTGAATATCTGCCAAGGCAGAATGCTGAACTATCGAGCAGGCCGGGTGGATGGGTAAGAAAACAGATGGCAACAAGCAGGAAGACGCGCACGTGTCTCGCCCTTTGAGCAGCCTCAAAGACCCAGCTTCGTTTGGCCCGCCGCCAAAGCACGTCAACTACCACGGTGGAGCTGCGCTACCGAACGAGATCACACCTCAAACTGGAGGTTGGGGTGCTCCCTTGCGTCCCGATCAGATATCAAGCGCGAAGAGAGCAGTCAGCGGACCTACTGAGGAAGAGATTGAAGAGCAAAGGAGAGACCCCGGCCCCCCGTTGCCCTATAGGGCGGACCGCACAGGACTGAAGACGGATCATCTGCCACCGCCCCCTGTCCACCGCGACTTGAATCGAACTCCTGAGGTCGCGGAACCAGGACCGGCCAGACCGCAACCGAGGTTGCCCCCAAGGCTACCCTCTCGACAGCCTACAGTTTCTACACCTACTCCTCCGCCCGTGGTCAACTCACCTCCACCCGTGGTAAACTCTCCTCCACCGCCAGCCTACGAGTCTGTCCCCGCTGCTCAAACAGCCCCGCAAACAAGTACAAGCTACGGGGTAAATCAAGCTGCTGTCGATAGACTGGGACGCGCCGGTGTGTCGGTCCCCGCCCTCGGTATTGGCTCTGAACAGTCTTCGAACCCCTGGCGCAATGAGCAAAGCCAGCCAAGCCAGCCCGCCAGTCCGCCCACGAACGCCCAACCACCAACAAATCAGCTCTCCGAACTTCAAGCACGCTTCGCTCGCATGGGCTCAAGCGCGAGCGCAAACACCCAACAGACTGTGACACCCCCGTTCGTTAGGCCCGTCCAATCCCCGCCGCCTGCATCCGTTGCCGCCCCAGTTCAACCGACCTATGCTCAGCCAGTGCAGCCACAGCCACAAGGCCAAGGAAAAACCTGGGCCGAAAAGCAGTCCGCCATGCGCACAGCTCAAACTGCCTACAAGGACCCTTCCACCGTCTCCGCCTCGGACGCCACCTCGGCCGTTCGCACGGCGAACTCCTTCCGCGAACGTCACAAAGACTCCATCGATGCTGCTGGCAACCGCGCCAACGAATGGAACAAGAAGTACAACGTCACCGGGCGATTGAACTCGTTTCTTGAGAAACATAGTCCATCTTCACCCACGTCGGATAGTACGCCTAATGGAGGCAACGGAAATGCCTACGTGGGGCAGCAGTCGGCGCAAGGAAATGTGTACATACCGCCACAACAGAGTCCCGAGCTTGCAGCTTCAATATCACGGAAACCACCCCCTCCGCCTCCTCCGAAGAAGCCGGCGAATATGCATGGGAGTATTGGGGGAATGGGTGTGGCGCCGCCGCCTGTGCCACTAGGTACGAAGCCCAGCTATTCGTGAAGTGATAATATAAGGTGTGATGTAGTTGGTTTGGCCCGGCGACGGCTATCGAGGCGAGCGTGTTCTGCATGTATATATGGAGTGGGGTGTTTGTTGATATTGGGATAATTTCTACAGTTTCCCGCCCAGGATCCGTGAATGGTACGACCGAACATAGATCCGACTTTTGGATCTCTCCGAGTCTGTTGTTGTGATGATGATGGCGATGCTATCCTTGAATCAGCGGCGGGACCTGAAGGAGTCCTTCCTCCCATTATCCCATTGTTTATGTGGACGGGATCCAGTCAGGTTTATACAACTCAATGAAGAACAATGTTGATATTCGATATGAAGTGACCCCGGGAGTTGGGGGCCCACTGTCTGAACATCCACCATATATAATTTGTAAGGATTATTGATTCGGTTCAGAGTGTTTCGCTACCATTGTTTATATGTGGCCGTCTGTCTGTATGGTGCCTCCCTCCCTTCTGGCGTCTCCCTTCTATTTCAGATACAGTACGGAATAATCAATGTAGATAGATATTCTTGGCCCCCAAAACCTCGTAGATCCGGATCTGACCGACCCTTGCAGTGGTCCGGTCTCACCAACCGGTCCGGAGTATGGAATGGGAGCCTTAGGGGGTTGGGAGGTCCACAGACGCGGAGACCATTACTACGTATTACTCTGTCGAGGACGCCGTGAGACAACGAGTCTGTGTTTCTTCCCGTACCTCTCACTACTCATTCATACAAAGGAGAATTACATGAAAGTTGTCTCGGAACCCATGGCATGAAGCTATATGTAACGAGTATAAGGGCTCGATCTTACTCTCTCCATCATTACATTACATTACCTTACATGCGATACACGTCACTGCCATCTTCCACCACAGTCACCGCCACCGCCACCGACCTACCTATCCTTCGGGACCAACAGGATCCCTTCCTCCTCCTGCTGCTGCTGCCGTTTCCTCTATACCAGGCCGTCCTTCTCGTCAAACGCCAGACGGACACCACCCAGGATCTTGGGGTCGCGCGGGCGCGTCGTTCCCCCTAGCCAGATTCCCCACGGGCAACAGGCCCGAGGCCCCGCCCGCGGCGGCCGCGGTGATCAAGCAGACGGTGTTGATGGGGTCGAAGTCGGAGACGCGGTTTGTGCCGGTGGTAGCTGGAAGACCTGCGAAATTGCGTCCGCGGTCTCGGTTCAAGGCTTGAAATGCGGAAGAGCCGGTCCGAAGCCGTATAATGCACGGCCGCGTTGGCGATATACGGCGTCAAAGAACAGGTGATGTTCGGGAAGACAATGTCCGAGGCCAACAAGTTTGGCGTTGCCACGTGGATAGTGTAGTCTTCTTTGGAGTTGGCGGTCCGGGGACATACGAACAGGGCGATGGACGGGATAGTGGCGGTTATGATGTGGTTGATATACGTTCCTCTGCGGTGAAGTTAATAGATGCACCTCAAGCTACGTACAGAGAATGGTGATGAGAGTCAAGACAAATTCATGTCGAGTCTGCCGGACGTGAAATAAGGCATCGGGACGACTCACAGAGGGCACACGCATTGGAATTCCTGGAATTCCACCTTCCCACCGCCAGCACTATCGACGCTGTATTCGTCGAGGACGGTGCGCGTGATCGGACTATTGCTCGACTCTTCGCAGGTCACCTCGGCGGTCAGACCCTGTTGCGAGATAGTGTAGTTGAAGTGGGGGTACGAGGTGTCTTGATCCCAAGTGTCGAAGAGGGCGTCATTGAGGGCAGCAAACACGGCCCCGGCCAACCCCCCCCCCCCCCCAAAAAAAAACCAAGGAGTAGTATTCTTCCAGTCGATCCTAAGGTCGGGAAGAGAGATCAGTCCTGCCGGGCTCGACATCGTTGCTCCATAGCAGAGGGTATATAGATATATACATAGAAAATGCTCCGTTCACTGAAGCCCGCGAGATCATGTACCTTCAAATCGCCTCCCGAACAGATTGACCGTCGAGTTTGTCGCCGAGAAGTAGTAGTCAGAGGATGAGATGCCGGACGAGAGAAAGCCGACAGGGTTGCCTATGAAGGGGCATGTGTGGTAGACTAGCTCCTCCTGAGGACTTTTGTACGTGTACCACATGCACCCTTGGACGGTCCTGTTTAGTTGTCCGTCCGTGTCCCTGTAGTGATGCTAGATCACAGGCACGAGGAGTCAATAAAGAAATAGCCGACCGAATTGTGGATTTCGGATTCCGGATTCCAAATGTGCACAGGCTCACCCAGTTCCAGAACTCGCTAGACGTGAAGTCCACCTCCTTCCCGCTAATGCTGTCTCCCACGAGGATGTTGAGCGGCGTTAGCAGGGTTGTATACGCCGTTGCGAGATAGAGCATAGCTCGGAGAGCACGAATGTGAAGATGGTGGCCCGGGGCCGGCGGACGCCAAACAACAAGCCATGGTTGTGCACTATCGGCCATACTGGTTGAGTGATAAGTTAGTAGTCCGAACGCCGGAGATTGTATTATGTATTTCGTGTTGTGTCTCTTGGAACAGGGTCGTTAGCTGGGGAAGGTACACTTACATTCGATTGTGGAGAAAGTGGCACCATTGCTGGCGAGCAGGTGTCTGCTCATTAGGACAAGGAGTCCGTTTAGAAGAAACGCAGTAATTGCTGACAATAGTGCGCCGAGGACGGTCCAGATGACGCTCAGGCTGGGGTTCTGGAGAAGCCAACGTCCAGTCTCACAGGGTAAAAGGATCGGAGAGCTAGCCCTCCGCGCCCAGAAGGCGATCGACAGCACGACCAAAGCAAAAAGTCCGAGTCCGTAGGATGCGTACCGGGGAGACACCCTACGATAGGAAGTTAGAGGGCTCGCTCTATAGAGCCTCCGTTCGCAACAAACCTGGAGCCTCTGACTTTGGTTGCCGGGCCAGCAAGTCGGACGGCCCCAAACATGATCGGGCCGAAGGGCGCCGGACAGTATCACAGTGCTGTTGTCCTTTCTCGGGTCCCAGACCTTCTAAGCAAAACGACAAAAGCAACGATTACTTCCAAGGTGACGTCCCAACCGTTCAAGACACTCAAGAAGGAAGATATTGAGGGAGATACGGCTCGTGATGAGCGCCATGAGCGCCATGAGCAGATGTTTGGTGGAAGAGGCTGAGAGACCCCTAAAAGCCACGCGACGACATTGCTGGCCATGTTCCCGCAAGCCACGTTTTCGAGGCTCGGAAAACGCGGCTTGTAATGCGGATTCCGTTGTAGATAACAGTACCGAGTACGCAGCGACTGTCCAAAGGGCAGATTTGCTTTTGTTGGACTCTGCGTTGCGTTGATTCTAGAGGACAACCATGTGGCCCTAGGCGGTGGCTTGAGGCCTAGACTCCGTCCAGACAGCCATTTGGTTATGAAGGTCTCGTCTGGAGCTTGGACTGCTCGATTGAGATGTGAAGTGGACGCCTTCGTCCTATCACTCGGGCCGAGGCAGACTGAAAGTCTCGGTGAGAACATCTCTGTGTACACAGTACAGAGGAAAGGTTTTGGCGGGCTGGAAGAGAAGGTTGCTGCTGTATGCGCGCCTTAGAGCGTCCGGGAAGACGATTCATACGGCATTGCATATCTCACTGCTCCTCTCGTTGACCCTGACTCGGGAACCTCGAACAAGTGGCACCTGCAGGAGCGAAAGAACAAAGAAGAGAGATTGAATTAGGAAGCTGAGGGTACCTCGGACATTTTGGACGTTGGTTATTATGACATAAGCGGAGCGAGTTTCTTTTCATTAATGTATTCCCTCGCTGCTGTAACCGTCGTACCAACCAAACGCAACATCTCTGGAGTGTTCATGCTGTCGTAGCAGGCTTTGGCTGTGCTCTCATCAAAGTCAATCAATCAGACGTCGAAACTTCTTTGTGCTCGAAATCGTCGGAACGTCGTTGGTACCTAGAAGTCACATGCCGTTTGAAACGGAATGTTGATCAATTGTCCGACCAACGGGTAGCGCACGTAACGAAATATTTGGTGACGACTCTGCTCTGGATCCGTTCAAGCAAGGAATGGAGCCATTTCAATATGTGTAGCCTAGCTCTGCACGTCTCCGTGCCAGTATTCAGTCTAACCAAGTCGGAGCCCCACCGCATTGACGACTCAGCGCCAAGCACTCCGCAAAAATGCCTATTGAGGCTGAATTGGAACTGTGTCGGAGGAGATTTGCACCTGTCTCAGTTGGAACGTATTCCGTAGACAGGCCTTGGGGACTTCCGCGCCATGATCTAGAGCATTGCTCCTCGTATCGGACCTGAAGACTCATTAGCAGCCATGACGGACAAACTCAGCCGCATACACGCCTCGGACCGTGGCTTGTGAACGCGGATATTTGGTGAAAGACCCCGACATTTAGTGATCCAACCAATGTCAGAGCCACGCCTGAGATTGAAAGAGCCTTCTCAACCAATGGTGACAGTGATGGGAACTACGTGCGCGTCAGCCTCTCCGGGCGGTCTGCCGAAGGTGCTGAAGCAAGGCGGAGGCTGATCTTTGTTAATTAGTTACCGGGTTGCATTGCCCTAAAGAATGTCGGCCGCAGTGTTGTTGGTCTGAGTCCAAATTCTCCGATATTGCAGGTCGAGCAGACCCTGTGAAGTAAGATTGGCGCAAACTGGGAAAAGTGCAATACTGTATACGAGTACTCGGTACGGGTTATTTGCATTCGGTGGAAACGCCGCCTTTGCTTCGACAAGTAGCTCCATCGTAAGTACTCCGTAGCTACGAGTACGAGTACGTATTGAGATCTCGCCGGGACCCTTTATCCGGGTCACATGGGAGACCTGAAGATCTCTGAAACCAGACAACGGTCAGAGAACGAGGAAGAGCGCTGATCGTCTCGGGAGGGTTTCGTCTCAGCACCCCTCCAACACTAGCAGTGCAAGAATGGACGTCATGGCTCCGCCCGAGGCCAGACCGGGTATTCAGGCGGTGTATCATGCAAGTCTTTGGCATGTCCTCATGAGTCAAGGTACTGGATCTGGTTAAGGCGGTAATAAAAGATGGCAGGTGGTCGACGTGATAATGAACGTTACTTGCAGCATGTCTCAGGCCGTCATGTCGGAGGTCGGCAAGTCGCAATCTACGAGCTCCGTGTCATGTGACTTCGAGCCAATGAGACACCCACCACGTGCTGAAAGCGGGGGGAGCTGAACAATAGGCGGGTCGGACAATGAAAGATTTGACACCATCGCCAGCTTTTAATAGAATCTGTTCCGGCACTTGGTTGCCTCTGTCCCAGATGCAGCCGGGCCCTGCCACGCCCAAAAGACTGGCACTGGCTGCGCAATGCAACTTCTCGTTCGACGTGCAGGACTGTCCGATACTTGACTTGCCCCAAATAGGTGCGATATGTGTCTGAAGGCGGCGGCGCGCGGAGTTCCTGGCGGACTGGTGTGCCACTCACTGTCGAAGCTGTGCTAGCATGAAACCTGGAGTCATACTCCATATGCCTGTTCACGGTCAGTACCTCGTACAAACCATCTCCTTGGGCTTGCATCTCCTGTGGCGCTCTGAGCGGTGGCTCTTGGCAGAGGCAGCCACAAGGCTAGCAATTACAGCCGAGCAGGCACGAGCGACAGGCAGGCATCAATCGGCTGTCGGGATGGGGGCTGAAGTCATTCGATAGGCGAGCCGCAGCAGGTTTGCGACGAAGCAAGACTGGAGGTGAAGCCAAGTTGGAGATGTGGGAAGATGGCGTTCGGATGTCCGCTGGCCTCAGAAGGAATGGTGGATGCCAAGATCTGCTTTAGAGGCGCTGGAACCGTAAGAGTACTAGCGTCATGGGGCTGGGCGAACATGCACCAATCCGATGCCCAAAGCAAGCGCGCCAAGGGCTTTTAACAGGGACTCGCTTCCAATCCTAGACACAGGAAATTCCTTGATTCGCCGCACGTTCTTCGGCCTGGGCAGGAGAAGGACTTTCCAATCGAGAGCGTCACGCTTCCAGCTCCTCGCTTGGTGCAGTTAGTACCAGTACCTGCGTGCCTTCTTGATCCATCGGTCGGCCTTCCTAGTACCCTGGCCCCGTTAAAGCATCCTTCTGACCAGGCCGTCACTCTCCCTCTCGCCGCAAACCAACAATTTCTCTCCCACTGCGCCTCGCTGATCCCGGACCTCGTATCTCATCCTTCAGCGACCTCCTTCAATTATAATCCTGCAACCCGCAAACGACCGCTCCGCATCCCCTTCTGGCCCTTTTTCCTGGCTGATGCTGAGCCCGTGAGCCTGAAAAGGGTGCTGAGCCTGGCACCGCTGAGCCCGAATTGCTCTACCTTCAAACTCTCCTTGGCTCGCCGCGATTGGACTCAGTCCGCTGACCTCTGACTCCTGGGGGCTCTGTCCTGCCACCCTTCCCTTCGGACCGCTCTTCCTTTACATGTCGTGGTCCTCGCCTCTCGCGGGGTCGGCATCACTCTGGATCTCCCACTCCTTCAACTGCTCGCGCCCCTGGGGCCTCGTCTAGCCCGTCGAGATCTGCAATCCATCTCGCCCTCGCACTCGTTCACCCTTTCATTCACCCCGACATTCACTCCAGATACATCATTCACTATGCCTGAAGGTGGTGGCTTCACGGGAGCCTCCCAGACATTCAACACGGCGAGTCTGGACGACATTCTCTCGTCTATGTCCAGCGAATTTGCGCAGACAACAGGTGGTCGATTTAATACTGGCACATCTGCCACCACAACCCCAACATCTGGCTCTCCCACGGAGAGCGCAGGCGTCTCCGGGAATGCCGCCTCGACCCAAACGTCCCCTACAACTTTCGCCACCTCCATATCCTCAACGCCCGGGGTCTCAGAAACCGGTACTCAGAATCCAAACAGTGATGCAACCAACACAGCAACCAACGCTGCGAGCAGCACCACCGACGGTCCTGTCACAGTGTCGGAGAAATCCTCATGCAACAGCCTCTCCTGCTCGCCTGCGTTGAAAGCAGCCGTTGCGGTACCGATCGCCGTTGCAGCCATTGCCGCAATATTCTTGTTTTTCTTTTGTGCTAGGAGGAGGAGGAAACGGGCCGGGGCTGCCATCTCAGAGAAGAGACCACCGAAATCGGGAAAGAAGAAGTGGACCAGACATCTGCGGGCATTTTCCTTCGACGCCGAGCTGCTTATGGGCGGTCGCTTCTCCAGCTCGAACAGTCTTCGCAGCCGGGATCCCAGCGTCCGAAGCGGCTCGGGCACGGCGTCTCGCGGCAGTAATCACACGGCCGAACCCAGCTTGCACAGTATTGAAGAAGTGGCTCCTCCTTATCGAGATGCTATAACGCAGGCCACTCCTCCTAGTCCACACCGATCAGTACCTGCCATTACCACGATCGCAGCCGATCCCATTCCTCGACCGTCTTCAACAGCAACCGCGCCACCTCCGTACCGATCTGTTGTTGCTGGCACGTCACCCGAACCGGCCACTCCATCCACCGTCAGAAACCCATTTTCAGACTCAGCCCCGGTCAGCCCGATCGAGGAGTCACCTTTCAACGACCCGCCGGAGGGTGGTGGCGCGTTAAGACCTACGACGAGTCGTGGATCATCCATGTATCGCAGTGTTAGGACCGATGATGCTACACCGACCGCCTCGGAAGCTGGGAGCATCAGGGAAGCCATGGTTGGCAGGCGGGTGTCGGTCAGGAATGCGGGGAGCACGAGCGGCGGCAGTGGCTAATATCGTGTCTGAATTTCCTTATGTTTCCTAATCATGGCGCGGCGTTATGAATTTGTGGAACCGAAAACTCGTTTGTGACGGCTGTGGGAATCTGCAAGGAGCCATATTTTGACTGGCATGTGGAACGCAGAATGTCTTTTGAGATGTCCCATACTCTACTGTACATGATTGAAGCCGATGGCAAACAAGTAAAAGCTAGAATGATGGAAAAGGGAAATGTCGAACAACGCTGGAACCTGGGACCGTCACGGTTTTGCTTTTATTCTCAACATCCTTGATTGCCGTGCTGCGTTATTTCTGGCCTGGCCGCTGCTGTCGTACAATGCAAGAAGAAGCCAGCCGTTTGCCATGGACGCCTTGTATTCCTATCGACGCCGAATCAAGTGGGATACCAATAGTTTGCACCAGTAATTCTGTCATCCAGGGGCGCACAGGTGCAACAGTCTGGCTCACCGTAGCAGGCACGACATAACATGGCGGTTAAGAGTGTTGGCGGAATCCCTTCTTATGACGTTCACCCTGAATTCTATACTCAGTACTCGTACAGTAATGGAAATCCCCAAGAGTCTTGACTCGGTGGCGCTGGCAAAGTCGGGGTCAGCCAAGAGCCGCTGCTTTGCCCGCGCTTTGTCTGAGTCCATCGCGCCCTTCTTCGAGTAAGTCTCACCGCCCGGTGCCTGCGAAGGGATCGATGGGATCGTTTTGCCCATCAATTGCCAGCGCAACTTGCAGCTACAAGGTTGACTCTGGCTCATAGGGCAAATCCAAGTCAGTGAGTACGGTATCGTCGTTTGGTGCGGAATACCACCAATCGAGACGAGGCTCATCGGATCCTTGCGTCAAATCGAAGCTTCCTTGGAAGAACTAAGCTTCGACGCCGACTTGCATGACCACCGGCTCGACTTTCCTTCTCAATGCAACCATATCTCGCATATCTTCTGACCATCTGCCACCCTTCTATTCCGTCAAAAATTCCATTCCGGATCCACCGAAGTCGACTCTCGCCCTGCGTCTTCAGGTCGTAGCACTGTAAGCCCTCTCGTCCCCCACCGCCGCCCGCCGATTGCCACTCCCCGCCCTGGGATGCCCGCCGTGGGGGTGCCGGACTCCCCCCAAAAATTGAAGTGCGAGGAATATCCGGAGATGGAGGGGCCCACGGAGATGGCTTGAGATCGACACACTTTTCACACGAATGCAGCTCCCAATTACCCGGTCGTGTCGTCATTGGCGTAGCAATATTTTCTGCGGGCACCTGTGGGCATCGTCGACCAGCTTGAGAACTGACTTCATCCACCACGTCGCAGGCGTCATGGAGACGATGGCGACTTTTGGGTGCCCTTCCAGCCTTTCTAAGTGGAGAAATTCTGGAGTTACATACAGATCGGACCCTACGTGAAAATCCATGTGCTGGACATGTGGCCATCGGTAGGAAAGGTAAAAGGTGCTGCCCATCCTGACGTGGTTGCTTCGTCTTTCCTTGATTTCCTTGCCAGGTTGATCCCCTCAAGCATTGTGAGTAGAAATTGGACCGTCGTCCTCGTGCCGTGAAAACAACCAGGACAGAAGGCCTGATTCTTCCTCACCATGGCATCCCATGAAGTCCACCACGACTATATCCATGACTCGGACCGGAGTTCCTCGAATGGAGTCAAGCCTGATCCCGCCGAATATGTCGAAGCTCCCGTTACCGTGGGGCGAGAGCCTCCTCCGTATGTCAAGTCACTGAGTCCAGAGCAACGACGGATCGCAGAGAGGGCCTTGGTACGAAAGATCGATTTCCGACTCATCCCTACTATTATCATCATGTAAGTCTTATGTCTGTACCTGCTACCGATCAAGAAACTGACTGTCTCTGGAGGTATATTATGAACTATCTTGACCGAAACAATATCGCTGCTGCCAGACTTGCTGGTCTCGAGGATGAGCTGCAGCTCCATGGCACGCAGTACCAGACCGCGGTCAGCATTCTCTTCGTCGGCTACCTGCTCATGCAAATCCCATCAAACTTGTTTCTCAACAAAATCGGCAAACCTCGCATTTACCTCCCCACGGCCATGATCATCTGGGGGACCATTTCCGCCGCAACTGCCGCGGTCCAGTCCTTTGGTGGGCTCATCGCTGTGCGATTCTGCCTAGGTTTTGTCGAAGCCGCATATTTCCCGGGTTGCCTATATTTCCTCAGTTCTTGGTACACCAGAAAGGAACTTGGCTTCAGAACCGCAATGCTGTATTCCGGATCGCTCATCTCGGGTGCCTTCTCCGGTCTCATCGCCGCCGGCATCACGAAGAACATGGACGGCAGTGCGGGGCTCCGTGCTTGGAGATGGCTCTTCATCATCGAGGGAGTCATTACGATTGTCATTGCCTTCGCTGCAATTTTTGTGTTGCCCAACTTCCCGCGAACCACCCCATGGCTCTCTTCGGAGGAGAAACAACTTGCTGTATGGCGCCTGGATGAGGATATTGGTGAAGACGACTGGGTAGACAGCAAGCAGCAGACTTTCTTCCACGGATTGAAGCTTGCGGTCAAGGATATCAAGATGTGGATTATGGTATGTCTTGACCTCTCTCCTTCCCTAGCGGTTCCCGCCATATACTGACTCTCTTGTCTACCAGATGCTCATGCTCTTCTGCATCGTGGCCTCCGGATCCGTAACAAACTTCTTTCCCACCGTCGTTCAGACACTCGGGTACGGCGACATCGAGTCCCTCCTGCTCACGGCACCGCCTTACGTCCTCTGCGTCATCACCGCCTTCCTTAACGCCTGGCATGCCGACCGTACCGGCGAGCGCTATTTCCACGTCACCCTGCCTCTCTACGTCGCGGTGGCGAGCTTCATCCTCGCAGCCGCCACGACCGCCACGGCACCAAGGTATGTGGCCATGATGCTGATGGTTCCCGGCGTGTACACCGGCTACGTCGTCGCGCTGGGCTGGATCTCCAACACCATGCCCCGCCCCCCTGCGAAACGTGCGGCCGCGCTCGCAGCGATCAACGCCGTCAGCAACACAAGCTCCATTTACGCGAGCTACATGTTCCCCAAGAGCGATGGGCCGAGGTACGTGCTGGCGATGAGCGTCTGCTCAGCCACCGCCTTTATTGCCATCTGCGCGGCGACGGTGCTGCGGTTGATCTTGGTGCGGCTGAACAAGAGACTCGATCGGGGCGAGTTTGTCGAGGGTGCCATCAACAACGGACCGCAAGGCGCGGCGCCGCATAAGCACGACCTCACCATCCAAGAGGGCGCCATCCCCGGTGAAGCCGCCTCGAGAGGGTTCCGGTTTTTGTTGTAAACGACTGCGACGCGATGCGATGCGATGCTATGCTATGCCACGGAACGGGATTGAGGAACAGAAGCTCTTCACACACAGATATTAAGCCAGTACGGCGTACTCGGATAGAAATACTGAAAATCGCCGCGCGCAAAACATGTCTGTGGGAAACCGTTTCACATGTGCCATGATCTGCCCCATCAATCCTACAGTATCTGTCTTTGACACTGAAAGTAGAAGGGCTGAACTATATCCGTTCCAACTGCGGTTACCTACATGTCAATATATGGATGGGGTCAACAACACGCGGAGACACGTAGAGGTGAAGAGATCAACCTCATCGTGTTGCACTGGTCCATTACAACACCAATGAGACTCCATTTCTAAGTTCAGAGGCTTTCCTTTCCAATCAAATCAGATTTATACATCGTCTCGGCCCCTCGGGTGAATTATGAATCACCGGAATTGTCAGCTGATCAGGTTGAGCTACTCATATTTGGATCACTGGTGGGTCGATTCTTCTTCAATCAGTCACTGCTTGGGAGTGATTCTGTCGGTTTGAACCACCTCTTGCATCGCGGTCGCCACAATATTGGCGGGTCCGGTCTCGGTTCGAGGGATTTTTGCGATCTTGGCTGGGTTTCAGTCGTCCCTGTGCTCCGAACATGACACGAGCACGCGACTCAAGGTGTACCGGTCACCTTCTGTCAACTTGATTCGTCACTCTTTTTGTTCTCGGGGCTTGGTCAGTCAGAGTCAAAGCAGGTATCCTAGCCGAAGCTCACCTTGAAATAGCAATTGGCTGCTCCTATCAGCATGGTCGACTGTGAACAGACAATGGCTCGGCCGACCTTAGACTCGGCGTCCTGGCACTCAATGACCAAGCGGGGAATACTGGCCCGATTCCCACAGAGCCAGGCCACTTGACGGTTTGATTCCTGTTGCCATTTTGAAGGATGTTGAATTCGATTCGACGACACTGCGTGGCGGGGTTGGGGACAAAAGGCGTGGAGGAACATATGCGCAGAAGATGTTCTCTTCAATGTCATAGTACAGAGACACACAATTGCAAAAGTGACTGTACTGCCTCCTTCGCCAGGGTTTTCTTCACTGTATGATCGCCTTGAATCCATTATACGCCTGCTCCATGTCAAACGCCAGATCCCTGGCCTGATCCTCACTGAGCTCCTCACTTGTCTTCATCTGATTCAGTGTGATCAACCATTGGATTATTTTCCCCCGGTGTTCGAAGTCTTGGTCTGTCACCTTGTTTACGCTCTGTATAACGTCTGAGAGTAGAGGGTGAAGCGATGTCTTGGACGTCAAGTTCAGGCGCAGGGCGTCGAGGAATGTTATAAAATTCTCGGTCGCGGTGAGGATGAGTGCGCCGGAGAGGTTGGGCTTGGGTGCCGGTGCACTTCCAAGGCCCGGGCCTGATCCTGTCTGTTGTGAGACTGTAATGGTATCCACGGTATTTAGCCCGACTCTTAACCTCTCCTTCGCCCGCGGACACTCAACCTCCCACCTCTCGCAGAAAGTGTCAAGGTCTACAAACTCTCGTGACACACTCTCATCCTGCAGTATACTCCGATACTGCTTCAACAGCTTGTTACAAAGGTCGGCATATTCGCTCTCGGGGAGGGCGTCTTTGATGTATGCTTTCTCGAGCCCGTCGAGCGTGCGGATTATACTGTAGATCTCGGCTAGAGAGTCGATCAGATCGCGTTCGGCTGGCGTGGAGGAGAGTTTCACTTCTTCGTCGAGGGAGATGTGTGCGGACAGTGGGTGCGAGGGTGGGAATGCACCATATGGTGTGGGAGCGTAGGCTTGGACAGGGTTGTAGTTTGAGGGCGGGCGGGGTGAGGTGGTACTATACATTGTTGAGCTGCGCTGTGACTTTGCGTTATCGGGTTCCAGTTATGGCCAGCGTAAGTTGTTCAGCTTCGGCCGATTGATTGAATCGAACTCCGGTTCATCTAAGTACTTCAAGACACTGTAAGGTCGATTGTCGCGAGGCTGCGGTTGAGTTGAGATGACGAGGCTGTGCGGGGAAACAATTGAATAATCCCCGGAAAAACCTCGGCCCGCCATGAATTTTTTCTGAGATTTGGCGCTCAGTCACCGCAGAGGAAACGCCGACCGCGCCCTTGCTCGTCTCCTGCCACCACAAGCACATTCATCCGCGCCTCTCGCCCCGCTCAGCAGTCGCGATGGGTAAACAGTCCAAGTCGACGAAGAAGTTCGAGAAAAATCAACTTAAGGGAACGATTGAACGGAGAAAGGAATTCGCGAAAATCAAACAGCGACACCAGCAGAAAGCAAAGAAGAAACAAAGAGCGGAGAAGAGATCACAAGCGGCGGAAGAAGATGAGGAGTCCGATGCTGAGGCTGATGGAGAGGAGCAGGCGAACATGAATGAGGATGAGTTCTTCCAAGAAGCACTGGACATACCCGAACCCCAGACCAAGTCGACATCGAAGAGCAATGGCGTCAAACGCAAAAGAAACCGTCTCGCCGACGGCGAAGAAGCCGCAGATGGAGAGAGCGACGCAGCAGAAGGGGACGAAGATGACACTGGGATCAATATGGCCGCCCTGGCTGAGAAAGATCCCGAGTTCTACAAGTATCTGAAGGAGAACGATGCCGAGCTGCTGGAATTTGACGAGGATGATGATCTGGCTGCAGTGGATGATCTGAGTGAAGACGAACCGCCAACAAAGAAGCAGAAGACCAAGAGCGGTGATTCCGAGGACACTGATGCCCCCGACGACGTGACCTTGCTCATGGTGGAGAAGTGGAAGTCTTCCCTGGCCGAACAATTCTCCATTAGAGCTCTCCGTCAAGTCGTCCTCGCGTTTCGGGCGGCTGCACATACGGACGACGAAGAAGACAAGGCTTTCAAATATAACATACCCAGCCCCGAGGTGTACCACGAAGTGTTAATGACAGCCCTCAAGCAGGTTCCGCAAGTCCTGTCCCACCACCTTCCTGTCAAGGAGACTGCCACTGGAAAACTACGCATACCCACCGACTCCCCCAAATTCAGGACGCTTGCACCACTGATCAAGTCGCACTCGTCATCCTTGCACTACCTGCTAGGGCACCTGTCGGACACCAAGACTCTGAGGTTGACATTGGAGTCCTTTGAACCACTTTTACCATACCTGCTTCAGTTCCGCAAGTTCCTGAAGGTCATCACGAAAGCAGTCGTATCTATTTGGTCGGACAATTCATCTGACGAAGCAACTCGTATCCAGGCATTCTTGGTTATCCGGCGGCTTATCGTTATTGGTGATGCTGGGATCCGCGAAGCTGTGCTAAAATCGACCTACGAAGGCGTTGTGAAGGGGAGCAGAAACACGACAGTCCATACCCTGGCAGGGGTCAACTTAATGAAGAACTCGGCAGCCGAGATCTGGGGAATTGACCAAAAGGTCAGCTACACAACTGGCTTTACATTCATCCGGCAGTTAGCCATCCATCTCCGAGGCAATATCACCAAACCTACGAAGGACTCATACAAAACCATCTACAACTGGCAGTTTGTGCACTCTCTGGACTTCTGGTCTCGGGTTCTGTCCACTCACTGCAACTCGCTCCTTGAAACCCAGATTGGCAAGCCTTCACAGCTCCGACCTTTGATTTACCCAGTCGTACAAGTAACGCTTGGAGCGATGCGACTGATACCCACTTCCACATACTTTCCGCTCCGGTTCCAGCTCATGCGCTCTCTCCTGCGCATCTCACAAGCAACAGAGACCTACATTCCCTTGTCAGCGGCGCTGTTAGAGGTTTTGAACTCGGCGGAGATGAAGAAGCCTGCAAAAGCCGCAACATTGCGGCCGCTCGATTTCGCCTCCAATATCAGAGCACCGACGTCATATCTGAAGACGAAGGTTTATCAGGATGGAGTTGGCGAGCAAGTGGTTGAATTACTTTCGGAGTTCTTTGTGCTATGGACAAAAAGTATCGCCTACCCTGAACTGCAGCTACCAGTAACAGTCATGCTCAAGCGCTGGATTAAAGCAGCGTCCAAGCCCACTGGTAATAGGAACCCCAAGCTCAACCAATCCCTCGCTTTACTGGTTCAAAAGTCAGAAGCGAATACAAAGTGGATCGAAGAGCGGAGGAACAAGATCAATTTTTCACCCAAGGATAGGACTGAAGTGGAAGCTTTCCTGAAGGATGTCCAGGCGCAAGACACTCCGCTGGGCGCATTTGTTGTGTCACAAAGAAAGCTGAGAGATGAAAGAAGAAAGGTGCTTGAACAGGGCCGGAAGGAGCAGCAACGACGCAATGAAGCCAAGGACAGTGATGACAGTGATATCGAGATCGCTTGATTGTCAAATAATGACTCTGACTCTGGCTATTGTCATAGGGTGTATTGTCCCTTTGGGTCGAAGACAATGTTGCAATGCGCCTCGCCTGAAGCTCGAATTTTCACATACGCTTAGATATCATCATCGCATTCTTGAGCTATTTCACACGAACTGTTTGAAATTCTATTTATGGCACTCGAACTCCATGAGCGTCACACCGACTTTCTCGTAGTATTACGCTCTGACGGCTTGCTCCGAACCACAAAGGAGAGCAAAACCGAGGCGACTGAAAACCCGCCATCACGATTACTTGAAGATGTTGACCAAATGGTCAAGCAATATGACTCAAGGAACAAATTATGGACACTGAAAGCGGTATTGCGGACAGACGGTCAAAAATCATGTACCTACAAATCGAGATGGTCCATTAAAGACTCAGCGTCAAGAAGATTCCAGGTCCCAGTCTAAGTCTCTCATCTCCTTTATAATCGTTGCGTATTGACCAACAGTCGTATTTAAGTAAACATGAACACGGATATTCAGTGAGACAGGTACTCGCGATGACGCGGTAAAACACCTTCTGAACAGCCAGCTCTGTTGGTTATATCGTGTACTCTGTGAGTTCTTGGGATGGGACAAGCCGTTTGACATTTACTGCATAGGCAGTAACCACACAATCCGCCATCAAATGGCAAGAGGAACGAACGTGGATTTGATCGAACTCATCGTCTTATCTCCCTCATTCATTCTTCTAGCGGTCGTGGTTCACAGGGTCCAAATGTCTTCTGTCCTTGCTTCTGACCACGACCGCGCCCTCCCGCCTTCAGAACCGCAGGCTTCATTCGGGTCTTTGTCAGATGCTGCACAGCCCTGGGTCTCATCAAAGCCACCTTCGACGCTGCGCTGTCTCTGCAATCGTGCAACACGAGAGGTGTCTTGCACACCACCACCCAAGGCTCTGGACACGTTCCATGCCTTCATCCTGTAGGAGTGAAGGCTGTGGCGCGGGATCACCGAGTGACTCGTTTCGGTTGAGGATCGTGTTCCTCGGCACTAGATATCGTGGCGCAGCAGCTTGTCGAAAGAGGGCACCGTTGGTTTTTGCAAGGCTCGATGCGCGTGACAGCACTCAACGACACAAATCGACCGAAATTCTGAAGTCGAGGCGGCCGGGGCCGCGCGAGCTGGAGGCAAGCGACGTGCCGGCAATCTGCTGGACGAGGCTTAGCAGTAACGAAACGAGGCGCTGTTAAACTCCATAATATGCTGGACTTACGAGTATACTGTGAACATTACGGAATGGAAATCATAAGGAGCGTAGGATGCGAGCGTGCTGGCGTGATAATCGCGCGCCGCTGCGCCGCTGTGCGAAACTGACAGTGACATGAGATGCTGGCGGTACTTTTGGTTTGCAGCCACGAGCTCATCAGGCAAGCCAAACACGGCCAAAGAAGAACTAGCGGATTTCTTACCCACTGTGCCATCTCTGCACAAGGCTCTCTACATTGAGCGCGTTCCTGAATGTTGCTGGTCCTGCCACGGTGCGGTAACCCCTCTACCGTGCCTCATGTTCTCTGTCCTACTGTAGGGCACATTCCCCTCCCTAACAGGCGACCCGCGGTCATCTTGTCCGGGTGCTTGAAGGAAATCAATCGTGGCTGACCTTCATAATGTGTTCACTTTCACTCATGCCTCGTGCAGTCAATCCTCGGAGAAATTGTGCTTCATGCTGACACTTGTCCTATCCAGGCCTAAATCGGACTTGGAGACAGCACTGGATGGATCAATAGTTGGGGGAGACAGCATTTAGGAACAGAAAGGAGTTCAGACCGTCTCGAACGGACCTCATTACATTCTATCTTGTGAGCTCCCACTGTTGTGTCAACACATCTCCCGCCCAACCTCCCTCGTCATCATCGTCCATGTCGACGTAACCTTCTTGGATCACAGTGAAGGCCCGTCCTTTGACGTCGGCTTCCGTTGCGAGCTTGGTTGCGACGTTCACGCAATCGTCAATACTTGCAAACGAGAATCCATCCCCGGGCATCATGCCGAGTGAGGCCATCTCCGCCATCTTCGGCTGGACCAGAGGTGTATTTATCCAGAAAGGCGCAATGAGGTTGACTCGTACGTCCAACTTGGCAGTTGTATGCCTGAGACCGCGGAAGATACCACGCACGCCAACTGTGACACTTGTCAGTGCATGGTTGTAAGTTCCCGGGCTCATACTCACACTTAGACGCATTATAATCGGTATTTCCAGGCATGTCTGAGTATCCGGCGAGAGAAGAGACGAGGATGAGCGACTTTGAAAAGGGCCGTCTAGATCCCGTCTTCGAGGGAAGCTGCATATAGTATAAAGCGAGCCAAGCGTTCTTGTACAGGCCCTCCAGGTTGACTCGGATTGCACTGAGCGCTGGCTCAGGCGGGATATGGCCCGGGTCTAGTGACGGTTCGGCCACCATCATCACTTGATCCGTCAGACTACCTCCATCACCCGCAACACCAGCAAAGAGGCCGACGACATCCAAACTCCCGCCCGGCCCGAACAGGGCGGCATGCTTGAATGCTAGCACACTTGACAGCCAGTCCGTCACATCACAGTGGACGTAAGAAACATGATGGCCTTGGAGATTCAGGTCATGAGCTACCCGCTGCCCAGGTATATCTTGGACATCGGCGATGGTCACATAGGCGCCGGCCTTTGCAAAATGAGTGGCTGTCGCGAGCCCTAGTCCGGATGCACCTCCTATGTCTCCGTCAGAGCTCTGATCGACTCCTCAGAAGTTGAGCTGTCATTGATTGTACCAGTGATGATGATGGATCTGTCCCTCAACGCCGAGGCATCGTGCAAACCGGTCATTTGTTCAGACTTTAAATGTCGACTTTGCCGGGAGACTCTGTGCTATTGATTGTGGACCTTGATACAAGACTGTCGCGCATGAAGTTGTGTTGGAAGTCTGGTCCAGGGGCCCTGCAAACCTGCGATAGCGAGAGGGAACAGAATGACAATCGCTTAGGATCATTTTCGATGGAGCCGGGAATCATCCGTTAAACAGTTGTATCAGTCCACTGGGCGAGTAAGAGGACTACAGGGATATACTGGTGAACGCAGCGATATCCTACGGATAAGCCGCATGGGCTGAACATAATTCCTTGATGGTATATCATTCTCCCGGCATGTATTGATTTCTACCCAAGCAGATATGTCACGATGTTTCATGGTTATTCCTGAGCCAGTCTAAAAGCCTGGACTCTAAAGGGGTTTGGCTCTCATTTGAATGATCATGAATTTTATCGCTTATGCGAAGGCACTAAATCATTGTTGACACTTGCGGTTCAAATTGCTAGAAATTTACTGCGTGGAAAATAAGCTTCCTCCACTAAAGACGCGTGTACCTTTGGCTACCCCTGGCGTATTTCCAGGCATGCACTTTGGCATACGAGTAAAATCTCGGTATGTGAGCTCAGACATCCACATCACCGTTGACGACATGATCCGCACCATATCAAAGTTCACGGTGGCCCCGGAATAATCGGGAATCTCGCCAGTGGGGGGAAGACGAACCTCCAACCCCTCGTCGGTTTCCGGCTTGCCGAGAGATGATGTCTCTCTGGGATTTGGGATACGAGAGCTCGAAGTTAACAATTCTTCTCCTCCACTGACTCGAGCCTCGTGTCCGACCAAAATCGAACCGCTTTGATCAGCGTTACAATGTAAATAGATTATCTGAGCAGACACGAGCTTGACACCGCCACGTCAAGCAAGCGTGGCATTAATCTAGACGACCCTGGCCATCCACGACGTATCCTGATGCATCAGGTGATGTTCACGTCGACATTGCATAAGCCTCGCTTCGACAATCTCAACCACAAGCTGCCAACACCATTTTCAGGCACGCGCGAATCAGCGCAGCCTGTTCTCACGTATCCGAGATGTCCACATGGTCCCATCCGCTTGCGGCGGTTGGTGACCATGTTGAACGTCATCCCGGACCCTTTGCTGTCGATCACCCTCCGTTCCATCTGAGCCTGCTTTTACACCTTTGAGCTCTAGTGAAATTATCCCACCGCCGCACTCGATCGTGGCTAAGCTGAGTCTTTTTCTGCTGGTCTTGCGTCTCTCAAGACGAAGGCTGAAATACAAAGCTGGTGCTCTGCTCCCTTCGTCGCTGCTTCAACAAGAGCAACATTCAACAAACCTGTCCTATGCAACATCCGACGTTGTTGCACCCGATCACATTGTAAAACTAGCCTTGCAAAAGCATTAACCAATCTCCCCTGCACGGGAGGGCCATTCAGTGTTGATTCAACTACATCCGAGAACATTTCCCCACAATGGGCGACCCTGGAGGGCGGAGACAGAGTGTTAGCAAAGAGGTTCACCATGACTTCCAGGCACACCATTCCCAGTATCGGCGGGCAAGTATAAAGCTTCCCGATCATGTCGAGATCGGGACCAGCATCAGTGTGAGTGTTCCCCCCTTCGATCCGCTTCGTCCGACACCCTCACATGCCCAATGCGCTTGATGATGACCTTCACCCCTACCCCTCTCTCGGGACAGCGTTAACCCCATCATAGGAATTCTGGGCCGGTCTCGCAATTGAACGAGAAAGCGATCGATGTCTCAAGATTGGAATTGCCATCCATGACGGTACCTACGGCATAGACTTCTCTGTACAACGTGTGTCCCTAGAAGAAGAGGAGGAGCTCATCAAGAATGGAAATAGCGATTGGGTTGCAGATCATGTCGTTGCCGAACTCGACCGCTATAGAAAAGAACACGTGTGCAAGATTCTGGGTGCCGGAGTTATCGCGGAGCTCGACGGGCAGAGCCCGACTCTCTGCTCGAGACTGTGGTCTGAATTGGATGTTGTCCCTATGGTGGTAACGTCAAACCGTCTGCTACGGCCGGGGAAGGAAGAAGTACCGCAGAGAGTGGATGAAACTGCCGACTCGGCAGCTCGAAAGTGTCTGGCGTGAGTTCCGGCTGGTCCCCGTGATGCTCCAAGTCTGACCTGTGTAGACTTTACGCTCCGACGAAACAACCTCGTTTGTCCATCAGCTTCCAGAACGAAGTCCAAGTCGACCTGGGTGGTCTGATACATCTGGTTACATTGGACGACTACCAGAATTCTGTTAGAGAGCCCACGTGGAGAGCCGCGCAGAAGTACATCAAGGATGTGGTCGCCCGGAAGCTCAGAGTTGTCTTCTTCAGCGCCACCCCCCAAGGCGGCGGAGTGGCTCTGATGCGCCACGCGTTGCTCCGGTTCCTGAGACTCCAAGGGGTGAATGTCGAGTGGTGCGTGGTGCTCACTGGCGACAGAATGTGTACAGACTGACCACTTCGCAGGTTTGTACCAAAGCCGAGACCTGATGTCTTCCGAATCACCAAAACAAACCACAATATCCTACAAGGTGTGGTGCCCCCCGAGGTCCGCGCGACTGACGAGCAGCTTGGAAAAATAAAGGAGTGGATCGTTGATAACGCCGAACGCTACTGGGTGAGAGACTCGGGTCCACTCAGTGCGCCTCAGGACGGCGGTGCGGATGTGATCATCATCGACGACCCTCAGATGCCAGAACTCATCCCGATTGCCAAAAGAATCGCACCGGACCGACCCATCATTTTCCGAAGCCATATCGAAGTCAGAGATGACCTGGTATTGAATGATGGCAGCGCGGCCCAGCACGTATGGAAAAATATGTGGTCGAGTATCCGGCACGCAGACGTCTTCCTCAGCCACCCAGTTAGATCGTTCGTCCCGCCTGATGTACGCAAGGAAACCCTTGGCTGGCTCCCCGCGACTACGGACTGGTGAGTGTTGGACAGAGACCCAAGGCCGATTGAGGAGCTAATCACAATCGCAGGCTTGACGGTCTCAACAAACCAATGGCCGAATGGGATCTGCAGTACTATTTACATATCCTCCGACAGGTCTGCCAGAGCCAAAACCTACCCCAGCTCGCCTATCCAGATCGAGGATATTTCACACAAGTGGCACGCTTCGATCCGTCCAAAGGCATTCCCGACGTCATCAAGAGTTATGCCAGATTCCGAGAAATGGTGAGAGACAGGCCCCAAGAACAAGTACAGCAGCTGGTGATCTGTGGGCACGGTTCTATCGACGATCCCGATGCCACTTTAATCTACGACGAGACGATGGCGCTGATCCTGAAGAATTATCCCGACTTGGTGGAGGACATTGTAGTGGTCAGACTCGGACCGAGTGATCAGATCCTGAACGCTATCTTGTCCTTGTGCACCGTGGCATTCCAACTGTCGACCAGAGAGGGCTTTGAGGTCAAGGTCTCCGAAGCATTGCACAAGGTGAGTGTTACCCTAGGCGTGCTGGCGAATGTGCTGACGTAGCCACAGGGCAAACCAATCATCGCCACCATTGCTGGAGGTATCCCACTTCAAGTTGAAGACGGGAAGAGCGGTTACCTCGTCTCAAGAGGAGACCATGAATCCGTCGCCAAGCACTTGTACAACCTTGTCACGGACAAGGATCTGTACAACCGGATGAGCGAATACGCAAGGACGCATGTCAGCGATGAAGTGCACACAGTTGGAAATGCCCTCAGCTGGATGTACATGGCGTCGAAGGTCGCTGGGGGACAATCACTGAAGCCGAATGAAAAGTGGATTAATGATATGGCGAGGGAAGAGGCTGGCGAGCCGTATAAGGACGGGGAGCCACGCCTGCCACGACATCTTTCGACATGAGCCACGCATGCGTCGGGATTCTTCCCTCACGAGGCGTTACTGCGAGCGGCCCGGAATATTTGCAGGAATCACACATGCGAGGACTGGATTGGACTGGGTAATCATCTCTACTCTCTTCTTTTCATCTTTGTCATGGTGGGAAAGCCGATTTATCTTAATACCGACCATTACAGATGAGGGCTACGAGGCATGAGCAGGAAAGAGGCGTATGGTACTATTCAGCCGTTGATAGCCATCATGTCAGAACCTCATCTGCGCTCCTCCCGTTGACATTTCACCTCGGGTGAAGTCAGTATGCGAGTAGAGTGTCCTCTCTTCCTGTATTTCCGGCTGAAGTCAGCCTCTGGAAGTGTGCCCTCTCCCCTACGGACGACCGTGACTGCGTTCCGCGAATCAGAGCTCGTGATTTGCGGCGACGCGGGGTTTTCAGAGCTCGAGGCGTCGTTTCGGCGACATCGTTTCAACCTACGACAGCACAGTTGTTTATTTATTACTACCTTTGGTCTTTCCATGTCGCAGGATTCAAGTACGGATGGCTACGTTGCCTTTTGGGCCCAATACCGGCCTCGCGTTCCTATTGCCAATCGAACCGCTGCTCGACCTGGCCAGAAGCGACCAATGAGATCCTCATGTGAGAGAACGTGCTCGATCAACCACTGTTATATTCCGCTGCGGCCGACGGTTCCTACCGCGTCAATTGTACTTCCCACCATATGATGATGATGCAAGGTGTCTGTGGTTTACAGTAGGGCCGACATGGTGCGGAGCGATCGTAGCCACCCCTCGCCTCGCCCGCTGCATCCCGCCTCCGAGCGGAAATGCACCACGACCTCGTCGCGAACAGTTATGCGATCCGAGCTCCTCTGCTCTGCTGAGTTGTGTGCTTCGAAGAAACTGTCTGTGCGTCTCGTCTGTAACCCTCACAGCCATAATCAGTCCGTAGGTGTTCGCAACTGTCTGTCAAGGGGACCTTCCCCGGGCCTGCGCCCTTTCCCACCCCAGCAGCAGCAACAACAACATCAGAGAATGTATCGCAAACGCAACGGCTCGCTCGGCTTCTCCTTCACGCGCTTCGCCAACGCCGCGGTGCCCAACTTTTTCGCCGACCCGACTCCCTCCCACCACGTCGACCTGACCGGCTACCGCCGCGACATGTGCTACATGCACCAGATCGCGTCGGCGGATCCGTACGCCCTGGACAAACGGTCCTTCTACGTCGCGGGGATCGTCGACTCCGAGAGCGTCTCCAAGAAGGTGCACGCCAAGCTGAAGAAACACGGCATCCTGCGCGACGAGGACGGCGGCAGCGTCGACACGTTCCAGATCGGCCCGCGGTTCCCGCATCAGCTCGCGCTGTTGAACCTGAATAGGCAGAAAGATCTGGTGGGCATGCTGTTCTGGTGGGAGGAGGAGTGCCAGCGGCTGAGGAAGCTCGAGGCCGAGGAGAAGGAGCTGGATGGTCTGATTGACGAGGCGGACTCGAATATGATGGCGATGACGATGGCGGTGGCCACCGCGACCACCGACGACGAGGATTGCTCTGAGAGGGAGAGGGAGAGGGAGCGTCTCAAGGGCACGCTGGACCAGTTGAGGTTCGCCAGGGAGAGGGTCCGGATGAAGAGGAGGCAGCGGCCTAGTCAGCGGGATCCGGATGTCGAGGCCGACAAGGACGATATCTTGGCCGCGTTCCATGGGAGGAGTAAGAGCTTGCCTAATGTCGGTATGGGTGTTGGCGGCATTGGTGGTGGTGGGAATGATGGCGAAACGAGTCCGGTGAACCATCACCATCACCATCACCAGCAGCAGCAGCAGGAGCAGGAGCAGCAGGAGCAGCATTTGGGCAAGCCGCCGGAATACTTCGCCAGCCCTTGACAGATCGAGGCCACTACAGAGGCTGTAGGACGGCGTTTCCAATGTCATAGTAGACCCGGACGGGACCAATCGCGTCTTGGCTGCTGTTTGTCCATATGACTCTACAGTGGGAACCTCCAGGAATCATCTGCAGGTCAGGGAACCTCTTTCACGGCGACTTGCAAGGGAGGGAGGAGTGGTCATCATGACCACATTCTGAGCGTCCAAAGGCTTGGTTGGGGCGCACCACACTCCGAGCGTGGCGCTCCCATCCTGTGGCCTCGTTGAAATTCGTCAGGCATGAAGCGTGAGACACCCACGGGCATGTACCTGTCTCACTTGGGGGTTTGGTGGATCGAGTAAACAACTTTCAGGCTGGGGTGTAGAGGGCCGTCCCAAGTATGGCTTGAGAGCGACTGAGTTCATTACCGCCGCCGTTCCGCTGGGATCTAGTTCTGTGTAAGGGGTATTAGGAGAAAGTGACTTGTTAAGCAACGCATGATATCAGGGGTTTGCCGACTATTGAGTGAGTGGATGGTTAAGTCACTTGCTATCTGTTCCACCCGTCGGCGACATCGAGTCTTGTCGCAGCCAATGAACACAACTGGTACGCCTTCGCACCTCAAGTACGAGTCTGTTAGGTAGCGGCTCAGACCTTCAGAACAGCCCTGTATCTGATCTTGCCGCTTTGAAGCTTGTTAATCGCCTCGGCGACACCTTCTTCGTCCATGTGGAACTCCTCAATCAGGGGCTTCACATCGTGTTGAGCGGCAAAGGCGAGCATTTCGGCGTGCGTCGAGCGCGACGCCACAAGGTTGGTCACTAGATTGTAGCAGTTGAAGAAGTAGGGTAGAAACCTGGATGGGAAGACCCGACCGTGAGTGCCAAGCCAATGGGAGCACAAGGCTAGACCTGCGGGCCTAGAAGGTATTGAAGCCGGAAGAGAACAACTTACGGGACTTGGAGGGAGTCGCCGATTGCGCCGAGGACAGCGATCGGAGCACCTCTTGCGACCACTTTCTCGCTCATGAACCTGTAGTCGTGGTTAGACACTGTTGCTGCTGCTCCGTTTCCCTTCTCGCTTCCCCTGGGAGGAGGTGGTTGTCACGGCTTACGTTTTCCAGTCTGGAGCCTTGTGCGCGGTGATCAGGAGAAGGTCAACCGGCGCTTCGAGCTTGTCCTCCTGGCCTAGGACCACAAACTCCGACGCTCCGAATCCCCTTGCTTCCTTCTCTTTGCTGGGGCTCGTGCTGAAAACCGTGACCGAGGCGCCCAATTTCGCCGCGAATTGAATCGCCAGATGACCTAGTCCACCGATACCGAGCACGCCGACACGCATCCCTGGCTGATAATATGTCTTCAATGCGGAGTAGACGGTCGCACCGGCGCATTGGAGCGGCGCAGCTATCTCCGAGGACATGGACTCCGGGATCTTGTATACGTAGCCCTCGGTCGCGACGTAGTAAGTCGAGAAAGTGCCGTTGCTGTGACCGGTAAAGCCGTAAATGTCGCGGTTGTAGCACATTGTGTCTCTGCCACTGAGGCAGTAATTGCAATGGCCACAGCTCTGAAAGCCGTGTGAGTTTCAATCCCCCTCGTAGAGAGCGCCACACCAGGGAGGTGGCCGAACTTACGCTTCTCAGGTACCCCCCGCCGACTCGATCGCCCACTTTGTGGATCGTCACTGCGTTGCCGACTTTCTCGATAGTGCCAACGCCTTCATGACCTAGGGCACAGCCGGGATCGATGAAGAATAGGTCGGTACCACAGAGGCCACTGTGGGTTATCTTGACGAGGACTTCGTTGGGCTTGAGTTCGGGAGTCTCAGCTGGGGTCTTCTTCACCTTGCCCTCCACGCCGCGCATGACGAATGTTTGTGCCATGTTTCAACGAAGGGTGGGTGATTAATGCGTGCTTGGATGAGTCTCGTGTGTCGAGGAAGAGATGGGAGATGGGAGATGTTCAGCTTGGTTGAACACAGCATTCGGCCATCGAGGCATTAAGTACGTCGGCCTCTTGTGACGCCCTTTTGCATCGATATTGCAATGCGAGGCTTCATTGGCGTACGTAGGCAATGCATGAAGCCATCAGTGGAGGTGAAATACCTTGCCGCTGACAAAGTGTACCAAGCCACACGATTTCTTGAAACATCAAATCAACATGTCAACAACGATGCCACGGTTCGCCAACGGCTAATGTTGACATACTCGAAAAATCTGGCAGCCGAATGCTAAGTAATAAGATCGTCAAGGCCGTGCTAGGTGCAGTAGCCCATGGAACGAATGACTACGCAGTGGGATATTCCATAACCGAGTCTCGTCAGGCAACACAGGCTGAATCATCTCCCCGAACTTGGTTGGCTGCGGTGAGCGGCAGCATACGTGCGGGAACCGTTTGAGAGCATAAGTTTTGACGGTTGTGGTGTTCTGGTTGTATCAACCATCCGAAGTGGCAAGTGAGCAACGTCCGAATGCGGAAGAAAACGATAGCTCCGCTCAAATCTGTAGGCTAACCAATTGAGCATCCACTTAGGGAAGTCATTGGCGGATGTCGTACGCAGGGAGGAGGCCACGGGAGCCTGGATGGCAGTAAGGGCAGGAGGGACAAGAAGGGTTTGTTTCGGTACTGATAGCAGGTTGGATTATTGATTAGTCGTTACCGAGTCACCGGCGAGTCTTTCACCGTCGGGCATTATCCTGCGCCACTTACGTGCCTCGTGATGCCGAATTTGGACCGTGTCAATAAAGCGGCGACGGGATGTCGTCAACTTACATTCAATCTAATCAAATACATGCCGCAAGCTATCTCGAGTGAAACCACAAAAGCCTGAATTGAGTTCGTTAAGGCCTGTTCGAGGGAACCTTGAGAGCGATCAAATGCCACGGTCCTGGGAAAGCTTGGGCGCGACCGTGATTTGTAAACGAAGGTGAACAAGAAACGAAAACCAATCCAGAGGAACTCGTTGCAAAAGCGGGTTTCAACTGTCGGTCACCTATGCAGAATCCAGGCTGTGAAACGCACGAGCGACAGCCAGACTAACCACTGGATAGCTCATAATCCGGTCATGAAGACCGTGCTTCACAATCTGCTCTCTCACTATCCCACCGTTTCCTTTGTACTCAACCTCCCAGCCACCCGCTCCGAGCTTTGACTTTTGCCTGTCCTTCAGGGCTTCGAGATCGTCAAAGCTCAACCTATCTTCATGCTCTCGTATGCCGTTTACTGCATGCCAGAACACAATATCCGAGTGCACCCAAGGAATGTCATAGTCATCCTCTGCATGGATGATGGTGATGTCGTACTTGCTCGTTCTCCCCCCGAGTTTGAGGCTGTCCGCATGACGGACGAGCTCGGCTAGTTTATCCTGCGAAGGCCATTTGCAAAGGATGAAAGTATTGAACCAAGCGAGGGCCTTGGGCCAACGGGCTACGGGGGCTAGAAGAGGGATGGTACCAGCAATACTGTATGTCTGTGTTAGGAGCTCAACGCTGGCAAACGGAGCTACAAGCACCATGCCTGCGAAGAGAGTGGGTGGAGATTGCATAGCCAGATGGTGTGCGAGGGAAATGCCGACTGCGGTGCCTAGAGATTGGGCAAAGATGACAGTCCTTTCGGGCGGAATGCCAGCAGTTTTGACGGCAAAATGGGCAAGAGTAAGAGCATCAGTCAAGAGGCCGTCTTCTGATGGCCATCCCGTGCTAGAACCAAAGCCGCGGTAGTCAATGGCAAGTATGTGTACGTTTTGCGCACTGGCAGACAAGGCCCGATAGCTCTGTGGTCGCCAGCCCGATGCCAGAGTTCCCCCTGCGCCATGGAAATAGATCACCAGTCGCGCTGTCGGGTCGTCTGCGAGTAGCTTGAAGCCGAGTCTGCTAGTGATATTGTGGCAAAGCCCTGCGGGCTCGTCTCTTAATGCTTTCTCGTTCTTCCGATAAGCCTCGAGTGGTAGGACATGCCAGGCATGCAGAGTCTCGCCGTCGCGGGTCTTGAGCTGAAAGGGCGTGACCTGGTTCCGCAGGAAACCCCATTGTTCTGGGACGTTCACATCTTTAAACCAAGTCAACGTAACCCCGTGAAGGTATATGGCGTGGTCTTGTAGGGCGGGAATGGTCAAGAGGCCGAGGAAAGCAAGATATAGACCGGCGCCTGCGGCTGCCGTGATGAGAAGGGGTCGAAAGATTGCCGAGAGAAACGTCATCGTCGTTATTTCTGGGGAATCGAAACTTTGGCAAGACGTCAACTGCGGAAGTGCGACCGTGAACCTTCAGATAATGGGAGGGCGCACCATCTTTGTGTGCAGAGATGTGATCCAACAGGTGGGTTGACTTCTTGAGCAGGTCGCAGCCGCTGCAGTAGGACCATCAAAGATTACGCGCTGCGCTGCACTCCTTGATGCTGCGTTCTCTCCCCCACCGCGCTGACCCACTCCAAAACTCGTCTGGAGTCTCAGCCACGCGCTTAGAGCAAGCACATCCCAGCAATCAACCAGCATCTACAGCGGCTCCTTATGCTCTGTGAAACAGCGATCGCGTCTGCTTGGGGAAATTGGCGATTCGCGCCGGGGATCTGGCAAGATATCCGGCAACATCGGCACGCGTCGTGCCGTTCGCACTCGGAAACGCTGAACAGTATGCCAGGGTCTCCTTCCGGGGTATGGAGGACTTCTCCAAAGAATATGACGGTGGCTTGCCTGTGGCGACTCCATGACTCAGGGTAGCAGCCGTGGTTGGGCATAGGAACTGGTGGCTTTGACTGTTTCGACCCTCGTCGGCCCTACTTTGCTATGCATGTCGCCGGAAGTGGTTCGTTCGCTTGCTTGAGAGGAACGGCGACTGTTTCGACCCTCGTTGGCCCTACTTTGCTATGCATGTCGCTGGAAGTGGTTCGTTTGCTTGCTTGAGAGGAACGGCGACTGTTTCGACCTCAGGTCTACGATCACGGGGAGGGCATGGCTAAAACTACCTGTGCTTACGGCAGGTTGCCCATTTCTGTGCCTTCCTTGAAGTTGGTTTCCTGCGGTGTCCAGTTGCTTCCCGACCATCGCTTTCCCTTGCTTTATGTCTTTCTACCTGTGAGCTGATTTCGCTGTTGAAGATACCCATAACTGTCTCAAATGCCCAGATTGACTCTTGAGAAGCATTTCACGGGACAATCGCCTGGGCCATCACAGCTTCAGTTCCTCATAAGCTTCGCCCTCCTCCCATCCCTCTGCCAGGCCTACAGCAGCAGTACCAGCCTAGCACCAGTTGCTAAGTATACGAATGCTACCAACGCGACTACTACTTTCACGTCCTCGACAAGAGTGAAGTCTTGGGTGAGCCAGCCGGACTACCGAGGGACATTTGACATTCTCTGGACGTCCCTTGTGACCATCTTCATCAGCACATATAGCATGTTGTGTCTCAACGTCCCAGCTCCTAAGGATAATTTTGCAACTCGAACGAGGCGGCGTCTCCTATGGATGGCTCTGGGCATTTTGGGCCCAGAATTCCCTCTTACCTACGCCGCGGGCCAATGGAGTCGGGCAAAACAGTCTGTGGTTGCTTTCAAGACGTACAACCACGAGGATTGGCACATGCGACAGGCGTTCTTCGCAGATATGGGGGGATTTGTGTTACACGCCCGAGATGGTGAACCTTTCCCACTTAATGCAACACAGTTGCACTGGCTCGTCGTCAACAAATTCGTCGACTACCCAGCTATCACTCGCCGCGAGATCTGGGACAAATCTAAACAAGATACTTTTACCAAGGTCGTTACTGCTTTCCAAATCAGCTATTTGATCATACAATGCGTTGCTCGAGCAATTCAACACCTGGCCATTACAACGCTAGAACTCAATGCTCTTGCCATTGTTGTCTGCTCCCTCATGACTTCCTGCTTCTGGCTCCACAAGCCTGCAGATGTCCAAATACCCATCCACATCCACTCCTCTCACACCTTGGCCGAGATTACGCTCAATCGAGAATGGAGCTTGACGCCACTTGATTTTGTGGATGAGAACGGCCCTGGTTATTCGGTGAACATCCAGCCGTTCATGAAAATGCCCGTCATTCCTGCCGAAAGACCCATCCAGCGTATCCCAAATGACAGATTCCCCATGAATCCTTACGGCTTTCAAGAATATTTTCTTTGCTTTGCAACGCTGCTCTTCACCGCTATCCACGTCGCAGGCTGGAGCTTCAGCTTTCCCACTTCCATCGAGCGCTTACTTTGGCGTATCAGCTCGCTTTTGCTCTTTGGAATCACTGCAGCTTTCTGGGTGTTCGAGACGGCAGCATCCTGGACTCGCCTTGGTCGCTGGAAGACACTTTACTTGTTAATTTTCAACCGCAAGGCCTTGCCACAACACAGGATGCGCCTAGCATCAAGGACTGCCACAATCAAGAGAAAATCAAAGCAAATGCCGTTGCCATGGGAGTTCGCAACGATAACACCACTGGCTATAATATATGGCCTTGCGAGATTTTATCTCCTTGCGGAGGCCTTCGCCGAACTGAGGAATTTGGAAGGGACAGCATATGTCAACATCGATTGGACCAACTTCCTTCCCCACGTGTGATGCGATGCCCGACTTGCTGAAGCCTTGGAACGCTAAAGTACCAGTGACTTCTCCGTCTGCTTCCTCCCCTCGTCCACCCAGCCAATTTGGCCTCAGTGAGGCCATCTTTCTGGTTCGTCTGCTTGGACCACCTCGATGCATTGATCTTTGGGGAGAGCGTCAAGACAATTTCGCTAGCTCTAGTCAAGTACCTGGCCTCCCTTGAAACAATCGCCTGCTTTTGTCGTGCAGTTATGCGGCGAGAAATTGCCACACGAATGAGTGTATGCAAGGCAGTGGCCGTGCCCAACCAAGAGAAGCGGTGGTCAATCATTCCGAGAATGCGTTCGCTCAATGCCACATTACTGTCATCGACAGTATGAGGATGTTGTCTGACTTTGCTGGGCGCACCGCCATCAAGTATGCCGTCGTTGCAGATAAATCACCTTCACCAATGCCCGTTCGGCCTCGCCATAATATCGAGATCGGCGGGTTGCCCAACTAATGGGCCCAATGGCCGCCGGAAGAGAGCAGGTTGTCACTCAAAACACCTGTGCATGCGCCTTCGAGCCAGGAGATGAAGATCGAGGTAAAGACACCCAAGGTTCAAGATCCGCTACGAAAACAAGATTTTAAGGCCCTGGAGCCTGTAGGATGCTAGCAAGACCGCTTCGGTCGCTTAATGGCTAAGGTGGTAGCGCTTCTAGCATATATCGCTTCGTTGGGCAGGCCCACATTGTTGATCGTGGACTGGTCGGCTTCGGTTTGGTGATATGCAGGATTGACCGAGCGTCACGGAGACTGATGTTGATAGACCGCTTCTGGTTACCGTGGCCATATAGACCTTGGGGCGGTGCTTCAGCAAGTCCTCGCAGGCACAAAATGCGATAGCACAAGAAGAGATCATGTTCGTGGACCATGCTAGTTCCCTCGATAATGTCTCTTGCGGCAGGATTCTGTCGATAGGCTTCACGCACCTCAGCTGCAACAGACCTCACCGCCGCTATCACATGATGAGACCCACCAGGTCCGGTCACAATATTTAGTCTTGTAATATTATACCTGCAGAATTAGGAATTAAATCACGCAAAGACCCCCATACTCATTGTGTCGACCTCTCCACAGAGGCATCAATGAAATGGGCGATTCGAACCAGCCGCCAGATCTAATCTAGCTCCTGCTCGGGTCGAACTACCACCGGGTAGGGGCGTCAGGAACCCGATCAGATCTGAATCCAAGCGAAGTATCCTTCCGATCCAGGTCTTGACAGGACAAACTAACACCGGTTAGCAGGCTTCAAGAACCTCGATCGTAGGTCGTAGGCCGTAACATAACCGTAGCATAATCAAGCATTCGTAGCGGCGGTAGCTGAGATCGGATCATTGGGATTCGATGATAACAATGTGGCAGGAAAAAACCAACTTCGAAAGAAGCGAGTTTCTGATGGTTGGGCCAGGAAACCTTGAGCGACTTCTCCAACCTTCAGTTTTTGCCTTTTTTGTGACTTGAACCTTGTACCTTTGTTTGTGTGCGCTGGTGTAGAGGCAGCTTGGCAGTGATAGTGAAGGTACAGAGTCGAAAGAACGAGGAGGGAGGGCGACAACGAGGTGAAGGTGAAGCCAAGCCATATCGTCATTTGAATAGCACCGTTCGTGTCATTCAACATGGACTTCGGAACGAGCAACTGCATAGAAATCGTCCCGCACTCTTCAGCCACCTGCACACCATTTACCACAAGATCGGAAGCATGTCAGCGTATGCTGGCAGCATGAAGATTCAATTCAAGTCATGGCGGAGCAGGTCGCCAATCAGCTGAAGATCGACATCAATAATGAGCACGCTGTTCCTTCCATTGCTGCGGCATTCCTGGTCAACTTTGACCATCGCAAAGGGTGCGCATAGGCGAACTTCGCTTCTGACATTTACTGAGTCGCTGCAGGTATACACTAGGATGGCACAAATCCGTCGCGGATGGTCTGTTCCACAGCTCTTGGTAGTTGCGCGGTTGCCAACTAAACCTCCGTTGCAGTCCAACTTGAGGGCGTCGTCGAGTTTAAGTCCCTGCCTTCCGGCCTACACAACGTCGAAGAAGATCTGATGTGAGTGACACACGGCATTTCGAAGGTCTCTCTGCTGAATGATCGAAGATATTTTATCCACGATGAATATGCCGGCCTCAGCGCATTCATCAATAAACCCGACCAGCAATCCGATCGCGCTGCACGAATGTTGGCTGTCGGTATCCTGGTCCCCTTGGAACATGGTCGCATCGGTCGGAGCTGGCGTCACGCTGAGACTCTGAAGGAGCTCGCAAGGTATATTGGCAAGATGCCAACCATAGGAGCATGGCTGAATGCAAGCAGGGCACAAATCGAGGATCCTACAAATACAACCGCACTTGAAGAGTATTGGGACAAATACAAACTGAAGGCCGAGGAGCGCCCTCCGCAGCCACATCATGATTCTGCAGGAGATTACCCATTACAGCGACCGAATGGATACACGAAATCTAGGAGCATGTCCACCGCGACAACCTTTATTTCCTCGCATCATTCGTTGACTCCTCATCATCCCGCCCTAACTCTGATGGACTCTCTAAAGCTCTTTGGTCCTCTCATATTCCCACTCTACCGGGCAGCGCTGCTTCGCAAGCGCATTCTCATTGTTACAGACACACCAGTCGAATTCGCCTGCAACCTTGGTGAGAGTGAGATAATCAAGAGGACGCAGCAGCGCTAACCAGACATCACAGTATATAACCTTTCCGTCTTGTCGTCCATCCCAAAAACGGGGCTGTCTGTCTTACCGGAGGCCGATGTCCCCGCTATAAGGTTGCGCCCTTTGTTTACCGTTGGAGTTATGGACATTACCCAGCTAGAGCAGGAGAAGGCCGCGGGGCCAGGCAAGGGTTTTATTGCCTGCACGACGGACGACGTACTGGCTTCGAAACCCGACCTCTACGACGTTCTTGTCCTTATGCCCAAGTCTGAGGCCCAGCAAGCTGCGACAAAAGTGTTTCCTCGTGTTGTTCTTTCGAGCCCAGAGTTGACCAAGGCTTTTCCGAAGGTTGGAATCAGAGCTACCCAGCGAGATGCTCATCGGTTCTCACATCTGCTAAGAAGCCTACATTGTTTTAAGTCCGGTGAAGTCGCGGCAACTGACAGCGACGTCTCATCCGTGTTGTCGGATTCGTCCTCATATTCAGTGAATAAGGAGGTGATAGAACCGTCATCTTGGTCTCGGGTCGCCTATACTTCATTGGTTTGGTGGGCATCCGCTGGGGACAGACGCACTGGATTTGTGGATGGCGAGGAGAATGAAAATGAACGAGATGAGGCACTCTTGCGTGGTCCGGAGGAAGAGGATGAAACCCGGGAGGTTGCAGTTGTGGGTTACTTTCGGCGCATGACTGCCACAATCTTCAACACACTCGCATCCGCAATTTCGAGAGCGGACGGAGGTGAACGAAGCTCAGAGCAATATCGCGATGAGGAAGAAGAGGAGGAAGAAGGTAGTACGAGCCCGATTGCGGGAAGAACACAGGAGGAAAACCAAGCACTCCTGGCTGACCAGAGCGAGAAGGCCGAGGTCGACATCAACCACGAAGATATGATTGAGATGAGCCTGGATAGCTGGAGCGCATCCGACAAGAGGTTCGTGGAAGAACTGGTGCAGCTCTGGTGGAAGCGGGAAGCAATTGTGCGAACGGCATCAATCGAATGCTGCGGGCTTCGGATACTTTGAGCCGCGTTCATGTTAGCGAAATGATCACAAGGCTATTGCTCAGCCTCATCGAACTGCGGATCTCCAAAGAGTCACCATGACGTCGATCGTTCAACGTGTTCCGCGCGAACCATGCCACATCAGGGAGGTCGAAAACAATGTGGACAGGTACACCAATCACCATTATGTCTGGATGCTACTCTATGATTTCCACTTTGCCAATTGGGCCTCCTGGTGTTACCGCAAGTGGGAGGCACGGATACAGTCTCCGCCCATGAGCTCATGACTCTCATGCGGAGAGACCGACAAGAACCAAGCTCCGGCTGTTTTGCGAGCTGCTGCATCATACATGAAGCTCGACAGCAGTCTTGCGACGGAGTCTTGTGGTTGTTTCAAGCAGTCAACCGTTGTCGTCGAGCTGAATCGAAGATGAAGCTGAATACCCCCGCTCTCGCTGTCCTTGCGGTCTTAGGAGCTGTAGCAGCCCAGCAGGCGGCTCGCGATCAAGTCGGCACGGGTCCGTCACTCGAACTTGTGCACCTGTACTTCGACGAGTGGCCAACAGGTAAGGCCAAGCCCGTTGTCACTGAAGCCTGGCTGATTCACTCATATAGGTGTCGCTGTTTCTTCGTCCGGGCGGATCTTTTCCTGCTACCCGCTCGGGCTCGACTCCACAAATACCAGATATCAAGTCGCTGAGCTTGGGTCAAACAACACAGAGAACCCGTTCCCAACTGCTCAAATCAATTCACCTCCTGGAGGTGCTGTCGACTATTCGACGAATCCACCACAATCAAAAGGCCTCTCGAATTATTTCGTCTCCGTTCAAAGCGTCGTTGTTGACCCGAAAGATCGTCTATGGGTCCTTGACACGGGTCGGGCACTGCTGAGTAATGGCACCCTGACGACGTCAAACCCTGGCGGACCGAAGCTCGTCGGCATTGACTTGGCCAACAATACAATCTTCCAAACAATCCTCTTCCCGCCAACAGTGGCGTTCCCTGACTCTTACCCCAATGACGTCCGCTTTGACCTACGCCCATCAGTCACTTCCTCTGGTCAAGGCGTCGCTTACATTACGGACTCGTCCAGTGAAGGACGCAATGGAATCATCGTAGTCGATCTCGGAACAGGGGAGGCTTGGCGTCATCTGAATAATATCCCACAGGTTCGCCCTGAGCCGGGCTTCTACGCAAACGTCTGGGGCGAGTCAGTCTATATGAATCCCGGCAATGGCATGCCAGTTTCCAGACTCGCGTTCGGCGCGGATGGCATTACTTTATCTAACGACGGTGAAACACTCTACTTCTCGGTTGTCTCAGGTCGTCATCTGTACAGTGTTCCCACGGCTCGGCTCCGCGATCGCAGTCTATCTTCTGAGCTGTTCGCTACAGGCTCGGTCATGGACCTTGGACAGAAAGGCGTCAGTGACGGGCTTGAGAGCGACTCGAACGGCATTGTCTACGCAGGAAGTGTGGAGACAGACTCGATTGTCACATTTAACCCTCAAAATGGCACGGTTCAGACGTATGTGAGGGATCCCAGGATTGATTGGACGGATACCTTCTCTGTGTCAGGCAATTACCTATACTTCACCGAGAACCAGCTGTTCCGAGGGCCATCACAGCAGGGCGGTGTGGATCGTCGGGTAAAACCCTACGCACTGTACAGAGTGCCTCTGCTGAACAATGCGACGAAGATTAGTCTGGTGTAGCCGGGCATACGGAGATAAATGCGAACAGCATCCATCGAGAGCGTCTGTTGGTTGCATTGTAACGCCTTGTGACATGGCGAACAGATATATATGATGGTGTGAACTTGAAATGTCGGGATATCGTCGGATATGCGATCCCCAAGTCCTCCTTACCGAGGCTCTTTCGGTTCTTTTGCCTTCGTACACGCGTGCCACCCATTCGTCCGACATCCACATCACATCAGCGGTGCCTCCTATTGCAAGGCGCGTATACACTGCTCTCCGTCTGTAGGGAACTTCCGAATGCATCAGGCGACAACGGTCTGACAGACCTCGTGCGTGGTTGTTAAATTCGTTGTATTTTGTTGGACTTTCTGAAACTTTGACCTCTGCGGACTCGATTCATTCACCCTACAAGTCTACTGTGATCTTCGACGACGATTCAGGATGGCGGCGGCCAGTTCTAGAGAGAGGCCGCCGGTCGTGCTGTTCGGATATGATTGTGAGTGTTTGCCCTGAACGGGTGAACTGCCCCGAAGACATACTCCCAGCTAATCACATCGGCCTGCAGCCTCTCCGTTTACACAAAAGGTCAGATTGGCGCTCAGACTGAAACAGATACCATACAGTGAGTACCTTGCCTCATGAGCCGTTTGAGAATGATACCTAGGCTAGCTGGCGGATATGCGCCGAATGAACTCGAACCCTGCTCGTGCGGCTGCTAGTGTTGGCGGGCTGTCGCTGACGGAACAGCTTTCGTTATTGTGCCCTCGATGATGCCACGGCCGATTCTGAAGGACAGTTGCAACGTCACCTACAGGAAGATTCCTGTTCTGACTATTGGGAGAGAGGTAAGTGCACTTCGGTGTTCTGATGCGACCAACCTTTTACTGAAGCCATCTGTGCCACGTCAGATCTACATTGACACTTCCCTCATCGTGGAAGCCCTGGAACACTATTTCCCTCCATCTCTAGGCTATGGCTCTCTTTACCCTTCTGGTCACGCTGCGACATACCGCTCTCTGATCCGGGGATTCGCCTCCTACTGGACCGATCGTCCGCTCTTCCGGATAACAACAGGTCTCATCCCCGGCACCGTCTGGCGTACGCACTTTGGCCGCGACCGCTCGAACCTCATCGGCCACACTCTCGATGCGGACAAACTCGAGCGGAAAGTGCCGCAGAACTTGAGCGGGTTGGACCTACAATTGAGTTTGTTGGAACCTATGCTCATAGGGGGTGGGAAGAAATGGGTGTTTGAGGGCGAAAAGCCCAGTGCAGCAGATGTGGCGGTGTGGTATCAGCTTGATTGGGGAGAGAAGATCTCGCGAGGGGAGGGCATCAATGATTTGACCGGCGGAGGAACTGGGGACGGAAGCGGCGAAGGGATGGGCAGTGTGTTCAATAGCGAGCGATACCCCGAGCTGGTCAGATGGTTCGAGCGCTTCAAGGACTACCTCGACCGGCTGCCGAGTACGGAGGCGAGGATCGAGCGGGCCGATGATGCGGGTATCAAGAAGACGCTGGAAAGGTTGACGAACGCGAAGCTGGCGGAGCAAGTGTCATTACTGCCCACGCCGGCCGGACCTCATCAGGAGCTCGACAAGCGAAATGGGCTTGTGACGGGTGTGGAGGTCAATATTGCGCCTGATGATACGGGAAGGGATAGTCCGACGGTGGGAACACTGCTGGCTATCGGCCCAGAAGAAGTTGTCATCAGGCCTCAGAAGACAGGCGAGGAAGGGCCGCGGGTGGGAGATGTGAGGATACACTTTCCGAGGATCGGGTTCGTCATCAGACCAGTCGGACAAGCCAGGCTGTAAGGTCCCGTTAGAGAAGAAGTCACCCAGCAGACGCGACGCCAGTGTCGACGCTGGCCCAGTTCATGCGAATTGTCGAAGTGAATCTAAACATAAGAAGTTTACGGCTGACTGAGGCGGGGCTCAACTGCGGTAAAGCAAGCACTCACGTCCGTGCCGAAATCCGACTTTCACCCTCCGTCTTATATTCTGATATTCCTCGATTCGCCTCGTCGCTCAGAGGCAATATTGACACACCACATTATCCTGTTCGATGACCTGACGATCGATAATGGCACTGCAGCCTGGCGAGTTTTCTTTCTCGGAGGACCGTCTACGCGCCGTTTGGAGCGACCCCGAAAACGGCCGGCGACGTGGCGCATATGAACTTCACAGCCTCATCAACCATGACTCCGAGCACGGCCTTCCGAACGCTGCACATGCAAAGAAACTTTGTCTCAAGCTGTATGAACATACTGCGGACCCTCAGCTACATGTGGCGCGGCTGGACAAAAGCTATAGCGACACGTACTGGCTAGGGAACCTGGGAAAGGCGGTCGCAGTAGAGCAGCAGGCATGTCCGCCGTTCGTATCTCGTGTTGACCAGACTATGGCGTGAAAGGGTGCTGACGCCCATATGCGCGAAGGTCCTCGACCGGGCAACGGAGATTCTCCGTCAGCTCCCCGTCACATCGCCAACAATTCTGGGGGCCCTTCCATTCCAGGGCCCGTTTGACGATGGATACGTGATGCCAATTACACAGAATGGCGGCCGGTCTGATATGGTCCGGGAGCCAGTATGGGAGACGTTACTGACAGTCAGACACGTGGATACAGTCGTCCTTCGACTGGTTTTGTGTATTGCCCAAGCGGAATTTTCCCGGCAATACGGCCCTCCGCCTCAAGTACGTCTCCTCAACGCCACCATCTACCTCCTGAGGGTAAGTCTGGATCTGGCTTCCGAGAATAGTGGGGATGAGCAGAGGTGGACCGTTGTTTGTGCATTCCTGTGGACATCCTGGCAGAGGATCCTGATGCTACACTTGCGATCTGTTGTCGGCCGCCAACTCCAGGGCTTCGACTACAATATCAGGGGGTTGAACTCGATGCGAGCTCAAGATCTGTTGCCCGAGATATTCGAACACCGTAGAAATGTCCAGCAAGCTGACCTCAGAGCCACTCCCTACCTTTGTCAATGGGCCTATCGAAATCTTATCGAAGACCGGGCATGTATTTCGACAGATATGCGCCACATTGCGCAGGATCTCCACGATTGCTTTGGTGACAGAGAAGGTGCGTGCAATGCTGGGCATACACAGTGCAAGGGGCTGTCGTCGATCGCTTGTGGTCGTTTCGAGAACACGACGGTCGTCAACCAGTCTATGCACACGCGGAGATGTTCAGGAAGCTGCCAAAGACTATATTGGTCCCGAGAGTCATTTGTCGCAGTACGCGGGCCGAAAGCGATTGACATCAGCGCTACAGATGAAAGCGGCCTGCGCTATTGCCAGGTCACGGGAAATACTCTCGCAATATCACATATCTGGAGTCACGGCCAAGGAGGACGGCCTGACCAGGGTGGGCCCGAGGGTACGGGATTTAATATGTGCCTACATCAGCGGTATTCAGCGATCGCCAGCTCTCTCGGCTGCCCGTCGTACTGGATGGATACGCCATGCATCCCGAGCGAGAAAGGGCTGAGAAAGGAGTGCATCGCCAACATCAACAGGATATTCACTCTGAGCGAAGTCACGCTTATCTGCGATAGGGATCTAATGTCGATTGGCATTACCGGCTCGACCGTGGAAGCGTTCGAGAAGTTGCTTTCCACCCTTCTCGTGTCCGATTGGAACATGAGGGCCTGGACGTTGCTCGAGTCGATGCGCGGAAGGAGTTCGCTCTACCTGCTATGTGCCGACGACAGAATCGTCAAGCTATACGACGTGCTTCAAGCAGTGTATCAGAAGGGGAGCGTTGACGTCGTTGTCCCATACCTCACTCGGGCGTACCTCCTTCCTCCCGATGATATAACGGACATCGAGCTCTTCGAGGGCGCAGGCTCCGTGGCTACGGAAGAAGATCGCCAGCTCGCAGAAGGATTCATCAGCGTGGGCGAAGCCGCGGTCTTGCTCAGCCACCGGCACGCGACTCGTGATGAAGACGACGTGCTCATCTGGAATCTGTTGATCGGTGATGTCGCAAGGCACGACGCCGCAGAAATGTGGAAACGACAAATAGGCATGAAGATATCGACGGGCGCGCTGGTCTCAAGCGCCCCGCGATTGCCAGACGTCGCCGGCTTTCACTGGGCACCATCCCGCCCGACTCTGCCTCGAAGATCTACGACCAGCGCGGCGAGCGTGCATGACAAGACGTTTCTCGCATATGACGGCGGCGACGCCAAGGACGCAGAGATCACGGCCGCGGGGCTGCGTGGCAGGTGGTTGACCTGTCGTTTCACGGCCCCCGAAGTGCAAGACGGGCTGGATTCGGTGGGAGAGAACGGTGCTGATGAAAAGCTGGCCGTGATCGCGAAGCGCTACACTTCAGACTTCGCTCATAGTATCTTGCTGCAGGTGTGTCCTACGAGGGGGCCCGCCAATATCCCCCTCCCGTACCAGGGCTCCAACAATCACGTTCTGGTGGTCTGTGGATCCCACGACGCCCTGGGATGGGAATGGCGGGGTGTATATGAGTGGGACAGGGCGTGTCCGTTGCCCCCATTTACTGTCGAGGAGATTTTACTCGTTTGAGGCGACTCGGGGTGGGCGACAAGCAGGCATTCATCACGTTTTACGTTTCACGAGCTAATGAATCAATGAATACCTATGTAGACTGCCCTTTCGAGGGGCCATCACTTCTTCGCATGCATTTTCTTTTTTTTCCAACCGATCCTGCATGCCTACTTACCATTCTCTTTCGTCACAACATCATCTCAACCAAACCAGGGGTGTCTCACTCTCGGACTACCACATACCACATACCACATTATTTCCCAACGCTGACCGAGACAGAGAAAAGCCCCAATGCCAATGACCTACTATGATGAAGCTTTATGCAAAGCATCATCGTCATCTCACATCATATCATATCATAACATATCGTGGCCCTTGATAGAGGGTATTTACCTCAGGAAGCCAGGAGTCAGGACCACGGGGAAAAAGCTTTCTGCGGAAAACCCTCCAGCGCGGAGAAGGAGGAGGAGGAGTCTCTCGCTCACTTCTCTGCTGGGAGCTCAGATTGATGGCTTGCTCGAGGAGACAGAGACGGGGAATAGAACGGTGACGCCGATACCCGACTGTCTTCGCTTTATCTGCAACGAGGTATTTATTCTGCTGATCTGTATGTTCGTGCAGGACCTTTCATTCTAATCTCAACAAAAACACTGTGAAGACCGTGCAGGAGCTGTTGCTGCTGCTGATGCAAGTGAATGAAACTGGTTGAATGATAATACGGAGAGTACTAATGCTCCACTCTTCAGCGCCTGTGCTCCTCCCCATAGGCATACTCCTGCTGAGATATAGATGTGAAAGCCTCTGCGAAAGGCAACATCCGACACTGAGAAATTTCTCCCTGTCAAGTGCGCCTCGAGGAAAAACATCACCCGCCGATCTCGAGGTGGGACAAACTCAACGTCCGGAACTCCTCAACCACACCTCTTCCATTGCAACCCGCTGAACCCCACGATCTGGCTGAAAACCTCATCCCTCCGCGCCAAATCCATGACAGTCCTCTTCTCTCCTTTGTACGGCACAAACTGCAGTCCCGCCTCCTCCCCGCCATGGCTGTTCTGCTCAGTGATCTTATGGATACTTTTGATGTCGTCGAATAGTAGAGTCCATCCGCCGCCCTTTTCTTTATTCTCGGCTCGAGAGCTTGAGGTCAAATGGAGATGACGCTGCGAATGCTTCGGTGAGAAAGAGACGGATGTTACCAGGACGAGGAGCCTGCCGCGGACGTCCTTGTTGCCTTTACATGTGTAGGTACCTATCATGTGGGTGTCCTTTTCGACGGTTTGGAGGTTTTTGTCGGAGGTGAGGTACTGTCGGGCTTCGGCTTGGAGGCGGGAAACGGCCCATTCGGCTAGTCACCTGCGGTCAGCCGCGGGTTTACCTCGTGGAGTAAGGATCGAGGGGAGGCACGCTTACCGTGAGTAGGGCTCTTCCACAACAGCCAAGTCACCGGGCTTGTGAGCAGTCGATACCGAGGATACCGGACAGCGATCGGAGTCAAGATGAAGAACATTACTCCACCACCAAGGAAGCTCATCTGAACCAGGAGCCAGGTTGGCGACAGAGTAATGACAATGAATCCAGTAAAGAGGAATCCCAGTGTCATGCCCGTATAGCGCGGGTTCCGCCATTCATAAAAGCTGAACGCCACAGATCAGCAGGGGGCTCTCGGAAATGGCACGATGAGCAAAACGAGCTGGATCAAGTTTACACATACTTCTGTGTCATTTCGAAAACGTCAGAAAGCCGCTCCAACCAGTCGAATATGGCTGGTCCAGCTTGCTCAATGACATGGTCGACCCATCCCCGCGTGCCATACTGCGTGATTAGATCGCCCAAGTTCTGTGCTGTGGCATCTTGATTTTCGGCGTGGATGGCTGTTTCACGCATCTTTTCCAGAGTCGGAGGATGCCAGCGTCGGTATAGGACTTTCAAGAGGACGTACAGGATCTACTCAGGTTAGCCAGAACAGAAATAAGATGTTTCGACACGTACAAAGCCACGAGTGATGTAACTGAAGAACAGCAGGAAGAAATAAAGAATCATGTAGCCGAAACTTTCGCGGGGGTCCTCCCAATGTGATATACTTCGGAGTTTCATGATGATTGTCTGTAGCGGCGTAGAGTCGACGATGATGCGTTCAAGGCTCGATGCCAGTAATTTGCGGTCAGGCATGGGCATGTCAAACTCGGGATCGATGTAGATCCGCGCATTTCTTTCCAGTTCGTACTCCAGCAGCTAAGATATGTCAGTCCAAGACAAAACGTTGGCCTTTTTTTCGAGCTTGCCTTTGGAATATATGCCATCCAGCTGAGCTGCTTGTCTTCCGTGCTCGTCTTCGTGAACAGCGGCGGCCGAGGAGGAGGTGTAGGCGAGGCTTTTATCCTCCCTAGTATCCTCACGTGTCGATCCATTGTCCACCGCACGAAGAAATCCTGCCTGAGCTGTTTCATCTGCACAAAAGTCTCGTATTCGGCCTCCTCCTCGGACTCATTCGAGGCTTGCTCCACCTTGTCGGCCTGGTGTAGAAGTTGCACATCTACGCCGTGAGCAATTTCCGACTTGGCGATACTCTCAGCGAAATCACTCCCGCGTTGGTCCTGTACTGTAGTAACGACAGATTGGACTGGCTGGTGTATGAATTCCTTGACTGGAGGAAGCTTCGGCTTCTCTTGAAAGGTATTGTCCAGTCTCTGGTGTTCCACGGAGCTGTCTGGCGGTGGGGGGGCGAGGGTAGGCGCATGGTCTTGGTGGTGATCGTGCGGCTGGCTGCGTGATGCCTCATGCTTCTCATTTATGGTTGCTTTGATCTTTTTGAGTCCGTAACGGGGGTGTACAGCCGTGGAGAGGAGATTGTCCTTGACTGCCTGTCGGATCGATGGTTTCTTGTAGTCCATCGCCTCGGATGGAGGTCGAGGATCGGTGTTGACATCGCTCTGGGGGCCCACATCAATCTGCGCCCGGTCGAGGCCGTTGGAAGTTAATCCGAAGTCGTTGATGCTGGGCGCCATCTGGAACAAGGAACGAGAGGACCGCTTCCTTGACCGATGTTGGCTTTTAAAGTTTCATTGAGCGCAAGCTGAAGTCTTTGGCCACGAGTGCAAAGAAAACCCCGCTCGGGTTCCATCGTGACGTCTGGTGAGAGAAGCAATGCTGTCAGAATGGACTTTGTTCACGTTGCACAGCGGTGTCGTCGATTTAACGGAAGTCGCTTCCGAGGAGACCAACCCCTCGTGTTCTCGTTTGACTCTCGAAGATCAAGCGACCGTGCAACCACTAGCGCGCTCTGCTGTGTCGCACAGGGCTGACGGCGATCTTCAGTTTGGAGTCGCTCGACTCCGTAGAAAGAATGGTGAGGCAAAGCCGCTTAATGCTGGCTTAATGGCCAGTTTTCCTTTCCTACTCAAGTACTATACTGTACAATTCTTGCTGTTGACCGGACGACATAGATACCGCCAGCTCCTCACCAAAGAATCACTCGACACGGCTGGAACATTCACTGGAAGCAGTTACAACTAGACACCAAACTCTTATCAAAGGATGAATTACTGCTTTTACCCGGACTAAACAACTATCGAATGTCCAGGCCGTGGATTTGCGTGGCGCTACAATATCACCGTTGGGAGCAATGGAATTGGAATCGGAGGTCATCTGCTTCCTGTGTCTCGGTGTATTAGATACTCCACGACCATAACTCTGTGTTTCAGCTCATCTCTTCCGTCTGTGCTGCGTTGACACGTGCAATACGAGCGAGCGATTCATTGTGTCGATGCAGGTTCCAAAGTGCACGAATCCGCATTTGGAGTGCACCGTCGCGGGTTTGCTTGCCAATGCGTTTGCGCTTTGATGGTGATCGTGGCGGAAATGGGATTATCGTTGGCGAAAGATTGTCTGTGTGTGCTTGTTCTTGCTCTGCCTTCTGATCAGCAATGTCGCTCGACAGGGGACCGGTATAGGTGGATGCGTTAAGACATATAGCTGTGTCCGAATCCAATTCTGCATCGTTTGGAATTTCGGGATAGTTGGTTGTGTCGAGAACTGGGGAGCCGAAGTCATGACCGCTGCCAATACCACCTAGAACTGGATTGTCAAAGTAGAATGCATCACCGTTGGACCAGAAGGACTGGACGTGATCATCGTAAGCAGCTTGGAAGCTATTCCACTCATCCTCCCACTCACCTTCACATTCCGAAGAGGATGAAGAAGACGACGAGCAGGAGGAAGTCGGTGAAATATCACCATCATCCGAAGTAGCGGAAATAGCACCGCCAGAGACGAGCGTGTCATCCTCACCTTCATCATTAGCCCCGCTTCGAGCACGAAGCTGCTCAGCAAGTTCGTCGATTGAGCTAAGAGGGAGGCTGGGAGGTGGCCCATCTTCACGAGTGCCTGACTCTGCAAAACCACTGGTGGTGTTGCTAGCCTCACTCTGATCCTGGGAAGGCATGGTCACTGGGGTGGTAAAAGTAAATCCTTCTGGACATCAAGATCAGGCACTTGAGGCTGCTCTCGAGTCCTGATGAAGGTTATGTTGACTATAAGTAGTCGAGAGATGAGGCACCCAACTGCCTGGCAAGAGAAAGATGTGCTTTGTCACAGCACAGTAGCATGGTGACAGCTAAACCGCGAGGACAAAGGAAGCGGTCCTTCTGCCATACACAAAGAGCAAATTCGACGTAATGGGCGGGAATGGGTCGGCCATTCGTTTGTCCGCACCATGCAATACTCTTTCAGTTCGAGATAAAGCAATCGACGTTCCTCTTGTTTGTTTTGTGCTAGAAGAATGAAGCATGCACCTTGTCGGATCTCTGATAGTGGCCGAGCCGCTCACACGTAGATGCGAATCACGAGCAAGCGCCCCTCTGCCTCTGCCCACAGCAACATAGCCCCGCCAACAGTACCCAGCCAATGCTCGATGACTCTTGAGTTCTGGCCCATCTGGACATCTCCTGTTCGATATCTGACATACTTATAATCTGTTGGATCCAGCTGACAGTCGCTACTTGCCTGCAATGGGCAAATCGAAGGGTGTGTTGCATATGCAGATGAATTCGCAAGTCCTAGTAGTTGTTATTGTCATCATATCTCGCGTCGTTGCGGCCTTGATCATAGGCGTTGTCCACATTGTCGCCGAATCGCTCGACATCACCGACTTTGCGACCAGCCCAACCTGCAACGTCATCAGGCACGTCTTCCACGTCCTGCACCGCATTATCCCATTTGCGGTCGATATCTTGAGGAATGTCTTCAACGTCTTGCACTTTTTCTCCCGTCCAGCGGGCCGCATCCTCTGGGAAATTTTCGACATCCTGAACTCCGTTGCGGAGATCATTTTCCACATCGTACTTGGCGTCGTCAAGTTTGTCCTCTATCTCACTATCAGGGATGAACCAGAGCAAACACGGGCAGGAGCCCACTCACCGACTTTCTCTCCCTCGTGCATTAAGAGAGCACCACCCAGGACACCAGCAGCTGCACCGAAGAGAGCGTTTCGAACATGGTGATCTTTCTTCTCCGGCTGTGGTTCGTCATAATCTCTCTGCTCTTGTCCTCCCAAACCTTGGTTGTAGCTTCTCTCGCCGTAGCCCTCACCGCCGTATGATGATTGAGGGTGTTGGAAAGTACGTTCTCCGTTCTCGCGGTTGATGTAGAACCATCGACCGTCGCGATCATCCCACTCGGCAACCCAAGGGTATGGAACTTGGGGTGGGCCTCCATAGGCCGGAGGTTGGTCGTTGTAGTAGGACATGTCGGAAGAGTTCTAGATCGATGTGAGGGGTTGGATCAGGTTAATTATATGAGGAATCGAGGCTAGGCGGCAAAAACGAAATGAAAAGTGGTAAGTTTGATGGGCAGGGTGTTTTTAGCAGGTGGCGGCGACAAACGCTGGAGTGAAAGTAAGCGGAATGTGATACGCCAAACAGAGCATGAACTGGAACGCAGTGCGTGGCACAAAACGAGAGGTCACCGCCATAATTAGGGCTCCTGATCGGGAAGTTACCCATGGAGGCTAGGAGGGGCAACTGAATCTCCCGATCGTATCACTTGGCGAGCCCTCCTTATAATGTTCATTGCTGTTTGAGTGCAATGTGCACAACTCACAACCTTCTCTATCCGTAGTGCGATGTGTTTGCTCTCACTTCAAGCTCAGATTGGGATGAGATTGATCGAAATCACATCTCCGGCTCGTCCCGAGCGAGCATCGCCATACTACGTCACAGTCCAGAGTCAAGCTCACCCAAGCTTTGCCGATCAATGCTTGGTAGCCGAATGACTAACCGAGATACGAGGACTCAGCATGCACTGCTTTTCAACTCCAACTTGGGTATTGCTGCGATCCAGAGAGCAGGTACGGAGAGCATGAAGTATGGCGGCAAACGTGGTGAAGGCAGGCGCGGCTGGTGTTTCCGTTGATCAGATATCTGAAGTGTTCTCGGCGTGGCGAGACGATCTTCCTCACTGACTATGCTGTTATTCTTCCTCTCTTCTGCGCCTCACTTTCTACTCCGTCCCTCGCATTTATCTTTCGTCAATGCTCTGAAACTGACCTAATTACACATTTACCTCACCTCGCATGACGCATCAGCATTTGCCCTTCGCCCATTCACATGTACTCCATTGGTCTCCATGGTTCCCGCAACGGCAACCTGGCTCAGCGTCCCCCCGAAAGTGCTGCATCGGCTGCCGGTTTTGATATATCGCGCCTGAGCTATGGAGATGGCGCTAGCGGAGAAGGATCCGATGACGATGCTGGTGTGATACTGTCCCAGAGCATGGCTCGGACCATTCGTGATTTAGAGCGTCTTGTGGCGGAAGCCGTCGAGCTTGCTGAAACAGCGGGAGCCCCCGTCAACCAATCCTTACCGGAAGAAACACGCCAGCATCTCTCGCGTCGGCCCACTTTAGGTCTTGCCAAGAAGATTAGCCAATACCTCGAGGACGTATCTTCGAAGACAATCGATGCCGATCCTGCAGAGAACAGCGAGTCTCCGAAGTCGAAGCCATCTTCGCCTGAGTCGCCGTTACTCCAGGACAAGAAAGAGACAGAAGTTGGGACATTTCGCTGCCAAGGAGCTTGTAGTGTTGATAATCTGGTCGTACTGCCACCAGAACCAATCGCTGAGCCCTGGTATGAGAAGAAGACAGAACTGTTACGAAGCAGGGCATCAGCGGATGCGAGCTCAAGCTCCCCCAGAGTACCAAACCTCCTTCTCTCTCCTCCTCAAATCGGGCCACGGACCACTCCTGCAAGACGGGACAACGAGAGCCGATCCATCACGCCGCCTACACCAGCCATTCAGTTGAATGGTGATAAACTGAAGGTTCACTTCGAGGAAGACAAGGAACCGCTGCTGCGAGCCCCCAAATCGGGTCATGAAAGACACTTCAGCCAGATGTTTGGAGTCCCTTCCCGACATGTGAGCATGAATATGGCACATTCAGCGCCTTACCCCGATTACAAGATCGACCTTAATGGTACCCGGCATGTCGATATAGCTAAGAGCCCAGACGACTTGAAGGTTCACAGCACTTGTCACCATGCTCCAGTGGCACGGAATTGGCCAAGCTCGCGGAAGCGTTTCGCTGCATGGATGAGCTGCATCAACACCGCGTGCGTCGGTATACTCATCGGCGTATATGCAGGAGAAGTGCCCGCGATACAGTACGTGATTGTAGACATCAACCGGCAGGTCATCCTTGGGAACGTATTCCTATACGTAGGCCTGGCGATTTCCACCTTGCTCTTCTGGCCATTGCCTCTCCTGCACGGAAGGAAACCGTACACGCTCGTTTCCCTGGCGTCGGCGTTGTGCTTGCAGATACCTCAGGGCGTCATGGTACTCTCTTTCAGAGATCCGGACGTGCAGCGGTACCGCATCGTCTTGCTTTTGTCCCGTGGTCTTTCGGGTTTTGCTCTTGGATTTGTCAACATCAATAATTTCGCAACATTGCTGGATGTCTTTGGCGCATCGCTGCAGAGTGATGAGTCGGAGGAACAAGGCAGTCCATACGACGTCCGCAGACATGGCGGAGGGATGGGACTGTGGCTAGGAATCTGGTCTTCTTGCTCTGTTGGCACAATCAGCATTGGTTTCTTGATAGGAGCGATTATCATCAACGGCACGTCAGTGGACTGGGGTTTTTGGATCTCATCGCTTTTGCTGATGTTTGTCACCCTCGTTAACGTCATGGCACCGGAAGTACGTCGATCTGCCTTCCGTCGAACCATTGCAGAGATCACCGGGGAAGGAGGCAGCTTCAGCAGGGTTGCTCGTGGTGAGATTAAGTTCCATCTCACTGGAAATGGGCCGTACTGGTGGGGGGAGGAAATTCTGGCCGGTATCCGGCTGAGCTGGCGCATGGTCAAGCAGCCTGGATTTTTGGTGCTTTCAATCTATGGCGCTTGGGTTTATGCGCAAGTTATCCTGGTAATCATGGTGAGTTTCAGGCAATACTGATTGTACCCATCACTGATATCAGAAGTTGCTCGGCGCCTTGGCCTCGACTCAGTATCGGTTACACGCAAATGAAGTCGGCGTCTGCGTCTTCTCTCTCGCCCTCGGGTCAGCCTTGGCAATACCTTTTCAGACAGGTTCCTGGTTCAGTCGATCTCGTTATCGCCCATCTCGGACCGACAGCATGACGTTCCAAAGGGCAATGGTCTGGTCTTCGCATACGGTACGAAGAATGTTGTACACCCTGTTCCTGCCGCTCACAGCAATCGGATACTCACTTTCTTCGAGGGATCCGCCGTTTCCAATTGCAGTGCCGTGCGTTTTCGCCGGCCTCGTCGGCTTCGGCGCGAACCTAGCAATCGCAGAGTGTTTTGCCTTACAGATGAACACATTCGATACATCAGACTTGCAACCGGGTATGACTGGTCGTCCGGCTCGGAAATCCATTACGGGACGCATTCGGGAGCAAAGAACCAATTTCTCCTGCTATCCACGTGTCAGTGCCGGGGTTGCAGTAACTCAGTTCCTGATGTTTGTATTCGGAGCAGTCGCGACAGGCATCGGTGGCCGCGTGGAACGAAGATACGGAGCGACACAATCCGCTGGCATTGTCGCGGGTGTCCTTATGGCAATAACACTTGCTCTCACCGTCGTTCTGTACAAGTGGAAGAGCGTTCAAATGATTCCTGCTGGTCGAGATCGTGCCAGGGAGGAAGATGCGGAGGGTTGGGAACCTGTTATACTAGGTGTTCCAAGCGGACTCACACGCAAGATAAACATCCTTGAAGCCGGCGATTACAGCCGATGGTCAGAGATTCGGCGTCGGAACCATTTGACAACGGAGCTTCGAGAGGTTGAAGGGCTCTAGTATTTGTGCAAAGCGTGGTCGGATAGTTGGACTAATGGACTTTGGTTGCGATCCTGCTCCATCTGAACTGTACCGTCGCCTGTTGCATTTGCTAGTGGAAAGTCCTCGATGCCTTCAACAACCCCTGCGAAGTGTTGGGCTGCACACGGAATGACTTCACAACGGAGACGCGACCGCATCACTTGAGCGAATTAGTCTTCATCAGTCGGAGTACTCAGAGATCTGATAGCCGATGCCCATATCCTGGGCATGGATCTCTTTTGTTTGGGCTGCCTGCAGCTTTGTCAGCGGTTAGTCCGTGGGAAACAAATGCAAATAAATCGGCGCCGCCGCAATCCCAGACAGCATGTTACACAAGCTTATTCAGCTTGCATTCGGGCATCCTGATTGGCTTTTCTATCGCTCTGCTCGGCAAAACACAGGCAATCTGGAGAGTTTTCTCGTGCTCCATGTCCACAGTCGGTAGTAGTCGCCGCATAGGTACGGGCGCAAATGATATTCGAGGGCGAGGTGCAAACGCCCGTGAACGCCCTAGAGCACCCGGGAATCTTGCAGCTTAAATGATAACGCGCCGCCGTTGCTTGTTTTCCGGGCGTGCCAAGCGAGCGGACGAGCTTACATTGCGGGGGCAGTGAGCGTGCACGATGTCATAGTTTGGCAGTGGCTGCGCCGCCCATGCCGTCTCGCCGTGTAATCACTTCTCCGCTTTCTGCTGGTCTGAAAGCTTTACCATGCTGCATTGTTGCGGCCGTGAAGCATCATAGACACACTCTTTCCGATTACATCCATTGGCGGCTTTCTTATTCCACACCTACGTCGATCGATTGAGGCGTGGATAAAATTTAAATCCCTTTGTTCGCGCCTCGGTTCTCGGTTCCAATCGTGCAACCTCAACCTTCATTATCATTCAGCCGTCGCTCGTGTCACTCTCGCCCTCGCTTCTACCCATCGCCGGACTAGGGTCCCGTCTGCGCCGGTACCTGATTGTCGGCTCTGCCGATTGTACGACGGCCCGAACGAACGTTTTGGTCTTACACAGTAGCACGAAGCACAACGTCTGCGACCTGCCTTCGTTAACCGCAAGCCCCAACGAGCCTCCTCACAGATAAAAGAAACACCCCACTACTTGGTCAAGGAGCGAGAGGAGCACGCTCCGAACTCTGCGATCATGGATATCGTCGATCGAGACATGGAGCGGGCCGAAGTCCAGGCCACGCGACAATGGTCCCACGAGAGCAAGGAGCGCCGGTCGTTGCGCAGCCAGAGATCTCAACGGTCGATAGGATCCAGCTCGTCTGGGTCCAGTACCGACTCGACTCCCGATATGGACAGGATAGCCACCGCGGGAGCCTCGAGCGCGACTATGCCTTCATATCGCGCCGCAAGAACAAGGACACATCCGATTGAAGACCTTAGAACGGAAACACATCGCTTGCAGCATATCCAAACAGTGGGAGCCAGCGTGAAGTCTAAGGCGGATTCGAGGCCTCTACCTGAGTTTGGAGGTGGGAAACCATATCCGCCGGATCTCCCACCGAGGGAAGAGTATGTGGTCGAGTTTGATGGGAAGGATGACCCTCTACATCCCCAAAATTGGCGTTTTCAGAGAAAGTGAGCAGACCAGGGAGATAATGCGCATGACTGGGCGCTGATTGAATTACAGATTATACATGGGCGCGATCCTGGCATACGTGTGCCTATGCAGTACCTTCACGTCCTCCGTCTTTTCTGCTTCTACCTTCAGTGTAGCCGCCCACTTCGGAGTCTCGGCGGAGGTGGCCACCTTGAGCACGTCTTTGTATGTCCTCGGATATGCATTCGGGCCACTAATTTGGGGACCGTTCTCAGAATTGCAAGGTACAGGATCCCATGGTGGACACGAGGAGACGTGCTGACAGCGTGACCAGGCCGAAAACTACCGATCATGATCGCAATGTTTGGGTTTTCCGTCTTCTGTTTCGGTTGTGCTACAGCAAAGGACCTTCAGACCGTCATGATCTGCCGATTCTTCACGGGCTTCTTCGGATCCTGCCCGTTGGCTGTGGTTGCCGCCGTATTCGCCGACATGTTCGACAACACCCAGAGAGGGACCGCCATTGTGATATTTTCATCAATGGTTTTCATGGGCCCAATGCTCGGACCTTTCATCGGCGGTTTCATCAACAAATCATACCTCGGGTGGCGCTGGAACCTGTACATCCCAGGCATCATGGGCTCAGTTGCCGTCATTCTGGTCATCGTGTTCATCCATGAATCCTATGCGCCCGTCGTCTTGGTCAATAAAGCCGCCGAATTGCGTCGCCGAACGAAGAATTGGGGTATCCACGCGAAACAAGAGGAAGTCGAAGTGGACTTCAGGGAACTGGTGACTAAGAATTTTTCCCGCCCAATTCGACTCCTCATCTCCGAACCCATCATCCTGGCCATCACGTGCTACATGTCCTTCATCTATGGCCTCCTGTACTGCTTCCTTACGGCCTACCCGCTGGTGTTCCAGGGCGTTCATCATATCACACCTGGAGTGGCAGGCCTGCCTTTCTTTGGGATGGTCTGCGGCATATTTATAGTGGCGGGCTATATCATTTGGGACTCGAAGAATTACAACAAAAAGCTTGCAGCAAATGGCGGAATCCCCGTGCCAGAATGGCGACTTCCACCGGTCATGATTGGAGGCGTTTTATTCGCAGCTGGTCTCTTTTGGTTTGGCTGGACAGGGTACAAGCAGTCGATCCATTGGATTGTCCCGACTCTATCTGGCCTATTTACGGGCTTTGGTCTGTTGGCGATCTTCATCTGCTGCTTCAACTACTTGATTGACTCGTATCTCATGTTGTAAGTTTGGCACTGTCTCATCTGTGGTATCAATTAACACTGTTCAGCGCGGCCTCTGCAATCGCAGCAAACACTTTCCTCCGATCCTGCCTTGCCGCAGGCTTTCCGCTATTTTCCCGGCAGATGTTCGATAACCTCGGAATCGAATGGGCGGGTACGCTTCTTGGCTGCATTGCCGCCCTCTGCGTGCCGATTCCGATCTGCTTTTACTTCTTCGGCAAGAGACTTCGTCAGAAGTCCAAGTTCGCCCCTACCATGCAGATTAAAAAACCCGTGGACGAGGAGAACGCCAGCGATGACAGCGACCAAGAAGCTAATATGGCCGCGCTGCACGCGACAAGGAGCCGGGCACACCATGACCTGGAGGTTCGAAGCAGGAGAAGTCGAACAAACGGAAGCTTGGTGACTACGCCTAGCAATGCCGCAGCGGAGGATCCAGAGAAGAATTCATAGCATGAAACGGCAGCTAATGATAAGCATGCAGCAAGTGGAAATATTCCGAACGCAGCGGGTTGGCTTCTTACAACCTCGACTTCAGCAGGTTAGGACAATGCGGACTCGAGAGGATTGTCTTCTGCGACAACTGTCGCCTGCTGATGCAAGATGGGACTGTGGATCGATTTCGCCAGTGTAGCGGCTTGCAGTGTCCATATTCTTTCACGATTGAAAATACAACATCATTCTTCGAGGAGTTGTTCGCCTGCTGCAGCAACAGGCTACTCTTGCGGCAAGCCTTGACGTCTCACATTTTCCTGTTTTGTTAGGCGGCTGCAGGAATTCGCACGAAATTTGGCCGAAAGGGCCGAATGCGCAAGGATGCGTACTGAACATCTCCTGGGTATATAGTCCCGTTCGTTGCCCTGCTCTGCATCTGTGCGGCGTCCTTTCTCGCCTTCTTAGCGCCCGTGCTCATATTCCTGTTGGAATGAATTCTACGAGAGATGAGCACTTTTCTCAAGGAGTGAGTCCAACTTGTGACCAGTATCTCTTCCCCAATGACCCGCGAAAGTCGATTTCTCCTGAGTCTTTCGTCCAAGCAGTCCAGGCTTCCCGTGTTGATATGAATCCGAAGCACAAAAGCCCACAGCGACATCAAGCTGGAGAAGGAACAACGAAAGCTCCGCGCACCGTGACCTCGAACTTGGCGTTTGTGAAGATGATTGGCGGAATGCGTGATAAGAGGCGGAGGCTCGCAGTGTCCCAACTGCCGAAGCGCCACGAAGGAGCTTTGAATAGCTCCACATTGTGGCTTTGGAATCAATCAGAACACTCCAGATCCTCACCAGATCCTCACCAGAGACGTGCGGTGGACTTGGTGCCACAGTCGCTTTCTTTATCCTCGATGCCCAGCTCTTGACGCAACCATGATGCTTACAACATCATCACCAACCACCACTGACAAATCGCGGAATTGGCTCCAGCCTCGCCCATGCGCTCCACCAGGAACCAGCGCCAGTTGTGGTACAAACCCAAGTTCGAGAATCATCCGCGCCAATCCGCTCGATCGTTAAGGCACCGTCCACATTTAACTGCGTGTTGCTGCTATCTGCATTGCACCATAATTCGGTTTAGATCCGACATCGAGAAAACTCGGCAGGGAAAAATGCGTGTCCCAGCGCCTCAGACGTACAGATACTTAAGCTCCCGACCTGCTCGTCTCACCTCCACCTCACTCTCACCTCTCACACGACCCATCACCAAATCAACAGCACCTCTCGACAGCCTGCGAACGACCATTCCACAAACTCGTCAACTCACGTCATCAGCAAGCAAGATGTCATCAGACAGTTTCTTCGAGGCCGTCAAGTCGCGCCGCACATACTACGCCCTCTCCAGTGATTCTCCCATCTCAGACAAGAAGATTCACGAGATCGTTAACGCAGCCGTCACGCACGTGCCCAGCTCTTTCAACTCACAATCGACTCGCGTGGTCGTCCTGTTGAACGAAGAGCACAAGAAATTGTGGGGCGACATCGTCATTCCGATCATCAAGTCCGTCGCACCCCCAGAGGCATGGCCATCGTCCGAGCAGAAGCTCAATGGCTTCAAGGCCGGATACGGCACGATTCTGTTCTACGAGGAGCCAAAGGATGTCGCCAAGTTGCAGGAACAATATCCGCTATATGCCGATAAATTCCCCCAGTGGAGCGAGCATACGAACGCTATGCATCAGTACGTCTGTAAGTACTCATCCCCGTCCATTTGACGCCTGTCGCTCTACGAAGCTGCCGTCGGTCTATAATCGATTGAATTGCTGACTAAGCGCGTTCTAGTGTGGACTGCTCTCGAGAAGGAAGGCTTCGGCGCCAACCTGCAACACTACAACCCGTTGATCGACGAGAAGATTGCCTCGACATGGAACGTCCCCCAGAACTGGAGTTTGAAGGCTCAACTCGTGTTTGGCAAGCCTGCTGCTGACACCTACCCCAAGACCTTCAAGCCTCTCGAGGAGAGAGTCTTCGTTCACGGTGCCAAGGAATAGATGTCAGCCAGCATTCGGTGTTTCTCGCCCAGACTAAGGCTCCGCAAAGCGTTTGACAGCGTGTGGAGAAAGGAAAAGATAGATATGTAAAATTGCTGGGTTCAAGTGATGGACTTCCGGCGAGCAAGTTCCAAAGCCCATGACCACATTCTTCCTTTCCTTGACAAGCACTCCCCTAGGATGACAACTTCCCTTGCTCCTCCTCTCCGTTCTGCGATATCATGTCTGTGCACCGTCTCTGCTGACAGATAATAAGATGTTCACCGTTCTTCCGGAGCAGCTGCCACCCTTAGATTGAGCGCCATCGACTCATCTAACGCCTTCTTCACATGCCAGCATCCTTCAGAATTACAAAAGTCTTGTGCAGGTCTTCAAGGGTGTGTATTGGATCGAGAACCACGCACTTCTCACTACGTTGGTGCCATTTGAGAATCTGCAGCGCCTTGTCATTTCCCCAGAGATGCTGATTGAAAAGCCCTCCTGCCCCTTGGGCCTGCTTATCACCAAACCATCAAGTCCTTACTCTTTCGCTTCCGAGTTACCCGCGGGCCTCGTCTCACGATCATCACCAACCTAAGCCAAACGGAGCGTATTCAAGGTCTGAGAACTAAGATAGTCCGAGGCATTCTTCTCAATCGGGCTAAGCTATTTTCACTTCGACAGATCACCTTTCTTGAGCTGCATCAACTCCCGCCGGTCAAGAATCATGGCGACTTGCCGGTGCGACCCCACCGACGCCGGCCGCTGCTGCCCGAAAAGTGCCAATCGAGCACCCTATCGGCGAATGACCAGCACTGAGAAGGGCGTTTTCAACTATACCATGATCGCTTGCAAGGTTGCAGGAATTGAGCTGAGGCTCCTGGAAGACAGCGATCTAGCTGGAATGGACACCGAAGCGAGACAGAATCTTTGGAGATCCTGAGTCTGGAGGGAGACAGAAGCTTCCGATCTGCCTAGAGGATCGAGTTAGAACAAGATCATATCCAGGCGTCATGCCTAACAGTTTGTGAAATGGCTTGAAACGGGTGCTGGGCTGAGCTGCGCCTCTGACTACCGGATTTGGCTCGTGTATTCATGGATTGCTACGGAGTGCTTGGACCTAACCGATTGCGAATGGAATTGTGGATTGGTCGAGAGATGTCCTGGTGTTGAAGCCATATCCTGCGCAGGCTCGCTCCATCTCATAGGGCTATATGGAAAGATGGATGGATCCCGGCTACTCGTACCAACTTGGCTAGCAAAGCGAGCTACTGGAATTCCCATCCCTTTTACTTCACACTTACTGTGTTGTACTTGCCGTCCATCGCTTCTCATACATCCACCCAGTCGTAAGAGGGCAGTTCCCACTTCGTCTCCGGTCCATCCCCAAGTAATTTATACAGCTTCGTCTTGCTCAAAACCCACAGCACAGAGTCCCGTACCCCAATCCCCCACAGACTTTGCGGGAACATTATCTGAGGAAACCCCGGAATCAGGTCCTCCATCTTGGCGTAAACCGGGCGGAAGACTTCCTCATATCTCTCCAACGCATGGGGAATATCAGCGCTGCTCTGCATCTTCGACAACTCCCCGGCGAGTATATATGCGCCCCCAATTGCCAGAGTCGTTCCGGCACCAAAAGTCGCCCAGGCCGCGTCTCCAAGCACCACACCCCGCCCGTTCGTCCATTTCGGCAACTTCACCTGCACAGCTCGGGACATGTAAAAGTCCGGCGCGCGGTCCATGGCCTCCAGCACCCGCTTGGCCTCCCAGCCTGCATCGTCGAAGTAAGTGTGCAGCATCTTCTTGGTCTCGTCTGGGCCGGCTTCCATGGCTTCTTCGACCGCGGGATCACGTTGCCCACGTGCGGGCATCGTAATGCTCAAGTATGCGCCCATGGTGGCCGGGTTCCGGTGCGGGCGGATCATAATGCAGAGTCCCTTGGGCAAGCTGTAGATCTGCCACATTCGCGAATCGTCCGGGCGACTTGGAATGCTGAAAAAGGCAATGTATTGACCTAGGAAGTTGTGGATGCTCTTGTCATTACTCTTCTCGTTAACTTTGTGCTTATGCTGGAGGGTCTGCGCGTCCAGGATCATCGGCCGCGTCCTCGACGTGTATCCGTCTGCCGCGACGACCAGATCAAAGGTATCTTCCGTCCCACTCGTGAACTTCACTCTGACACGAGCGTCTGCGCCCGTCTGGGTGAGAGAGGATATAGATGCTCCGTACATGTACCGGATATTGTCGAACGGTTTGGTCGCCTCCAGAAAGAATTGCGACAGGTCGGCCCTCAAGATCTCGTATTCCGCCGTGAACGTCTCGCCGGCGCCGAACCGAGCGACGGGCTTGCCCACGGTATTCAGAAACACGGTCCCTTCCTCGGTTGTGTACCGCGAGCGGATGGCATCGAGCAACTTCATGCGTCGGACAATCTCGATGGCCGGGCCGTGGATGTCGATCGCCTGGCCCGTGGCTCTCGGGGTGGGCGATCGTTCGACGATGGTGATGGATGCGCGTAGCCGTGTCCTGGCGAGCCAGTAGGCGAGACAGGGGCCCGCGATGCCTGCCCCTGAGATGAGGACTTTCAGAGGTGGTGCAGACATAGCAATGACTTGCTGGACTGAGTTATTATTTACCTTTCACCTCGAAGAGTAGTCGTGCGTGCCCTGTGCATGTAAATGTGGTGAAGCACGCAGATCTGGACATGGGCGTGAAGAGGATTTTAAACACATTAAGGGAACGGGAAGAGCTCGCTCTCACGGAGTAGATTGACACTATTTTCCACTACCTTCGCGGGCAGGAGCAATGTCCCAGTGTTGATACCGTCATGGATTTCAATGCGGGCGTTTTGATCGCAGGATAATTCAACTGCAGCACCATATGCTTTCACCACTGTCTCTGTGTAGCGACCGAAGATACTGAAAGGAGTAAGGGCTCGGGGGGGTTGTACTCGGGTGGCATTGGATACTCGGACCCGAGGTCGAAAAACTCCGCCCAACTCCCATCACGAACTCCACTCCCGCCGTAGGATACCTGTGTACATTCTCAGTAACGAGGACCATGGAATGGCGTCGACATCCCGGGCTTGATTTGACATGACTAGCTTATCCGCTCGATTGCGTTATGTTCCGCTCAGTTGACGTCGCATGTGTAGGCTCACCATGAACGTGGTGGCATCGCCGAGGATATCGCTGACCAAGTCCACCTTCGTCCGCGTCCGCTACCCTAGGCGGAAACACTAATGAGAAACGACGCCGACGAGTGGTCTTCGTAATCGATCGCGCTCAAATACTGGTCCGAGTACTGGATGGTCGCCATAAACGCGGACTGGAACACTGCTGTTAAGGGCTGCACGACTTCCTAGCCGAATGTATATCGGACACGCGCCATGTCGGGGCTGCAAAATAATTGGTCCGTCGCCCAGACATCGCTCTTCGCCCCTGCGCATGTCCCTTTCGTGATACAACACATCTCAGGCCACGAGGTTCAAGTCAAATGATCATCTACTGGAGGCGTGTCGGCAAGTTGCCCGCACGTGTCGATCCTCGCTGCTCCGCCGGCTCAGCGGGATGTTAAGCCGAGTGAAGCGGGGTCTCAGGTCGGCAGGGATGCGTACCCGATGGAGAGGAGAGGAGAGATATAATATTCCACCTTTTCTTCATCTGCACACGCGACGCCCGACAGCACAACAACGACAAATTCGAGCTTACCCAGGAACTCGAACAGAGGCAGCAATCATGGTCTTGACAACCTCACACAATCAATATCCGCCCTTTGCGGAAGGGTTGACAACCGCACCACTTGTGTCGATCTCTCTGAGTAAGCTAGAAGCCGATGATGCCGTCGAGTCTCGCACTTTCTTCAAGGCTTCGAAAGAGCTCGGCTTCTTCTACCTGAGCATGGAAGGTTCTGCTCTCGGTGAAAAGCTGGTGTCGCAAGCCGAACAACTCCATATCGTTCAAAAGGAGTTCCACAGTCTTCCCGATCAAGAGAAGGATAAGGTGGCCAGAGAAAAGATCGACCCCTTCTTCGGGTATCGTCTTCTAGGTAAAATGGAGATGGAAGACGGCACGGTGCAGCGAAACGAGAATTACAATGTCAATCGGCCTATTCTCCGCCTCATTTGTCTGACGGCGATACTGACTGTAACTCTAGATGCGCAAGGACGACCTGATCGGTAATTGCAAACCTCTTCCGTGCCCGGACCTGATCAAGCGGAACTGGGATTTATTAGGGGACTATGCCCGGAACTGCCGAGCCGCCATCGACCTCATGTTTACACACCTCGAGAAGAACCTGGAGCTACCTGTAGGAACATTCACGAAACTACATCGTATCGAGGAGCGATCCGGCGACCATGTAAGGTTTAATAAGACAGCACCAGGAAAATTCAGCGAAGAGAAAGCCAGGCTAGGCGAGCATACAGACTTTGGGTCGCTCACAATCCTCTTCAACTGGATGGGTGGACTGCAGATTCGCCTTCCGGAAAGTAACGAATGGGTCTACGTGCGGCCTGTCCCTGGCTCGGCCATTGTCAATCTCGGAGATGCCTTGGTCAGGTTCACGGCGGGGTTGCTGCGGTCCAATGTTCATCGGGTCGTCCCCCCGATGCCGCCACAGGACAAGATCGACCGGCATAGCCTGGTGTTCTTCTCCCGACCTGAAGACTCAGTGGTACTACGCCGGCTCAAGGGCGGGCTGATCGACCAGCAGCCGGAGTCGCAGAAGGAGGAGTTAGAGTTGACAAGCGAGGAGTGGATTTTGAGACGGAGTGTGGGGGATTTGAAGGGCGTGTATACGCACCAAGGCGGTTTAGAGCTGCGCGTCCCTCTGGTAGAAGGGAAGGCTTAGGCGATGATCAATGGATGCTCCAGTTTACTGATGGACTTGACTCGGTGGTCATCGTGGTATACTGCTACGTATCCATCCATCCGTCCGCCGACGCCGATATGGAATATTAGCCCCAAAAAGCAGGTGGAAGGGTCAATGCGAACAGAACAACAGCTTTGGCCTCTCTTCGTCCAACTATTTGTCGCCTGATGGTGGGCAGGATGTGCCTGCCGTCGCACTCCCTCCTGTCGCAAGCACAAAGAGGACGTGGCTTTTACGCCTCTCTAGCCGCTCTGAGAACACCAAAGCTCACTGTCTTTGAATCCCATTTCGCTGATCCCAATCGCTGGGGTTGTGAAGGAAAGACAAAACCACAATGCCCATGAACACCAGGTGCGGCGTGCATCCAGCGATGACGTCAACCGTGTTACGTGTCGGGTTCTTCAGATTGACTGCGGACACACTTCTTCCCATCCTTGTCCCACAGAACATCTTCGTGTCTGATCAAAAACAGGGTTCACCGAATCACCATTGCAAAATGGCGATTCTAGCTTCTACGCTAGATTTGTGATGGCCTATCACAGCGGCAAATCTCAGCTCAAGATCAGCCTATGTGACAACCTCATTGTGTCTTCCCGCCTCCACAAGGAGCATAAAGGGGCGCGCACGCCATACTTCCCACAGTCAAGGTATTACATCTCACCAAAGTATCTATAGACGTCCTCCTCCTGGCTTGTTCTCAATAGAGACATCCATCGCCGAAGACACAACCCTGCATTGGGAGCGGACATTGGCAACTATTCCTTCTCAATACAACGTCTCTGCCATCTCGAGGTTAGAAACGATCTTACCAATTGGACACCCCGGTCCCTGAGCGGTAGGCTTTTATGGATCTGGCTAGGTAGGACTTTGAGATGAAACATAGATGATGCCCTACATCCAGAATGTTGCAATTGCATGTTGAAGGACACCTCTACAGGGTTCAACTGAACGTATGTATAGCTACTGGAATCCAACTTGGATTCCGAGGAAATATACACTCTTCCTCTTCTCTGAATCCTTCCTATCAATGTCAACACGATGGTTCAGGCCAAGTTCCAGGACGGAATTCGAAGATGACATGATGATGGAGGACAGTGAGAAAAAAAACAAACATCGCCTAAGCAAAGACGCAATGATATTGCAAGAGAATTCTCCGCTCTATGTCGACTTTTGACCGTGTTATGCGTCCTTCAATGTCGCTGGAACGAGAGTTACCCTTGCTAGTGCGACCGGGACGGCGGTGAAACAGCCATTAAGCATGTGAAAAGTTCACATGATTGGGATCATATTCCAACGATCCTCGGCGGCGTGGCAAAGGATTGATGAGCTGTAGCCGGGCCTACCGGCGACACTAGAAAATTGGCCAGCTTCGGAGTTCAACCGTACTACAAATTGCTCATAGCGATGTGGATTGGGCTCTATTGCCATTTGTTGACATCCTGGCACAGAAGAATTCATCGAGAGACAAAGCAGACAACGTCCTTACAACTGCATGACTGCCGCTCCACGCTTTTCCTTCGGCGCTGCGAACGCTCGGCAGAGATGTATGACCATAAAGCCACTTCCACCTCTTGAACATGCCTGGTTCTATTCAGCAAAATTCTCCTCTCCGCAGCCTTTGAAGTACGATCCCTCTAAACGTCCAGATTCATATTCAGAACTGTAGCAAAAAGAGCTCATTCTCAAAGACAAACAGCTTGAAACAGCAATGTGAGCCAGTTCACCACCTCGAGCTGAAAAGACTCATATCAAGATCTCGCAAGACGGTTTCATGTATCAATCATCCCCTGCCAACAGCGGCCCTCGTGAACACATGGACATTTCAAGCCTCCCAGACCTTATTGAAACATCTTCGAGCCTCAAGGCTTCACCGAACAAGCAACCCGCCGCAGCTGACACCCAGCTCGAACGAAGCCGCGCCATCGTCATGCTCGCCACTGGGTCGAATGTCAAGCCTACGGTTGAAGAATGGACAAAATATCTCTTGGAAGACGACTTCGTTCGACACATGACGTTTTGCTGGATCCGCTCTCGCTGCGTGCTTGAGGCAGGAATGCACCAGCAACAGCAGGTAATGGGAATGCATGCCGCCGATGGGATGGGCCTGTGCGATGCCAAAGAAAAGGCAGCCGCCCTTGACAAGGAACTGAACCGCATAGAGGAGGAAGTGAGCGAGCCTGAAGACTGTTGGCCCCAGCAAATATCTCGTCCGCAGCAACTGGACGACAAACAGACAAACGCGCCACTTGCCAACGGCTGCTTCAATGTGAACCTGGTTCTGTTCGTTGCTGCTTGCGTGGCTGCTTTGATACTGGTCTCTGAACGGCTTTTCTCCTGAAAGATAAACATGAGACGGAACAACTCACGGCTCCATGATTGAAACTGATGACGCGGATAGACGGAAGCTTCTAGCCTTCTAGCTGTTGAGGACGGCTGAAAGAAAAGGCTATGATTTCGTCACTTCACGGTGGACACCGCCGGGGATGGCGAAACGGAGAGGCCAAATGCCTTTAAAGAGCTGGATACTTTGCTGGAGGCACAAGGGGAACAGTGTCAGGCCTCTTTGGCGGTATCCGAGCAAGTCAACGTATCGGGCGTCTACTCGACGGTGGTGGTAAATAGGCAATTGAAGCGAATACACCCGATTATTTCCGGTCAGTTACTGCCCCTGGGATAGCCACTGTGCAAAGGGATATATCTTCACTGTCAGAGATAGTGACTATCGTCCTCTGCTACGTAATCTTCCTCCGTGCTGTCCTCCTGTCCACCGATCTTGTCAGATCGGCTCTTCAACAAAGACAGAATCACCAGCCTCCATTCCTCTCTCCGAGATCATATCCTCTTGTACACCTTACCCCGTTACGTGGCGCGCGCCTCCATGGTAAACATAATGCAGCCAGCACTTCCGGATCTAGCGTCGATTCCACCAAGACGAATCAGACCAACTCGCGCGACCAAAAGTGACCCATTGCCATTTGTTACCGATAATGCTGCTGTCGTGTCTTCACGCAGTCCCTCTGTCTCTCCCACGCACTCGCGTACGAACTCTTTGAGCACCTCGAAGCCACAACCGGAACTCAGATCGAGTCACCACATTCTTGGCGCCACAACCCTTCATCCATCTTCCAGCACTGAGGAGACCCATGACTCACCCCCAACCACGACTAACTTGAACCAGGGGGCCGTCGACGAGAGCATGCAGTCAGCGGGCTTTACCATGGTTAAAACAAACCCGCCCAAGTTAGCACCCCAGCCTGCACCAAAGGAACAGGAGGCACCTGACGATACCACCACGGGCTCCAGATACAGTGTCCTGCCAATCGAAGAACCTGAATCCGGCAACGACGACATCAATCGCGAGGTGGCAGACACTTCACCACTACTAGGAGCTGAGCAGCAACATACCAACAATAAGAAGAAAAATCGGAAACCGAAGAAGAACAAGAAGAAGCGCGCCGACGCCAAGCCTCCTGCGCCTGTACAAATCGACGCCGCCCCAGACCGACGTGACGAAGAGATCGGACTCTTGGAGCCACGTCGCGAGCCGAATGCAGTCACTAGAGAAGAAGCAGCAAAGGGGAACAACCAAGGTGGAAGGGGCTTGCTCAACATCCTACTTCGACCGGAGATCCTGATCCTCATTATCTGGATGGTAGTTGCGGAGCTGGCCAGGAGAATCTTCAATATCCAGACTGGACAAGCTTGAAGGAGAGAATTGCGTCCAATGGACAGGAACCAATCGCGAGGTGTCGTGCAGGGTCTTGGTTACGCAGAATCTACAGACCTTCCTGATGACGCGCCCAAAATCGGCGCATCGGGACACTTGTTGAGCGCCGTGTGCCGCAGAATGCCACAAACAGGGACAACTTGGACACGGAGATGGAGGCAAGCGATTGCCAATGGACAAGGCGCAGGCTGCTGATTGTTCTTTTCTTTTTCCTTTCTTTTCAAAACACAAACTCGGCTTTGGATCGGTAGCCATGTTGGCTGAGTTCTGCTGTCGATTGAGTTGGATGAGAATTCAGTCAGAGGAAGCGTCTCTACCGTAACAGGGGAATCAATTCACGCAGTCAATCAATCAATCGATCAACCAAGAAACCATGCTCTGCGGTGAAGTTCTTGTCTGTCTTTGCCAGTTCGAGCTGTCTCCTAGGATCCGCGTTTTCTCATGGGACTTTCTTCGTCCGTCTCTCACTCATGCAATTGCAGGGCATGGCACTGTATGTGTCGTTAGAAGCTACTCTCTTCAATTAGGATTTCAGGCTCTGTAGATGTGGCTGCACAATGAAGTCAAACCCTCGACTGGACATCAATTTAACATGGCATGGATTTCTGCTGACCGAAAGTGAAGTGGAGTGAGGTGAATCCTCACTTACGCTCACCTCTGCTGCATTTGCGTAAAGGACGACAGATATGTCCTTGGCTTCAGTTCAATTCATTGTAATTCACTTCAACTGCGCAGGATCCAGCTGCTCAACTGCCAGCGCGTTTGGCAGTGTGTGTCTTTTGTGACTTCAAAGTCTCTTTCTTCTCAGCACCTGGGAGTTCTTCATCCTCCAGATCGCCTGCTGAGAACCAACGTCTTCTTACACCTCTTCCCGGCAGTCTGATCACCATCCGAAGCCATAAGATTCAAGATGTCTCAACACCAACTCCCAGCAATCGCTCATTCGAACTCTGCCCCTGCGCGCCACAGGAGATCTACTTCAACCCCGGATCTGGCAATATTTCCTCTCGACTCTGAACGCCTGACCAGCCAGGCCTGTGTTCCTCGAGAACCACACCCGCTTCCTCTTCCCAACCACACCCTCAGCGCCACAGATCTCAGCCAGGTATTACCGAATGCACGCCCCTCATTTCAACCTCCTCCACCGCCATTGCGGCTGGAATACAGGAGATTCGTCAGAGCGTGGACCCTCATTGCAGCGGGTCGGCATCCCCAAGATGTTGTAGACCAATTGAATGGCTCGGGAACGCACTCCTCCAACGACTCTACAGCCAACAACGTCACCGTCTACGACTTGATTACGCACATGGCGCGGATGCGGGCACACTCGTGGGGTGTCTCGGACGAGGTTATCACTCACGAGCGCAGGATGATGTACATGGTGCCTGTGAAGACCAAGGACGGAATGGAGATGCTGCGGAAGGATGACGACGGTTGGTTTCGACTCATGAAGGGGAAGGTTACACCAGGAGGACGCCGCACCCCAGTGACCGAGGTTGAAGGAGGTCTAACGGCCGTCGACAACAACGGGCATATTGCAGTTCCCAAGGGCGAGAAACACACTCACAACGCGGCGCACTCGACTCCTCAAACCCATCACTGTCAGCAGGACATCGCGCCTTCCAACGTATCGGGAGGCAATGTTGCTGAAGGCAGTCAGAAGGAGAACCAGCATCACATTGAAGATGCTTTGGTTCAGAAGCAATCTCCAAGAAAGCCAGACACGTTGATCGCATCCGGGCATAACGTGCTGTCTGTTGAGGAAGTTGCAGACGACGACAGTACCGAAGACGTAACCACGGCCGAGGGAGATGGCGGTCAGAAGTTTACCGGTCCAGCGGCGCCAAAGAAAGACAAGGACAAGAGACGCAGAACCAAGAGGAGGAGAAGGCACAAGCCACGGTCCTCCGCCGTCGAAGCAGAGCATCCAGTCGCACGCCGTCAGAATACAGAGGCATTGGCACAGTGGGGCAGTCTTTGGCAACTGCCGGACCTGGAGGACCACGAGGACCTCGCGTCCCCTAAAATCAGGCTTGGGACTTATCTGCGGATTTTCGCCCACATCCACGTGCTGGCACTGGCTGTCTGCTGCGTGGTTTTATTTTTGACGAACTGAGCGTGCGGCAAGTTTGGCGCGCAAACAGCGAGTGCACACAAGGCTCCAAATGAAAAGGGGAAAAGGCTTGGCTGACGGCAGCACACACGAACCAATAATTTAACACAGACTTTGTAGACAGAGGATAGAGACAGCCTGTGTTCGACAATATCATGCCTTCTGACTCGCCCTCCAGGCGACGTGTTTCCAAAACTGAATCAGCGGTGGATGACCTTAACAGCAAAAGACGAGGAATCACCTTCCCTGGCGCAGTTAGAATCTCAGTGCGCGTGAGGAGACACTCGCTTAGCGATGGAATCTAAATGAGCATTAAGAGAGTCTGGATCATTGGAATGCTGTAGTAGGCTAGGATCGCCGACCGTATGGGTGTCGAGGACCTACAAAGGCGACCTGACGAGATCACCCGCTCTACGGAAATGAAGTACCCATGATTCGGAGTGCAAGGTGAAGTAATCAGTTACTGCAACTAGCTGCTGCGTGCTTCTTACTTATCGCTTGTTTTTTTGGTATAGGATTTTCCTTTGGTTGATTATACTAATGAATATTGAAAATTGAATATGAAACCATACCTGGATTGACTACACACTCGAAACCCAAACACTTCAACACGCGCTTTGATGTACGTCACTATCGCCGTCCAATACTACATTCACTCTGTACCAGCCCGGCAATGTCGAGGGGTCCAGTACTGGATCTGGTGTCTCCTGTAACTAATTCAGAGGGTTCCGCCAGCATCTGAAAGCCTGTCTCATTGTCTGTCCTGGCCTCGATATGCCCTTCCTCAGCTCGCAAGAACTCTGAGCACAACCACCGAATTATTCTGTATGTATCTAATAAGCCACGAGGCACTGCTCTCTCTGTTGTCGGTTATTCTTCTAACCGTATCATCAAACGCGATAGCCCCTAGCTGCAGGTCCGACATTCGATATTCCGTATAAAGCCCCAGTTGGCTCGAACAGGTCTGAAATACAGACAAACTTGCTCCCACAAGTGGTCAAGGACGCAAGGACTTCTATATGGCAAGAGACGGGTCTTATCAACTTGCAGAGACATATTAAGACGTCCTTCGGGCCCTGTGACTCCTTGCAATTGAGCTATTATCCGGCTGAGCAGGATGAAATGCTGAGCAGGGAGATTATCCAACCATTGCGACTTACTCTTGTTTACCGGGTTTCCGTGCGGTGATACCCTGAAGCGAGTTCCTATTCAAGCGGGCAGATTTCGCCGCAAGTACAGTATCTACAGAGCCCACACACAAGATCGCGGTACTTATTTTCATTCTCACTCTCCCGCGCGTCTCCTCGGAGCGAAGTATCTGATTAACCTCCCGCCAGGACAGTCTCGGCACGCGGGTATAAGACGCCTATGCTCGGGTCCGCCGGCAAACATGAGTGGTATTTCCGCTGGACTGAACTGACGCCAGGGAATTGATGGCTGCAAGTCGCAACCGAGAGACGACGCCTTGTACTTGCCAAATCAACATACTGGGCATGTAGAAGGTCAATGTTTGGAATGCCAACTCGAATTCAACATTCAAAATATATACAATGGTTGACGTCCATGGCGGATTCAAACAAGGGGGCTCTTCCCCTGCACTTGCACATCCACCAACCTTAGACCTTGTTGACATTCTCCACAAGAGTCTCGACTCCGTGTACACTCTTCGTCTCATGGTCAGATGCGACAGGCTGGTCGTCTCCAACCTTTTGCTTCACCAGGTCGGTAACGCCGAACAGATCGTCCATTTGCTCGAGCGACATTCCTGTACAGCAAGGTCAATTAGTTGACGATCCATTACTGTATAGTTTCGGCTCTTCATACCTTTCGTGTCCGGAACGAAGAACCAGACAAAGACAAACGAGCATATGCAACACACGCTGAAGAAGATATAGGTCCTATCGGCCATCTTGTCAGCAAAACCGGCCTGAAATCAAGCAAGCGACGCCGATCCGGAACCTACCCGTATCCGTTGCTCCCCATGTTGACCAGCATGTTTGGCACCGCGCGCGCAATGACAAAGTTCCAAAGCCACTGCGAGGAAGCGGCGATGGAGACGTTCATGGACCGGAGCCGCGCGCTCGGGATCTCCGAGACGTAGATCCAGGGCGTGGCGCCCCAGCCCATCTGGAAGAAGACAGCAAACAAGTAGATGCACACGAGGGCGAAGTAGCCGGCGCCCGAAATCGGCACGCCGGCCTTGGGCGGGGATATTCGCACGTACAGCCCGATGTACATCATGTCGCAGGCGATGGCGATGGCGGTCCAGAGCAAGGATCGACGCCGGCCGAGCGAATCCGCGAAGAAGATAAGATATGTCAAGCAGGAACACATCTTGATGACGCCGTAGACGCCCGTGGCGAGAAGACTGACCGACGTGCCTGTGATGCCGATGTTTTTGAAAATAGTGGGTGCTGGGGAATCGGTCAGTCAGTATTGAATGGCACGGCAAAGTTCGGTGGGATTGCACGAATTTGAATGGCGGACTCGGGATGCATGGAATTTGACAGAACGTACCGTAATAATTGATCGCGTTCGAGCCTGTCGTGTTCTGGAACATCATCAGGATGAAACTGATCAGGACTCTCTTCCTGTTGCCGGGAATGGTCCACATCTCGCGCTGCAGCGACCGCCATCCCGCGCCGTTGATCAGCAGCCGCTCGCGCTCCAGCTGGAGCGCAATGTCGTTGAATTCGCTCTGCACGTACGGGTGGTCCTCAGGCAGGCCGCGGACCAAGGCGAGCACCTGTTTTGCCTTCTCCCACCGGTCCTGCTTGGCAAGGAAGCGAGGCGACTCCGTCATGAACAGCATCCCCACGATCAAGAGCACGGCCGGCACGCCCTGCAGCGCCAGGGGCACCATGTACGACGCCGCCCCCGTCAGGTGGAGCTCGGCGCCATAGTCGATCCAGAAGGAGAGCATGACGCCGAAGGTGTTGAAGAACTGGAACGTGCCCGTGAGAGCGCCGCGGAGGGCGCGAGGCGCGTTTTCAGACACATAAAGAGGCGCAATCATCGAGCAGGCGCCTGCTCCGAACCCGGCGAGCAGTCTGTGAGGACGGTCAGAATCTTTCTTTCATGCAACGGCCGCGCTCTGCGATTTCGATGCGACGCTTCTTTGCGCACACCGCAGCGTGAGGGCAGGGGAGGGACCCGGGAACAGTGAACCTACCGCGCCGTGTACATGCAACCCAAGTATCCCGAGGCCGCGAACTGCATGACGATGCCCACGAGCGCGACAACCCCCCAGCCAATCAGGGAGGCTCGGGGCCCATATCGATCCGCGAAGGGGTACGCGAGCAGAGCGCCAAAGACGCAGCCGAGCTGGAGAAAGGAGACGATGTTGGCCGACAGTGTGGCCGCGTCATTCTTGCTGAGACCTTCGAAGTGGTATTTCCTTTGTTGCGTGTCAGCCAGCTCGTCGCAATGGTGATTTCCCTTGGGGGCCCCGCCGCCCAATCACACCAACATACTTGGTAAAGGCAGGAAGCACAATCACGCCGCCAATGATCCCCGTATCCATCCCGAAGAGCATGCCGGACATGCATGCCTGGAAACGGGCCGAGAGAGTCAACAACATATCCGATCTCAAGCAAGCATCTGCCACGGGAAGGGCGCACTTACCGTCAACGTCAGCAGGAAAGATCTCGCATTGTAGATCTCCGCGGGATCTTCTTTCATCGCATCGTTGCGGATGATCTTCTTGAGGATGGGAGTCATCATCTTGTCGTCGTCGTTGCCGAATCGGAGCGTCAGCTCGAGGAGAATATAGGATGGACCTGCGCTGCCCAGAGTGAGATCGTCCCTGCACAGGAAGGAGAGCTATATCATGATTATTCCAGAAGGAAAACGACAACGAAAACGAGTCCAGAGTGAGTGAGCATTTAGCCCTTTTTACCTGGTTAAAGGCTTTGCAGCTCCGCACAGGGCTGGATCGAGGTAGGATGTGACCCAGGTCAAAGAATCGGCCCTACCTCCGAGTACCCCGACCTCGTCACCCCACAAGGTCACAAACGTACCTGAATGTTGGACGTTGGAGAATCTAGTTTGGCGAATCATACGCGGTGGGATCGTCAGGTGGCATTGCGCCGGAAAAGGGGGCGGCATATCCAGCGAAGGGGGACATTTTCCGGGAAAGCGCCGGATTTCGATCTGATTGGCACGCAGTGTGTCTGTGGCCGTTTCCCCAGATTGACCCCCAGACGGTGTGACGGTGTGCGAATCCTGGCGGGGCTGCATTCCTCGTTGAGAAGCAAGACAGGAGCGTAGTCCTTCTGGCAAGGACCTTTCTCCGCGAAGCATGGCTGTAAGATGGTGAATCTAGTACAGACCGTCTAGACAGAGCTCAGTCTGGATATGATGAATGAGTGTGTAGGCGAGTCCGCCCGCACCACGAATATGTGATTGCAGATCAATAAGGAGCTCAGATGTTCCTTATTCTTCGATAGTAAATAATTTATGATACCTTACCAGAAACTCAGATTGAGGGGGGTGACCTGGCTGCGCTCTATCCCATCTGTGCCTATTCTCCTGTAACCTCGACGGCGGCGCATCAGTCATCCCAAAACCTTGGATAGAAGCTGTTCATTCCGTGGGACGAATCTGGCCTTGAACCTATGGGGCTGTGCGACTAATTTGGTCGGATCAGCAGTGCCGCTGACCGGATCAATATCCACGTCCCCCTCAACTTCAATCTTGAAACAACTGATGAGCCGCATCACGATGAGATACAACTCGCGATTGGCGAGCAAGAAGCCGGCACACATGCGGTAGCCAACGCCGTATGAAAACAGAGGCGCATCAGGCTGTTCGAGCCAGCGGCTGGGACGGAAGACTTCAGGATCGTGCCACAACTTGGGGTCTGCGGAGAGCTCTTGTTAGTGAACGAAACACGAGGACAATCACGGGGTACTGTACTGACCCATGTTGCAGGCATGAGAATTGAGGAAGAAGGTTGTTCCCTTGGGGAACACCATACCATTGTAGGTGACTTCTTGGATGGAAGCACGTGGCAAGTTGAGTCGAAGCACGGTGTACATCCTCAGTCCCTCCTTCATCAGCGCAACGATGTATGGGATCCTCTGATCGTCATTCGCGTCGCAGAGCGGATTGTCTGCCCCGTGCACCTGTCGGATTGCCTCGTAGGCTGTCTCTTGAATGTCAGGACGCTTAGCCAAAACGGCCACAAGCCAGGCGACAGCCGTGGTCACAGTATCGAGCCCGCCAGAGATCATGGTCAGGTTTATGCTGGTAACTTCCTCCTGGTTGAGCTGGATCCCTGGGTCGTTGATGATTGTTGCTTGGATGCAGGAATTCTGAACCCCTTTTTCCATTCGGTCGAGCAAGCTCCGGTTAAGTTCATCGAGGTAGGCGTCTTGTCGACGGCGAGTGGCCTTGGCCTTTACCGTCTTTTGATTGAACGGGTTCAATCGTAGGAGTGGGATGTAATCTTGCAGATTCCCAGTCACACTTCTGAAGCGACTAACCTGATCTTCCACTTCAATTACCTCGTTGAACAGCCTGTCATTGCGGGAGTCGAGCTTGACACCCCAATTCGTCGTCAGGGCGAGACTTAGGCTGAGCCGCTGAGCAGCTGGATAGCAGTCGAAAGCCCTCCTCCCACTCTGGCCTTCGGAAAGCAATTCCCTGCAGAATGCCCTTGTTTCCAGGTCGAGGTGTGAGACATACTTTTGCGCTGACGGACGGTTTAGCGCAGTCGCCGTGACCTTCCGTCGCCTTTTCAGACTCTCGCTGTAAGGGGTAGTGCCGACGGTGGTTGCGACTCCGGTAAGGACCTCGCACAGACGTTAGCACTGAGACTTGTGTGGCACATACTTCTTGATCGTATACTTTGTGAAATGTATAAAACTCTGGTCTCGAGCTCAGGGCGGAAGAATGCTGCCCAAACAGGCCTTTTGCCGCCTCGGCAGAATTGACCACGACGATAGGGACATTGCCTAGGGAGACTTGGTAGACGCCTCCGTATTTCTTGGACCAGATTCTGTACTGCTCGGCGGCATTTTTCCGGAGCGCCCAAAGGTTCCCTACGAGTGGCAGACCAGGAGGGCCAGAAATACCTGGCAGTCTGGCAGAATGGCGAATGAACTCGTTAATCAGCACGTAACATAACGGAACAAACAATGTCAACACCGCGACCAAACGTGCCGCTGACCCCAGGAACCATTCCCGGTTGAGATCAGAATTGAGGTTGGCGAAGGTCATCGTGCTTGGACTAGGTCGAGGATGCCAGGATACCTTCGATCAATCGGCAATGCCATTGAAATGCAGTGCGAGCCTGATATAGACCAGGCCTCGAATATCTCGACACCGGCATTGTGGCCTTGCAAGGTACATGTTCGTGATCAATGCTTCGGTTATTTGCCTGCGACTTGGAGGTTTCGCCTGCGTCTGTCGCTCAGATCCCATTGGCTTGCGGAAACTTTCCCCACGGCAAGTGGCCGGATTTGCCTTTGTCACAAATCCGGCGCCTTTTCCCCGCCCACAATCGATTTTCCGCAGCCGGAGAGCCTGCAGGTGGAAAACATCAGGAACTCGACACATCCTTCCCACATGGCCGTGGTAACCAGATACTCTCTGCACAGGGTGCTTGCGATATGGAGACTGGTGGACCATCGGCTCGATTCGTGCAGCAGTCCATCCATTCAGCACAAGCGCTTAACTTGACCTCAGTCGCCTCGAGCTTCGCCCGCGAGATTGCCGCACCCGATCCCAATTTCCAAGAACTGGAAACGCGGCACGCTGACAGCATCGACTCTGGGGTACATTGGACCGGAGCGAGGAGACAAGGTAGCAAAAGAAAGATCCAAAGATCCAAAGTTAGCCGAGCCTGTGATGCCTGCAAACTGTCAGTGGCTCGTCCAACATGAGAAGCAAGAGTCTGCGGGGCTGATCCAGGTCACAGGAAAAGAACGCGCTGCTCGGGAGACCAACCTTGCGTGCGCTGTAATGGCCTAGGTATCTCCTGCGACTACACTGCCATCTATACAAGGGGCCGTCTACCTTCGGTGCCAGCATCCGAGTCTCTAAATCGGACAGATCCGCCTCTCAGGCGACAATGGGAACCGAACAACATCCTGGGTCGAAAAGCCCTGTTCTCAGCACCACTCCGACAATATGGGGACAGGTCTGATGAGCACTCGAGAGGCGGAGCACACGCCTCGTCACGAAACTCGCCAGTTCCAAGCGCAAATATTGGCGGCCAGTACCATGGACCTTCTTCGCCAATCACGTTTCTACAGAGAGCGTGGAAACGGCTCAAGGATGATCATGCATCGGGCACGTCAAATGCGCCTGAACAAGAGATTTCCGTGGAGAAGACGATGCTGGTGATCAGCGATGGTCATCATCTACGACTCTCCGACGAGGCGTTCCATATGCCGTCCAAGTCTGATGCACATGCACTTGTCGAGAGGTATTTTGAACTCTCGACGCCTTTCTTCCAGTTTCTCCACCGTCCTACTGTGAAAAACTTGGTCGATGACCTCTATCGTCAAACAAGCGAGCGTCAAACTCCTCAAGTGGCCCTATCCCAACAGAAGGTCACCCTTTTGCTCATGGTATTTGCCGTGGCCACTGTTGACGACACCAGAGGACATTCATCGCCCATGGCGGACTGCACACAAAGGTATCTAGAGTGAGCCCTATGATGTGTACGCTTATTGACTGCTGAATTGAAGTGAAGTCTTTCTCGAAGCTGCGCAGCGGCGCCTTCAGACAGAAGTTGGATCTCCGGCTCTGGATTCAGTTCAGGCAAGACTCATCGAATGTCTCCATCTACTGTCAACCCGACATGCAAATGAAGTTTACTCAAAGTTTGGGACGACGGTAGCATTGATGATCACACTCGGTCTGCACCGCCGCAAACGTCCCGGAGGATACAGATCGGAAATGGGGGTGATTGAGCACGAGTGCCGGAAACGGACTTTTTGGGCTGCCTATGTTCTGGACAGATATCTCAGCGTCATGGGAGGTCGTCCGCGCACTCTACAAGATTTTGATACCGATCAGGACTTCCCCGCCAGGGTTGACGACGATGAATTGACTTCAGACGGTATCAAGCTCCAAGATGAACAATTTGACTGTGAAATGGATGCTCCAATCATGCATATCAAGTACCGCTCTCTCCCATCTACCCTCTCCTGGCTAGATCATGCGCTGACTGAGGGATGCAGACTAGCCGGCATCAGCGCCCAAAGCTCCGCGCAGGTATACCCCCTCCAGCGAATAACTCAAGACGAAAGACTAGCCCAAGCGGATCGTATCGCGGCCAGTCTGGCAGACTGGAAGGCGCATCTCCCACTTTTCATCGGCCTAGTCCCGGCGTCGAGCCTCATCCCTAAACTGCAACGCCAATCTGTCACCTTGCGCCTCGCACACGCCCATGCTGTCATCCACGCCAACAGGCCCTTCCTCTTAAGCAATTTCGCCAACACCTCGAAGGAGTCTGAACTACCACCGCGCATTGTCAAGTATATCCACGACTGCATCACTGCCGCGCGCAACATTGTGGACATCCTGGCGAACTTTGACGGCAACGGCATACCCCTCAACCCGTGGTGGTTCACCCAGTATGTCTCGTTCTGCGCCGTGGCCGTCATCTACATCTATACGATCCAACAGCACCAAAAGATGATCTCGACCCCAACAGCGTCGGCCTCCGTCGCGGGCGCATCGCCTCGCCACGCGACCCACGCTCAGGGCGGAGACAAAGATTATTTCGAAATCGCAGAACAGTGCCAGCAGCGACTTGCAGCGGCCGCGCGAGACAATTCCCCAGGGAAAAAGTACGCCATTGTGCTAGAGGAGCTCCGCCAAGAGACATGCAGGTACCTGTCTGCGTCAGGCGCGGCGGGCGACACAGGAGATCCTGGACTTTCAGAAGACGAGGGAGGGCAATGGACTCGCCAGACCGATGACTGGACCGTGGAAATGGACACGGATTTCACGCATATCTTTGATGACTGGGGGATCATGGACGAGACTTCGCAGTTCGATGGACCAGGTAAGTGCATCAGGAGTTCCGACAGATACTACAATGACATGCCGACTGATGGTAGCAGCTGCCACAGAGAGAAATTAATTCACGAGACGGTCGGACTTAATGCCAGGAATAAGAACACGAGCCCCCGCTGTTGTCACTGTTGCTGTTGCTGCTGAGCCATCTGGTATACACATTCCCCCTCAACTGAACTAGTGAGTCCAGACTTATACCACTACACCGTAGGATGAATGCACATTGTCACGGACCGCCACGAGGCTGAATTCCCGAAGCAGAACCTGCGTGAAAGGACAGGTAGGAACACCGAGTAGACGGGAAAAAAAGCTGATCTGCTGTCATTTGTTTCTCTGGCAACCACACTCGAAGTCAGTGGTCTAAGTAATTAGGTCAGCTAATCGTACAATTGGCTTCGATCCAGCTATGGTTCGGATGAAAACGCCACCAACACCCTGCTCTTGTAGTTTCGCAAAGACTTGATGATAGACAGTGTGCCTTTAGAATTCAAGCGTGCCAAACTCCAGTCCCGTTGGGTATCTCGGATTTCAGGTCGTTGCGTGTCGTGCACGCATATCGTCCCATCATCTGACAAGGTGTAAGGTCGACGGCAAAGGTGCCAGTAATAGCGTCTATTCATGGATGTGATGGCGTTGAGCTGCTGTCGTGGAGAATTCAATCTGTTCATGCCGGCAGCTGGCGAAGTTTTGGTATGGACCGACACACCTGCAAAGAGCCAGGGTGTTCAGGCTACCATCGCTGCCAGGCATCAGATCATCGCTCGCCCAATCTCTCCCTCTCTCTTCCCCCTCAATTCAAATCACGGGGCGTCCTTCTTGATCACACCGCTGAAACGGCCGGTCCCCCCTTCGAACATGCCATCCTCAACAGCAGCCCACCTGCTCAAATCATCGCCCCAGCCAAATTTCATTTGCCAAGCCTCTTCTAGAACGCGCTTCTCAATGGGATGAATGCACTGGGTCAGCGTTCCAAGCCAAGGGAACCCCTCGCTGCTGATCATGATCCGATTTTCCTTGTCGTGGAGTTCATTAGCATAGGCGGCGCGCTCGCGCAGGCGGCCGTCCGCGTCAGCGTTATGTGGTGCAACCAAGCCGTGAAAGCGAGCTCTGCGGATTTCAAGGCCTCGATCCATAGGGAACTCATACTGGATGACGGCCGATTTCTGGTTGTATCGCGAGGCCCGACCATTCGGGAGAGAGATCGTGACATAACCGCAGCTATTGAGGATGATCTGCTGAACGTGGCCACGGAAATGTCGCGCTGGTGCGGGCTTCCCATCTCTCTCGATCAAGCCGGCTTCGTGCCTGTATTCAGAGAGTGGTTTTCCTGGGGTGATGGCATCAAGAATACGAGCCCATGCAGCGCCGCTGGGCAGGGTCTCGAGGGGCCATTCCTCCTTCGAGTGGCGACAGCGAAGGCCGTCCGTGACGGTCATCAGAGACGCCGCCAAATTATCATCATGAATGGTGGTCATGCTGACGGAATCGAGAGTCAACGAATGAAGACTTGTGTCTCTACTGCCTTCCATGAATCCTTTGAGCATCCAAGGAGTGAACCAGCAATTCTCGAATTTGAGCTCTCTGACGTGGTCGAACTTGATCGGCGGCGGAGCAGCCTTGCTGCTATATTTATGCAGCCACTCCTTTGGACTGTCAACAATGGGGGCAGGCAAGACGTGCTGATTGCGGGCAAACATGCCAACGGCGTGTTCACCGCCACCGACGTAGCCGATGGTCAAGCTGTGCAGGTTCTCAAGCTTTGTGATATAGCTCCTCAAGAAGTCAGTGAATCGCTCAGCAGCCTTTGCGGGAGAGATGGGCATGTTGTGCATAAAAGATTTGTCGCCGATGACATGTTCTTGGCGCCAGTCGGGGCTGAGGTAGATCTCCAACCGTTTAAGCCCAGTCAAAGACTTCCAGAACTCGCGCTGCTCCAGAGATGGCAGCAGGCCAGAGGACAGCCGGCTGATACGGAGAGTATGAATGTGGCGGAAATTGGTCTTATTTGTAATGATCGCCGTGGTATATGCCACTAGAAACGCTCGCTGAGCCCACACCGTCTCCATCAGCCATTGAGCCTGCGCTTCGGTGAGTATTCGCGGAGTGATGGGCGATACGAAGGGATTGGCAATTTTGCCTTGGATGAACGAAAGATGACCACCGTGTTCCGCAGCAAGGTTGTGGCCATTAAAGATCAGTGGCCATTGAGGTAACTTGCGGTTGGAGTTCCTGGCCCGGTTTCGAGCCCGGATGTGACGCTCGGCTTGACTTTGATTCAAATCCACGAGGTGCTGTACTGCAGCACCAAGAGGATTGGCTTGTGGGTCGACGGCGGCTGCTGGGTCCTGGTCGAGGACGGTGGCGATGCCTCCAGTATGGCACTCTGGGTCGAAGTCGTACTGTTCATTCTGACACGTGAAGCTTTCCATGTCGCGCACCTTGAGTCTGTCCAAAAACTGAACCTCTTTAGCATCGGACACTGGCGGTGGCTCCCGAGCGAGGATCGACTTCAGAGTGGTGTTGATGGTGTTCTGTTGACCCCATCGGAATAGCTCGTTGCGAGCAAAGGTGGTCCACACATCTTCGGTCTTGAAAGTCTTGCCGAATACTTTGCTCCCTTGACTGATTCGTTTGTTGAACAGAGCCAGGTCGGAGATATCAGGTCCCTCAATCCAGCCATGGCCGCTATCGATGCACAAGCCAAGCTCCGAGGCATTGGTGATTTTGGCGAGAGCGTGTTTGAGCAGAGGGCGATTATTGTCGATCAGGTCCTCGATGGCTTGCAGCTCCGGAAATCGAGGATAATTCTCCGTCGGCCAAATGAACTTCCCAAACCAAGCATCCTGTTCCTTCTCGATCACCTTTGGGCTCGCGTACGCCAGGCCTTGCAGGTCGTATTCGAACGAGATACCAAATCGATTAATGTTAGGACCATGGTTCTCGAATATGGTGGTGTCAAAGAATTTTTGGTCGAATTTGACCACAATATTTCTGAGCTGGATCGGAGCCAATCGTTGCGCATGCAACCTGCTGACAAGACGGAGGTTCTTGACGTCTTGGGTTGAGAGGAACTGACAGATTACAGTCCACAAATTTTCGTCGACCAACCAGATCGCAATAGGTTCGCCCAAGGGCACGGTCGCCTCCGCAGGTGGACGAGATCTGCTGCAGTGTGGGGGCTCGGCGTGCATATCGGGCGTATTTGAGGGCTTCCAGAGGCGCGGATATTGCTTCACCTCAGCGGGTATGGACTCCTCTTTCTTCTTCGCCTTGCTCGACAATCTGAATCTGGATCTGCCACTGGTTGGTTGTGCATCCGGTTCAGGATCGGATGACTGGGTTCGCTTGGCCCGGGCGATCTTGCCGAGGAAGCTCTTCTTGTCAGTTGCAGGGATAGTTTCAGGAATGATCTTAGCATAATCGAAGGAAACCTTAGGGCTACGTTGCTGCTCTTCCACTTCAATGGAGGTGCTGGATTCACCTGATGTTGCCGGTTCCGGAGCATAGGGAACCGTACTGTTCGCAATAGCCGCACCAGTCCCGGTCGAAAAGCCTCGAGGCCGTCCTAGTAGATTCCCGCCGACCTTCTTTCGGATAATGATGTTTGCAGCGCGACTTAGGAACCCGGGAGAAGGCATCTGCTCTGGGTGCTCCACATGGTTGTCCTGCAGCGTCAAGTCTGACAAGTCGTGCGTACCCGAAACAACTCCAACGGGACCTGGGCTCTCAGCAGCCGAAGGCCCGGGGGTGAATCCGGCTCTAGAAAGTCCCGACTGACGCAGCTTAGCGCGCAACGGGCTAGTCGAAGACTCGTGCGCGTTGTTTCTAACAGCGTTTCTCTTGCTCTGGGTATACTGTTCGAAGGTGGTTGTCCGCGTGGGCTGGATGAAGCCAGTAGGATGAAAGTAAGGTGCTGTTGGAACGTGTGGCATAGACGTCGTGACGACAGGGTTGAGTGGGCTAAAAGGAGACGAACCTATCTGGGAGAGTCGCAGTGAGCGACGGGTCGCAGGACCTGAAGCTACCTGGCCGCCGTTGGACGGGTCCGACAGTGGTGGAGCAGAAGGCAAGAGAGACGATGGTGCCGAGTCTGACAGACCCAAGGCCGGTGGAGCAGCCGTATCTTTCTGTTTCCCCTTGCTTTTAGCCCGCGAAGCCTCACGGTCACGGCTGATCTTTTCCATTTCTTCACGCATGAATGCGATCAGTGTTTCCGGACTGAAGGCAGTCTGGAAAGGATGAAGCGGGGGAAACTCGTTGACTTCTTCGACTACAAATGACTCTCTCCGCTGCCGCGTCCGTAATGCCAAAGGGTCGTCTGGAGGGAGGAGAGGAGCAACGACATCGGTATTAGACTCATTGCTTTGGGCGGGCAGGGCGACAGGTAGGACTTGAGGTAGGATTTGTACGGAATCATCCTCGTCGGTGGAGAAGCTGTGGTCATTGTCATTGTCGTAGTCGTCATCTGGCTCCCTGTACAATCGTGCAGGGTGCCGGAGAGTCATGGTTGCCCTGTCTGCGCGTTGGTTGTCTAGCAGAATGAAGTTTCTCGCAGCCCATCACCATCAAGCGCATCCATCGCTGCATGGCCGCCTAGCCCACTTGGTGCCGGCTGCACTTCGGCACGGATCAATTAAGCCCGGTTCCGGGACCGAGCCTCAAAGCTTTCCTCTCATCTTCAACAAATAGCACATCCTCGATATCAAAGCAACGGAAGAGTCACAGTGTGCAGAAACTGAGAAGCGATGCGAGGGTCCTCTTTAAGACACAATGGCAGGAGGTTTAATCTGCTGCCCACCTTGACAGTCAGAAGGAGTGACCCCCGAATGACGCGGAGTTGCTATATGGTCGCCCTCTAACTCAGATCTGGTACATCTTGAAACATTACGCCATAACGCGCGGTACGCTGCGAAAGAATCGAAACAAACCTGATGCGCTCTTCAGATTCATCAAGTCCAAAGAAGTCCCTCCCTACCCATCTGTCTAACCCCCACTCGTATACCCTCGACGAGGCTAGCCTCGACTCGTATTCATGTGGAGTTAACGACTCATGTATAGCCACCAGCGGCGATCAGGGGCACCATACCCCGTGGCTTCCCTGCATAACCGCTCACTCATTGAAGGGCCTTAATCGCATTCAACTCGATATGCTAGACCTCCGCTCGTATTCAACCCGTCAAACATCGCCTCCGCTCGTATTGAACGAGGGGGTTTTCATGTCCGCACACCAGGTTCGAAGGGAAACAGACATGCCGCGTTCCCTTCCCTTACCTTCCCATGAATTTCTCGATGTCCCGATCCGGCCCTGAACATCAGTCTGCTGGCGAAACTTTGGCTCCTTAAGGAGTTAACGCTTACATCCAGGCTCAGCCCGGGACCAGGAGCGGCTGTACTAAGCTTCGCAAGCGGAAGTAACACAATGCCCAGTTGGCCACGATTGAGGACGAGTATATAATTGAGTATCAGCCTCGCCCCCTCCTGGAGTATAATTACTCATCCGACTTCCATCGTTGATTCGATTCCCTCCTCCAAAGCCTCCTACCTTAACATCTTCCTTTCCCCCAACCGGAGTCCGTCATCTCCTTCTGTCCATCCAAGATGCCTCCCACCAACAAGGCTCTTATTCTCCCGACGCCCAAGTCCCCCACCCAAATCATTTCCCAGGCCCCTTACAGCGTCCCGTCCGCTAACGAACTCGTGATCAAAGCCCACGCCGTCGCAATCAACCCTGCCGACTGGGGAATCCAGCGCCACGGCATTCTCATCTCCGAAGACGCATATCCCTGCATCCTAGGCTGCGACGTGGCCGGGGAAGTGGTGGAACTGCCCCCCAACACACCAGACGACTTCATTTCTCACTTCAGGATCGGAGACCGCGTGATCGCACAGACTGGACCACTGAACACGAAGGAGTCGAGAGACACGGACGGCATGAGCCCTGAGGCAAAGGCACTCTGGCAGGGCAGGAAGAAGATCTACGCGTACGCCGCGTTCCAGACATATGTTGTTCTGAGCGGTCCGTTGATCGCCAGGATTCCGGACAGGATCAGCTACGACGACGCGGTGGTCCTGCCGCTGGGGATCGCGACGGCAGCTTCATGCCTCTTCCCCACGACGATGCTGAACCTCGACTTCCCCCCTGCGGACCGCAAGGCCGATCCGAACGGCAAAATCCTCCTCGTCTGGGGCGCGAGTTCCAGCGTTGGATCCAGCGGCGTCCAACTCGCCACGCAGGCAGGGTACACCGTGATCGGCATGTGCTCTGCGCGGAACTTCGCCATGGTCACGGCTCTCGGGGCGGTGAAGTGTTTCGATCACAACTCGCCCGCTATCGTCGACGATGTCGTCTCGTACGTGGCTGCCTCGCTCGTCGGGGGAGGAGGAGAAGTCGTCGGTGCGTACGACGGCATATCAACAGCCCCGACGCTCACTCCACTGTGCGAGATCCTGCACCGCCTGGCGGCCACAACCACCCTCCCGACCAGGAAGTTCATCGCTGCAGTATACCCTGGCGCGGAAGCCCACGCGGTGCACGGGGTCGAAATCATCGTGAATCTGACACAAGGGATGGAGCAGTTCTACCGCGTCGCAGAACGACTGCCGCCCTGGTTGGAGCGCGCGATGCCGGATGGAAGAATTAAGTGTGCGCCGGAGAAGGATGTTGTTGGAGAGGGCTTGGAGGCTGTGCAGGAGGCCATGGATCGGCTTGCCGAGGGAAAGGTGTCGGGGCGGAAACTGGTTGTGAGACTATAGATTTGCGATCTGTGGTGGAAAGTATAGCACGGACACATCGACACGTTTGGGATATCAACGTCCTTGCGCTTGAAGTCTTGCTGCGATGTAGCCTTTACAGGGAATGCAAAATCAATATCAGGAAATGAAGAATTTCAATCGCTCAGCTTCAGTGACGACGATCTGCCCTGCTGTAACCTTTACCAACCGACGAGAAGGAATGTTACGGAGTCTACAGGCAAGTTGTGCGCCTATTCCTTCGAATGGTTTCCTTGTTCACCGTCGCTGTTCTGTTCTCACCAAAGCCACGACCAAGCAATAGCACAGCCAATATCAACTCCAGCAATGCAACGCACCTCTTAGCCATGCGGATATCACTATGAGCATGACAATTGCAACCAACACCTGTGCCGCGGCATACAACCCATCGTGACAGCATGTCCCGCGATATTTGATATTTCATAATCATGTACCAGCCTGCTCGCACCTGTCCAGGCTCCAAGCTCACGTTTGCACATTCCAATATTATTACCTGTTTCACTGAATGTTTGTTGTTGCATTTTCCTATCTTGGTTCCGTGCTCTTGAGACTTTCCCGCCCGCACTTCTCTGTGTTGTCAAAATCAAGTCTCAAAGAGCATAACTGTCTGCCCGAACATATTTTCGTGGTCAGCACCGATCGCCTCTGGCTGGCCGTTGACGTTGACCATGTTGACCGAAGCCTTGGTGGTCAAGCCGAAGAGAGAGATGTTCTGGGAACATTGGATATCAACCATGTTCTCCTGGCAAGACTCAGTTTCAAGGCAGGTCTGGATGTAATTATCAAAGAAGCTGTAGAGGCCACCGCCATACATGTAGATTTCGGACGAATCAACGATTCGCAGGCCCCAGGACTTCTTGCAGGACTCGGTTGTGCAGTCCGCGAAGGTCGGGTCGGTGAATGACGAGCTGGGTGGGAAGCCGCCTTGCAGTGCATCTGGTGAAGATTGCATGTACGGAGTTTCCGTTTGAATAGCACCCATGAAAATGTCACGAGCATTGGCGAATTGGTAGTTGTAGAGCTGGTTGTGCTCGGAGGAGGTTCCATACATCCAGACAGGGCCTTGACTCTCGACGAGTACGCCTCGGCCGTTGTAGATATTGGTCTGGTTGTGGGTAGTAATGTCGAGCTCGTGATCCGCAACCCAGAACCAACAGTTCTCGAAATAGCCGGATGCTTGTTGGGTGATGTGCATCAAGAGAAAAGCGCCAGCACACTCGGGCTTGAACTCGAAGGAGCCAGTGACGTTAGCCTGGCAGGTATCCTGCTGGAGCTGAGTACCGGCAGATCCACCAATGCGGAAATTGACGTCCCACATACCGGCAGAGCCCTGCGATTCTTGGGCGACATTCCATTCCAGGATGATGGCACCTGGAGCAGGGCCAATAGTCTCAAAGACAAGATCAGACATCTCCACTGAGCCAACATCGCCGGGTTGGCCAACCTGGAAAGCAGGCTTGGGGTTGTTGATGTCTTGGAAGGCTGATCCTTGTATCATGATAAGGGGCCAGATTTCGCCAGTGATCTTGATGTTTGATGGGACTCGGACAGTGTCAGAAATGACGTAGGCACCATGGTCAAAGTAGATGATCTGGCCAGGTGTAGCAGAATCCAGAATTTTCTGAATCGTGGCAGTGTCGTCTGTAACTCCGTCGCCCCTCGCACCTTGAGACTTGACGCTGATGAAAGATGAGACCGGGGAGTCCTCGTATTGTGGCTTAGAACGCTCAAAGATCTTGCTGCCGTTCATGAGCGATGCTGGCATGTTCGGGGCGGTCAGTCCTTGCTGAACTCGTGCAGATTGGAGGGCAGCGGGAGAAGCAGAACATGCAGCTGGAGCGGTTGGTGCCGGAAGCGTTGACCGAGTCGAAGATGCGCTCACCGTCGCAGTGGCGTTGGAAGGCACGAGGGGAGAACCACTGGATCCGACAGGTGGAAAGGGTAAGATAGTGAACGGAGGAGGTCCGCCATTCGAAGTAGGAAACGCGGTAATGAAAACGGTGGTTGTGGTCAAAGCCACATCCGATGGCGGAGGTAGGGCCGAGATCGTGAGAGTGGTTGTGGTTGTCGAAGAGTATGACGCTGGCGGGCCTCGGGGACGTAGAGGCTGAATTTGAGGCGCTCGTTTGACAGGTTGGTCTGCTGCGACGCTAGCTGGAGAGTAAGTATCGCCCTGACCCCAAGCGGCGACAAGTTGTCCACCAGCAAGAATGGGTGTGACGCCATCGGCTCCAACAATAGCGTTCTGAGTGCCAGTGAAGTCAACATTTTGCAAGGCCATAGTACCGCCAGTCGCAGGTGCGCTGGTCGAATTGTAGGAAGTTTTGATGCCAACTGGAGTCCCGCTCATGACGCTATCAAGTAGAATGAGGGAGCCCACAGTCTGGTTGACACCATCCTGGAGATTCGACATATCGATCCCAATGTCGCAGTTGTTCACACTGACGGATTTCAGTGTCCAGAGCCAATTCCAGTTCATGAAGATGGCAGTTCCGCAATTGTTGAAGGTCAGATTGCGGGTGGTAAACTGCTGATTTCCGAGGAACATACCGAACTTTCCGCCATTGAAGGTGAGATCGGACATAAAACCGCCTGAGCCATTATCCATGAAGATACCTTGTTGTTTGTTGGCCGGAGACTTGGGGCGCATATTGAAGACAATGTTTTGCAAACTGGTCGCCTGCGCAACTTGCCAATGGATCCCAGCTCCTTTGTCCTCTGGCATCTGTGAAATGTCGACGATCAGGTTGCGCATCTGGCGGTAGAAGTTGTTTTGATTGGTATACCATTGTGCACCATTACCCCCAGGGATGTATGGATCAGTGTCAAGGACTGCAAGACCTTCGAAGCCAGGCAAGGCAAGGATGGTAGGCAAATTGACGGCATCTCCAACAAATTGGGTGTAATATAGCTGAATGATGGGAGCTGAGACCGCGTAGGTACCTGGAGGGAAGTAGATGATCGCAGGTGTGGTCGTCGAGCTGTCGCAACCCTGCCCGCAGCGACCCCCGTCGGTAATGGCATTGTTGATCGCAACAGTGTCGTCATTGGACCCATCACCGACAGCACCATAGTCCTTCACGTTTCGGAAAACTTTGTAGGCGGTGTCTGAGGTGTATGCAACCGTGCCTTGACGCTGGATCTGACTCAGCCAGTAGGAGGAAGTCGCCTGCCGAGTCGCAAGTTCAAGAGGTTTTGGTTTTGGCGCTGCACTCGCCAGCCAGGGCAGGGCGAGCAGGAGGCAGCCGAATAACATCTTGACCCCAGAGGTATGTGTTGTTTGTCGAATTTGGAAGTTGTCGATGTTGGATTTGTCGAATCTTGGTCGCGGAAATTCTAGAAGGAAACTGATGTCGAAGTATCGGAGAGAGGAGATCTTTATGCCTTCGAGCGACCAGCACCGAGGCAAACAAAGGTAGGGCAGTGATAAAAGCAGTGACGCTGGCTGCCGAAGCCTCCTAAGCCGATATAGGTGAAAAGAAGTTGGAGCAGAGCAAGCAGTGGAAGAAATGCCTTGTGATCGACGCGAAGCACACAGTGCTCCAAAGTGACTTTTGTGATCTTGAATGATTGGGGAAACTGGTGAATAGGGAAGCCACGAGTTCAACCGTGCGTGTGACAAAGAGAGTAAGTTGGAGGTGACGGATCAATGAGAGTCAGAGGGCCAGACGACAATCGCAGCTGCTCTCGAGACAAGAAAAGAACAACGGTTCACTGCAGAAGTTTTCAAAGGCGGTCGACGTCGGTCCGGTAGTCGATAAAGACAACGAAAATTTCTCTGTTCCAATTCTTTCTTTCTTCTTTCTTCTTCAAACGAATGACAAAGATAAACACCCCACGACAACCAGCGTGCAGGCGACAAAAGCGAATGATCAAAGAACAGGAACTGGCTGGGCTTTGGAAGCGGAAGAGATGGTATGAAGCCAGAGAGACAAATTCGCAGTGAGGTGATATGTGCGCTGGCAAGCGTTCGAACCCACAACCGCACAATCGCACCACAGTGAGGTGAAGTCTCACGAAGTCCAGGACGCTTGTTCCCCGAGTCCGTGGTCTCAATCTCAATTTCGCAGTCGGCTTGCAGAAAAAGAAGAACAGTTGTACGTACTTGCACCGCATAGACAACCTGTTTGGTGCTTCTCTGGCTCCCTTCAATCTCAACATTGGGTATCCTCGGCACTGCCGCAGTGGGCTCTCCACCATCCTTTTTATTTCCGTCGCGCATCTTTGACAGAGAAGACCAGTACTACCACGGCTACTAGCTGTTTCCAGTCCTTCACTGCCGAGAACACGCCCTGGACCAGATCATCCGAGGTAGCTTGAATCTTTCGCGCCGCCCCGTTGGGAAGCAGCCGCGTGGCAGCCCGAGTCAGGTACAGGGTGGAAACAGTGGCCTCTAGCTCCTCATTCGTGGGACGTTCCCATTCAGAACCCTCCTTGATCCGAACACAGCTGCGATAGCTCCACTACATCTATCAGGCGGATGAAATGGGAATAAGGTGATGCAAACCAGGAAATAGACTGTGAAAGCGAAGAAAGAGGAAGAGAAAGAGACACGAAACGAGCTCCGAAATGCTGGTGAGCTGGCAGCTGCGAAACATCCGATTGGGCGCGCAGTCATCTGATGAAACACTACGAAACAAGCCAAGGTTTGACAACGAAGAAACCGGGTCACGTCGGTGGCGCTTCGACTACGAGTTACACAGCAGAATTTTAGCCGATCATCCAAGATCCCTGCCTCGCAAGTCAAACTTGGTCGGGTACAAATACATAAGAGAGCCAGCCACCCAGCAGAGCCCGCAAGTCAGGCCAGATACCCAGTTGACAATCAAAGTGGTGGTGACAAGTCACGTCCATGGTCAACAGCATGTTCTCATGACCCATTCCCACCGCTCATCTGATTTGATCATTTTCCATTTCGCGTCTGATCACGCGGGCCAGCCGGATGACTCCTTCTTCGAGCACATCCTGGTCTTCCCAAGCATAGCACAGACGGAGATCCTTCTCAAACCGGGTGTGCTTGTTTTGTTCGTCGCCGTCGACCTTGAATAGCGGTCCGGTAATGATGGTCAGATTCTCTTCTTCCAACGCCCGCTTGTAGATCCGGGTTGAGTCCAGCAACTCTGGCAGGGTCAACCAAATGAAATATCCTCCCGCAACATCTTTATCTGCCTGAGGCATGGTCAAACCCAGTGGCAGAAGATGGTGCTTGACTGCTTCCATCATTGTGTAGTACCGTGCCGAGTACGCAGTCTGCAAGTCCTTGTAGATGTGGCGATTTAAGACACCTGTAGCCAGCATTTGGTAGATGAAAGATGCCACCAGGTGCGAAGGCGCACCTCCTGATCGACTGGAGCCTGTTTGGGAGATGCCATACGCCATTGCTGGGGTGCCTTCTGCCCAACCTGTTCGACAGCCAGGAGCAACAATCTTGCTGAAACTACCATTGCTTACTGCATTCCCGAAAGCATCAATCGGTCCACCATCAAGTTCTAGATCAACATCCACGATCCTAGGCAAGACTGCCCTGTCCATCATACGGGGTCCTTCCTTGGGGTCTGCTGGCCATTGGAGCATGTCGTATACGTCGTCAGTCACGACGAGAGCATCATACTTTCGTGCCAGACGTACCAGCTGTTGCCGATGTTGAAGGCTCATGATCCGACCCGAAGGATTAGCAAAGGTGGGCACGGCGTAGATGATGTGCTTATAAATCTTCCTCCACGGCTTCGGGGTCTTTATCTTGGGCTCTGTGTTGTTCTCCGCTAACGCTCGCTGCTCGCTCTGCTGAAGGCCTTGCTCGAGATACTCGAGGTCGATACCTTCTTCGTCCTCAGGGACTCCCCTTAGCCGGTCGTCGAAGCCGGAATCAGCAAAGATCCTACATGCCAGATAGTAAGTAGGAGCTACCATCCAGACATTTCGAGTATATATGGGATCAGTGAAAGTCTGCAAGATGCAAGCCAAGTTCTGGCTGGCGCCGCCACTAATGCATATTCTCTCGCTTGTGATGAGTTTGCTTGGGCTGTAAAACTGATCGAGCCATTTGGCTATTTCTTTCCTTAGTGGTTCGTATCCTTCGTCCGGACCATAGAACAGGACATCTGCATTGGATGGGTCAGATAGGATGCGAGCGGAGGCTTGATCCAGCTGCTGGGGCGGCAGAAGACTCGGATTTGGCCAGCCTTTAAGGAGATCAATATGCCTCGATTGTGGTATGCTACCAGTCAAATTCGTTCGAGGAGTCGCCGTCACTGCCGCAAGTCGAGTCATCGTGCGCAAAGATGTTCGTCGACATGTGAGTCCGGTCAATGGTGACAGGAGTGCTGACCGGCTGGTGAACATGTATTTCTGAGCATCTACGAGATATATGCTCTTTCCACGCTAGAGGCGTACGTCGTAGTGCACCGAAGGGAAATTTTTCTCTTGCTGCCTCCGTGCTGCTCCACTTGAATCGGGGTCTTTTGCTGGGGGCGCTCGGCGCACGTTAGGCTAGGGCCTTGACTTTAGCGGCAGTGTCCGTCCCTGGGACTAGGCGACAACAGGCAAGCGATGCAAGCTCTCCCCGCCGAAACTGGGGAAAGCGACATCAACATTGAAAAGAGAAAGCCGGGTGATGCGGGCACAAAATACTGGGCACAAAAGAGGGAGCTGGAACCTGGACATTCCTCAAGTGCCCTTGTGCAACAGGCCCCTAGATTCGTCCTCAAGCATCAGTCACAGCAACTCACCTGTATCATCTGTATTACCCTACCCGTCTATTCATATCCACTCCACCAGCAACGCGTGGCCATGCTAACCTAAGCCCATCCTCCCTGCAGAACCTTCCTCCGCGCCACAGCGTATGACCTGGAGCCGGTTGGAAGCGTTCGAAAGGGCGTCCACTATTATAATCCTATATTTAATCCATTGCAACCCAGGGTGACACGATTGTGGCACCGAAGTGAGCGTCCCGTGAAACTGCGTGGGCAGCTGAACGCTTTACAGCGCACAGGATATGCAGCTATAACGCAGGCTGAGGGCTGACTGAGCTACACATCACATTGGTTCGTTTGGAATTTGAAATCCAGATTGTCGTCTCTACAGTAGACACAATGGCGAAAAGAATATCGTCGCTGTTTTCTTTGTCGCGCGACGACCACCATAACCAGAACCAGCACCAGCCCCTCGAAGGGAGCAGCTCGCCTCAGTTAGCTCCTCAATCGCCTCACAAGCTACACAAGTCCCGCTTCAACTCGCCCTCCCAGATCGATCTCGACGATGGCCTCCCTCCCCTTGCTCCTCCTCCCCTCTTGACCGAGTCCGGCTCGGTGCGCCCTCCAAGCAGCCATCGAAGCGAGCCAGACAGCAGACCTGCTAGTAGGAATAGCAGCCGGCACAGTCGAGATGGGAGCAAGAGTCGGCCACAAACACCCAATTTATTGATACCGCAGGGCACTACCAGTTCGCCAGGACTTCCCGCGACACCTCCGCTGCGTAAGCTCGCCAAGAAGAAGAGCTGGCTTACAGGAAAACCGGACAAACACAGACATGACGATGGTCCAGCATCATCTAGGGCCTGGATCGCAGGCATCCGGGATCATATGCCATACGACCTGGCGCCTCTGTTCAAAGGCGAGAGAGTTCCCGACTTATGGAATGACCGAGGGGATACTGTCATATATCTTTACCCACCTTCCTCAGGCAAAGGCCCTTGCTTTCGGGTCGACTCATCTCTTCTGGCTGACTCGAGTTCGCTCGTAAATCTGCGCAGGCAGTCCCCTACTTCTCCGGTGGACAGAAATGGGGACGTTCCGCAAGTCACAACGCCCTTCTCGACACTTTCCATGAGCCCTAGACAGATCCGTCCACCGTCTCAGGATTCGAGCTCAACTTATCGCACCACGAACTTCTCGGTTCCGAACATTGTCACCTCGCTCACCGAGGAAAGGCATGTCTATTTGCCTATGGCTTTTGATGCGGACCTGTCTCAGCCGGGAGCAGAACCACAAGGAGATGACTTCGAGCTCGTCGTCCTATACCGCAACTTCTTTGCCTTCCTCGTTGGCGGGGCTCTCGTGTCGACGCACAGACAGCTATCCCTGTTTTCCATCTTCATGGGAATCAGTACCATCTTGAAGCGATTGGGCTTCTCAAATTCCGATGGCTCCACATGGGGTGATGTGCCTTATAACAGCTTCTCACGGTATTGCGATGAGCTGAGATTGGCAGATGTGCGAGCAAGTCGAGAAAAGACCATCGAGGCACTCGTGCTGGGGGAGCATCTCAAATCTTGGCCATTGTACAATGAGGGTTTTTGCCATGCGGTTGGGCGGCTAGCCGATCTCAAAGCGATCAGGAGTCCAAAGTATGAAATGATGTCCCCCGTCACGAAGAACCGATTGGAGCGTGCACAGATCGACATCGAGCAAAGGTTACTGGTGGTCAGAGGAAAGCTGGAGGATTTCGATTTTCCCTCGATGTTTGCGGGCATCGCGAACTCTCAGACAGCCACAGAAGCCAAGTTGATTCGATTCAAGGAGTGGAAAGCTGCTTTTCTAGACTTCCGTCGCTTTATGTTGTCGTATCTGCGGCGGAGATACGGTGCTTGGCCACCCAAAGCATCCTCAAAGAAAAACAACTTCGAAGAGAGCGGGCTAAATCGAAGATTACTTCAAGAGCTGTACAAGGACCTTACAGACTTGTACGACATCCTCGTCGATCGGTCTTCTGTCACGACTCGCACAGCTGACATGCCGCCCATGGATGAAGACGCAGAGACAAACGACCAGAATGAAACGATTCAACATGCCATCAGGCGAATTGAGAGCGAGTATGACCGCGCAACTCCACCAGTGTTGCCACCAATTCCGTTCGACACACCTTTGGTTCCACAATTCTCAAACAGTTTCAATCGCCGCCACGTGCTGATGTCTGACAAGTCAGCCGCATCAAATAAGAAGCTGAAGGAGAACGAAATCAATGAAGTGCTCTTGGGTTCGTACAATCGCGAGTCAATCAATGCAAGCACTTTCATTCAGGACTTCTTCAGCTATGAGCGTCAACTGGGGAAGGGAAAAACGTTGGAACAGGTCGTCGACGCACGCTGCGGACAGTGGCTTTTCATATATGCTGTTCTTCAGGCGCTTCCCATGACCGTGGTCGATGCGAGGGATCTCAAGTATACCGAAGGGGTGGAGTACTTTCTTTGCGTGGCGCCGTGGGGAGGTAGGCCATGGATGAAAGAGGATCAGTCAGTGTCGCGGGCATGGTACAACGTGAGCAACGGCGGTGGCTACGTGAGTCTCCCTGCGGACCTGATCGACCATAGTGTGGAAGGAATCTATCGGCGCAGTCACTGCTGGACTGCAGCGACGAAATGGACCGAACAATCACCGCAGACTGCCGTGATCGAGACGTTCCATCGGGTAGATGCGGATACCCTTCATCCCCGGCCCGTCAGTGCCCATTTCCAGTCGCCACATGACAGCCCTGCACAATCACCATATGCCAGTCCTCTACATTCACCACTCCTGCGGCCAGCGTCACCCCCTGGCTCCCCGGGGCTCGGGACTCTGAGTCGGGACCGAATTTCAGTCAATCTAGGCTTGGAGGCTATGGAAGCTCCGCCGTCGGTGCGCAGCAGCTCACGACCACCACCCGCACTCAATCCGAACATTACCTTTGACGCAATCTTGGGTCCGACAGACGATCAGGCGAAGGGCAAGGGAAAGAAAGGAAAGAAATAGCCCAAGGATATTGGAATGATCTTGCATAACGGGAATGATCTTGCATAGCGGAAAATGACCAGATTTACATTGTGTGTATTCCTTTCACGCCACGGGCATTTTGGTGTACCGTTGCAAGCCTCCTGTGAAACATTCACCTTGAAATGATAAAGACTGTCAGCATGGAAGCTCGCTAAACGTCACTCTCAGTCCCGTGACGTCAGGCACACTTGATGCGGAGTCCTCTCCTCAATACTTCAGCCACTGTTCCACGTCCATGGTAACTAACGTTCAATAGATTCAGTAATTTCAAGGTGAATAACGCGACAACAAGCTTCACGTCGACGTTCTGGCCCGCGGATACTTGATTTAGCACACAACTTCTCGCAGGCTGGAGAAGACGGATTTCAGCCCACTCCGCTCATTCTCCTCACTATTATGGCTGCAAGCGAAGATGGTTCGGTCGAGAAGCCGATCAACAGGGAGCCAGACACTGGAAAACTCACAGAAAGGCAAGTTTGAGGCCCCTCCGAAACAGGGAAGATCAAGTCGGGCTTTGCAGAAGGAACCAAGTTGATTGCTCTGTAATTTCCCCCCTTTAGGAACTGACTGACTATTATCATCCTCGTCTTTTCCAGCTTCCTAACGCCATCTGAATCGAGATCGCGTTCACACCCTCTAGCATATGATCGCAATCACGGACCTATCCAGCATCTTGACGCCAGAGCCTACAGATTGAAAATCAGGTCCGATCCAGCTCTGGCATCTAGCGGCATCATACCCGACCCCATCGATGTGGTCTTCTCACTTGACGATCTAACATCCAAGTTCAAACAGACCAGTATCACGGCTGCTTTGCAATGCGCGGGAAATCGCCGCCATGAGATGCGCGAGCGAGTCGCGGAAGTTCAGGGAATTGACTGGGGAGATGGCGCTGTGATGAACGCCATCTGGGGAGGTGTGCCACTCCGAGAGGTGCTCCTTTCGGCTGGTATAAAGGCGCCGCCGCCGTCCTTGTTGCCAACATCCGAGGATAGACATCAAGGATTGCACGTCCAGTTCGCGTCCGTGCAAGAAACTCAAGACGATACATACTACGGGGCTAGCGTCCCACTTTCCACGGCCCTCGACTCGGAGAGACAGTGTCTCCTTGCAACCCATATGAATGGCGAGCCTCTTACGGCCAAGCATGGATATCCGCTGAGAGTGATCATCCCCGGCATCATCGGCGCTCGGTCTGTGAAATGGCTCGATTCGATCATCGTCGCGGCCGAAGAGTCGAAGAATCACTATCAACAGCGAGATTACAAGGTCCTGTCTGGGGAGATAGCCCAAAGAATCGAGGCGGCCCAAGGTGAGGAGGAGAAAGGCCGGATCAAAGAGGAGGCTGAGCCCCTGATGGATAATCCAATTAACTCGGTCGTCGCAGTTCCGGGGCAAGACGGAGATGTCCTTCGAAGGGACGACCAAGGACGGGTCTATGTGCGAGGGTATGCGATCCCTCAGGGCAAAGATGGCCCGGTCGTCAGGGTAGAGGTATCCATAGACCACGGCGCGACATGGCATGAAGCATCGATCCTCGATGAAGGGGATGAGAATACCGCGTCTTCCTCTGTGATGGGTAAGAAGCCAGAAACCCCGCGGAGGGGCCAGTTCGCTTGGGTCCTTTGGGAGTGCCGTGTTCCTGTTGACGGCAAATTACCACAAGAGGATATAAGTATCTGGTCGAAAGCGACGGACAAGGGTGGGAATACCATGGACGTCGAAAGACCGGAGGGAGAGTGGAATCTGAGAGGAGTGGGCTTTAATGCTGTCGAGGGAAGGAGAGGTATCAGAATTGAATGAGGAAGTGGCGGAGGGAGTCGAAGGAAATGGAAGCAAGGGCCTGCCTACCAGGGATTGTCGTTGCGTCAGTATTGGCTCTGACCAGCCTCGGTTACAACTTCGCTCCTTTCTTGCTGTCCCAGTATTGGACCTCCTTCCTCGATCGCCAGTCAGCCGGAAACATTGCAGGTCCCAGCATCTTCTTCTGCACCTTCCCTGTGCCGCCCTTGGGTAACTCGCCTCGTACGACTCTCAACAATGTGGGAAGTTTATACGCCGCCAAATGGCTTCTCAAGTCCGTGCGGAGGCGCTGGATGGTAATCTCGCTGGCCTCGGCGGAGGACTTCACGCCGATAATGGCGCCAACTCGCTGTCCGAACTCCTCATCCTCAACGCCAACCACAGCGACCTCGTTGACGAACGGCAATTTCTGACACACCTTTTCAACGTCAATAGCACTGATCTTGTATCCGCCCGATTTGATGATGTCTACACTCTCCCGTCCCACGACGAAGTAGTAATTCCCCTCTCGCCGTAGGATGTCGCCCGTCTTGAAGAAGCCGTCGCCATCGTGCGCTTTCCGGGTGGCCTCTGCGTCGAACAGATACTTGCTGAACATGTAGGGCGACCGGACCAGCAATTCGCCGTAGTCTCCCTCAGAGAGGCGTACCTCGACGCCCGGCACAGGCAGGCCCACGCACCCCTTGGGTAGATCAGTCGGCGCGTTGGCTGGGACTTTCAAACAGCCCGGGAACTCCGTTGCGCCATATCTCGTCAGGATGGGGCGCCCTCGACGTAGACCGGTCCAGAACTCCTGCACGTGGTCCTGCAGGGCCGAAGACCCGCACATGATCTCGCGGAATTGGTTCGCCGCATCGTCATACCGGCGTCGTTCCGGCGCAGGCAACGTGACGATGTGCTTTTCATAATGCCATTTCAGGCGCAGCAGGATCGTGGGCACAGCAGAGAATATCGTGAATCCCCCCCTTACCCAGCGGTCCCAGACCCAGCCGGGATCGAATCCCCCGCGCTTGAATTCTATACACGCGCCTGCCACCAAGAAGACGAAGAATGAGGTCTGCAGGCCTGTGGTGTGATGAACTGGGAGGACATGGAGAAGGACGTCATTGTGGGACACGTCGTAGCCTTCGCCGATTGCTAGGGCCGTTTCATGCACGTAGGCACGGCGCATCACAGCGCCTTTCGGCCGCCCCGTTGTTCCGGAGGTGAAGATCACGATCCCAGGAGAGGTGTCGGAGAGGGAATGGGTCGACGATATCACCATGTTGAAGGCTGTGTATTTGGATTGTTCGGGGAGGTTGGACAAGATCGGGATGATGGGCAGATTCAGTTTCGTGGTATTGTGGATGTGGTGTTGGACATCGCGGCCAAGTTCTGCGGCTTCTTCGCTCACCAGGAGGAGCGCCTGTCTCGATTTGGTGACGAAGTAAGAAGCTTCGTTCACGGGGGCGGAGATGGAGATTGGCACGACGGCGGCCCCGATCGCCAGCACCGCCAGCACCGCGACAGTGAACTCGTATCCGCCCGCGGCAAGCACTCCGATATAGACCTCGTCGTCGCCGTCCTTGAGCGCTTTCAGGCGTGCCGAGTCCAGTGATCTCTCAAGGACGGCTCGGAAGGAGAGAGCATTGGAGAGGATTTCGGTGTACGTCTGCTCCAGGCCGAGGTCGACATCCCGAAGGGCGAGACGACCTCGCCGCGCATGGCGAAGGAGTTTGCTGAAGAACGGGTTGTTGGGGAGGACATTGGGGCCGATGTGCGGAGGTACCAGGGCCGTACGATCCACGTTGTCGTCGAGAGGCTGGGACGGTGGTGGCATCTTGACCACCCGCGTTCATCTAGTGGTGAGGGAGTAGACGTCGTGGCAAGCCAGTCCGACGAGCTAGGCGTTGAAGAAGCGACTTACCGATTACATGTTCGGTCGAGCAGCGTTCGCCTCATACGTTGACATCTGCATCAATATATCTCATCCTCCGTTGGAAGTTGGAGAAAGCGGAGTTTGCCCGCGTCCATGCGACCTTGTATACACAGTATGGAGTTTGATGTGGGAGCCCGGCCAATGACGGAACTTTTTTGACAATGCGGAGATTATTAACACCTCGGTGATTTGTACTTTGTCTTGAGGCTGACATGGTGATGGTCATATTCAGGACGGTCTTGCCAGTGATTTGAGAAATGAGAGAAACGACATATTATCGAGATTGTGGTGGACGGCGTCAGATGCGGGGCATAGTTCACCCCGTCCTCAGTCAAACTTCACCATCACCATCCGAATCACTCGCAGAGCTGATGATACACCGCGACACCTAACCTCGACGGTATAGAAATACGAGACGTATTCACAATGTCTTGAAGCCACACTCGTTAAGCTGTCCGCTTTTGCGTCATACATTAGTGGTCAGGGGGAGTCGTGAGCCGGGGCATCGATGTTCGGCTTCTTGATGACAAAGCTAGAGCAATGCCAAGCTACGAGGGATACGCACATCGTCACGACATCTCCCTTCGCGTCCACCATGCGCTGGATATCAAGATTGCTGAACAAGCATGGGAAGCATGGGCGGCTAGTCGTGGAGCAAAATCACCATGCCATGCCCTACCGGAATTCATGTTGGCCAGTGATGAAGGTATGACGCCTTGCACTCTCCCGTCCTTCTCCATTTTCTTGATATTGCATACGATTGAAATCTGTCTATGCGTCAATTGCCATTCTCTTCACGCGCCTCCAGACAGATTTTCCAAGTGATTTGCCAGCACAACGCAATGTCTCAGAGGATCCTCGACTCCGTATCTGAGAATACCGAGGCCACCGTGGTACCTGGAGGGAACGACTATCACACTTCACATGGTCATGGTTCGAATGTACAGTGTCGACTGGTGCGACGACGACTCTCCTTTCTCAGCAACCGTACAGCTTACATGGCCTGAGAAAAATCCCGGGGGGGGGGGGGGGGCTGGTCGTCTTCGTTCATGGGTACAAAAACGCCCATTTTAATTTGAACTGGTGGGCTCGCATCTTTCCAAATGCTGGACTAACAACAGCTCTGATACACATCGGCAACGTACTGTCGAGTAATGGGAATCAAGGTTGTCTGCTCAGCCATGACAATTTTACTCTGCGGAACCTGGTTGTGGGTGGTGGCGTTGAACCTTAGGGCTGTGTGGCGTGGGCAGATTCTCTGGCCGCACAAGGATGAGGATATGGAAGATATTGGGGGCCATGGGCAGTGATGGGGAAACCAGCATCTGCTCACCCTACTCGGAAGCTTGTCATCTCGATTTCTTCGCGAGCAAGCTTCCTTGACCCCGAGCCAGTCCTACGACTGCCGATCTGGTTTGGCTTCCTCCGCCTGGCAACGTGAAGCGACCGCGAATCCGACTATCTCAATATGAACGCCATTTTGTTGTCGCTGGATGTTCCGTTCCGCTTGTTTGTCCCCAAGCGGCTCCCCGGCATTTTATCCTTTTGCCAGCACGTAGTCACTGACATCGTGCGTTATTTTATTTGCGACGGCACGCTCTCCATCTTCATTAGCCCTGCGACTAACTGTGAGAGGCTGTATTGCTTCTACATCAGTGGCTTGCTCGGATTTATTGCCGGGCATTTCTGGCGGAGATTCGCCGGTAACATGTACCACACTACCGCTGTACACCCGAATCAACATGAATGAGTCTCCCACCGACATATACCCGTTGGACCTCACCGCCATCATGTAATTCCCAGTCAATTGAGCTCCTTCTTTGGTGTTGACCAACAGCTTTCGCCATGATTGGCCGATATGCGAACAGGCGGCAGTTTCGACTGTTGCAAATGTTTACAACTGGGCAAACCGAATACACTATGCCACACCCTTTACCGAATGCGGTGTTTAGGTACCACGCTATCTATGCAGAGTTCAGACGCTACATTGAATGGAGGTATCCGGGGAAGCAGCCTGGGGAAAGAATCCGGGGAATGGCCACATCTTGTGAGGTTGGACGACAGCAGCCGCCGTTATTTGGATACTAAAAGCGCCTGCCCAGCCAGGAGAGTACTTGCGTGCATCTGTTCCAGCAAGAACCCTGTCTACAATGCAAGCTTTTTCTTGGTATCTCCTTGGCCTGCAAGCGGTATGCGCCATGGCCGCGTTGTCTGGTTGCGATATTGCATCTATGCAACAGTTCGTTGCAGGCTATGGGGCTGCGACGGTCACACTGGCACAGGTTCTGCAGCAAAATGCTACCTTCGGTGGCGGGGCGGCCGACCTTGAGTTTCCTATGAACGACACAGGTCTGCCGGCGTTGTGCGTGGTGACTGTCAACGTCAAATCATCCAGCACCTCGTCATACAACTTCGGCCTCTTCCTACCGAACACGTGGAACAATCGGTTCATCGCCGCTGGAAATGGCGCGTACGCAGGTGGGATCAATTGGAACGACATGGGGACGAACGCTCGGTATGGATTCGCGTCCATGTCGACGGACACCGGCCACATTTCAGGTTCATTTGACGCAAGCTGGGCACTCAACAATCCTGGGGCTCAGCTTGACTGGGGCTATCGCTCGATGCACGGCTCGGTCGTGGTAGCAAAGATGATAACCAATGCCTACTACCACACAAATATCAGTTACTCATACTTCTCCGGCTGCTCTACAGGCGGTCGGCAAGGTTTCAGAGACATTGAACTGTATCCAGACGACTTTGATGGCATTCTAGCCGGAGCCCCTGCCTGGTGGACCACTCACCTTCAACCTGACAACATCGCTGTTGCACTCTCTAACCTTCCAGCAAATGCTCCTACGCACATTCCGTCCTCACTGTTCCCTGTGATTGGAGCGGAGGTCCTCCGACAATGCGATCCTCAGGATGGCTTCAAGGACGGTATCATCTCGGACCCCGAAGGCTGCAACTTTGTGCCGGAGATGCTTCTTTGCACCCCGACTTCAAACCAGAGTGCATGCCTTACTGCACCACAGCTGGAAACATTGTACCACATCTACAATGATTGGTGGGAAGCGAACCAGACATTTGTCTTCCCACATTACGAGCTGGGCTCTGAGGCCCAGTACGGCTTCCTCCTGAACAGTAAGTCTCTCAGCTCTCTGCTGTTCTAATATGATGAGACGGAGGACTCATCGTATTTGTGGCTTCATGGATCGTTGACATTTATTCGGGGCATACAGCCGACTCAGGAACCCCCACACAACCTGGCATTGCGTGGATCCAGAACTTCCTCTACAACGACACAACGTGGGACTGGCACGATTTCTCGTATCAAGTGATCCTCGACGCGGACAGAATTAATCCGGGCCAAGCCAACGTTGGCTTTAACTTCAGAGGCTTTTACAACCGCGGCGGCAAGATCATCCAATATCACGGCCTGGCGGACGGCTTGATCCCGACTCCAAGCTCCGAGCTTCTATACAAGAACATCTGGAGAACCATGGGCGGTGCAGGTATTGTCCTGGACGATTGGTACCGTCTGTTCCTGATTCCTGGCATGCAGCACTGCCAAGGTACAGCCGTCGCCGCGCCCTGGTACATCGCCTCCGGGGGGCAGCCTTTCGAACTAGGACCAGAAGTGTGGAGCGTGCCGGGGTACAGTGATTCTAAGCACGATGCATTGCTGGCGCTCTTGGAATGGCGAGAAAATGGGACGGCTCCCGAATCTATCATCGCGACCAAGTTCAACAATGACACCGTCACGGCCGGCATCCGCCGACAGCGCCCGATCTGTATGTTTCCACAGCAAGCAAAGTACACTGGCAAGGGAGATCCCGATGTCGCGGACAATTGGCACTGTCAGCTACCGTACTAGGCGGTATCTGTATGTGCCTAGCAGAGATATGGAGACAAGCACGTACAACGCATGCAGATGATATTGTCGCAAGAGACAGAGACGATATCGACAACAAGACGATGTTTAAGCATGCCTACCTGTACGCCCTCGTGCCCGCTCGTGCGTCCACTCGCGCCACTTCTCTCAATCGCCATGTCTTTTGCACGCTGTATGCTGTACTACTGCCGAACGGCTGGAAGCGGCATCCGCACCGACAATCGCTCGCCGCCGCGCTGGCTTTGCTTGGCTGGGCATTCCCATCCCGTCTTGGCCTTCCAAGACAACAGAACTCCTCCTCCGCCACCACAACACACCCCGGCCTCCCAAGAAAACCCCAAGCCCGCAGCCCTCCAACCCGCAACCGTTGGTGGAAGAACAAGAGATTGGGTTTTCCCTCGTCGTGCTTTGTGTAACAACCCCACCGTCCAATCAGGCACCGCGCATTCCGCCTCCCTCGTAAGTGCCGGGCGCAATCTTAGCACTTGACCAAGACTGCCAATACCACCAAGACGTTCCATTGCATGTTCGACTTGACCTTCGATGGGGAGAAGGGGAGACGGGGACGTCATCATTGGCGTGTGTGCACATTAATGTGCCGATATGATCAGCTTCGCGAGTAAAATACCCCGGATATTGGGATCGGTAATACTCGCACTTGCAGCGTGCGTAGGTGGATGTCGATGGTGATGATTATGGTGGTGGTGATGATGATCTGGTGGGGCATGCAGCAGTTCATGGCAGTGTGAGTCTGAGTACTGCAGGGTCGCTACCTCCTCGTACAGTAGGGGTATAAGAAGGGCGGTACAACGGGGGGGTTATCTGATCATCTCAACTTCTCTGGTGGTTCTATTCCTTCCTACTTGTGTGACCTCCCCCTATCCTTCTCCCACTCCTTCCCCCCTCCTGTTTTCCTTGGACCTTGCGAGTTGTGCCCTACTCCGTCTACCCTGCGCTGCGCTGTCTACCTTGCACCACCCCGCCCGCCCTGTCCTTCTATCCACTTGATCCAAGTAAACCGAGGTTACTCTCTCACCATGGCCTCCCTCCTCCATGACGTCGAGGTCAAAGACGGGGAACGACTCTCCCACGAGAAAGACCAGGAGATCCGTATCGAACGGTCCGAAAGCCTCGACGGTCTCCCGGACCCGGACGCAGGCAAGAGTGATGAAGAGAGGAAGAAGATCGTATGCTTTCCCCACTGTCTACCCTAGGTATCATTCATTCCTTTGTCTGTACCATTGCCTGTACCGTCATCTGCACCGTTGTCTGTACAAGCCATGGCGTTGATGCCGTAATGGTACTGGTACCGGCCCTCGCTCTCCCGCTGACGTCCTCCCTCTCTAGGACCGCGCCCTAATGTGGAAGGTCGACCGCTGGCTGATCCCCTGGCTTTGTCTCTTGTATTTACTCTCGTTCTTGGACCGGACGAACATCGGCAACGCCAGGCTGGCAGGCATGGAAGACGACCTCGGCATGGCGGGCCATGATTATAATAACACGTTGACTATTTTCTTCGTGAGTGTCGCTCTTTTCGAGGATGGGGTAGTGATTATCGGAAGGGCAGATGGTGGCTAGAAAGCTGAGGCTGATGCCGAGACCGACGTTGAAACTGACGTTGATGTTGATGTTGATGCTAAAGTCCAAAGGCCGCCCCTTGAAGCAGACACACCCCATATACTCCTTACGACCACTTACTAACCAGCACACTTACTACAGATCTCGTACGCCCTAGCCGAGCCGATCACCAATATCATGCTCAAACGACTCACTCCGCGCATCTTCTTCACCGGAATCATCTTCCTCTGGGGCCTGATCATGACCCTGATGGGTCTTGTGCAGAACTACGCCGGCCTGCTCGCGTGCCGGTGGTTCCTGGGCCTAGCGGAGGCGGGCCTCTTCCCCGGTGTCAACTACTACCTCTCCTGCTGGTACCGGCGCACCGAGCTGGGCGTCCGGGCCGCGACCTTCTTCTCCGCGGCCGCACTGGCGGGGTCGTTCGGCGGTCTCCTCGCCGCGGCGATCGCGCAGATGGACGGACTGGCAGGTAAACCCGGGTGGGCGTGGATCTTCATCATCGAGGGCCTGGCGACCATGTTTGTCGGCGGCTTCTGCTGGTGGATGGTGTTCGACTGGCCGGACACGGCGCGGTTCTTGACGCCCGACGAACGTCTGCGCGTGCGCCGCCGCCTCGCGCTCGACAAGCAGGCCAGCTCGGCCGAGGAGTACGACCGGCGACACATCTTCGCGGCGCTGCGCGACTGGAAGACGTGGGGCTACGCGTTCATCTACATGGGCTGTCTGTGTCCGCTGTACGCCTTCTCCCTGTTCTTGCCGACCATTCTGCGCGGCATGGGCTACCAGGGCACGCGGGCCCAATTGTTGTCCGTGCCCCCTTACGCCGTGGCCGCCACAATGACCATCTTCATCGGCTGGTTCGCCGACCGAACGCGCTGGCGCGGATACTGCAACATCGCCATCGTGAGCTGCGGGATCGTCGGGTTCGTTATGCTCATCGCGACCGAGAGTCCGCACGTCCAATATGCCGGCACCTTCTTGGGCGCCGTCGGCATTTACCCGACCATTGCCAACACCTTGTCCTGGGCGGCCAACAACGTCGAGGGTGTGTATAAGCGCGGCGTCGTCATCGGGATCGTGGTCGGCTGGGGCAATCTCAACGGTGTCGTGAGTTCCAACATCTACATCACGAGCGAGGCGCCTCGGTTCTGGACGGGCCACGGTGTCGTGCTGGCTTATCAGGTCATTTGCTTGTTGGGCGGCTCTATCTTTATGCATGTCATGCTCAGGATGGAGAATGCGAAACGCAAGAGTGGGAAGCGAGACCGCATGCATGACGGCAAGACGCCTGAGCAGATTTGGGTGGCAGGAGATAACAGGCCAGACTTCATTTACACGTTGTAGAGGCCAAAGAAGGATAAAAATGGGGACGCTGGACCGAGGTGAAGAGATGTCCGTGTCGATTATTCATCGACGAGCTCTGTTGTCGAGAGAGATCATAGAGGCGCCGTTGACGATATAGAACGAACGAGAAGCATGATATGATTCCAGTGAGAGAAGACAACGATGCTGCCGAGGACCTCAAGACGTGACGGTTGAAGTATCCTGACACGTCAAGGTTCCTACTCTACCTGGCTTTGCAGATGACTTCTCGGCATTCATGGACACGGTGCCCAGCCAGTCCAACGAACCCAGGTTTAAATGCCTACATAGCACTGCACCAAGCCGGTAGACGATGACAGTGATCTCGACCAAAGCCGACAGGAAAGATGCCTGCCGGAAACGGCTTGTCACGCCGATCGGAGACCAAGTTATTGTTGGGAAGATCGATCCCAGCATGGACCGCAGTAATAGAGTGAAGATTGTGCCTTTGGATAAAACGACATACGCTGGAGCGTTTCCCCCCTCGTTGCGCTGAGTTAAATTTTAGAGCGGCTGTAGATGGTTTGTTGGCACTTGCTGATCTCCGAGTCTTGAATCTGCGGCTGTCGTCAAGGTGGATTGGGGGTGCAAGAAATCGAAATCGTTCTGGCCTGGAAAGGAATCAGGAACGCCTGCTGTCGAAGTTACAGAGATGAGAAAGGCGAAGGTAGCATTTGCTGCCTCCGGCGTTACTTCTTTCAGGACGCTGTCTTTCACAATCCTGCGTCGGGTGCGATCTCACTGAGTTATGAAGGGTGTCATTGACCTCGGAGGCTGAGTAACGGCACAAGGTTTCAAGATAGCACAGCTGCTAGTCGCTTTGCGAGGCTGGCTACAGCTTGAAGGAGCCGGTTCCGATCCATGACCTTCTCTGCAAACTCTTACAGTAGCACAGGCAGTGATATTGGTCTATTGACAGACGCCACTCATCTGTTGTCGGCCTCCAGTAGCTCTGCATAGATCTGGAGTGACTTCCCAATGAGATTGACCGTCTCCCAGACGCTGCTTGATTGGTATAGTTTGGCCCATAATCGGACGGTCATCGCACTTAACCGCGTCTTTTGCTGCAGAATCCGCTCGCAGCTAGCTTTGTATTCGGTTTCGGCCACCAATTGCACAATGAACTCCAGGACTCGATTCTCGGATGCGGTGAGAGGCGGACTTGGCTCTGCCAATGTAACCTCTTGAAGCCATTTCGCGAGCAAAAGCGCGCATTCTAGAGAGCATAAGGCGTGCTGATTGGACCAGTGTATCAGCTGCGTCTGGGCCACATAGTTGATGCCAAGCTTGACGGGGATACTGAGAGCGTGGGCGCAGTGGAGAGCAGCTCTTGTAAGCTTTTCATTCCGTTCAGCTTTCGCACTCTGATGCAATGAGCGCGCGACAGTATGAGGGTCCCAACTGCTCAACGATCTTACCGGCCCAACGTCCATGTTGAGACGAATATAAGCTAGTCGGAGAAGCGCCGTCGACGTGAAAGTGACTGGCCCGTCTGGGCTGAGAGGATCCATCGAAGATTCTTGGTTTCGTTCCCAATAATACGCCCAGCGTTTTAGCGCCTGTTCGAACATGTTGATTTCCTCGCTCGAGAGGTTCCTCCGGCCCTGGTGAAGCGAAGGTATCCGGGAATTGCGAACTAGCCAGATCTGTTGGATCACCGCGTGGATGAGAGCACATCCCGCCAAGGCTGAGAACCCCGCCGCACTTGGATGGCATGGTTTGTTTGAGCCCTCGTTGCTGGCATATAGGTTGGCAAGAGCGTCTTGAAAGCTTTGGCGAGGCGCCTCCAGCGTGCTAGAATCTCTGAGCTCACGCCACTCTTGCTCCGTGTTCGCTCTCCATTCTCCTTCGGAGCATGGTAGATCGAGATCCAGTTCGCCCGCTAGCATCATGGGCGGCAGGTCGAACAGAATAGTATGGATGTTGAAGAAGCAGAATATCACAAGCTGGGTTCTCTTGAGAGTCTCGTACCGGATCCAACTTCTCCAATCATCGGATGTGGGTCCCAGCTTCTGTTGTGCATCATCTTCCTGGGTGAGGGAATGTAGAACACTGCGGATGGATAGGGCTTCTGCTGCAGCCGGCTCTCGCTTGTACCATGTGGCGATGGCGATCAGAAGCAACAAGGTTTGCATCAGCTGCACAATCTGAGACTCGCCCTCATCTGGTTCGGGAACGCGGTCATGATGGTCGAACTGACCGACGCCATTACCGGAGGGCGAAACATGCTGCTCTCGGAAATCGGCTACCTCAGCAGTTCGGTGTCTGCGTAGTCGTTCCATCGCTATCGACCTTACTGTAGTGTATAGGTCAATACCAGCCTCTTCCTCCCGGGTATATCGTGCTCCAAGCGCTGCGATCGCCAGCAGCAGCTCGGCATTCATGTCGTCCATCTGCATCGTGGGAACGTGAAAGAAAGGGTAGTGATCATGGAAGTTCTTGAAATAGCTCCCAATATAACGAGATAAGGCGTGTCGTGAAGGCAGATCAAATTCACGGTCCATAGAGTGGCCGACCCACTCCACACAATTGTTGATCAGCCATTGCCGATGATCTGCAGTCACCAGGAAGTGACGATCGTTCAAGGTCAACCTATGCTTGCCCGTGACGACGGGCAACGGCTTGTCCTCGGGCTGCAACGAAGGAAGTCGGGAACCGTAACGGGACAACATAGAGTCGGTCTGCAGTGATGGGAACTGCCTTTCGAGTCGGGAACCATTTTGACGTTCAGAAGCCCTTGACGCATTACCTGCCTCAACGGTGTCCTGCAGAGAGGGGTCTGGATAGTTGAAGAGTACAGGCAAGGGTTGGTATGTGGGCGAGAACGTGTAAGAAAGATTGGGTACCGTGTCCATGAACGCCGAGAAGTCATCTGCGAAGTCAGGAGCAAATGAGTCGAGTTGACTACCCGGCAGCGGCAACCCTGTGGAAAAGCCCGAGACAAGATCAGGAAAAGAGCCGTCGATGCCACTGCTTGCCATATCTGCTGTGGCCTCAGGATGAAAGCGAGAAGGAGCTGCGGCATCTTCGAAAACGTCATTGGCAATGAGCTGTTCCTGGCTTCTGAGGAGGGTTAAAGAGTCGTTGGCGTACGTGGGCTCGTGAATACTGGGGGCTGTCAAGGCTGATCTTGTCGTAGCTTCGGCCCATAATTCTTCGGCATCGTCGCTTCGGGAGCTTCCCTGATCCAGGTCGACATTCGACTCGGTTGCATGTCCAGCGTCCTTTGGTCCATGATGGTACAGCCGAAAGTGTCGTGTCAGCAGGTCTCTTGCTAACCAGTAAGCGACGTTGCGATCACCAGCATATGCTGCATGTCACATACTTTCGTGTGAAAGCCCTGGTGCAAAGAACACAATGATAAGGCTTCTCCTTGGTATCTGTCCGTCTACTCAGCTTGTTCCTATTCGTTGACCAGTCCAGGTTACCTACGAGACCTTTCGTGCCGTTGAAGATGCTCCAATCTGGCAAATTTCCGATCACATCGATGACAGACAAACGTCTTCACGGCGGTCTTGTCATTTCTCATGGCTTGGAAGCATCGAATCTGTGGTTGGTAGATCGGAAGAGGATTTGGGGAAGGAGGAGATGGGTATATGATCTTATGTGATGTCGGGTATCCGGGCAAGGCTTCTTTGGCCGTTAAGCATGCCTAAACCGCGGATTGGCCGCTAAGCAGCTTCATTATCAGCCCGATGCGGGGCCCCGGGGCCTCTTAGGTAAGCCCTGAAGACCCGCCGTGTCTCCAATTTGGGGAACCGCCAGCCCGAAGATCGACTCTCCTCGACCTCTGGACGCAGATTATTGCAGAACATCGGGCAATGATCGCACGTGGGGTTGATGAAGCACAAGACCGGATGTGCTAAGGCGGTCTCCACACAGACATTATGGCGCTTCATAACATGGCTTGGTCTACCTGGCCTTGTTCATCTATACTACGTCTGTTGATCTCGCAGTGTCAAGCTCCAACTCAGCGACAGTAATAACAGCATCCTGAAGAACAGGCAAGAAGACTCTTCCAGATATTCTCTTGCGTACGCTCAGCTTATAAGATGCGGGCCCAAGTCCTTGACGCCTTCAACACGCCGTACAACCTGAAGGACATCCCGAAACCCGAGGACCCAACAGGTCAAGACATCCTCGTCAAAGTCGAAGCAGCCTCATATTGCCACACAGATGCCGTGTTTGCATCCGGCGCCATGTGGCAGGATCTTCCCAGAATCGGCTCACATGAATTCGCCGGTTCAATTGTCGCCATGGGTCCCGATGTTTCTTCAAGCCTGAACCTCAGCGTAGGGGCACCAGTTGGCGTGCCTGGCCGCGCATTCCACCCTTGCGGCGCTTGTTACGAGTGCACCCACAACGATGGCGATCCGCAAGGATACGGCGTGTGGTGTACAAAGGCTGGAAATCTCGGTCTCTCTGCCAACGGGGGCTTCCAGGAGTATTGCATTGCCGACTCTCGTCAAGTGGCGCCTATGCCCAAAGGACTCACTGCTGTCGAGACCGCACCGTTGATGTGTGCCGGCCTGACGATCTGGAATGCAATCAGCAGATGCAGGGTCAAAATGGAGAAGGGTGGAGGTGAAGGCATGAGCATTGCCATTTCTGGAGCAGGTGGTGGATTGGGCCACCTCGGTGTCCAGTTCGCGGTCAAGCTTGGATGCGACGTGATCGCAATTGACGCCGGAGACTCAGCATTAGCCCTCTTGGAAGAGGTTGTGAGCGACCTGGGACCTCTCGGACCCAAGGTCACCATTGTTGATGCGAGAAAGCAGACCCCGGAGGACGTCCGGATATCGGTCTGCGGACGGCCTGAGCCTGCCTTGGAGGGTGAGAAGGGAGTCGAAGGGCTTCTGGTGCTCCCTGAGGCTCAACAGGCACTGGAGTATGGTATGAAGTTGATCAAGAATCATGGCGTTTGCGTAACAGTCAGCTTTCCCAAAGACGGTTTCCATATTCAGCCCCGGGATCTGGTCTTTCGGCATATCGACATGGTTGGAGTCTTGGTGGGCCGAAACCATCAGCTGCGGGCAATGTTAAACTTTGCAGCTGAAGAGGGTGTCAGGGCAAAGACCAAGACGTACAAGCTGGAAGAGCTGAACCAGCTGGTGGAAGACTACCACAAAGGTACCAGCGGGAAACTGGTCGTGGATATGTCTGCCTGAGCGGTACGGAGAGCAGACTCAGCCCCGCCCCATCAGGGAAGACTTTGTTCATGAGTCGTTTGATATAACCCGGCCAACCATTAATCCGCCCTGTACTCGTGAATCCTTTCGCTTCCGAACTCGAAAGAACTGCGCTTGATCCACGGATAATGCCGAGTACGGGCGTACTTCTCACCATATGTGCATCATTGAGCGAATATTCCGCTGATAGGATCCGATACTTGACAGTGCCACCTTCGCGGGCTCCCCAATTTGGAGAAACCAAAGATGTCGATCAAAGGTTAGGGGAGGGCAGGGCATGGCAGGGCAGGGCATCGTGGTTATTGGTCCTCTCCCTCTCCAACCCAGTCCCAGCCATTCGGTGTCTTGCAAGCCGATCTCCAGCATCCGGCGCAGTTACTGGAGGAGTGAGCATACGAGTACGCAGAGGACTCGTTTGCTGAGGTGAGGAAGTACCCATGAGTACTCCGTGGTTGTTCTTACCGGGTAGTGCACTGCGGGCCGGTAATGAAGGAATGAAAGGTCTCGCAAGCTCAGCGCAACGTGCACCGGCGTGCCGGCCGACTAAGCAGGAAGGATAATCATCCTGAGACTCCGTACAGAGTACCTTCTGCACCAAGGTTCTCACTGGCATCCTCTCTGTCAGCACGAGGAGTTTACAACGGTGAGCACTCCGTACATAACAATTAATTAGGCAAGACGAGCGAGTACGCACCGATCTTCAGTCGACTAATCAAATAAACCACGATTCCGTTTCTCACTTTCGTCAACGTCATACACCGTGAATGTCGACGTACTGATACGTTCATCTGGACGCGAGATTACTGACAGAAGGCGTGTATGTATGTATCAGTGATACGTTATCTCATTCATCACATCTGCATAGCAACCTCGAAACATCGGCGCGATGACCCTTCATCGCCTTATGCCGACTCCGCTGGCCTGGAGGGCGTGAATCTCGAGCAATGATCCAACAGAGCTTGGATCCAGCCCCCCGGCCCCGGCTGAGCCATCCCGTTCCCAGAATCCCACGCACTCAAAGATATGCAGTCCTGTCAGAACTCTCCTGCAGCCACTGATCCAGCTTCGCGGCATCGCGAGGAATGAACCGAACCTTGAACGGCTTGGGCTGAGTCACCATACTGGTCGGAACTGAATTGCAGTCGATGCTGTCGAGAATCGGCCGCTCGCTGACGTATTGCGTCTCCTTGATATGAAATGCCAGGATCAGGCGCGTGAAGATGGCGTACAATTCGCGGTTCGCTAGGTGAGCGCCGGCGCACATGCGAGTCCCCGCGCCGTAGCCGAAATGCTGTGTGCCTTGACCTGCCTCTGGGATTCCGACGAAACGATCCGGGATGAACTCAAAGGGAGACTTGAAGACGGTCTCGTCGTGGTTCGCGGCCCACATGTTCTGTAAGGTGTACACATAACGCCTCTGGTTAGCGGAACGAAGGCATGGAATGGAGGGTTGTAAGGAGGCAGGTGTCATCTACTGGTGAGTGGCTTACCATCAGGAATGGTGTCCCCGCTGGGATCACCGCACCTTTATACGTGATGTCTTTGATGCTCTGGCGATTAAAGGACAAATTCAGCGTGGACCAGAAGCGAAGCACCTCCTGTGCCGGAGTTCGTCAGCAGTGTGAAAGCGCTGTGGGAATAATAGCAGGATGAGCAATGCGCGCTTACCTTCACGAACGAGACAACATACTCGGACTTCTCCTCGAGGAGACACCCGTGCCAAGGATCCTCGCCTGCATGAGCCTTGACTATCTCGTCGTACATGCGCTGCTGGATCTCTTGGCCATGAGGGGACGACAGGTACGCGATCGTCATGTTGATGTTTCCGGGCAGCGTGTCGAGTCCGGCAGCCACCATGGTCAGACAGATGGATTTCAGCTCGTCTGCAGCGTGGTGTCAGCAGGTTCGACAACACAGGTCATAAGACGAAAGAAGGCAAGAGATTCCTCGTCGCACTCACTCTCAGCCAGCTTAGCCTCGGGATCCTTCAGCACATGCCCCGCAATGCACGGATTGTCCGTCCCAGCCGCGATGCGTTCCTTGAGCGCAGCGAAGAAGTGCAAGATGTACTCGTCCCGTCGGGCCCGGAACCGGATCGCATTCTTCTTGTATCCCGGCCAGAGGCGCAAGATCGGGATATAGTCCTGCCAGCCGTGCGCGATGCCTCGAATGTTCGCGAGCTCTCGCTCCACTGCAACGACCTCGTTGAGCGTCTGGTCGTGCACGCCGCCCTGGATCCGGATCCCATAGTTCAGGGTCAAACTGATATTGAGCGAAAACCGCTGGAAATACCCGTTCGGGTCGATGTCGTAGCCTTGCTTCGCATTCCGAGCCAGCTCGCCCAAGCTGGCCGCAGACTCGAGGTCGATGAACGGCAGGTACGTCTGGACGGCCTGTCTGTTCAAAGCCGTGGCCGCGGCCTTGCGGGCTCGCTTGACGGAATCGTTCCACGGCGACGTGCCCAGCGTGTACACGCCCTGAGTCTCGGACACCACATCGTGGAATGTCCACGTCTTGGGCCGAGAGATGAGTGCTGATTGGTTCTTGATCCACAGCTCCTTGACTGCTTCGAACGAGTTGGCATAGATGAATCTCTGGGGTTGTTACCGCCCGTCAGTTCGGTCTCCAGGTACCCGATATTGGGATATTCAAGATTCTCGATCCAAGCACGCTCACTTACCCGGTTACCCAGCCGGACCTGGAATACATCGCCATACGTCTTCGCTAGCTTCGCGCAGTTCCTCGCATGGTGTTTGCCCAGGAGAAGCAGACTTCCAAAAATGGGCACCGCGGGGAGTTCTGGGAGATTCTTGATCTTGGGGATATCTGTCCTGGTCGACCACCGCCAGGCCAACGCAAGGAGGGATGCAAAGAAGAAGAACGTGAAAGCTGGATACATTTCGTCAGGATGGGGGGTGATACTTGGTTGTTGCAACCTGGCAGTCAGTTTGCACATTCGATTCTTTTATACCGTGGGTTGGCTTGCTCTGCACAGTAGGATAGGATGACGGTGGGGATAAGTATTGCTATTGCGCCTGATGGGTCTACCACTCTGAGCCTGGGACGTCCTTTGGGCCGGGTTGACCCTGCGCGATCGGTATATCTCCCCAATTCGGGGATACAGTTGTATCGCTCCATGCTGATGCGTCGCGTAATATTAGTGAGCCGATCAGGGCCTCCCAGTGCGGAGTACATTAAGCTCTACGCGTTGACGTAGCTGGATCGGCTGGCATTGTAGGGGTTGGGGTATAGCAGCTGACGATGGGCATACATATCAGTGTGCTCTTTGGTATGTGTTTGTTGTTCTTTAGCACATACTCCGGGCCAAGAAAGGGGTCATATCCACACAGATATACCCGCATGAGACTACAAGCCACGAAAATTTGCAGATCGCAAAGCAGTGGGAGTGTCCTTTGCAAGACAAGCAGGCTCACCGGCACCAGGGCTATGACCAGGTGGTTCCAATTGGTTCCCGTCAACTCCATCACCACATGGAACGTAGCACATCATGCAAAAGATAATTGACCATCCTTCAGTGTCAATTATATCCGCTTCACCTCATCAAAGCGTCACAACCACCTTCCTTGCTGAGACGCCACTCTTCTGCCTATCCAGGCCACCCTGCACGAAATACAGTCCATTCCCGATTACAAGCTCTTCAGGCGCCGTCTTGAACGACCCCTCTTTCAACGCCGCAGGCAGATATTCGCCCCAGATCTTCTTGGCCACTGCGCCAGCTTCCTGGCTCACGATATTTGTGCTCCCTATTCTAGCGACCTTCACTCCCTTCGGAAGATCATCTGGCGCTGAGACAACGCTGGCAATTGTCCCTCCCCCGAGCGCATGCAGGACAGCGGCGCATTGGCGCACCGTGGCGTCCGCTCCAATGGCGTCGTAGGCACCTGCCACCGCGGCGCCATGCTCTTTCAGGAGGGATATCAATATCGGCACGATGTCCGGGTTATGGTAATCCAGCACGAGCGAAGCGCCGAGGGCTTTGGCGTACGCATAGTTCGCCGGCGATGCTGTTGTGACGACATCGTAGCCTGAAGCCACGGCAAGTTGGATCACGGATGATCCGACGGACGAGGATCCGCCCCAGAGGAGGAGGACTTCGTTCTTCTTCTTCGTCGTCGTCAATGCGTGTACCGCACTGCCGCCACTCCCAAGCTCTGGGTATCGCAAACCCAAGGTCCCTTTCAAGTACAGACCCGCGGCCGCTGTGCTTACACTCAACGGCAACACCGCCGCACTCTTGTACTCCAAGCCGTCGGGAATCCTGGCCACGGTCTCAAGCCTCACGCGTGGATATAGTTGAAAGCCACCATACGCCGGTCCGCTGCCCAACCCCAATGCGTGAGCAATGACCCGGTCACCTTTCTTGAAAGCCTTGACACCCTTGCCTACCTCGAGGACCTCGCCGGCGACGTCTTCTCCCAGGATGGCCGGGTAAGAGAGGCCGAACCCGCCCGAGGCTTGGATCTTCCAGTCGACGGGATTGATGGCCACGGCGTGATTCTTGAGAATCAACTCATCGGAAGCTAGGTCTGGGAAGGGAGCTGTTGCGACCACGAGCGGGTCTTTTTCGGCGGGGATCCAAGCTGCGTAGTTGAGGAGTTGCATCGTGAAAACAGCTACTTACGAGGAGGGCGAGCATTGAAGGATGCTCAAGGACGGGAAAATACCCATGATATACACGGTTGACCTCCTGCCCTTGTCATGACGTGCTTACTTGCATGGCTGTCGAGCTCACTGTGTGTATTAGTAAGGCGGAGACGGTGAGAGCCGGTGAATATATGGACTGGTCTTGTGCGGGGTCATCGGTCCCTACTCTTCGTGCTTCACGCATCGAAGGGTCTTTGTTCGCTCACAACTTGGCTTAGTGGTCATATAGCGAATCGTTTTACCTGGTTTTGGCACTCAAAATGGCTGGCTGCTTTCTTCGAAAATGCCTATTATTTCACCGGTTCCGATAGTTGGCCCTTAGGGACAGACAAAGTCGGCGGTCTAACTCTCTAGAACCCTATACCATGTCTAAAGCGGCTATGCAAGCTTCAATGACCTGCGGAGAATATTACTGAGCCATCCACGTCCAGAATGCTTGTCTTGATCGAACTCCTTCGCCCGCCAGACAACGACCCCATCCGGTCGAACCAGGACCGCGCCGGAGCTTCCGATACCGCGCTCGCTAGCCCACTTGTTGTCAACGTCCTTCCATCCGGAAGATTGCCCGCGCGACGACCTCGTACTCTGGTCCATAATTTCCACGAGGCTCACTAAGCCGTGGCCATCTTCCTCTATCGCGTTGCTCCATAGCTCAGGCCGCGACGTAAATAGAGCGAATCCATCATACCGGACGAGATCCCTGGTGGATAACCTCCGCCCGTCCCTTTCAAGCCAAGCGTGCGGCAAGTGGTGGCCCGGGATGGTCGAGGGGTGGTAGTACAAAGTATCCAGCTCCCCTTCTTCGGTGACCTGGCCGTCGTGGTTCGTTGCCTTGCCTTCCCCATCGACGTCGACGTCCGGGTAGAACCAGCCGACCTCGGCGCCTAGAGCGTGAAATTCGTGGTCAAGCGTCTTCTGTGCGCGATTTACTGCCTCACGACGGGAGATAGCTTCAAGATTGTCGGGCGACGAGCTCAGGAAGGAGTCCATGTTCGCAACGTTCTCATCGTGGGTGTTGGAAGGAGACACGCCGATGGCGTTGTCCATAACCAGTCCGTGAGAGCGCAGGTTGTGCAGGGAGGTGTTGCGCACTCGTTGACCGATCGGCCGGCGCTCGGAGTCGTACGTATCGAGTAATGCATTGAGATTTGCACCAGACTCGAGAGATGCCGGGACGCCATTCACAGCGAAATTCAGCTTCCATATCAAATTGTCCACGTCTTGCACGCCGGTGTTGAGGCCCAACGCTCCCCACGGCGGGATCCGATGCGCTGCATCTCCCACGAGGAAAACCCTCCCTGTCGACATCTTGCTGCGGTAACGTTTCGCGGTCAGTGCATTGACGTACCAATAGCTGGTGGAGAGAAGTTCAGCCTTCAGATCTGGGATTTGCAATGTCTTGTGCAGTCGGTTCAGCATCGCAGGCCCGTCCATGCTTTTCTCACCGGGAGCCAACCCGCACGCAAACAGCCACTCCTCGGTGTCGGGCGAGATGGGGTAAGGGCCCAGATGGTAGAGGTAGCCTGAACCGATGGTGCCGCCGAGTCGTGGGTTGACAAACCATGTTATAAAGTTTCGAATATCAGGGTGGTGAAGAGATAGAGGCGCACGGATGTGCGCGGACACCATGTCGACGACATTGCGTTCTCCCTCCCAGCCAATTCCAAGCTGATCAGTTAGTCCGCGCCCACCATCAGCTCCAATGCAATACTTCGCTCGCACGGTCTCGGAAGGCTGGCCCTTGCGTTGATATGTGAGGAGAACGTAGTCGTCAGCTTCTTCGACTTTGGTGACTTCCGTATTGTACAGAATGCCGCTGGGGTTGAGTTCTAATGCTCGTTTCTGCAGGATGGGCTCCATCCGGATCTGTGGCAGTATGGAATACTGACACGGCGACACGGACGCATATTCTCCCTCATACGCACCACCGCCCCATGAGTCTCGGCTGACAATCTCCCTCCCGGTTGACCCAAAGCTGGTGTACCATGCCGTCCTGCCAACAATGTTCGCGGGAGCGCGCGCCTTGATCAGCTCATCTTCGATCCCCATGCGCCGCCAGATTTCCATTGTGCGGTGATTGTAACCGCATGCCTTGGGGTGGATGGATGTCGACGGGTATCTCTCAAATAAAAGATGTGGGATGTTGTACTGTGAGAGTAGAATGGAAGCCGAAAGACCGGTCGGACCGCCTCCGACAATGGCGACCGGATAACTTGCAGACATATTCGAGTTGACGAATTCCCTATTGTCAAGTACTAGTTCATATCATGATTTCGAAGGTGGCCAATCGAAGGGTCTGCACTCTATTATATCAGTCGGAGGTGCCCTTTCTCTCCGTCTGTCTCTCTCAGCGTTGGTTCGTGTTATTGTGAGATCACGTCATCAGACGCCCCATTTCAGGCAAGGAAGGGGTTCATCTCCTGTTGTAGCTGAGCTTGTCATCAAGTAGACCAGGCCTCACGCGAGCAAAGAGAGGGAACTCGTAAAGCAGGCAGGGCGCTCCAGTGTCGAGGTGAACATGAAGCTTAAGTACACTCTGTGACTCTCCAGTGGGAAACGCGCTACTCCACACGAATGACCCCACGAAGCGGGCATGGCAAGACCACCAGAAGTGTTAAAGTTTGGAAGCATAACGTGGGGCAATCTTGTGCTCAAGATATCGCCAGAAGTAAGGATTGCACACAGCAGTAAAGGTCAAGGAGGCTGCACCGTATGCCCCTTGTTGATGGCTCTCGGAAGAAGATGAAGAATGGACGGTCACCGGGCAAGGGGAACGAGGATGAGAAAGATGAGTGGACGCAAGACGCAGCCAATCATACCGAAGAAACCTTGCCCCGTCCCACAAGTCTTGGTGTGGCTCTCTGAACCGCCGCGCATTTGCAATTCTGATTTTTCCCTCACCACGGCCTCACTTTCAGATTTCACACCTGATTGAGTCCTTTCCGCTGGCTGTGATGGATGATTTTCGGATCGTACTCATTCACGCTGGTGCTGAAACCGTTTTGGTGCAGCACTTTTGAACTCCGAGAGATCCGGGGACGCATCTCGCTTGTGTTCGATTGGTGGCGGGCTGGTGTCATTTTTGACATTTCAAGGATGGTTATCTAGGCATCTATATGAATATCAAGCCTCGAGAACACGTTAGCTAGTCGTAGCAGTCCACCTTGCCCAGTTAAAAGAAAAATTGAAGTACATGCTCGGGTGAGAGCAACTAACCTTGGCGGGATGACTTCGGCTATTCCTTTGACTGCATTGATTTTTTGCTTCTCTTCCTGCCCGATGCACAAACAACTTCCCACTCACTGACGCACCTACTCCCTCGACGAGGGCTTAGCCCCGATCTCTCCTTGCCAGTGTAAATTCAATGATGCTACCATCCTAAACGGGTGGTAGAGGTACATATCTAGCATGGAAAGCTACTCCTCCGGTCGGCCGTGATATCTCACCAACGACGAAAACGATATCTGGCAGGGTATAGCCCCGCAAATGCCTCCCAAAGGCGAAGGCAGCCAGGGGAGAGACACAAATTTTGCGCTGAGTGAGCTCCTAGCTCTAATTCAAGATTACCACGACTTCAACCCAGACACGACCGTCCCAGTCTATCCGTACCCGACATATCTACAGTTCAGTCAGCAAGTCTCACGTGGAAGGCCATGCGTGTATCGGCTTGATCGGGGCATCTTGGATGTCGCCTCTCGAAGCGAACAGTCTCCGAATGGCACAGGTCATGGATGCGAGACCGACCGTCACCCAGCGAAATCACATCACGCGCCTTTTCCAGTGAAAGATCGAAAACGCGCGCATCTCGAAGAGGAGCAGTGTTCCATTCTCAGTGCGCCGTGCTTCCGATGGACGAAGAAGACACTATGCTCGCTTGTGCAAGCGGAAGTAGAAGTCGCTGTGACGCCGGATGGACGGGCTGATTCGCTGTATGTCCTCCCGAAGCGGCGTCCCCGACAACATGGTGCGTCTGTCGTAGACACGGGAATGAGAAGCTCTGGAGAGTATCCAAATGAAGGAGAGCGGGATCAGGAGAAGAGCGATGAGGACGACGGCGGCACATCAGAGCCGGTCTTTCTTCAACCTGCCACGACCCGCATGACTCTTTCCACGCTGATTGACGAGCTCTGTGCGGCGGTGCCGGAGTCATCCTCTGCTGCTCACAGTTCAAATACAAAGCCAGTCTATTATCTCCAATCGCAAGATTCGAATCTCTGCCTCCCGGAGCTGGCTTCGCTCAAAGCTCATCTCCCTGTGACGCCTCCTCCGTTTGCGCTCCCCGTCCTAGGAGACCCCGACGCCACGAATATCTGGATCGGCAACGCCCAGAGCGTGACCTCCACACACAGGGACCCGTACGAGAATCTATACCTGGTCGTGAAAGGTCGGAAGCAATTCGTGCTATACCCCCCGGTTGAGGAGCTTTGTCTGCACGCCACGATGGTGCGGACCGGACGATGGACTTTCGATGAGGACACCAACAAGTTTGACATCACCATGGACAAGGCCGCGGACGACGATAATGTTGCAGGTCGTATCCGTGAAGGTGATGGGGTTGAGGGTAAAGAAGAGTCGAGTCCTTCTCCGACTGATGCGACCTCGGCGTCTTCCAGCACAATCCCCTGGATCCCCATCGATCCGTGGGATCCCCCGCCACCTTCATCCCAGGCACTCCCGTACTACAAACACGCAAGGCCCCTGACCGTCACCGTGGAGGAGGGTCAAATCCTCTACCTCCCAGCAGGCTGGTTTCACCACGTATCGCAAGAGTGCGGGCAGTGGGCAGAGGATGATCAAGACGAAGATCATGAGGATGAAACCACCCCCACCCAGACCGCCGCTCCGTGTATAGCCCTGAACTACTGGTTTGATATGGACTATTCTGGAGAGAAACATGTCATGAGGGAGATGGTGGGCCGGCTCGTCGAGAAGGTTAGGAGGAGCGGACCCGACCTTAAGTTAGGTTAGGTTCAGTGCCATGGCTTCGCTGGCAGAGGGCTCAAGGAGAAACTTCGGGACTACGGTTGGATTCGAGTGTCTCCAGAGTACTCGTACTCGTACGGAGTGGCATGCTTGGGGTACCTAACTATGCTGGGCCTGTGCCTGACAACGACGTCATTGATCTGCAGCGCTGGGAAGAGTTTGCAACTTCACGGGGATGGGAGTCTGATGGTCATGTTCACTTGTCGCATGGCAATGCTTGATGGAAGAACGGCAGATGGAAGGCATCGAGATCGTAACTTCGATTCTCTATTCTAAGCTCAATGCTAATGCTCCGATCTCAGGAGGGAAATCTAGCCCGAACCTGTGGAGCATCACGGAATCCTGTCCGACGAGGAGATCAGGTCGTCTCAGCTCGCTTGGCTGGAACCGATTGCGTATGCTTTTCGGTGACCTCGTCACAATTCATGGAGAAACTTGAAGATCGCTTCCTTGGTCTCGTCACCCAGTCACTGTCACGACTGCACATGCCGACTGCCGGCCTAGGAGCGAGCCTCGATCTTCTTCAAGAGCTCGGGGAACTCCTTCCAGTCGTACATGATCTCGAGGCAGTTGCATTGCTCCTTGAGAATCTTCTCCATCTGCTTCATCTTCTCCTCGCCTTCCTCAATCTTGTAGACACCGACGTAGCCAATGCAGGGGACACCAGCACGCATGGCCGAGGTGGCACCGCTCTTGCTATCCTCCACGGTAACACACTCTTCTGGCTTGACTCCCAGTTGCTCGCAGGCGTAGAGGTAGATTTTAGGGTCTGGCTTGCTGGAAGGGGGGTTGAGAGAGGTGGCCGCGCTGTAGACATGCTCGTTGGGGAAGTATTTGTCGATTCCGGTCTTCTCGAGGGAGGCGACGACACGGGGCTTGGCAGAAGTGCTGACGACTGACATGGGATAGCCGGCCTGCTTCAAGCGCTCAAGCTCCTCGGGCGCACCGGGGCACGGTTGGCACTTGGCCTTGAGTTTGGCGGTGACGGCACCCAATTCCTTGCCGACGTATTCTTCAAGCTGATCCGCAGGCATCTGGAAGCCGTGTTTCTTCTGGAGACCGACCATCATGCCGCGGAAGTTCTGGCCAACGAACGCTTCGAGGAGGTCATGGACGGTGTATCGGTCGGGGACATTATACTTCTCGAGAAGTTCATTGGTGAGATCGGTGCAAGCCTCGAAAGCGAGACGCTCCGACAAGCAGAGGGTGTTGTCACAGTCGAGGAGGATGTATTTGGCCTATGAATCATTGGCTTGTCAGTCTCGACAGGGTGCTTCGACGGTGCTTGTGTAACAATGAGCGGTAAAGGGCAGTCTGAGGGGTAGATGAGGACCCGGTGACGGATAAGCAAGTGAACGTACCTTGCCCATCTTAACGGTGTTGTTCGATGAACTTGAGACTGATTATGCAAATTAGAGAACTGAGAAGTCTATAAGCGAGGTACAAGAAGACGGAAATTGTTGTGATCGAGAGAGTGAGGGTGGGATGGACAACTGATAAGTTTTGTTTTTTTATGAGGGGCTCGAGGGGGAAATAGAGATCGGGCAGTGATCTGCAGCGATTGGGCAAGGCGGCACGATGCTGGGGAAAAGGCGCCACACAGTGACGGGCACCAGGAGAAAGAGAAGCTCACAGTGGGGCTTATGGACAGCTTCAAGCTCTGTCATTGGCCACGCGACGTCATACGATTCAACCAGTCGTGCCCTGTTGATTTGCAGCGCCTCACCAGCAACACGTGCAAGGGCTTTGCAGGAGTCAAGTAAGATGGCGGTGAGGCATATCGGCAGCTTTTCAATGCTCAGAACCATTCTTTCTCACGTAGCATCTCCGCCTGGAAGGTTCTGTAACGCCCATTCCGTGGTCTAGATTGCTCCGGAGATAAATCTAGTCCTTGGGCCAGTGTACGGAAGGCTGATGGGTGCAGCCGTAGCCTCCATGCTCCTCTCCCCACCGCAGCAGGACTATGGGATATATCTCCTTTTAGGGAAACATTTCCTCCCATTCCTGCAGAATTGTTGTTCTTTTTCCTAGAAATTCTGCTCACATCAGATGATTGCAAGAATGTGAGCCGCTCCTGATAATGCAGCATGTCGTCCAATCACTTGTTCTGCCCAAGATTTGGTCCGCTGGCATGCTGGAGATCTCATGGTAACGACATTGTACCCCTGCGTTGCACCCAGGAGCTTTTCCAAACTGTAGGGGGACTTTCCCTCAGACACGGTCTTGGAGGCAGGATCGCCTTGGACATGTCGGCGGGACAACGAAATCATCATCTCGTCAAACCCGAAGATTGCGGTCAGTAGCCTCGTCTGGCGCCTCTCCCGCCTCGGAAGCCACTAGCCTCAGGTAACCGTTCCCCTCGCCTCCACTCACCGCTGGGTATAGTGCCAGGTCCTCCGAAATCGCCTCCTCTTGGTCCATACCCATTGTAGCTGCCTCTATTGCTCAGACCATAGCCACCACCTCTCACTCTGCCGTAGCCGTTTTCTCTGGCACCTCCCCTAGCGCTAACGCTTCCGCTAGACACCACGGTGCCGTCGCTCAGCGGAGGAAACACCGCGCAGTCGATAAAGTCGCCGATAACAAACCGTGCTTCCTCAAGTGTTTTGTCGGCCTCCTCGCCCTGCAGACGAATGCCGCCAGGACCATCGCCGTTGGCGTTCTCCGGAGCCGCGACCACCACGCTGCCCATCTCTTTGCTCAGATATCGTCCCCTGCCTTCACTCTCAAGTCTCCCTCCACCGCCTCTGCTGGCATGTAAATCCGGATAGACCAATCTGAAGCTCAGCCTTGTTCCTATGGCTGGATCAGGTAGGATGCTTGGAAGTGCCTGTGTCAACAGCAGCGCAAGCTCCTTTAACGTACAGCTCATCCATGTGTATATCTGCAGATGTGATGGTAGGTGTGGATGCGGGTTCGAGGGCGTCGGCACAGGGAAGTCCGTCAGGCTGTGGAAAGCGGACGCGCGGTAGCAGAAATTTAGGAGGAAAGGCGTGGTGGTTTGGCGGTCGATGGTAGTCTTGGGAGGTGGAGAAGGAGTCCGTGACATACTTGCAGTATGCACTGCCCGGTGGTCTCGAGCAAGATGGGAAAAAATAGTCGAAACCAAGTCCCGGTTCAGAACGATGCCGTGTCAGTTCATCATTAGAGCCTGCAACGCTTGCTATAGCTAGGTGATATTTCTCTGAGCATCGCAAGTGAGGTGCACCCAGACTAGCACAGCATACGAATGTCCAGTTTCGCGATAGGTGACGAAAGATTGCAGTTTACTTTGGACCCATCTCGCATATGCTTTAACCAAGGGTAGCCAGAGTTGACGGCGGAGCGTGTCTCGGTCGACCTTCCACTTTTGCTTCCTTTTCCCTTATCCTACTTCTGCACCCTTTCTTTCGCCTCGCTGTTGGTTGAACACCTCAACCACACCAGTGTTTAATATACCAGCTTCATGCTCGCACCTAAACCCGTAGCTTGACCTCGGTGAGCCTTGGATGACGAACCGTGGCAATTTGATTATACATGTCGAGGTGGCCAAGCACATCCAAAGTCAAAGCATTAATGAGCGGCTGCATCGCTTTTCGGCACTTCCGAGGTCACTCTAAATTTACTTGGTGCTCTTCAATACTTCTTCAAACCACTGCTCGCCATCCGGATGTAGCAGGTCGGTGTACAGGAATCCTATTGATACACTTCTCACCTTGTCCCACGCATTCTCGCCATCGAGCCCTTGTTGTGTACGGCTTTTAGTGCAAGATGTGCTGTGAACCAACCTTTTCCTGCCGGGGAACCACTCACCGACAGAGGTCCTGAGCAGAAAATGACGAGCAATCAGTCCTGTGGAGAGGCCCTTATCACGTCAAGGAAGGGGACTGGATCTGTCTAAATAACTGATCCCCAAGATGTGGCTCACAGCACGCGAAGCCGAAAGCAACAGGCACACGTCTTTGCCGCTTTCAGCACTGTACCTTCATTCCGTGCTGGGTATCCGTGTCAGCTCTTCTCTGCTGGCGCCTCTCTTCAACGCTTGGACGCTGGATCCGATTTGCCTCTTCACAGCCACACCGCTGTCGCCGCTCCTGCACCATCGTCCAATTTGACCCTTGCTGCCTCCTTGATCTCCTTCCCGTCCCAGCTCAAGACGAAGACATAACCCTGCTCACTATCTGTCAGCGCGAGATACTCGATCCCGTCAACAGTCGGACCAGGTTGAACAGCGTTCGCCCACCCCCCACTCGTCGGTGTCTCCCACATATACAATAACCCCGCATACAAGCTCGATTCCGACTCACAGCTGGCACCTTTGGCGAACGAACGATGCGGAGCCACTGAGTTGTCGATTTTTCCCTCGCTGGTCAACTTGTACACCGCAACGTATCCATTCTTTCCCTCCGTCAAGCCTCGTGTACTAGCGTACAGATACTTCGGCTGGTTGCCGTCCGAGGAGCTCGTCCGCACTTCGTCAGCCCAGTAGTCTCCCTCCTTCTCCTCCGCCGGGATGATCCGCACACCCTGCTCATGCTTCAACTTCACTCCTCCGTTGCTCGTAGAGAAGACATCCACCATGCTCGTATGCTCTTGCAAGCAGTACACTAGTTTCCCGCTCGGGTGCGGCCAGACGTGTCTCGGGCCGTCAGTGGGTCTCGGGGAGATGTGCTTCTCTCCTAGCGTCAGCGCCCCGGTTTTCAGATCGATGGAAAACGTCCAGATACAGTTCCGTCCTATATCCGCGATGTAGATTGCTTTGCCGTCAGGCGACAGATCTGCAGAGTGTGCGCCATGGCGGAGGCCGCCGAAATCCATCACGCTGCCGTCGTCGCGTTGGGCATTCTGATCGAGGAAGGAGAGGAGTTGTAGTGGCTGTGGCTGGACTTGGGCTGACGACTGAGTTGCCGTGGTCCCATTGGAAGCAGCAGCTGGAGGAATAATGTTGCCGGTCTCTAGGTCGAGGCTGAATACTTCTCCAGTCGCTCCCCCGGCCGAATAGAGTGCTACTTCACTCGCTGTGACGTACCCGCTGCGTGATCTTGTTGGCGCGCTTCCCAGGAGCCGGATGTCGGTTGGCGAGTTGACTGCATAGGCTACCACGGTAGGGGGCTCTGTCCATGCCGTGGCATAAAGATTCCTATTGCCGTTACGCTTCGGCGGATTGAGATGGAGCCAGGAGTGAGAGCCCACGGCAGAGGCACGATGGAGGATTTTGAGGGATCCCGAATCCGCACCTGACGGTGAAGGTGGCGTGAACCGTAGGGTGTATAGTTGAGGTGTGTTGAATGTGCCCACCAGGAAGTCGTAAGTTCTAGACATGGTTGCTCGAGCTGAGATGTAGCTTGGTGGCCAGTGTGACACACAGGAAATGGTTCGGTATCGTCGCACGGCTCCACGCGTGGTTCAGACTTTCGGATGAACAATTGGTGTCGCAGTCCGTCTGAAGAAGTACTGTTGTAGGAAGACTACTCGGTAGGTTGTTCTATATGGTGTCCTCCGGTGCCTCCTATCTGCCAATGAATGGCCGTGTAGGTTTCAATAGTGTAAGCCTGGTATTATCCTATCCTGGTTCCGACGGCTTGGGATTGGATTTCCTCTCGGATATGGGATTGCCCAACTCCGTTAGGATGACGTTCCGAACTTGTCTTCCGACCCAAAGATTTTATTTTATCCTGGACAGGCGAAGACGCAGCAGGCAGACGAGTAGAACGGCGAGGTCGCCTAAATATGCTCATTTGGCATTCGAGGCTGGAAAAGGCCTTGTTAACACACTCCCAATGTGCCCGCATCAATCACTTCCGTTGGCTTTCGGTTTCGTTGGTCGGCTCGGAAGCCTGGCGGGCTTTTATTTCGCCGGAGCCCCTATCCGAGACAACCCCGCACGATCTAGTTTCAGCCTTGCAAACCGGGCGGATTCAGCCTCGCCAGGCTCTCAACAATCAGAGAACCTCGATAATTACAATTCTGATCTTTGCTCTTTACTTTGACATTCACAGTGACATCCGCTGCCGGCGCTCGTATCTGCTCTGCAGCGTACTACTTTTTGCGCCGACATACTGCGCGATTTTGCTCTCAGAGCGTTCTCCAGCCTTTTGCGACGAGTTCGCCGGATCCGGCCAGCGTTGTCAGGTCTCTTCGCCCACTCCCGAAACGCTGCCACCTCTTGCACTATGACATCTGCAGGCGCACAATAGTCAATACCCGGCTCTAGGCTCGCAGTCGTTGAGTTGTTGACTGAACTTCACCACACCCCCTACAGCCCTGGTCAAGTCTTAGAGCTTCACTAGCAACAGTCAACATCGATATGATTCTTTGCAGTTCAATTTCCCTCTCGATAACATTGATCATGGGCGATGCACCCCCGTCGCCACTACTCAGGATGCCGTCGAAAGTCGAGACCACCTACGCCCGGGTGATGTCTGCTGTGGGTCGGAGCACTTCAAGCCTCAATCTTGACCGCAGACCGAATGGAGCGAACATGCAGGGCTGGCATTGTTGCAAGCAATTAAATCTATTCTGACCACCAATGCATCGGTGCCTGTATTGTCGCAATGATAGGGGTAAAAAGAGCCGCGTTCGCTAATCATTAATACTGAGGCTATCGTTGTTCCAACAAAGGATGAAACGTCTTGTCAAATCCGGTTCTGTTTGATGAATGCAACTTTTCCGTCCATAGTGCCTTCTCCGGGAAGGCGGTGCGCCGCTCTCCAGAAACAGTTCAGAAATGCTGGCATCACAATCGACTATATTTGCGATCCTAACTACGATGAAGGGAGGTGCCGCGCTTACCTGTAGTGCTGCGGTGGCGTCTTATACATTAATCGAGAGACTCGGCGCCTGAATACAGTCCTTCATGCTGGTGGAAGAATTCAATGTCTGGGTATAGGTAGCTCTCGATGCCCCATGAACAATGTAACAGTACGTAACCAAATAGGATTCTCTTTCTGTCGTGTCTTCAGACATACCTATGAATATGATAGAGACAGAACTTGGCCTCCGCAGTGACGTATTGGCAACTCCGATCGCATTCCCATATTGTGGCAAGTTGACATGTACGAACGAGTGTCTCGGGATGGAGATGACGAGAAGGATGATTGTTTCGAGGGATTGTCAGACTGAGCAATCCACAGTCTAGGCCGAAGCTGAGCCGATTGACTCCGCGGGGTGCCGGGGATGTGACAGACAAGAAGTCAAATGACACTCCGAGCTCCGCGTACCCACAACATCTATTGTAGGAGGGACGGCTTTCGCGGCGGTCAATCTGAAGTGACATCGTACCCGAAGTCGAATATCAAAGAGTTTACAGCTCATGGGAACGACGTGGTCTCTACGGTACGCAAATTATCTTGGCGATTCCGAGCTTCGGCAGGTATGAATAGTGGCTGTTGTGTGGAGTGACCGTCAGCAACGCTTGTGAATGTGGCGTGACTACAGAAACGACTCGCTTGGTTGATTTCCCTTGCCAATGCGCACCAAAGCACCAGTATGTCACGCAGGCAAATGTCTTTTTGGTAACATGATACCACACCGTTGGTCTGCCTACCACTTTTCATCCCGATAAGTACGAAGTTCCGGGAGAGTCGTAGAATTGATGGTGGCTTGGACCACCGCTCTATGAACTGGTACAGACGGCACACCCTCAAGCTCCGTGGAATACTCGTGCTTTCATTATTGACAGCTCTCCTATCTATGTTGATTGGTCGACTCCGCATGATGTCGTCGCAAACTCGAGCCGCAAAACTATCGCCGTCGCGGGTGGTTGTTGTGGGTTCGGGATTAGCGGGTCTATCTGCCTCCTCGGAGCTCGTCGCGAGAGGTATCCCAGTCCATATTCTCGAACGCCAGCAGAAGCCAGGAGGGAACTCCATCAAGGCGTCAAGCGGGATCAATGGCGTGCCTACACGGTTCCAAATACCAGGATCCGATACCGTGGCGGACTTCTACCACGACACGATAACTTCGGCTGGTGCAAGTCTTGCGGCTGCCAAGACAGAGATAAAAAGGGAGCTCATTTCACAGTTGACGGAATCCTCGGCTTCGGCGATCAATTGGCTTGTGGACGAAAAGGGCATTGATCTGTCTCATGTTGCCCAGCTTGGCGGGCACAGCCATGCTCGAACTCATCGCGGAAAGGGGCCCACCCCGCCAGGTGCGAGCATTGTGTTGACGCTATTGAAAGAACTCCAAGCCAGTCCCCTTGTGACGCTCGAAACTAACGCGACGGTGACGAAGGTTCTGAAGGTGGACGACGAGGTCGTAGGAGTGGAAGCCTCACAGGACGGCCAGACCAAAGAAATCAGAGGGCCTGTGGTATTCACTACTGGGGGGTTTGCAGGTGACTCGTCCGGTCTTCTTGCACGCTATCGGCCCGATCTAGCGGGATTGCCGTCTACAAACGAAGCGCTTCCGGGATCACAGGGATTGCTAGTCGATGTCGGTGCTCAGCTGATCGATATGGAGGAAGTCCAGATTCACCCGACAGGGTTTGTGGATCCAAAAGAACCATCCAAGCCCACCAAGTTTCTGGCTGCCGAGGCATTGAGGGGCGAGGGCGGCATTCTTCTCAGACAGGGGAAGAGATTTGTCAACGAGCTGACAACGAGGAAGGAAGTATCGGAGGCCATCATGGCATTGCCTGCTCAAGACCTGCAGCCGACGAAGCAGTGGGACATCCTAATCGTGATGGATGAGTCTGCATACGCAGCCGCAAAGACGCACGTCGATTTCTATCTCTGGAAAGGCCTGATGCGGAAGACGACGATATCTGAGCTAGAGCATTCAGACATGGCTCTGGAGGCGATAAAGGAATACGCCGCCACGGTACGGAGTATGTCTGCTGCCGACTCTCTGGGCCGGACATCGTTTGGAAGCTGGGGATTACAAGATCCGACACCGAAGTCGACGATCTACGTCGGGACCGTTACGCCGGTCGTGCACTATACTATGGGAGGAGCAATATTCTCGCCCGAAGCTGAGGTTCTCGACAGCAGCGGAAAACCGATCAAGGGGTTGTGGGCCGCCGGAGAAACCACCGGCGGGATCCACGGGGCGAATAGGCTCGGTGGAAGTAGTTTACTCGAATGTGTGGTGTTCGGACGGATAGCTGGCCGCAACGCTGCTACATTTGTGAAGACTGACGGCAGTTAACAGTAACACAAACTACACCTCTTAATTAACTGCCGGCGAAGCCTATCTCTGACATTAAGTTAATAACAAGGGCGGACGCTGGTCGGTGTTCTAGCACAAAGGGGAATCAACCTCTGAAAGCGGCGGTGCCTACCGCCATGCCTATCTTCGGAGGGAAATTTCCCCGGAACTTGCGTTCAACTATAAAAGGTGCATCATTGGGATCAGAGAAGTCGCTTTCGACATAGATCCCGCTCCTGGGCCCGTGTGAGTGTTGTGATGAAGTAGTGGCCTGGTCTCTTCCTGTTCAACTCTAGAAGAAAGCGGTACGCTGTCATACTGCACTCAAATATGAAAACACCCACGCTTTACTCATGTGTACAGAGGGATTACCTGGGATCCCAGGATCCCGAGTTACTATACATCAAAATACTAAGCCAGACGTAAGGATGATCCTACCTAGGCAGGTTTATCCTTATGAGTCATACTCGGTAGATCGGCGCAGACGAGAGCGACTGGCCATGGCAGATTAGAGGCGCATGCGCTGCTGCGATGTATCTCCAATACTTAACCGCTCTCGCGTGGCTCGATGGTCACACTCGTCCTCCTGGACTGATCTGAGCAATGGACTCTGCCAGCAATGCAAGACCCTACGGATGGAGTGATGTATCTTACTACCTGCCCATGCGTGATGGCGTACGTCTTGCAGTCAGTGTCTACTTTCCCGAGCACACAGTTCCAACATCACAAGTGCCTACATTGCTTGTTCTGACTCGCTATGGCCGAGCTACTGCGAGGAGACAAGGAGATCCACGATCTATTGATCCTTGGCTGCGTGCCGGATATGCTTCCGTCGCGGTCGATGTTCGCGGCACGACGGCATCCTTTGGCGCACGCACAGCAGAGCTGGGCCCAGACGAACAACAGGACGCCGAAGAGATCATTGCACATATTACGGCACAACCTTGGTCGAATGGAAAGGTCATCTCAACCGGAGTGTCGTACACTGGAAATACCGCGGACATGGTCACTGCCCGCGACGCACCAGGCTTGATCGCATCGATCCCGCGCGCCACAGACTTCGACTTTTGGGAGGCCTTGTGGCCCGGCGGTTGCCCTAACGATTCATTGTTTACGGATTGGTCTGCGGGTGTGTTCGAAATTGATTTTGGTCGACCACACACCGTCAATGGCCAGCCTATCTACCCTCAACAAGCCGGCTTGGACGGCCGTGTGAACGCGCAAGACTGCCTGAGCTTGTTCCCAACACTTCAGCCAGTGGATGAAGACCCGGATTGTTTGATTCTGCAACAAGCGCTTCGCACCCGCGAAGATTTGGGCAGCCACTGGAGATTCGAGGATTATGAGGATGCCTTGTTCCGTGACGACGCTGGCTTGAACGGACATACGATCTTCGATGCTTGCACCGCGGCACACATACCAGCCGTCATGAAACAGAAGAAACCGGTCCAGTTCTGGGCCTCCTGGCTTGATGCCAACACTGCTGATGAAGCCATCAACCGGTTTCGTTCCACGCCAGGCGTCCCCACAGAGATCTTCATCACCGCCAACGATCACAGCGGAGGTGTTCGTCTGGACCCTCTACTGCCTGGGAGGAATGATCCAAGGCCTTCGATTGAAGAGCAGGATGTCGAACGGTTGCGTTTCGCTGCCGAAGCAATGCAGGCGGACAGCTCTGAGCGCTATTCCGCGCGTATTATCCATTACTACGTCCTGGGCACCGGCAAATATCTGGATACGCATCAATGGCCTCCAACCGGAATTGAAAATACCAAATTTCTGCTCGGGCCACAGGGCTCTCTCGTGCGCACCGCGCCGCGACAAGCCGGTATTGATAGTTTGCGGGTGGATTTCCAGGCAAGCACCGGGAAAAGGAATCGGTGGTACCAGCTCGCCACACCCGACTATGCCGACCGGTCATTCCAAGACACAAAAGTCCTAACATACGATACGCCGCCACTGGAAAGAGACACAGAGCTGTGTGGATGGCCTGTCGTAAACCTACATATGCGTACTCAGACTGACGACCCAACCATATTCGCTTACCTTGAGGACGTGGCGCCAGACGGACGGGTGACCTATCTCACGGAGGGTATCCTCAGGGCGATCCATCGCAAGGTCGCAGATACTCAGCAGCTCCCGTACGACCCAGGTCCGTCGCCGCACAGTTTTGCCCGTGCGGATGCAGAGCCAGTAGTGCCGGAACAAGATTTCACCATCTCCTTGAAGCTTTTCGCGATCGCGGCTCTGATCAGGAAGGACCACAAGATCCGCCTGGCCATCGCCGGCGCGGATGCTGATACCTTCCGGCCGTTCCATCCAGAACGGGAGGAGCATTTCTACATCTATTACGGCGGTCAATACCCGAGCACGTTCGAGGTGCCATTGCGGACAGGGCAGTTGTAGTGATGGGGGACATAAACCACGGTAAATGCGCAGAAAGTCGCATACGTAGGTGATTCATTACTTATTCCATTCATTGAAATCCATCCGTCCCCTATTGCGCAACGCTGACCGAATCCTCTGCCATGAGACGACATGCTCAAAATCCTCTCAAGACATGTGGCAGATTTTCCTTCGGCCTCTCCGCCAACTCCTGAGAATCCACCTCGCCTTAGATATTACCGAGAAAAGGAGGAAGGAAGGAAGAGGTTCTGTACAAGGCTTCTCATGGCATCGTGAAGTGCAGTACATCGGACCAAGTCCGAAGCCTATGCCTGCGTGGAGTGCTGGATAAGAGGAACAGAGATCGGGATTGTCTTCATTGTACTGTGTGTAATCCTGGCTTGGCTCAACTAAGTAAGTAAAGCTCGCTGATTTCTGGCGCGATGACCACCGCTACCGGTGGGTAGACACAGTGCTCACGAGCGTTGCCTAGAAGCTACCATTACGTGACCATACAAATCCTTCACTGGGAAGAAGCATTCGTAAGTGAAGTTCTCTCTCCTCATCAGAAGCATTCTAGCGTACCCGGCCGACGAACTCGGGGCAGTTGCTGCGCGAGCCAAGCCGCGACATATTTGACAAGTACTTCGGGGTTCCTTCGCTCCCACCACTGACTCAAGCTCATGGATCAGCACTCGTAGCTGGCTGTATGTCTCGCAGCTTCCCGTTAGCTTCAGTCATCTTTATTCCAACTAGTAGCTGGGAAAGAGATTCTTGGGAGAGCACCTCCGCCTCGGGTTTCCTCGGTGCTTCATGGTCCCGACGACTGAATCTCCTCTTACCATCGCTCGGTCTGTCACGCACTGGTCGTAGATTTCATTTCCTCCGCTACCGCCGCGACCACCTCATCCAATCCCGTGTTCTCTCACCGTGATTCCGCGGCGTGATCTTCCAGTTCGCCATCCAAGCCAGCACTGGAGACTGGATTCTTAGACGTAAACCCGTTCATCCTAGTTGATTTCACGGCGCGAAAACAGGACGCACTTGAGTTTCATAGAGAAACAAGACAATCAACATCGGAAAGGCGTATTTCAAACAAGCCGTCAGCATGATCCTGAAGAACATCGACAGAACGACTCGCAGTACGCACATGCGGGAGCTGGACATCATTTGAGTCTCGAACCGTTCGTTGGGCGGATCATTCTTCGGCGAGGCAGTCTCACAGAATTTGATAGATTCGGCAATGTTCTGCTCAACGGCACGATCTTGCGGTTGTCGATGGGTAATCTCTTCGACTGCACCCTCTTGCTCTTCATCCTCATTGTCCCCTGGCGGAATAGCGATAGATTCCGTGCTCGAGCATTGCGGAATAGAATATACCCCTTGCTGACCATCAACACATCCTTGTCCATGGAGCTGAGCGCCTAATAGGGAGATGTCTCCGTCCGTATAACCAAGAGACTTGGCACAGAAGATAGCCATGTGCTCGACAAAGTGGTCGTTGTCGATATCGAAGTCTCCGATGCGCATCACATCGTGTAGGCTGACTCCGGCAGCAAGGTAGAGAAGTGCCTGGTGGAACTGGTCGTATCTGTCGTATGGTGTGGGCGGGCCGAGACTGGCTGGTGGTCGAATCCCTCGTGGGTAGAGTGCTTCGAGGTCCTCTTCTGGGAGGGATCGGAAATAGTCGAGTTCTTTAGTGCCACAGGCCACATCCGCCGAGCCAGTAGCGACTGCTGGTCCTGGTTCTCCGGCGTCGTGAGTGCTTTGAGAGGATGATTTGGTCAATGACTCCTCGGGAGAGCAACTATTATTGCTGGGGAAAAGCTCATGCTCGGTTGCACGCTCAGCACAGTCCATCGCTTCGCGTCGTACTGCAAGTGGTGGAGTTTTTGTGGTTGGAAAGAGCCGAAGTGTGCAGCTGGAATTCCTTCGTCGGTCAAGGGGCGCTGGAAACTCAGATTCGATCTGTCAATGTAAGAGCCGGGTTGGGAGGGCTGCTAGTCTTATTGGGAAGCGGGAAAGAATGTGTGGAAAGTCTGTGATCTTTGTTTTTCTGATCTATCTGGCCTGGAGGACATTTGACTGCATTTTAGCATCAACTGGGCAGCTTGAGGCAGTTAGTTTATTCCTGCGCAAGGCACTTCACCATCATCGAGTGAATTGGCTTTCACTTTGAGGCAGTTGAAACACTATACTATCCCGAGGCGATAAGTAGACAACGGCAGTCATGATCTCACTGAAGGTTTAGGGGAATGATGTTGACGCTGCGGTCAGAGGCATAAACTGGAATTCTGCAAATGCTTTGCTCTATCACACTAAAGTGCGAAAACCGGAAGCACCAATACGTGCTTGCAGGACTCTATATCAAAAACCCCTGCATCAAATCGATTAGCTCCTACCGCAATTGGGCGTCCTGGCAGGTACATGATAACAACGGGTGACTCTTCTCATCATGATTATCTCGATGCCAAGGGCCTGCGACCGAAGTCATGGACCATTCGAATCAGGATCGAGTCTATAAGGGAATTGTAGAAAAGGGGAGAAGTAAGGTCTGAAGTGTGATCCTTTTTGGAGTATGTTTGAATTGGGTAGATAAATGAGCATGCTGTTTATTCGCTATTGTAGTACATGTTGCTTTCTTGACTTGAAGTTGCAGGAAAGCGGAATCTCAGTGGGACACACGTACCTGGTATACTTCGTCGAACGGCTTCCCAGCGTAGTGCCACCAGTTTCGTCCTTCTAGCTGTCTCATCCAAGGCGAAGACTTACATATCCCTGTCATCAGCACCATTGATCGTCACGAGAAAGCCCTTTTTGTTCAAGCAGCATCCTCTCATGAATGATTTCTCGCATGTATCTGTCGAAATATTACAACGGCACGAAATATTAAGACCACTTCTAAACACAGACAAACAGTGCTCAGGGCAATGAATGAGTTGTAAGTCTGGTTGAAGAGTAATGCCTCCAGCTCGACCAGTAGGATTCCAAGACCTCTGCCGATGATGACGGCGAGCACCGTCATGATTGTTCCGATGATGCACCCTAAAAATCGCGCAATTCCAGATCGTTGGGTATGCTGTGGTGATGCCCACGGTGTGGTGCTGACATTTGCCTGAGGGGCCGGAGCAGGAAGCACAGCAAGGGCGTTGTGGCGCCGTATTTCCGGTGGCCGTCTGAAGCAAACGGTGGTCTGATGCTCTTCTAGTTGTGGCATTGTTTTGTTCGCTGTTGGTTCATTCTTGAGACTCTCAAGAGCATCGTGATATACCGAAACTTCGTCGTCATCCTGCTGAGATCCGTCCTTGTCGAGGTCTTGCGCGGTGGCCACCCCTTCGATGCTTATCCATGGACCTTCCTCTGTTGCATGGGACTCGTAACAAGACACGGTTTCTTCTCCATGGAATTGATCTCCTTGCGTATGAGAGACATCTGCACAGGTCACGTTCGAGTCTCTTTCGCTCCTAGAGGCCCCGTGGTCGAAGGATGCTAGAAGTGAGACATAGAACAATCGAATCTCTTCCTCCACGATACTTGGCGTGTCTCGAGCAGCTACGGCGAAGCGCGATATCTCGTGGACCAGTTCTGACAGTGTGAGGTCCATAAGTTGGGCAATGTCAGCTGCTTCAAACCCGACGGCGAGGAGTCGTGCTGAAATATCTAGAAGAGCATTTTGGTGACTTCGAGGACGACCACGAAACTGGCTGATGGAGCTTGCGTTCTCTATTGTGACTGCTTGAAGAGGTTCAAATGGCGTAGCGAGTGGGTCTGCTGTCTCAAGAGCAGCAGGTGCCGACACGTTGCGGAATTGACCATTGAGCCTAAGTGGCTTCGGGGCGAGTGCAGGATCTAGGGCGGACTCGTATATCTCCCTGGCCGTCAGCGCGTCCGTGGCTCGTCTGGCGGTACTCATGGGAAGAGTTGATTGCGGTTGATGACAATCCGAGTTCTCTTTCTGCGCCGAATCATGCATCCCGTGCTCAACCTGCCCGAAGGGTGGAGTTGTTCTCTGCTTCTTCACCGAGATCTCAACTCTGAGCGGTTGGAATGGTGTACGGGAAAACTTTCGACAATTTTCGTGTACGAGCATTGACATTGCCGAGGTGTTGCCGTTGAGTTGGGTGATTCTCGACATGGCAGAGAATATGGACTTCTCTTCAGTTTGATAAGCTGAGCTAGATTAAACAGGTCGTAGTTGGACGACCGACTGGATCCCGGGTACCAGTGTCGGTATCTGTGGTGGGGCGATGTTGAGAAGGATGAGCTTGCGTTTGAGAACTGATGCCTTCGAGAAATATGCGGCCGGTAAAGGCAGTCCCGACCGCACTGCCATCAGGCAGTTGTTCCAAATAGAAGGTATTCATCCTTGTGAAGAGCAAAGGCAGTTCAATGCTGAACTCTCGCAGTTGAGGCTGTCGGTGCCTTGTTCCCTGTCAAGCTTCGGCACCATGATCCATCTCATCCCGATAGATATTTCACCTTTAAGCTACATCTTAGCATGGAGAGGGATCTTCGTATACGCGAGAGGATGTTTCTTCAACGTAGCAGCTTGGTACTCAGTCCGTTGAAGCTCAAGCCGAAGAAAACAATGGATTGCAAAACCTTTGTTGGTCTCCCAAACAAAGCATCATCCAGAAATTGGGCGAGTTACGGTGTTTGTGTCCAAATGTCTGGTGCTGTCAAACTCGCTCCCATTCTGTCTAAGGACTAAGGAATCTGCAGGTCAATTGCGTTAGTTCCAGATTGTCGACGGAGTTGAGACTTTTGAGAATGAATTGGTGCCAAACCAGACAAGTTCATTCAGTCATCGAGTGATTTAGCCAAAGCTAGGAGGAAGGCACAATCCGTAAGTAGGAAACGAGGAAAGGGGAATATCGACGACGAATAACTAGAGTAGCGTTGGTATTCGAGCCAAAACGCCTGGGAAGCCTTGTTCTGGACGTGTCAAGCCATGTCCGGAGTTCGACTCAGGAATAAAACATGGGGCCGCCGAAGCGTCCTGCAAAGTTGGAGCCGTACGGAGAGGAGATGTTCACAGGAAAGAATTCTTACAAGGCCTGGCAGCAGTCCACGCGGTGAAAGTTAAGTGAAAAGCAATTGAAAGGAAAATGAGGGTGGTGCTAGCACCTGGGTAGCGCCGCAAGCGTGATGATGTCATTTTTCTGTTGGGTTGCGCCTTCGCTTGACTCCACGCATTTCAGGCTATCTTTGACTACATCCAATTTTCTTTCGAAGCTTTTCTGCGCAATACCGTCTGACTCTCAACGAGGCGCCGACTTAAAGGGTGCGAGCGCTGAGGGCACTGGCAATGCAATATACCTCCTGTCGCAGCCCAGCCGAGGACTGCGAAGCGGGAGTTGCAAGGCCAAGGAGTGGAGGGTGAACAAGGCATTACCCACGAGAAGATTTCCACACTTTGATTGCGGCGTCGTGCTGAGTCCAGTAACACCTTCTGTCTAGCAATGTCGAAGGTCATGAAACTCGCAACGAGGATGCCCCGGGGCTTGATTAACCCCGACCTTTCTTTACAGTATCTTAAACTCCGAATGGATAGGAGCGGACATGTTGGCACGGCATCTTTCCGATACAGTATATCTAGGAGACAAAATGCGCTGCCTCTACCAGGCAGTCGATTCTCTGCCTCTGTCAGGTCATGTCGGGGAACATCGACTACTGGGTGACTCCTGCTTGTGGTGAATGAAGAGCTCTGCGCATGCGGGAATATCTCTATGGAAAAGAAAATTGGTAATAGTTGGCCTGCATCGCATTGCCATCACTTGAATCGAAAAAGGGAATGCATGCAAGGCTTCGTGAAAGCCACGTGGAGGTGTTGCCGTAGTTGGCTGGAAACATTTCGGAATCCTTTCATTTGCTGCACCACAATCCAAGACGAGAGTCCAACAACCTCACGAGTTGCACAAATTCCAGGCCGAACAGTCAAATAACTATCGCCTGCTATGCTGCTAAAGCGATCTCCCATGTCCAGATCTTCTTCAGGCCTTCCGAGAAATGCTCACCTTCTTTGCGCCTGCGTCTAGCAATTCCACTACCGGACAACGCCGGTTCAACACAGCACTTCTGCCAGGTACGCGAGCGAGACATAAACCAAGGATCCCGAACATAAAATGCCACTCGTGGAGCGCGGATCGCCGCAGCAAGCTAATCGTTAGGCGGCTTCTCATGTTTGAGAGGGATATCTCAAGCTGCGGACTTGTGCTTCGCATTGCGTGCTGCGAGAAGCACATAACGCAATCACGCTGCTCCACCACGTTCGCGCACGATTTCAGATTTCTATTCCACCCAAGCATCCCAACGAATAAGAAAAAGCTTACTCCGGTTAATTAGAAAATAAGCACTGCTTGTCTTGCTTCACCCAGCAGGCCTGGGCAAAGGTAGGTCAGCGCGCTGATGGATGATACCATCTGCGCCTATGCAGAACACGTGGGTTGGGGGTGTACATGGTCATAGTATATAAGTACTTCGAGAATTTCCGGAGGTACTCCGCTGCGGTATTTCTTCTTGTCTCATTCCTGGTCTCTCCATTGTCGATATTGTTCGATTTCCAAGATGGCTGTGCAGCTGCTCAGCCAGGCCGACGGCTATGGCGTTATTGTCGGGCTTTCGGTCCTGTTTTGTCTGATCATCATCGCTGCAGTCCGCATCCAGAGGAGGTACCTTTCAGAGGATAGTGACCAGTCCGAGATGTTCATGGTTGCAAATCGTTCCGTGGGGACCGGATTGACGGCATCGGCTGTCTTCTCGAGCTGGTAAGTTAACTGCCCGTGATAAAGCGAAGTGTATGTGTCGACTCACGTGATCGACTACAGGATGTGGATTAATGAGAGTGTCTTTTCGGCTGCCTACACATACAAGTGGGGAATCGCGTTACCGATCTGGTGGGCGAGTGGATTGTCTTTTCAGATTGCCCTCATGGCGGTGCTCGGTATCGTGGCAAAGCTGCGAGTACCCTACGCCCATACCTCGCTTGAGATCATCAAGATGAGATATGGAAAATATGCGCACATGCTGTTCATCCTCCTGAACCTGGTCAACAACATTTTTGGCTGCGGGAGCATGATTCTCGCAGGTTCTCAGCTGGTGACGGGGATGACTGGAATGCACGTCGTCGCTGCGTGCATCCTGATCCCTGCTGGAGGTAAGTCAGCCCTGGCAGATAACATCAAGCGTATGAAGACAGACTGCTGATCGTTGTACTTCTGAAGTCGTCACCTATACGGCCGTTGGGGGGCTGAAGGCAACTTTCTTGACCGATTTCATCCACACAACCATTGCGTTGATCCTCCTCATCTACTTCTCCCTGGCCGTCTTGACGAACGAACACATTGGCGGCCTCTCGGGCTTGTACGAGAAAGTCAAGGCCACTGACGATTATATTCCCGGCAACTACAAAGGCTCGCTTTTGACCATGAAATCCAAGAGCTGTAAGGGAAATTCGTCTCCGTCATATTAGAGCGGTTTCGCTAATGTCTCTGTTACAGCGCTTCTTTTCGGCCTCGTCCTCAAGTTCGGCAACCTCGCACTCGTGCTCATGGACACAGCTTTCTGGCAGAAATCATTCGCCTCCGAAGTACACTCGACTGTCCCCGCATACGACCTGGTGTCTGTCGTCATCCTCGCCATCCCCTGGTGTACCGGCACCATTATCGGGCTCAGTGCCCGTGCTATCGAGAAGACTCCTGTCTGGTTCGACTACCCCAATACTCTGACAGTCACTCAAGTCAACTCAGGCCTCGTCATGCCGTACGTATTAAGGTCTCTACTCGGCACCGGCGCGACGGCCGGCCTTCTTGTCCTCATCTTTATGGCCATCACCAGCACGGTATCTTCGTCTATGATAGCTGTGAGCAGCATCATCTCCCTCGACTTTTTCCGCACCTATATCAATCCACGCGCGTCCGACCGCAGAACTCTCCAGGTGAGCCATTGGGGTGTCGTCTTCCACGGCTGCTTTATGGCTGGCTTTGCCATCATGCTCGAGTACGCCGGCGCAACCAACAACTGGTCCACCTACTTCCGACCCATCGTTGCATGTCCCGGCATCCTACCCATGATCCTGACGCTTCTCTGGTCGAGGCAAACCAAGCTGGCGGCCATCCTGGCTCCCATTCTTGGCCTCCTGTCCGGTGTTGCAACGTGGCTCTCCCTGTCGTGGGCGTGGTCTGGTGCAATCAACATTCAAACCACCCAGGATCAAGTGCCAGGGCTTTACGCTGCCATTGTCTCTTTCTTCTCGCCGGCTCTCTATTCTGTCATCATCTCCTTGGCCTGGCCCAGCCAATTTGACTGGCGCGAGTTTTTGAGAATTGACTTGATCGAAGACACTAGCCAACCAAGCAGCCTGCAGTCCGGACTGCCCAGCAGCGAAGCCGTGAATGAGGAACCCAAGGGGACCATCAGCTCCAGCTCTGAGAAACGACCCTATCTCGCGGCTGGAGAGGAGAGCGGCTCACCACAAAGCCCCAGTCCAAGTCAAAGCCCATCTCCACCACGCCACAAACTCAACGCCAAAATCCCTATTGACCAAGTGACTCATCCCTTTGATGAGAAAACCATCCGGCATATCAAAAAGTGGTTCAAGATCGCCAGCATCTACTTTGTCGTCAACGTCTTGGTGACGATCGTCCTCTGGCCTCTGCCGTTGTACCGCGACTACATCTTCACGAAGACGTTCTTCGACGGATGGGTCACCATGGCCATCATCTGGCACTTCGGCGCCATGTTCGCCGTCATCGTGTACCCGTGCTATGATGGTCGACATGCCATTGCTCGGGCGGCTCGTGGAATGGTGAATGACTTGAAGAAGAGGAGATGAGACGGTGTCTTGCATTGCAGTGATTACCACCATAGAGATACAATTGGCATGCTGGAGCGCAATATACAACTGGGGAAGTAGATGATAGATCATAGATAATCATAGATAGATCATAGAACCATGGGCAACACCCTGTAAGACGTGATTCAGACCGGCCCCTATAGCTGCGTATAAAGTTTGAGTGGCTTCTGTAGTTAGTTGTCAGGGCGAACCCTCCACCTTTCTCCGGCTGGATGATGCTATGGGGCTGAAAATGGAAATGATATTCAGAACGGGAGGCTCGGATTCTATGCTGAGAACTATGGTAGTCAAGTAGGTTCAAACGGCATGAATACCACTGTACTGTATAAGTAACCAACATCCGCACCAGTTGAACCCGAGATTCTCAAATGGTTATCTTGTCCATAAAATCTAAGCCGGCGTCCTCCCACTCAACAACGCCAACTCTGAGCCGTTACCAATGCCAAGTGCATGGCGTGCTCGTTGGGAAACAAATTGAAACAAAGTCCTCCTCGCTATTCTATCCGACGGGATAAAAATCTCACCAACCCAACCGTTTCGTGCTTCGGGCATGTTCTTTCTCCCTTCAACTCTGTGAGTAATTAAATGGAACTCATGAAAGCCATCTCCTACCTTCCGCCACTTCCCACCCCCGATCCCTCCCTCGGTGAAATGGCGGCCTCGTTGTGGGTGTCAATCGTCAGGGTTTGAAGAGAGCATCAATTTCGGATTCTGTCCAGTATGGTTGACATTCTCCCATGGAGCCAATTGTGCCTTCTGCCTGAGAAAAAGGGGCAGCTTGCCGGGGAGCCAATCCTTTCATTGCCTGATAGTCCGTATCAGAGCTTGGATTCTTTGTCCACATTGGCCTTTTCTGAGGAGGATCTTGTGGCTCAAATAGCTCTGGATCAATTTCATCAACATGGTACTGTGAGGGAGTGTCCGGAACCAATGTCACGACATCCAGTCCTTGCTGACTGGGCAATGTACGCCAGTCTTTGGCTGGCTCTTTGCCTTTACTCTGGGCATATCCTTCCCAATTACCAGGTTGTGTATCGACGACTTGAGGTTGGGTTGGAAGGAGATGCAAGTCCTCGAAGCTCTGATAGACGTCATCTCGAATCTTCAGGCTTTCAGCGATGTTGGCTCCGTAATTGCACTCTCGGAGGGACAGGACATCGAGAATAGATCGCGCGGTCTACGGAATAGAAGTCAGCGGAGAAGATATTATTTCTTGATCGCTTCGAGTGCCAAGGAAAAGCAAGGTTTTAATTTACTTCTCCCTTTGCCTGCAAGAGGTTGTACAACCACCCCGCAAGCTTGGCCTGGCGCCACAGAAGCTGGGTGACTGATGGCACGGGATTAATCGTCCCGCTGAGGTCGGCGTATGGGTTCTGGCAGAGAAGGCGCGCGGCAACAAAGTCTTCTGCTAGCTATTTTCGGGACCGGAGTATGTCTGTTTGAGTCCGCCACATTTTCGAGGCTGTCTACGAAGTACGGAATTTTGGTTCGTCAAGGTACGGAGTAATTAGGTCGAGCATCCTTGATGGGGTGTAGGAAAACATTGTACTGGAACGTGTTTTATAGCGAGACTCTGCAAACAGTGCTTCAAGTCAACGGACATATTGTTCCCCGCCTGTCCCGTATAATGGGCGAACGGGTATCCTAGAGGATTGCTTGTTCGCTGTGCGACCGTTGCGAGGCGTTTACTCCAAAACACAAGGCTGCGTGCCCCTGACGTCTTGGCGTTCCTTGGCTCTCCGCTGGTTGTCCCGAGATTTAGATACACCTTCAATAACACTGAGTACGGGTGGGTGCACGCCAATCTTGGGCTCTGCGGTGCATTTTGCCAGTTTGGCGTGGTTTGCGCTTTCCCAGTGTCAAAGGGCTGCTTGACCGTTGCTGAGGGTGGAAGGACAAAGCACTTTGTCTTGGCTCATTCAGCCCCTGGCTTTGAAATATCGAGAGCCTGAGCCCCTCGATTCTTGCACCCTGATGAGCATTGTGGGTGACAAACGAGACCTCGAATGAGGAATGGCGAAATCTGCGAGCAGGAGTAGGCACCTAGAATTGAAGGCCGGACCGCCTCGACGATACCATGCACGCTCTTGCGTCCGACCACAGCGCCCCGGGTTAGAATGTACTAGGATCAATCCCTGCAATCAGTCAGGCGTCTATAAATCGAGGTAAGTGGGATCCCCGAGCTGTCTGGTCTGTAGAGGGGAAATATTCGAACCCCTAATCGGGATTCGTAAGTGAATAGCTGGCCACAATGGGTTGCCTAGAATGAAGCTTTGTCAAATTGTGGTAACACACCAAGGCCCGTATTCAGCTCTAGACCACTGAACTGCCTCAGAGCCCTTCACTGAGGCACAGCTTCAGAAATGCCTTGATAAAACCCGCTACAGGTCACATTGAAAGCGAAACAGTATCTAGAGGAGAGCAGATGCCGGTGACAGAAATATGAGCGATACTAGCTGTTATAATGTCGGTGCCTTGGGATAACACTGTCACCCAAGTCAGCGTGCAGGTATTTGTCCCAGCATTGGCGTCAATCCTGACATATGATCAACCATAACTGCCTGGGGCTTAACAAGCCATGCCTGAAAGAGGAGAAGGCTCACTGTTTCCTGTCACCTGATTCACTTCACAGCCCATGAATTCTAATATTTGTCGGCTAAGTGAAGTGACAAAGGATATTTCGGTCCGGGCACTAATCGTCACTGCTTCTGGCTGTGAAGTGCGTTCAGTGTGTCACTGCCACCGGGGCCGCTGCCTTTCTCGGGCTATATTAAGCAGCTACTTCGCGCACTTATGATGTCGTCTTGGCGCTCAACGTGACCGGTTGTCGCCAACCCTTCCAAGGCCTATATATATATGTACTGCTTTGCCCTCTGCCTCGAGTATGGCTCCTTTCTCTCCTCAGTCGACCGCAAAACTCGACTGCTTGCTACCTCGAGGATAACTCAAGTAGCTCCGAAGAGAACTTCAGGCAACTGCCACCATGAATCCAACCCACGGTCAAAGTGAGTCAGCCCAGATGTGTTCTACCAGGGCAGTCCTATCTAGTTGTTGGACTCTGACTGATCCGAAAGCAGAGCCGATTGGCGGAACTAACAGTGGTGGAGGTGAGAAGAAGGTGCCCAGTGCACAACGTCAACGTCCTTCGTCGAGTCGTGCGACTGATGCGCTGGAGCGTGCTTGCAGTGAGTGACAAAACATTCTCATACTCTTGCATCGCTGATATCACTGAGAAGATCCACCACCTCTCAGAGACCCTTCTCATTGGTCTCTTCCCATCTTACCAGGGGCACGATCCGGTGGTGCAAGGACCACATTGGGAGCCATGGCGGGAGAACGAACTTGGGACGATGGGGACATCGACTTAGACAACCTCAGTGACGCCCTAGAGGCAGCGACCATCAATGCCTGCACTGTGGCGACCTCGTCTTCCGTTGATGCTCGACCACCCAAGAATGAGGGAAGCGTCTACGGGCCGAACACCTTCCGCGAACCTTCATACGTCTACCAGCCGAACACCTTCCACGGACCTTCATACTTGGCTGACATCAGTCTCCAGGAGCTACTCCAAACACGCCGGACCAGCACAGCGAGTCGAGTACAACCACCAAATCGAGAGGCGAGGAGTCAAAATCCTGGAGAAAGGGTGGGAAGAGTGTATCGTCCTGACCAATCTGACCGAAAGAGGAAATTCAGCCCCTGATCCAAGGCATGTTGGTGCCGGAGCAGTCAATCTTGGCGAGCTTAACTTGGGTCAGCAAGCGGCTGCAGCGAAGCCTTGGGACCTGGTCACTACGTGTATCAGCCGTCAGCACCACATCAGGTTGGATACGACCGAGGGAAAGTCTACTCGGGGGGAGGGTGAACAATTTGTTGTCTGCAGGACAGAAGTAAAGGGATTCGACAAGCACAGTCGAGTTGACCTGCAGAGCAACAGGCTCTCATAAATTATTGCAGAGAGATCAAATACCATTTGCGAATCTTGATTTTTCTTTGGAGTTCGTGTGACTTGAGGTGAAGCGGAGCTACGTTTTCGCGCCACACATAGCACAGAGAGGCCGTACCTGCTCTTCCAGGCCCCCGTATGACGTCCTGTAACATGGCAAGGAGTATACTAACAACCTTTCCGGATCTTGGATCAATCTTTATCTCTTAGTGCACCGGAACCATTTTCTTCAGGTATCTGTATCTCTCTTCTTGGGCCGTTTCCCCGAGTACACACATACGACGGTATCTCGGAGCAAGATCGGGGTGTTCGTTTGCTCGCTTGTATATATAGGTTTGCTCTCTCAGTTCATTGAACCTATCCCACCCTATTGGACACATATAAGAAGATTATGAATCGGGCAAAATAGAGTAGGTCTCATATTCACTCTCTAGGACTTTGCGCACTATAAACCGGAATTGACACCCGCCCATCTCCCCGCCTTTGAGCCAGATAGTCGTAAATATTTCGACGTTCCGTCAGAACATTTCCAGATCGCCAACATTGGCGAGGGGACCGACGACGCTGACTGCACGAACACATTGTCAAGAACCAGGAAGCAAACAATATTGACAGCAGTTGTTTGTGCAGAACAGTGCGTTTTGGGCTCTCCGGCTATTCCTCGCTTTTAACGACCTTGCCCTCCTGTGCTCGCTCAATCACATTGCGTTTGAGCACCCATGCTCCTGTCCAGCCAGTGCTCTTTGGATCTCTTGTCAGCATTCTAAGGACTTATTACGACAGAAGTAGAGACTGGTAGTTGCTACATTGCGCCCCCTATCCCTTTCCCCCAACCCCGTACCCCCGGGGGAATCCTCAGATCGGCACTCCTGAGGGTACGTCATGGTCAGCGAGAAAGATCAACCTCCCGAAGCAGGTATGTCCTTCGTTGTCCCTAAGCCCCATCTTTCGCACTGGCAACTGATGTTCAATCAGAAGTAATCATCCTTTCGTCAGATTCGACAGATGAACCATTCACCAAGCCAGAAGCAACTACATGGCAGTACCGCAAGAAGGCAGTGGAGGTTTGGATCGAGACAGAAGCCCCCGAAGCAAACACCCCGGTCGACGACGCAGGGTATGCGGAACGAACAGAGCCCAATACGCTTCATCATGCACCCGATCCTCCAGAGTCAGATTTCGTTGATAACATATCAGCTGCTCTCCAGGTGAAGCGATTCGCAGACGGCGCGCTGAACGAGCTGGAGGTCATGCTTATGGTCTCGGAAGTCAACGGGGGTCAAGACCCATACATTGTGGCGGCAAAATATAACGCCACTGTCACGGAAATGTTGCAGGCGTTGTCGAAATTTGCTGGGGAAACGCTGCGAAAAGTCCAGTGTGGGCCGAAGACTGTTGCAATCCTTGTCACAGAGGGCAAGCAAGTGGTGATCGTCCAGGATGGGAAGGTCTGCAAGGATACGGAGAAGACACTCTTGGAGATCGGGCTCAAGCCTGTGAATCCGTGATCGATGACGGGGTAGATCTGGAAGAGGGTGGCCGGTTGTTCAACGACATGCTTGTGATTATTGCCGTCATAGCGGTTAGCAAACCATGTCCTGGATGCTGAGCTCGAGAGTGTGGTTGACTCATGAAACAACTAGTTGCAAGCGGTACTATCCGGCGACAATACCACGTTGACCCGGGTATAATTTTGGCGTTGCTAACGATTGTGAGGGTGTTTGCAGCTGGCTTGGAGAATCTCTCAAAGTTGGACCGAGGACTGGCCGCAGTAGATGATTAATAGATGCGCGACTCTGGCTGCTCTCGATCCTGGAACGGCACTGCAGTCGGTATCGGAGTGTCACCTCTGCACTGCTCCAGCTCCCTGTTTTATTCAGCAAGACAGCATACGAGGCCATTTCAGTCAATGTATTGAGTAATCAACCAACATACGGCACCAAAGGATACATAAGACCGCGAATTCGTTTTAATGGAAAGTCCTAAGTCTAGCTGCAGTCTACTCGACACTCCGATAAATGAATTCGCACGCCACGTTTGATGTACGAACAGCCACTTGGAGTCGGACGAAGCAGACTGTAATCATTTATTGTACCTCTTCCGGCTTCCACACCCTCCTTTTTTCCACCGTGCCTACTCTTCCTAAACCTCCTAGACTTCCTGATCAGTAATCACAACCATCGTACGGGGTTCTCAGCCAGCGACGGTCAAATTACCAAGCACTAGTATGGTGAATATTGAACAAAGTAATCGTGCGACGTGATATTGTGAAACCCGTTATCATTCAAGATGTCGATATAGAGCCTCTCAGCCCGCATGGCATGGCCAGCAAAATCAAAAGATCCTGATTCCACCCCTATTGTGCCACAAAACCGCTTGTCTTTCGCATAGATGGATGCCAGATCTGTCCTCGTCATCGGAGGCTCCGGAGCCCAGGGGGTGCCAATCGTGCAAGGTCAGTACTGGTCCTAACGACACCGCCACAGCTCGGCATCCCGGACCCAAGAACTGACAGGTTTGAAACCCAAAGAACTCTCCCGTCACGCAGAGTACTCGGAAGTTCGAGTTCTTACCCGCGACCCCGACTCGGCCAACTGCAAGCTTCTGGAAACACTACCCAGAGTAAAACTATGCGTCGGGAGCACAACCGACGATGCGGATCTGCGGAGAGCTCTCTCCGGAATCGACCTCGTCTTCTGCAACATCAACAGCTTCATACTGGGGATCAAGAACGAGATCTACTGGGGCATTCGGATCTACGAGCTGTCCGTGCAAGCCGGCGTCAAGCACTTCATCTGGTCATCCTTGGACAACTACATGTTCGACACGGGGTTCGACGACGCCCTGCGCGCGGGGCATTATTACGGCAAGGGCTACGTCGAACAATGGCTCTCATCTATCCCCCAGCGAGAGAACAGTACGCGCTGGTCTATTCTGACTACGGGACCTTACGTCGAGATGTTGTGGGAACTGTTCTGTCCCAAGAGGGACGAAAACGGTACTTACGTCTTCCAAATGCCACTGGACGACGGAGCTATCCCGTTCGTTCACCTAGACGATCTGGGCCCCTACGTGCATTGGATCTTCTCGCACATCGACCAGTCCGTGGGGTCGAACGTCAAGGTCGCTCTCGAGCATGTCTCTCTCGAGCTCATTGCTTCGACGTTCACAAAGGTGACTGGGAAACCGGCTAGGGCAGAGAACCTGACGCTAGAGGAGTATTTCAAGGTTGGCGGATTTGCAGCCATTGCAGATAAGAAGCTCGGAGCCGAGACAGCCGGGGCTGAGGACAACACACTTCTGACGTATCGTCAGAATTTCAGTTCATGGTTCAATTTGTATCGACGATCCGGAGGTAACAGGGGACTCCTCCGTCGAGATTACGAGTTCCTTGACAAGATATTCCCTCAGAGAGTCCGTAGCCTCGAGCAATGGATGCGCAAGGTTGGATATACTGGGGAGGCGAGGCCAGTGCTGAAGAATTTCGGGGAGAGAAGACAGCGATTCGCCACTGAGGGAAATCAAAGTTAGAGGGTAGACGATGGTCCATTACATCTGCGAGCCCAGGCTCGTCACATTATCCCCCTTTGCCGGGGAGGCTGGTTGCATGCCGTGGAGGGCGTGATGTAGCTCAGCGCCGCAGACTACTCATGAGCGTCGAGGCATACCCACAGGAAGTGGAACAAAACTGAAGGAGAATCTGATCACTCTAATTTCAGAAATAAGTCCAATGCAGGAATTTCATATAGTCTTGCTGCCACTCTAGCACTTGGATCGATGACTCCCTTCGCTGTACAGCTGCTTCTCTCTCTTCCTAGCACCAAGAACAGGTCGTCAGAGTGTGGCATAGAGGTCAACCAATACCTCCCAGCCCCTCGAGAGTGATAACGGTTCTGTGATCAAAGTCCAGATGGACTGTAAGAAACGCCAGAGTTCAAATCTCATTCGGCCTTTTTCCCGTCCTGGAGCTCTGTTATGTCGGAATGGAGTCAAAACCCAGTGGATCCGGGGGCTACGACCCTCTCCACCTTTGCCGACAACCCATATCGTCCCCAGAACCATGCTGGCCCTGTACGAAGCAATGTGGGCGATTAGTGATTTCGCTATAGTAACCTTTCTAATCGTCGAACCAACGGTCAATATCTACTAAAGGTCGCACTAGTATGAAGATTTCTCATCATCCATCGCTAGTCTTTCATCCTTCGTACGACATTTCGTGTCCTTTAGCTGGACAGGAGAGCAGTTCGCGACAGTTTCATCCCGAGCAGTCTGCTAGGTCCGTTTTGCCAGAAGATCTGTCGGACGCGATGAAACGCACCGGTCTCAGTTGTAAGAATCCTCCCAAGACTGCCGCTACCCACCCAACACACCTGCCAAGTCCTCACAGCGCGGCAACCCTTATAGACTGCTAACTTCTAACAACAATTGCAGACTATGCTAAATCTGGAGTGATCTGAGAGGCAAAGTCGGATTCGATATAGTAGCTCTGGGCGGTGGCAATAATAATAGATAGTGATGCTCGTGGTGGAGCTCGTGCTCGTCGGAGAATTAAAGCTGGCAGTCAATTGTGCTGGCAGTCAATTGTGCTGGCAGTCAATTGTGCTGGCAGTCAATTGTGCTGGCAGTCAATTGTGCTGGCAGTCAATTGTGCTGGCAGTCAATTGTCCGTGACAGCAATCAATGACAAGTCGAGCGCAAGTCGCTGATGGCCGGCGTGGGCTCCCAAATCGTGTTCCAGTCTTTGCTTTAAATGTCCTCTTGTTGCTATTGGTGTAGGATATCCCTTACAACTCACTACATCTCTGGTCGATGAATACTGCTTTGCACGCAGCGTACGCGACAGGCGGGACCAATTTTGTCGAGGATGTGGCCCTGCTGCTGACCCGTGCTCACACGGCATATCAATATACGGTACCCGCCGTCGAAAAGGTCTCGCGAGACTAGCATCAATATCAGAGACCAGCACTGGCCAGCAGAGCGGTTGAACCGCAGAATGGTTCAGCACCGTCACTGAGAGCAGGATTCAAGAGACTTTTTAGTCCAGACCCTCGTCGACCCCTGGCGAAACAACAAGACTATAAATCTCGTGAGTTATCTGCTCTTTGTTTCTTGCTTTCACCTCAGTCTGGCTATGCACAAGATTGGGCTGCGTCGTCGAGACAATAACCAATCACCAGCAGCCAGCAGTTCTCTTGCACAATGAACGAGGCTGGGCGAGCTCTGGGCGTGTGATTCGGTAAAGATCCCCCACATCTTGGCCTCGAGGGTCCTAGCTTTGGTGTTTCGCTGTGCTCGGCTATCCTAAGCGGCTAGGGCACATTCGTGCGATCAAGGCAGCGGTCAGCGCTCGCTCTTCGCTCAGACGAGACGAGCACTTGGCCCCCTTATTGTAACGGCCGTCACTGCGACCCAGCCTATGGTATCGCAAGAAGACGCGCCGCGAGCGCGGGTGCAGAGCCGAGGGCTACGCCCGCCAGCCCACTTCCGGATCCCAATGGGTACCTGGACTTGGCTTTCATATGCTCGAGCGTCATTTGCTGATCAAGGACTCCGGCTCAAGCACGCGCCTGAACCGACGGAATCCTGGATCGGGCCACATCCAGCTCATGTCAATTCTCCACCTCCAGCCCGCGAATTGAGTGATAGATAGGTGCGCCCGTAGCGCCCAGCCTGGTCCAGCAACAGGGAGCGCCGTGAGCCACGGAATGTTCTGCATTTCGCTTTGGGCTCCCGAAAGCGAGAGAGTCAGCTGAGAATCGGCAAAACCGCAGCTATGAGGCTGCCTCGCCAGGAAGTTAGCCTGCAAGAATTGTTCATCAGAACAGTCTGCACCTGTTAATCGTGCATACACGGAGCCACAGTTTTCCTCTTTCCTGGTTGATGTGCAGGCGCGATGCGACAATCTACATTCTCAGCCTCAACAACCGATGGGAGAATGGGCAACAAGGAGCTATATCTCCTGTGCCTCGATGGCGGGGGTGTTAGAGGCCTGTCGTCGCTGTTGATCCTCAAGAAACTCATGGAATCACTCAACCCAGATGAGCCACCCCGACCGTGCGATTATTTCGACATGATCTGCGGGACGTCGACCGGGGGCCTCATCGCAATCATGCTGGGAAGGCTGCACATGACCGTGGACGAATGCATAGAAGAATACGAGAGGCTCTCTGCCGCCATCTTCACGCGCATGCACCACAAAATCAACTGAAAAGGTCGACTGCAGGGCCGATTTGACCATGAAGCACTAGAGAATGGGGTGCGGTCTCTGCTTCAACGTCGAGGCCTCGATCCGGAGGAGCTCCTCAAGGAGGCGTCTCCTCGCTGCAAAATGTAAGAACCTACACGGTCTGACTCGCGACAGTTGCTGTGCTGAAAGCTATGACAGGTTTGTCTGCGCGACAAGCACCAACACCTCGGGAACCACCATACTTTCCAACTATTACTCCGAGAGACGAGGAAATGACCTTCGAAGTGTAGCCAAGATATGGGAGGTGGCTCGAGCAACGTCTGCCGCCACAACCTTCTTCGAACCCATCACCGTCGGAGGCGAGCAATTCGTGGATGGTGCCACAGCAGGTGCAAACAATCCAGTGCATGCACTATGGTCGGAAGCTACAGACATATTCTCCGAGGGTCCTGATTGGACACTGGAAGATAATGTGCGATGCCTGGTCTCCATCGGTACGGGGAAATTGCTTCTCACCGCATTTGGCACCTCGGTGTTGAAGAACGAGATCGGAGAAGCCTTGGTGGCAATCGCCACGGGGACGGAGCAGGAAGCAGATACCTTCCAAAAACATCATACGAAGATGTTCAGGGAGAAGCAGGCTTTCCGGTTCAACGTCGGACAAGGTCTTGAAATGGTCGGCTTGGAGGACGCAGCCAAGTTGAACGATATCCGCGCCGCCACCAGAAGGTATATACAGACAGAAGAGGCCTTCGTGTCATTATCGGCCTGTGCGAGCTGCCTCAGGCAACGAGAATGTGCGTACAATTTTGCTTAGTCGCCGAACCACAATGTCAACGCGGGGAAGGAGGAGCTGAACATGGAGTTGCCTGGGCAAATGGTCGCGTAATACATGTCTACACTCACTGATAAATCTTCCACCCAGTTCTGCGATTGCTCTGTGACCTCTCGCGCAAAGAGGAAGCCATCCATGACTGGACAAATGTCGCCTTGAACGACGCCGCTGACCCGTCGTCTTCCTCGTCCGATTTTCGCCATACATCACACTATCTTGATTGGGTCGACAAGGGCGGAACATTGTTCTTCTGTAAACCGCGAGGAGAGTCCACCTTTGGTGAGTATGACGACGATGTCGCTGGCCAAGTTCTACAACATTTGGCCCAGGATGATCCATCGCATCTGGGCCCTCTCCTTGCCATGCCGCTATATTTCCGTTGCACTGCGGTGGGGCAAACGATTTTCGGCACGAGCATCAAATCGATTGTACGGATTTTCATTGTCCAAGCACTTCGGTACATCTACACCTGTACCAAGGGGCTCCGGCAATGTCGCATGGTCCTGGACAGAATTGCGCAGACGGACGAAATCACCAAGCTCATATCTTCTGGGAGTGTCGACGGTCTTCGTGCTGTCATTGACTCGATTCTCGAGGTCGGGATATGTAACTCCGTCACGTTTGCCATCGACAATGTCGAATTTCTGCTGCAAAGTTCCCGCCACCAGTTCTATGAGGTCCTCTGTGAGAGCTGTCAGAACCACCCAGCAATATGCAGAGTGGTACTCAGCGGTCATGACTTCCTGCAGATCGGCTCATTAGGTACTTCGGCTCGAGTCTTGAACCCTGATACCGAGTATTTAGGTGAGCAAGCCCCGGTCCCGAATTTTCACGACGGTCCCTTGATCTATTCTATTTCCCACTTGCTAACCCATTGCAGAATGCCTGCAATGTCTTTACTTCGAGCGGCAATACACCAGACGTGAGGAGATAGCCGATCCAATACCAGGGACGACAGACTGGATTTGGAAACACAAGTCGTACCTGTCATGGCAGCAGCAAGACTCTGGGATCCTGTGGATCCAGGGCAAGCCCGGAAGCGGGAAGTCAGTGCTGGCCAAACGAATTCTTAATCGCGACCACCGTCGCACGGAAGCAGACGACGACCATACCCAGCAGCTCAGGGAGAAAAGGCTTGCTGCATCCAACGGTGATACCCTGGTATGTGATTGGTTCTATAGTGTTCGGGGCGGCCAGGCTCTTATGTCTCACACGTCTCTGCTGCAATCTCTGCTGTATCAGCTCCTCCAGCAGTCCCGGTCACTTTTCCGCTACATGAAAAGCGTATATCGACAACATCCTCCTCTTTCCAAGGACTGGATTTCCGTCAACCTCATGCTCGACTTGTTGAAGACCCTTGCCGCTTCGGGACTGTCAGCGATATGCGTCATCGACGGCTTCGATGAATCGCTCGTGGCCGAAGAGGCCGAGATCCAGAGGCAGACTGTACTTGATCACTTCAGCCTTCTTGTATCGGACGTGATTGGAGGCACCAAATCCAGAATGAAGTTCATCATCCTCAGTCGCCCGTCGCCAGACATCGAAAAACATTTTCTGCTCTACTACGCGTCCAACGACAGCCGGCATTTCCAGTTCATTGTTTTCGAGAACGAGAACGCCGAGGACACGGTGAAGATTGTGGAAACTGGGATCAAGGACCTGCAACGAGCCATGCACCCTCTAAAACACCCATCTTTCCCATTGTCGGAGGGCAACAACTTCGAGCATCATGGCGAGGAGGGAGAGAGGCCTCTGAAACGAGTCAAGACACTGGCATTGCGTCCTACGATATCCCGTGAGCAAGAGGAGAAGGAGTGTCGACAGATGAGATCATACCTGGTGGAGAACGCACAAGGAGTGATCTTGTGGGTGACGGTCGTCCTGAGCGTGCTGAAAACCGAAGTCAAATCGGGTGGGTGCACGTTTCCACGGCTGCGCCAGAAAATGAGAGAGCTTCCCAAGGATATATTGCCCCTCTATCAGAGTATCGTCCATGACCTGGCCTCCAAGCACGACGAGTATAGGCAAAAGCTGGCGCGCAAGGCGCTCATGTGGGTCAGCGGAGCGAACGGGCTACACTCGCTCAAACTGAACCAACTGTGGGAAGCGCTGGCCATCCCGGACGACCCCTTCTCTGCTCTTCTGTCCGAAGACGATCCGATAATCCCCAACATGATCCCGGTGGATGACTGGGCGGACTTTCGCCATCAGCTCCGCATCCTCTGTGGCCCGTTCATCGAAGTCATCACCCCGCCTTTGCGACGGTCTGGTTATCATCCCGATGCTCAGGAAATGGACGACGTGCAGTCGGAAGATCTGGTGCAACTGCTTCATCGCTCAGTCAAAGACTTCCTCGCGGACTTGAACTTGGCTGGCTTCCTGAGCTTCACTGGCGCCGAGGCTGCCGAGAGGGTTCGGACTGATACCCAAAGCTACGTCACGGTGGTCTTGCCGACTGATCCAACCTCGTATGCCCCATGTCCCACAAAGGAACATACCCCTTGGACAGAGGCTGTGGACGCGATGATGAAATGGTTAGACCTTCGTCCGCTGCTGGAATTCATCCTTGTTGCATTTCCGGAAGAGTATCCCTCCAAACGAGTATTCCAGTCGCTGTTGGACGAACCCCTGAGACCTCCCTGGAAGTCTCGTGTGCAAGTCGAGGCGGATCTCAGCCGTTTCCAAACACTCCGAAACCCACGCATTTTCGCTTTGGATGAGGATCCACGCCACGAAGATTTTGAGCACAAGATTGCGGCTGCTGAATGTATCCAGCATGCTTGTTCGCATGGCCTCCCCACAGCTCTGCGAGTCCTGTCGCTTGCCTTGGGCAGACAGATCCCACAGTGGCGAAGCGATCGCGCATTTGTTGGTCATGTGGCGCGCCTTACTAGTGCCAGCCCTGGAGCTAGACGTCAAGGACGAGGTTTTCTCTTTAGCTCGGCAAGCCTTGCTCAAGCAAGTCTGCAGTTCTCGCCTCGACACCTGGTACACAACACAACCTTATACCGTGGGAGCAGTCACGTTCAATCTGACGCCATATGAGCAGGCGGCTATGAAGAGTGGTCAGCAAGATCTTTTGCTCCATGTCTTTGAAGAAGTTCAATCAAATCTTACTAGGAGTCAACTATCGCAAAGGCCGGGAGTAGAAATTCTCTTGCAACTGGTTCAGAAGCAAGGGGCCATTGAGGCTTCAGGAGACGAGGCCGGATATCAGGACCCGGAGTCGCTACAAAAACTCCTCGAAACTATACTCCGCTCCCACTGCTTGTCATTTGCCTTCGAGACCTTTGGCATAGTAAAGCCGATATCGCATCTCAAAGAACTCGACGGTCTTCCGGGACTTTAACCCTGGGACCTGACATCCGCCCAAACAGAACGTTTGTCGTTATTCCGGTCACTAAAAAGATGGAATGTCCAGAAACGGGACTGCGCACAAGCGATGAGAAGGATGGGGAGGTTAAGCACCGGCCTGAGCAGGCTAAGCAAAGCACGCCCAGACGGAGCCGTGTGACTCGATTCGGAGAACATGATGGACTCAAAAGGGTCAGGAGCGACGTCTGACTACTCCGTACACAGTATACACAGTAGGCCAGGCGCTCTTCGGCGCTGCTGTCTGAACAAGGGGCTGAACAAGGCACCCTCAAACCCAAAAGGAGGTATTCCGTCAACCCCCACCGTTCCCGGGACCATTGGTGGGAAGGCACTGCGCAATCTCATGGCGTAAGGTTGATGCAATCCAAGGGCAATGCGATGGAGAGCATAAGCATAAAAGTACGAGTACGATGGCTTTGTTTCTTAGTCGGAGGCAATAACATTGGAGGATTAAGAAAGGAAGCCCGCACTTTATTCATCACCCATCATCTGCTCGCCGTACCTTCCCCCAATAACCACCAGCGCAGACGCCGAACTCTTCTAAGCAGGAGACGCGCCAACGCCGCAATTTCAACAACCGAGATCGGAGCTTTGGGTGGCTCCCCGCAGTGATGATTCAAGACTGTGCCATCGAAAAAAAACGGGGACTCAAAAGCGTCAGTCGCAGGGCGAAATGGAATCATAATCAGTTCCCCCGTACACGTACATGTACACTTCGAGGTCTTGGGGTTGAGATAGAGCTTGCTATTGGAAAAGCCGCCCTTCCTTTCTTCCTCGGCTTTATTCGATAATCGTGGTTTCATTCAGATCCTCATGGCCACCGCTGCCCCTCCCCTCGAAGGTTCTGATCCTGCGCAACAGATCAACGGCACCCCACCTGATCCTCACTCGGTGGAAGAACAGCTATCGCAAGAATTAGACATGACCAGTCTCTCCCCTTCCACACAAGCCGTCCACGCCGATGACCCGTTGAACCTCGTCGACGACGTCGCGCCGCCTATCCACGTATCAACCACGTTCCGCTACAGCAAAGATCCCTCCCAACTGCGACCCTACTACGAGAGGCCTGAACCCATCTTCGCGCAGGGAGAACATATCTACTCAAGACATACCACGCATAGCACATCGAGGCTGGAAAAGATTCTGGGCGTGCTGTTGAAGGGCGAATGCTTGACGTATTCATCTGGTCTAGCTTCGTTCAATGCCCTGATCACGTTTCTGGCTCCCAAAAGAGTGGCCATCGGGGCGGGATATCATGGTTGCCACGGCGTGTTGGAATTGCACGAACGGTTGTCTGGACTGAAGGTTTTGCCGCTGGACTGCAAGCCCGAAGACATTCAAAAGGGCGATCTGATACATCTCGAGACACCCGTCAATCCCACGGGGTTGGCGTTCAATATCCAGCACTATGCAGATATCGCGCACTCACGAGGAGCTTATCTTAGTGTCGACGCCACCTTTGCCCCGCCGCCGCTGCAGGACCCGTTCAAGCATGGTGCAGATGTTGTGATGCACTCAGGCACAAAATACATCGGTGGACATTCAGATATGCTGTGCGGTGTGCTGGCGGTCAAGCAAAAGGAATGGATACCTAAGATGCTCAATGATCGGCTATACCTAGGTGCCGTGATGGGAGGTCTGGAGAGCTGGCTCGGCGTAAGGAGTATTCGGACGCTTGAGCTGAGAGTCAAGAGACAGAGCGAGAGTGCTGGGAGAATAGTCGATGCCCTCGATGGCGCTCTGACAGGACACACAGTCGGCACAGGGCTTTCACAATCCGATGCCGAAATTATCAAGTCGGTCGTCAAACAAGTCCTCCATGCCAGTCTTCAGACCCAGGACTATAAGACGTGGCTAAAGAAGCAGATGCCCAACGGATACGGGCCGGTCTTCTCCGTCGTCTTCAAATCATCCGACCTTGCAAAGGCTTTGCCTAGCAAGTTGCATCTCTTCCACCACGCGACAAGCCTGGGTGGAGTCGAGAGCTTGGTGGAGTGGAGAGCGATGACGGATTCAACCGTCGGAAAAGACCTTTGTAGATTTAGTATCGGTATTGAGGACGAGAAGGATTTGCTAGACGACCTTATCCAGGGTTTCAAGGCACTGGGTGAAGTCAATGGGTCGACGGGCTAGGTTTCTCATACAGAACATAGACAGGCGTTGCCACTTCGACAAGTCGAGACGATGACTTCGACAATGGTGGACAGGTCATAGCCAATTGGACGGCTCTTGTTTTCCCGGGGCTGTATCTCTTCTCAGAGGTCGGCCCTCTCTAATTTCGCCGTCCGTTCCCTCTCTGTCGAGATGCATCCGGAGAGCTTCGCCCTCCCGGAGCTTTTCGTGCGGACTCGTACTCGGTACTTCTTCTGTGACAGTCGGAGACTCGGTCAGCTCTTCAAACACCGCGGGCGGCGGCTGCACAATGCGCACAGGCCTAGGAGAGATAATCTGTGCTGTATCTGGCGTCGACCCTCCTCCGCTGACAGGCGAACTTGCATTCCCTCCAACCCGAAGGGTCATTTCAAACTCCTTGTCTAGCCCGGATGTGCCGGTCGGGTCGGCACCAAAGCCTGTCTGTACACGCTGCATCATCCTGGGTCGAAGGACATCCGGAGGAGCATGTGCTTGACCAGGAGGAGGAGGGACTGGACTGGGTCGTTTTCCATAGGTACCGTTCATAGACCCTTCCGGCGGATGTTGCCCACGGCGATGCATTGGCGAGGCAGATCTCGCTCGTTGTCTGGCCTTTCCGATCTCGACTGGGGGTGTAGGTGCGTCGTCACCTCCTTCTCCAATGATAACCGGCGGGGCTTCCATGAATGTCACGCTCAGTCCCCTGCCCCGGCCCTTCTTCTTTGTCTTCTTGTTGTTGTTGGAGAATGAGCTCGCGGACAGACTGCGAGCCTGGTATTCGGGTCGGAGGAAATTATTGATGTCTTGCTCCGTTGTTCCGACGGACTGTGCTCGAGGCCATCTTTGAGCGTTGGAGACGTCGATCTTAGGGACGGAGATCTTTCTGGGAGATCTCTGGGAGGCGGCAAAGGGATTGCCAAAGGAATCGGAGGTGGATGGTCTTGGGGAGACAGGAGAGGGCGACTGCTCGTCCGTGGGAGTGGTGGTGGTGGTGGCTGTCGAGTGTCGTAGCAAGGGATTTCCTCCTGCGCTTGAGGTCGATGTTCTTCCGGCGGCCAGAAAGTCATTCACATCATCTGGCAGTTCTGCTTCCTTCGGCCTCTCGTTCTCCTTCTTGAACTTGCTCTTCGTACGGGCCAAGGCTCCCTTGAGCCGATCGCGCTTGGACTGTTTGTTGTTCTCTGGGGAGATGGCACTGTCGGCCCTGTCATCCTCGTCCATCGTCTCCATAGCAATGATATCTCCCCTGCGAGACCATGGTCAAGTGGGAGGAGATAGGGCTCAGGGAGGGGCAGAACGTATGTGGAAAGGCTGAAACAAGGTGGTGGATCGAGGGAGTGAATGTGGATGTCAGACTTCGAGAAGCCAGAATCGAAAAGCAGGTGATGGTTGAAATGCTGGGCGAGTCTCTCAGGCTGAGGTGAGGCCTGGCTGCCAGGCGCGTCTCAAAAGCATTATGCGTCCTGCTACCGATTGGGATCTGCCGGTTTGCAGTTATCCGCTTGGGCAGGTCATCATTCCTTCTCCAAGGAGCTGCGGCGAGCGTCTTGTAGGCCAATGACGAGCTGCTGGAACTTGTGCATCTTGCTTCAGTTCACGGCCCCGAATAATGCAACCACGGAGCCCGAAGTGGCCATCGCCGCTTGGCTTATCGCTTATCTCAACGTGATTTTAGGCTTGGATTGTACCTCGGCACAGGGCATCGTAGACCTCGCCGCTGGTTCTGACTTGACCTAGCCGGCTTAGTTTTCTCCTGGAAATGTTGAATGAAGAAAAGGTCTTCCGGTTCTATAGACTCGGCTGACGTTCTTACAATCTGTTGCCCAGAAATACATATACAGTTATTTTTGCCTGTTCAGCATAGTTGTGCTTCAATCCTCCAAAGCCTGAACCACCCCAAATCAGAACAAGGGGGCCGCACCAGAATCACAACAAGATCGACCACCATGTCCAAAAAACCTGAACCAATGAATCCTCACAAGGCCGTGTTCCAAAAGTACGGGAACTTCCTGGAACTCCCGCTTAAAGAGCGCGTGATGGCCCTCGAGCGATCGATAACCGACGACCCAGATTTCTTCGGCTTCGACACGTTCTCGCTAAGACACAGCTCCGCCAAACTGCTGGAAGCCACGCCCAACCGAACGAAATGGTCCCTCGTCATCGGATCAGAACTGTGCAACAAGGCCGGGAACCTGCACGGTGGCGCCGCCGCCACTCTGCTTGACAATCTGACATCCACGGCGTTGGTGACTATTGCCAAGGAGGGATTCCTGGACGGGGGACACGTCAGTCGGACGATTACCATGAGTTATCTTCGGCCCGTGCCCATGGGCGCCAAGGTCATCGTCGATTGTGAGGTCCATGCCGCGGGGCGGAATACGGCAAATATCATAGGGAAGGTGTATAATGAGGAAGGGAAGCTGTGCGTGACGTGTGTGCATGATAAGGCGGTGTTGTCGAGTAAAGGTCGGGACGCGAAGTTATGATCGTGAACGTGGTGCACGTTGAGGCTTAGAATCATGTTGGTTCCGAATTCAGAGCACAGCCTGGCTGGAATAGACTAGAACGCAGCATGTCAACAATGGCTGCATTGGTTCATTTGTCGCTCCTTGCAGACGTCTCGAGTGATGCCAGTTAAACCTTCAAATGGTGCCCATGTCCACGCTCAACGCTCAAATGCCGCCGGCCAATGTCTCCCTCAGATGCAACGTCGAACCACAACCCCATGTCTCTCCCCTTTCGCACATGTACAGAAGCTCGCCCGTACTCTAGGATAGCAAACACTTTCAAGCTCAAGTATGTCCCAGAGCTTCCGAAGCGTCCTGAATTACCTGTCTCAGCTTTTGATTCTCCGCTTTCAATCTTGCGATCTCAGTAGAATTCCCAGAGCTGTCTGCAGAGGATGTAACGACCTGCTTCGGCTGACCCAGTCTCCGCTCCATCATCATACAAACAGCCTTGTAAAATCTTCCCGTTGGCGTGATCCCACCCTCGGAGTCGACGCGTTTAAGGATGTCTTTGTCGATGTATGCGCGAACCTTCTCCTTGTACGACTTCTCAGCATCCCTTCGGTCACGGAAGTCAACGGCAGTCTCTAGCGCGTCTATGTTAGCATATCTCTCCCTACTGATCACACAAAGTGCAGAGCGTACTCGACATTGACAGCGGTTTAGGAGATGCCTGCTTCGGTTCGGACATTCTGTGGTACCGCGGATCTCTCTTGACAGCCGTGGTCTTTGCCTTCTTGCGTGAATTGCCGTTGGAGCTGTGGGTTTTGACGGACTGAAAATACTCGCTTGCGGTAGCCTCCACGCCATTCACACGTACAGGCAACTCATCGCCGCTGCTGTCCGCCCACTCGTCCTTGCTCGCGCTGGGGACACGTCGCTTTCCTAGAGGCTGAGGCGGCGCTGGCGCAGCTTGGATTGCCGGGGCTCCTTCGTGTATAATGTCACCAAAGTCCTTGTCTGATGGGCTGGATTTGGCCCGTGGCGCGCTGACGAACGATCTGCGATTGGGTAGAGCCGTGACTGTGGAGGTTCCCAATGCCGCGCTCATCGACATCCGGTCTTTGCTCGAAATCGGTGTAGGGGTCTCCATTCCAAAAATTGCAGGGTGCACTTCAGGTTGAATTTGCTCGAATCATTCAAGGACGCGTTGGCTGAGCCGGACGACAACTTGAAAGGTACCCGCAGAGTGATCTCCCAAGTCTCCCGCGTTGTGTATTCTGGATATTAGTAGTCCGCTAGAATTAGTTGGGGTACTGTCTTTGGCTTCGGTATCGGATCCTGGGAAGACTGATGGATTGTGTGACGATTGACCAGAAGCAGATATCAAACGTGTCCAGTAAGACAAATAGCGATCTGGAAAATCCGGGTGAGGTCTGGCGAGGTGTGACTCGAGAGCGGAAAAGTTCACGGAGGTAGTGAGTTAAGATGGCCAAATGAATGATGCCGACGAAGAGAACATTGCATCGTAACAGGTTCGGCATCCAGTGAGGAAACAAGGTCACCAATTCACAAATCAGTTCTTCAATATCTGCCTCACCCTTACCGTGGCCTCGGACATCAAAGGCAATTGATTCACCTCCACCTTACACTCCGATTGTGGTCATGAGGGTACGGGGGTTAATCAATTGGAACATCGACGACGAGGATCGACTATCCCGTGAAGCAGCGACCTCGGTCTTGGTAGCTCCTCCCACAGTCAGTCACGCCTTGACGTAATCGCTGTTGTCTGCAACGACGACTACAGAGTCAAAGAATTTCAAAGCTAAGAATCGTGCTTAATAAGATTGCACCGCTAGGAGCCTCTCGCCGGTAACTTGCATTCTCCCTTCTGAGATAAATATATAACCGAGGAACACAGACGGATGGATGTCGTCCAAATTAAGAGCTTCCAACCCCACAAGCATACACAAGCTTCTCCGCAAAATCCCACCGCTTCCTTCCATTGTGTCCTTGGGGGGCGTGGTTGGGTGGATTTTACCCACCGCTGACTCTCGACTCTTTTCCTCTCGCGGCATCATGGGACTTCTGGTTTCTTTCATCCCAGAATTGGCTGGCTCGTTCTGGGTATCGCTCTGATTACTTTCCTGTGGCTAGCTTTGCAGCCGGTGCCGAAAAATCACCACGTGCGGCGGCGCGGACGACTGGCGGCCGGAAAATACCCCCCTTGATTTAAGCCCACTGCTGAAACGATTGGCGGCTCTGTTCTCCCTGCAGCGAGGGAGTATCCCATTACTGACTAGTTTCTCCAAATTACTCCAGCCTCACTCCAGATACGCTCGTTTGTTGCGGAGAAGATTGACGGAGTCCGCCCGGTGGGCGTCTCCAGACCAACTGCCGGGGCATAACGAGGTGGCTAGACCGTGAACGAAGGACGCGACTGGCAATCGTACCGGACCGGTGGTTCGCGTATATCTTGCAGGAGATATGTTGGCAGGACATAATTTCCCGTTTTAACCCCCAACTTCCTCTCTCTTCCCCATTATCCGTGAAGAAGAACGTGTCCAGCCAGCAACATGGCCGAGAAGGACGTTTCACAGACCACTGAAGTCATTGAAAATGCAGCCCACGCCGATGAGCTTCAGCGTGAGCGTGAGAGGCAACGGGCTGCAGAGTTCGAACCTCCTGCGCTACACATCCAAGAGCTGAACGAGGCCGAGCACATCAACCTGAGCTGGCGATCATGGCTTGTCGTCTTCGTCACCTGCTTCGCCATCATGGCTCAAGTCTTCGTCGTGGTTGCCGCTGGGTCCGTCATTGCATTTATTATTCGAGATCTCGGCGATGCTCCGCTGGCTGGCTGGATTATTCGTGAGTCAAAGTTCATCTGTACCGGACCATGGCGGCTAATCGTGGCGTGACAGAGGGTCCTTTGCTCATGCAATCTGTGCTGTCCCCGATTGTTGGTCGACTGAGCGATGTCCTTGACCGCAAATGGCTGGCCTCCATCCCTCCATTGATCGCCTTCGGAGGAGCTGTCATGTCAGCCAAAGCAACGTCAATGTCGATGCTGATCGGAGGCGGTATCCTCATCGGCACAACTTTGAGCACGATTGCAATTGTCCAAGCCATCCCCAGCGAGGTCTTGCCGCTCAAGTACAGAGCGCTCGCCAACGGCTTTGCTTTCTTAGGAGGTGCGGTAGGCGGACTGTAAGTTAAGCCCCCGACCCCATGATTATGCCTATGGCTAACGGCCTGTAGCGTTGGAGGTCTCGGCGCCGGCGGTGTCACGAATCAGAGTCCATCGGGCTGGCGGGACATCTTCTGGATGCAGGCGGCATTCCATTTGGCAACCTTCTTCGGCCTTCTCTTCTTCTACCACCCCACACGACGCTCGGACTACCCGAAGATGTCCTTGAAACAGTATATCTGGGCCATTGATCCCATTGGGTCCTCTCTTTTCATTGTCGCATGCACCCTGCTTTTGCTCGCTCTGGATTGGGCTGGTGGAGCCTACCCATGGTCGGATGTCCACGTTGCTGCTCCATTAGGCATTGGTCTTGGTTTCCTGCTGCTCTTTTGTCTTTACGGTATGGAACAGCGTCCCCTGACCAAACTTCCGCTTTCAGTCGTGCTAACATTACTCTTCAGAATGGAAAGGTCGAGATGACGGCATCGTGGCCCATGTCTTCTTCAAGGGGTCTCCCAACTTTGCGTTATCTGTATTCTCCTTCGGCGTCGAGGGGTGGATCTTCTACTCGGCAGTGAACAGCGTGACGCCTCAAATCGTGCTGAATCTCGGTTTCCAAACCAATGCGTGGAAGATATCCATCCGCCAACTGTCTTACAGTCTGGTCAGCATGTTCGCGTCCATTCCGATAACGTGAGTGTTGCACCGAACGTGACCGCTCTGCAATGGCTGACGAGCACTCGCAGACTATATGCGACCAAGTACAAGGATCTGAAGAGTCCGTTGATCGTCACATTTTCGGTGTTCCTCGTCGTGTGAGTCATGCTGTCTCCCCTCGTCCCTGACTCTACTAACCTTTTCAATCAGCTGCATTCTTTACTCAGTCATCACACCCAGCTGGAACAAAGCACAGTACGGCATCAACGTGCTCTCGGGCTTTGGCCAATCCGGCCCCCTCACGCTCATCGTTGCTTTGATCCAATTCACATCTCCTCACGCATTCCTCTCCACGGCAACAGGTCTTGGATTCTCCGCCCGTGCCATTGGAGGCGCATTCGGCTCGGCGGTCCTTGACGCCATCATCAACGGAAAGCTCAAATCGTACGGGACAAAAGTCGGCAATGTCGCAGTCGAAGCAGGCCTGCCCGAATCATCTCTCCCTGCTTTGCTCTCAGCACTGGCTACAGGAGCTGGGCTCACAGACGTGCCGGGAATCAATGCGACTATTATCGACAAGACAGTTGACGCCAGCCACTGGGCCTATGCTCGTGCGTACCGCCTGGCTTGGGCGAGCATCATCCCCTTCGTAGTGCTTGCTCTCGTAGGCATTTGGTTCTTGAAGGGAGTCAAGGAGCTGATGACTGAGAAGGTTGAGGCGACGGTTGAGCACATCGACAAGGTTGAGCCGGTGAAGGCTTGATCCAGGCTAACGAGCCGCGATGTGGTGGTCTTCGCTGTGGCGGCATCGGTTGCAAGCGTTTAAACTGAGCCAGTAGACGATGTGGGATAATCTATTCCAGATGTCGATAACCAGAATCCATGTCTGATCCGTTCGCCACCTCAATCGGTGCTCTACACAGAAAATATGCCACTAGATTTCACACGACGGGGTTTCGAGCAAGTGAGGACCTTAGCAGAGCACGAGCATCGCACATCGCCTGTTCTAGACATGCCACTAACATTGAATGACTGCCCCTCAGAGGACTCGAATGTACACAGTAAGCCAGACGGAGCTCAGACCTTTTCCCTGCATCGAAGGCGCGCACGGCCGCTGCCAGCCAATGGTGTCGCGCATAAACGTAATCAGCACCCACCATGATGTATGCACGCATCTTTTTCAAGCTGGAAGGATTATTTTCCTATTGACCTTGACATTGACATTGCCATTTCATTTAGGGCCCAGAAATCGCTTGGCCATCAGGTCACAGTCACGCAGTCACACGCACTAGGCAGGCGTGGTTCGTTCGCAGGCCCGTCGTCGGCAGCGCTTGAATATTACCAGACCCCGGCTGTCGCGACATACAGTACCTACTTACGACCACTAACATGTCAATCCGCAACCTCGCCGAGTTCGGCACCCGGCACGTCGCGCGAGGCATCGGGCGGCTCGCCACCGAAGTCATCGACTCCGGCAGCGGGTCGTACGTGACGATGGCGTCGGGCCGCAGAATGCTCGACTTCACGTGCGGCATCGGGGTCGCGAACCTGGGCCACTGCCACCCAGGGGTGACGCGGGCGGCGCAGGCGCAGGCGGCGAAAGTGGTGCACGCGCAGGTCAACATCGCGTTCCAGCGGCCGTACCTCGAGCTGATCGAGCAGCTGCTGCCCCTGATGCCGCACCCGAGCCTCGACACGTTCTTCTTCTGGAATTCCGGCAGCGAGGCCGTCGAGGCCGCGGTGAAGCTGGCCCGGCACGCCACGCGCCGCCAGAACATCGTCGTCATGCAAGGCTCGTACCACGGCCGCACGTTCGGGACCATGGCCATGACGCGCTCCAAGACCATCTACTCGGAGGGCTATGGCCCGTTGATGGGCGGCGTGTTTACCGTCCCGTTCCCGGACTGTGCGCACTGTGGGATCGCCGCGCACGCGGGCGACGGGAAATATGGCTATGAGGCGTGCTGTATGGACCCCGTGGCGCAGCTGGAGCTGCTGCTGCAGCGCGAGTCGGCGCCCTCGGACACGGCGGCGATCGTCATCGAGCCCGTGCTGGGCGAGGGCGGCTACGTGCCCGTGCCGCGCAGCTATCTCGAGCGCGTGCGCGCCATCTGCGACAAGCACGGCATCCTCCTCGTCGCCGACGAGGTGCAGTCCGGCTTCGGCCGCACGGGCAAGATGTTCGCCATCGAGCACTGGGGCGTGCGGCCCGACGTGGTCGTCATGGCCAAAGGCATCGCCAACGGCTTCCCGCTCAGCGGCATCGTCTCGCGCAAGGAGCTGATGGATACACAGAAGCCCGGCTCCATGGGCGGCACCTACGCCGGCAACGCCGTCTCCTGCGCCGCCGGCATCGCGGTGGCCAAGGCTTTCCGCGAGGAACGCATCCTCGAGAACGTGAACGCGCGGGGTCAGGAGATGGCCGCCATGCTACGCGACACAAAGGCAAAGTACCCGCACTTGGTCTACGACGTGCGCGGACTGGGGTTGATGCAAGCCATGGAATTCGTTGGTGGCCACGGCTACGCCAGTAAAGTGCAGGCCAAGTGTATGGAGAAGGACATGTTGATCTTGACCACGAGCATCTACGATACCTTGAGGTTTATCCCGCCGCTGAACATCAGTCAAGAAGATATGAGCAAGGGCCTGGGCATTTTGGGCCAAGCAATTGAGGAGGTCGCTGCCGGAGCGAAGCCAAAGGAGACGGGCACGAAGGGCCATGCACCGGAGTAACAGGTTACCGGTGTTTTGCATAGGAACTTATGAAATCAGTCAACTGAGCCCGTCAGCCGGGAAGCTGAAGAGCGACAAAGACATCGTGTTTGTGTGGGAAAGGCAATGCTGGCTATAGCATACTGGCTATATCATGCTCAGTGACGTACCAGGGCGTAACCGACAGAGTATCGCTCTCATCATAGGATTTCGAAGCCCAGTCCGCACCCTTCCTCAGCTTCACTTCTTTGGTGCATTGGTCTCAATCCCGCCATAGTCCTTGCTCTTGTCTAACATAGTCCACGGCGCAAACGCGTTCTTACTGTTCTTCAGCACGGGTTTCAACTCGGGGAAATGTCGACCGAGTACATCCTTCATGGTACTGTTCTGCACCCAGGCTAGACCCTCTTTCGTGTACATGTCTGCATTCCATTGCCCAGCGATGAATCTGTCGCTCTTGAGACGGCGCGATGCCATGAGAATGAAGATCCTAAACGCTGTGTCGGAGAAACCGAAGCCCTTGGGGAGGGGTTCAGAATGGCTACCGATGAGGGTGTCGACGAGTTCGATGTCCCCGTTGTAGGCGTCTGACAATTCCGCCGCGAGGGCTTTGTTCCCGCCCGTGAGTTCTTCAAAGGTTTTGGCGGCAGGCATGCGCAACAGACGGCGGAATTGATTATACCGGGGCACACCACGTTCGCGGTCGCGGACAAGGTCGACGGTGCCCATGTCGCGGGTAAAGCTGTCCGAAGGCACCTTCAAATGCCTCAGGAAGGCAGGGTAGTTATTGTTCGTGATTGCGCCAGGGTAGTTGATGCCGAAGGAATAGAAGGCGTCGGCGAAGCTGAGATCCTCAGGTGGGTCAAGCGGGTCTTGTGCCTTCGTGAAGAGCATGTCTTCAACGGGGATAGTCTTGCGATGATGGCCATCGTGAGCGTCGAAGAACGCAATCTTGTCCGGCACAAGCGAATGCATGCGGTAGACGGAGACGAATTCCTCAGTCAGGGAGTAAGGTACGCCTTGATGATCAACGCCGCTGCCAGGGATCCCGCTGATGACTTCGCTGGTCTTGGAAATGCGGCCGAGTAACTTGGTCAATTTCTCGCCCACGAGACCCCACCAATTCGCGTTCATGGCGATTTGGAGCGTCGGATGGCCTAGAATAGCAGGTGTCCATTCCACGGTGTGGATCTTGGCCATGAGGGCGCAGTTGACCAGGCGGGCTTTGTCAAAGATCTGGTCGCCCGTCCAGTCTGGGTAATTGCGGCGCAACATCTCACAGATGGAGTTATGCTCCAATGCGAACAGGGTGTGCAAGATCTCCATGCCTATCCACCAGTTGTTGTTGAACCCAGTCTTTGGCAGCCCGTTCTTGTCACGAGGAAGGAACTGCTCGCGGCCGTCCTTGGCGAGGGTCAACTTTCCGTCACTGTCCATGTTGCGCAGCGACTTTGTCACGCCTTCGTCGGAGCCGTAAATCTGCGAGCTATCCCACCAGGCCGTGTTGAGATTCCTGTAGCCTGGCGATTTGTGGTCGGTGTCGCTGAGGATCTTGTCTGGCTTCGTTTTGTCAAGCCGCATCTGCATCCTCTCGCCATCACGCCATGTATCTCCGGGAGGTAGTTCAATGTTGTACATCTCATCACTCTGTCATACGTTAGCTAGATAGGCGGCATCGCCGAGGAGCATCCGACTTACGGTCTCATGAACGAACCAATCGTGAGTTTGAAATTGAATCCAGGCTGCCGCCAACAAATTCAAGGTGGTAGCAGGGATGAAGTCCTTTCGTTTCATGAAACGCTCGCTCAACTAGCATAACCAACGCAACGCTGTTAGCTTGTCTCCTCACTCATCAAGCCATCCACATGAGCTGGGGGTCCATCGCGCGGAGCACGAATCTGGGTAGCCATGGAGGTGCGAGACCGTTCGCCTAAACGTGGCCGGCGGCATCTTTGGAGGTCAAAGATGGAACCTTGCAGAACTTACCATTCTTGGGTTTGGGTTCCATAGATCTTCTTCGTGCGGCTTGGGGCAGAAGGCTCTGGGAAAGTTCCGACCAAAGCGCATGTTGGTGCAGCCCATCAGAGGCATCTCGGTGGAATTGAACATGCCATCAGAGTTGCGTGCCTTTTCAAACCGGGTACTGGTCATGGGGCAGGTCGCCTGTGTGCCTTGAGCAGAACCATCGGGATAGACATCGTGCAAATTGTACTGTCGAAGCTCGACGCGCATTGCCTCCAGGTTCAAAGCCCCGATCAAGCTGGGGAGTTTGTGCCATGGAATGAATTTGTTGACGAGATGGAAGAGCGCGACAGTGAAGCGGTCGAAAAGACCGGCCTTGTAGCTAGGTCGAACCGCTTCGTCCATGACTGCGGTGAGTGAGGAGTTACAGAGAGATCAAGAGTTGAGACAACATGATGAAAGTCACGATCGGATGAGGCACGTTAAAAGGGCAGCGACTGTCACATGTTCCTTCCATGGCGGCTCAGCTCCTGCAATCGACGCCATCTGCAACTTCCCTCGGGCGCAGATGTGACAGGATCAAACATGGTGTTCTACGCTCGTCACATTGGTGAAGTCGCAAGGGCGACTTCTGCAAGTTTCCGTGGATGATCTGTTTGGGCCAAGCCACCATTTGCAATCCCACCAGGCTGACTGGCTCGGCAATCCAAGGGTTCAGTCAGGCAGGCACCTAGCAGTCAGCTCTCCTGCAGTCGACCATCAGCTTGTCGTTTAGGCCTTCAGCTCATGTGCGTTTGTGTTGGTCGCAACCCCGCGAATGGCTGCTCCTTCGAGGAAGCTGCCACCTAGGCTGTGTAACAAGTTTACAAAACTAGAAATGAAACCAGAGTGGCTCTGCTGGGCGCGAGCTGAGAAGGATTTATACGAGTGGCATGTGACAGATCATGAGTTTGAACTCAACATTTTCATTCTGAGCCAGCACTGTCAAGAGACTCTCGCACCGTGAAGAGCGCTCAATAACCTCACTGCAGATCTCAGGATCCCCCTCTCCGGCGTCCTTGCTGTCCTCCACCATGCAGTTGACACTCACCAGCATCGTAAAGACTGCCTTCACAGGAGGATATCTGGATAAGAAATCTCAAGCAAAACTCACAAACAATGCCGATCACACTTACATCAAAGGAGACCCTGAGCATCGGGGACCTTGTCCGGGGCTAAATGCGTTGGCAAACCAAGGCTGGCTGTAACTTCACCCTTCGCCAGGAGTCCAAGGGAGTCTACATATTGATCTGCATTACAGACCACGAGATGGGAAAAACCTCACCATTCCTCAAGTCCAGCACGCGCTTGAGACTGCCTTGCACATGGACTGGTTAGCCGCAGCATCGCTCTGTAGCAGTCTCCCACCTCTCCTCCGCAAAGACGGCACATTCGACCTGGTAGACACGCGCCGGCACAATGTGATCGAACACGACTCGTCCTTCACACGCCTCGATTTCCACCAAGGGGACAATTACACCTTTCAGCCAGAGATGCTGCAAGCCATGCTCGACGACGCAGATGGCGGGCCCATAACCCACCGATCGCTGGCCAAGACCTTCATTCGCCGAGACAAGGAGAGCCGCGCAGCAGGAGCCCCGAAATTGCCTCTGAACCTGTGGTTCGTTCGGGTGTTGCAAGCTGTCGGCGCTGTGAACACTGCACAAACAGGAGGCATTTTGACCAAGGAAGTGGCATATGCCATCTTTGCCGAGGAGAGATTTCCCGACGTTGTGCTGGAGAATCCAAAGAAGAGAACCGTCTTCACTTTGCTTGGAAATGCGCTCGCCATGATGCGCTATGTCATCTTCGGGCCGTAGACGGGTGGCATATCGAAAGAGCGCTGGCGACTGAGCGAGGTTATGGCGAAGGTGGCGTCAATGGGGTACATGTTGCAGGGGGTTATGTTCGCTGTATCCCCTGACTTTCCAATCCTGCAAGACTGTCTCTAGGTATTATTTCTACAGTATTGATAGAGTGCACGCAATGCGAGCTACGGTACGGGCACTGGCCTCCTCTGAACGATCCCCGTCTCCGGTTGTCAAGGGGCTCAACACCGAGTATTTGAGAAGCCGCCCGGAATGGAAAATTGTTGACGCGTCTCGAGGCGCGTCCAGAGGCGGAGGCGAACGCCGCCAACGGTCAATGTAATTTCCCATCAACCCCACCATGGATCATTTTTCTTTCTTCAAACCGCTCCTGTTTCTTTTCATTTGCACCGTCTCCGCATCAGCCCAATCGATAGTCGATGATTGAATCCTCGCGAATCCCAGTTCCCGGTCTCAACATTATCGTGATTCGGGAAAGAGATTATTGTTCTGATCGGGACATGGCGTCCACTATCATGATTGGCGTTCCCAGGGCTTCATCCGAACGCCTACCGTTTCCCACCAGGGAAGAGCCTGGCCATGGGACGGATTGCCACATGGCCACGCGACACTGTAATCAACGATAAGGCTTGACGAAGCTCTTGGGGGAACCTGGCACCTTGGGAGAAACGAAGCAGGTTCGGCTGTGGAACCTCAAGCCTCCTGAGTGCGGAAATGCGAACTGCCGTTCGGATGAAGGAGCCAGGGTTGCTCACAGCATCTAGTATACCAGCTTGTTCCTTCTGTCTGTTCCTGAATCCTGCTCGGTGAAGATGTGAGTGAATTGTTCCTGCCCTCTTCGCCTCGGCCATTGACATTACTGTCCCGTCCAAGATCTGTTGCACTTCATTCCTTTCGTGCTTCAGTATCGTCCACTCATTTTTGTGCCACACGTTGGTGTGTTTTTGGTGCGTCTTCTTATCTCGAAACACCCGCATCAACACCCTCCAATCTCTCCAATCGAGATACCCGACAGCCGAGCTTCCCTTAGACCTTTGGACGCCAGGACACTCGAGAAACGATCTTTCAAGCATAGAGCACTGTTGGATTTGCTGGGTGTCGGCAATGGCAGCCGTTCAAGACCCGGCATTTTGGAAACGGTTTTCGGTAGCCGTACACCAGCAAGATGAAGAGAAGGCAAACACGTCAGATGGCGGGTCCATGTCGACTGTATCGTCAACACCACAATTGAAACATACGTAAGTTGGAAATCAGAACCGAGCGCTGCGAAATCGAGGACGGCTTACTGACGTCCACGGCACAGTGGGTCATGGCTTGAACGAAATCAAAGGAAGCAACGTCGAACCCGAATCTTTGGCTGGCTCATTGCATTCGGCTTCGTCATCGTCATCGCTGCCGTTGTTCTCGTGTTGTTGTGGTACTCGAAGGTCGGGCCCTTCAAAGACAGGTTGTGACAGAGACACCTGAATACCAACGATCGAGCCGGGAGACAAATATCATTATTACAGCCTTGTGGCCGCATACACTAGGCATGCCGACTCGTTCTGATGAACCCGAATTCTTACAGCTATACACCTAACCCCGACATCACATATCGAACCTTATGGCCGGAACAGCTCCACCCACGCTTACCACTGGGCGCGGCCGTGTCACCCGGCCAAGCTCTCTCACTTCCATTATACAGTCAACAAGGTTCAAGCGGGCGAAGCAGCCACGAGGACAGCTTCGACATTGGGGGAGATATCCATGCACTGCTTGACTTGTACGGTGTCAATTACCGAATGGGGGCGCTGACTCCACGAACCAAACCAGGAAAATGGGAGCAGAAACCGCTTGGACGATCACGAAGAACACGAGAAACATGTCTACCAAAAGCTGGAAAGGCACATTGCCCTTTACCGGCCCTTCAGGATACCAATAGACCGAATATTAGACTTTGATACCGAATTGAACGATTCAAAATAGATTCATTAGAGCTTTTGATTTCTAACGCATCTGAGTTCAAAGCTCGTGCATGGATTTTGACGCCAGTGCTACATCAGAGCCTTCTACCACTGAAGGCGTAGTATTCAAGCTGCTTTTCGCCTGCGTTCTTGGTCTCTGTCAAGACCAGCAGAGCAGTCCTCGTTCGAAGGGTTCGCCAACATGATACCAAGTTGACCGCTCGTCCCTATCCTTTCGCCACGTCCTTCTCAAACACTCCTCATATCGGGGCGGACTGCTGGGATGTTTGTCCACATCCACCGAAAGCCATGGCGGTGGACGAGGAGATTATTCTCTTGCTAGCTACATGTCCACGCCGGGCATCGTCAGTCCGGACGTTGACTGCTGTGCTCTTGGAGTCTGCTCGCGGATAGAGTCTAGCGAATGTCAAGACGTTAGGCTTGTCCCATATCTACCGAGCTGTGTGGTGCCATTTCCAGGGTGCGACGGGATGTGTGCGTCGCAGAATGTCGCATCCCGCCTGTCCAATGCTTAAATGTCTTCCTGGGACAGAAGCCTTCTTGGGAGCGAGTGGACTATCGGGGATGAGACGTTGGGCCGTGGACTATCAGGACGAGACGTTGGGCGGCTTGCTCAATCCCACGAATCGTCTTTCAACCGGGTGGTGTTGTCGTTTTCTTTCTTCGTGTGTGCGGTTTTCTGGAGCTGGCTTGCTCGGGGCTGCTGGTGCTCATGCTCATGCTCATGCTCAATTCTCTCCCAGGGTTCCCACACAGAAATGTCCTAGTATCTCTTCCTGGTCGGCTCCGGGCTCGGACTTCTGGTCACGCTCCTCTCGTCCCTCCCGCGCTCCTTGAGCCACTTTTTCGTGCTGAGTTCCAGCTCGCGCTCCAGCTCGGGCGACGGCTCCTTTCTGTGGATGAAGTTGCAGAACCCGCCCCTCACGCACCCTTCGCCGCTGTTGAGGCGGCAGCAGGCCTCGCGAAAGTCCGTCACGGGGCTCAGTTCGCAGTAGATGGGGCGGGCGGCGTACCAGCGCGAGTTGAGCGCGTCGCAGGCGGCCTGCGCCGAGTCCTCGTACTTGAAGCGCGCGTACACGTTGCCGATGAGGTGGTCGTTGTTGTTGTCGCACACGACCACCTCCTCGAGCTCGCCGTACTTGCACATCTCGCACCAAAAGTCCTCGTAGAAGGCGTCGAAGTGGTTCTGCAGCTGCGACGCGTTCATCTTGTTCTTCGGGTCGTACGCCGGGTTCTGGTACAGGTTCGGCAGCAGGATCGTCTGGCTGTACGACGGCTTGACGTGCTTGCGCGAGCAGCGGTCGCCGTGTCGGCACGCCCCGATCTTGTAGTAGAACGAGCAGTTGACTTTGTCTTGTTCCGTGCCGAAGATGGACGCGAGGTAGTTGGCCATTGTGGCGAGCGTGGTATGATAAAACCTTTGTTGGGAGAGAGAACAGTCGGCCGGCTAGAAAAGTATCGTCTCGTATCGTAGATTCACGACGTCGGTATGTCGATGACGAATGGATGAAGGTTGGTGGTGTCGAAGTTGTCTGTCTTGTCGAAACATCTGCAAAGAAAGAAATGCGCTTGAGGCTTTGGGCTTTGCGCGCTGCTCGCACGTGATCACTTAGAAATCTCGCTTCCAGAAATTTCCTTGGCAGAGCTGCGTCCCTCGTAATCGGCTCTCTTTTTGCCTCCCCCAGATTTTCTCCAGTCGATGCATTTGAGGTACGAGCAGGTAGGGTTCTCGTGGCGGGAATTCAGTTCAGTCTGACTTTACAGATCTACTACAGTACACGGGCCAAACATCGGGATATCTCGGTTTTCGTAATTCACGCAAATTGACTATGCTCTTCCTTCCCGCTGATCTCGTCGAGTTCCTGTATCACCCGTGCGTGGCCCTTGTTGATCAATTTACGCGACGCAGCAACCTACCTGAGATCGGCTGGCGAGTGTGCAGTCGTAATACTTTCAGGTGCTCCCTCCATTCGCCCGTTGGACATCCTGCATTCCCTTCTCAGAAGGAAAAGATCCCATCTCATCCGAAGATACTGCTGAAATTCGACACCTGTGCCGACCCTCCCGTACTGGTTGTGGACGCAGTGACATTCTTCGCTCCAGCCTTCCCATAAAACACGACCGTTGTCTGATTGACGCCCAGATCGCCATCCCACTGTACAGTTGCAGTCTGCGACTCGGTCGAACTGCTCAACGTAATATTCACCACTTCGGCGCCATTGTAGTAAGGGAACACATACGTGCCAAACTTGTAGCTTGGGAACGCCTCGATTGTCAGACTGGGCGTCCAGTTCTTGGTCCACTTGTTGTTGCCTTGGTAGATGTCGCCCTTGACGACGAGAGAGCCTTCGCGTACGTACACGGGGGAGTATTCCCACTCCAATGTCACATTCGCCGAAGAGCCGCCCTGGTAGACTTTCGTCCTGTTGTAGTATTCCAAGTAGGCGCGGTTCGTGTACACGGATACGGTGTCGTTAGGAAAATAGACAGTGCGGCGGCCACCTTCTTGCACTATCGGGGCAACAAAGAAGCTGTCACCGAAATAATATGCATCCGGTGTGTCGAGGACCTTCGGGTCGTTAGGGGCTTCGAGGAAGAGGGCGCGCATAACAGGTATGCCGGTCAAAGTGGCTTGATATGTGAAAGATTTGATGTAGGGGAGGAGGGCGTGGTGTTCGTTAGCCGTGGATTTGAGGATCGAAACAAGTCGCGATGGATAGGGTGGGTACCAGGGGGTATGGTTCGTGCCGACCATGATTTCGTACACGGGGGAGTAGGCTGAGAAATGCATCCAGCGGGCCCAAACTTCTGGTGTAGGTTGATCTGCCACGAGGTTCGGGGAGCGGACATAGCCTCCGGTATCCGACGACCAGGTTGAGAAGCCGAGTAATCCAGCGCGAATACCTGAGGCAACGCTATATTGGAGACCGGTGAAGTTGGCATGGGAATCACCATTCCATATATTTGTCAAAGCGCGCGAGCGATCGACGGCTGAGCGGGCGAAGTTGTAAAACCCGTTCTTGCCCCATTTATTGACCATGGTGGTCTCACAAAGTTGTTCGAAGAGTTGCATCTGGATGTTTTGTTCCCACACTGTTCCTTATTAGTCCGACTTTCTTATGAATGAGTATGAAATGGGACTTACCTGGCATCTCCCCCTCCTCACCGCGGTCAATTTTGTAACCCTTCACGCCAACAGACGGGAAGTACGACAGCTTCTGCAAGAAATAATCATACGCCGCTGGTATGGAAAGGTTGAGTGCAGGTCCCAGGAAGAACTCCGGGTCGATGCCTGGGAAGAGCCATCCATTGGCGTCCGACACGTTGAACAGCTCGTTATGCCAAAAGGCTCGGTTGGCTACCCACACTTGAAAGTCGAACCCCCAGGACGAGAGATTGGCGATGAATTCCTTGGGGTCCGGGTAGTACTTCGGGTCGAAGTCAAAGTTGCCAAATGAATAGTTGCCTGAGCCGTAGGGGCGATCGGCGAAGAAGGAAGACGCTGCTTGTTGTTAGTACTTGGGCGACTCGAAAGGTGCATGCAAGAGTTCCCGCAAGGGTGTAGACCAAGGACAACATACCGTGGATCTGGTTGTAGTACAGATGATCGATCACGTCGTAGTAGTTCTCTTGAGCATTGCTGACATAGCCATGGAAGTCCGTCTCGAAGTTATCGGACCAGAACGTCGGCCCATATCCAGAGTCTGGGGGCATGGAGACCCGCGCGGACAAGCCGGTGTACGTCTCGATGATTGATTTGTAGTCACCAGGGGTGGTTGGCAGGATGATATAGTAGACCAGGCTGCTCGTGTTGAAGATGAATTGCGCTTGACTTGGGCTGAACTGGAACGAACCCATATCCAGAGTGTCAGCATACACGCCATAGCCTTCACTGCTGTAGAATGTTGGCGCTCGTGCATTGTCCCAGTTCGATCCCACCATGTTTCCGACACCTTTGAGGTCAAACGAGATGCCGTTGTTGGTAAGCGAATCATTCCATGGATATTCCCAGACGCCGTAGAAATTTTCGTTGGGTGCCGCCGCAAACTGCGCTCCGGTGAACGGAGCTGTCGAGTTGTACTGAATCTTCACGACATTTGGCTGAATGATTGACCAGTCAACGACGCCTCCGCTGTTAGCGACCGTACCATCGCTGGAAGCAGACACCGGTGTGGTTGTTGTGTTCAAGGGACCGCTGAGTATGGCTTTGTTGTTGACAGTGATTCCTTGGCTGGTGATGGTAAGTGCGAAAGGGTTGGTGCTAGAGACCGTCACGTTGACAGCAGCCAGACTCGTGCCCAACAGGCTGTATGCGAACAGTAGCGATGTCCACATCTCGACGACAAGCTGCGGTTCTTGAGTTGTATCTGTGCCTGAAAGCCTCGAGCTTCACCTTGGAGATCCCGAGCTCGAGACAGAGATGTCCTTTTTACTCCCCAGCATGGACATCATTGCACCGAAATACCGAAGCGTTGTTGGAGCTGCCATTCGGTTGATGCCTGTCCCTGAGGATCTTCTCCATGGTTTATGAATATAGGCTGATTCTCGCCCAGTGACTAGGCCGCAAGGGGGATTGAAGCTGCATGGTAACTAGAGCTTAGGGAAAGGTCAAAGCCGGAGTCTGCTTGATGACATATTAAGTGCGGATGGGATTGTGGAGGATCCCCGCATGAAGCGGAGCTTTCCCAGTGTGACGTGGGTCACTGCCGGCGCTTCAGAAGGTGAGAAGGACGATGCAAGGAACAGAGCTCCTGTCTGCGGAGAGAGGTGAGAGGGGATCTGTTCCGAATTTCCCGGCCAAATGAGAGGATGAAGCGGAGGCAGGTGTCGACTGTGACAATGATATGCTGCTGGCGATGTGGAGTGCTTCGTATTTTCTCTTGGCTGCAAGGCTGAACGACACCTGGTGAATCTACAGATCGAAAGGTCATCACTTTTGGGTCAGAAGACAGACGATCACTCCGATACGGGTCGCATACGGACCTGTGGAGTCTTGAACACATACAAGAGATCGTGCTGCTTCTTCGTCAAGGCGATCTGTCTACGTCCGGTAGCAATCTCGTTAGGATGGGTCATATGAATGTTCTCCAGTACACTAATTGTGCCAATACCAGGATCTTCCTTGAGACTGAGGCGAAATCTCATCATCAAGTCGAGATGGGGAACGCTGCCCTGTGTGGAAGCAGCTTGTGTACCTTGAGGAGGCAGGATCCTAGTAATGGCTTTCATTCGCAAGATGCACCACCTTACCGCTGCCTGAAAGTTTCAGAACAGACTTGGGTGGTTGGTTGATCAGGGTGCGGCACAACTCACAGCCAAGCGCACCGTACCGCCCAACACTAGACACTCACAATATCATCGACGCCGAAAGCAGGACACAAAAAAGCAAAATCCAACTCGAACACCAGCAAAAAGCACAAAAACTATGCCCAGAAGCTGGATTTGCAGGTTCTAGGTTAGGGAAACTGACCGAAGCCGTTCTTTCCGCAATGTATGACAGATTTGACAAGATTTACCCTGCTACTGGGGGGTCTTCCGGCTACTTCGTACAGAACTGTATCTTCTTGCATTGATTGACCTTGTTTCCGGAAATCGAAGCGTGCCGTCGTAGACAGTCCCTCCCCAAGGATAAATCCCCAGTACTTCGTTAGATCGCGGAGTGGTTGCGTGAGATGACAGAATTGTGAAGTCCCTGACGAGGAGGTTAACCCGTGTTCGCTGCACTTGTCTCTTTGAATTGTTGTGCGTTTTTCTTCTCGATCAGAATATATGCCCAATTTTTTTCCCGGGGCACTTCACTGTGGCCGAATCGGAGAAAGTATTCTCCGCGCGGAAGAGGGAAATTCTCTTCACACCGGACACCCTTGCCTCCACAAGGAGTCACAATCTCACAATCGGACTGATCTCATCCTTAAAGCGTTCTGAAGATCAGACTCAATCAGCTTCATCATACCAATAACACGCATGACGCTGGCTTGGATCTCTAGAAGACATTGACGATGTTGCGTGGTATGGCGCCGGCTCGAGGATGTACATGAGAATGCGGCTGGAGGACTCGCCGTCTGAAGGCCAATGGCTTTTGCAAGAGAATTGTTCGGAGTCGATGGCAAAGCAGGGAAGAAAGATTGAAAGAGCAGTTCGACATCAACTTGGTAAGTACGATGCATATGCTATCACTTCGGCCTGTGAATGGGTTGGTTATGAATAGTTCATCCATAGGTAGGGAGTGAGAGCAAACAGTAAGTGACAGATGCAACTCGTGAGTCAAAGAACGAATGTGACGACGAAGATAAGAGGTGCCAAGAGGGGTGGGTAAGGTAACCCCCACAATCAATAATGGTGAGGGCGACGGGGGCTGGGGCTTAAACAGAGTTGGTGGAGTTGTTCTATTACCTCCAATTCTCAAGCACCACCAGTGTTGAGCTGAGGTGCTGATTGGGCCAAGAAATACGTGCAATTGTGCGCCTGTCCGTGTGCTTATTTATATCCTAGAGGTCTTCAGCCCTCTTTACATATTTCAGAAACGCCTGTTGCTTACACTCCCTCTTCGTATCGCTTCCGTTCTCTATCTCCCTGTCTAGTCTATATGCCCAAACAGCGCCGGTACGTGGTTCGGCTGGCAAAAGAGAGAGGTGGCGACAAGCCGAGCAGTATTGGTAACAATGACCGAGTTCTAGCAACACTCGAGGATGGGACGTTGAAGAGCCACCAGTTTGCCTCGGCTGAAAATATGGCAAGCACTAACATGAGAGACAGCTATGTCAATGAATAATTGTAAGAGAAAGAAAGGTACTCGGCCTCCAGCTTACAGACGGGCCTGAAAGGCTTCATGAGGGTTAGTGCGAACGGACAACCAGACAACGAAAAGACCTGGGAAACGAAAACGACATTGATCATGACTGTGTCGCCGCGTTTGAACACAACAGCTCAAAAGTGCAGCTGCGGACCTCGATAATTACCAAGTTATCGACGTGCGATTGGTCCGAAGAAAGATCCCTCAGGTCGGAAGGCTCAGGAGAATCCATTCTTTAGTAGAATGACATGTGAGACTTTCAATCTCTCCCCACCGGGAAGGGGAGGGAGATCCGTAAACCGTGACTCTTCAAGTGAGGAGCGTCTTGTGTCTAGTTCAACCGACACCAATTTCGGTGATATCGTGTTCGCACATATCGAAAACGCTCCAAGCCCAGCAGGCATCCGCGTTTGAATATTCTGAAGCACGGCATAAGCGACGCAGCAAGTCCAGGGAATGTCAATAGTATAGGCACCGAAGCTATTCTCAGTCCTTGAGATAGGAGTGTGTCAGATACTCCAAGGTGCCGTGTGCCAGGAAACCTGAGAGTGGTATCCATCTGTTGCTGATGAGAACCACATCGTGAACGACCCCGGCTGTGAGTTCCAACGACGGCAAGTTCGAAGGTGAAAGCTGGTTAAGAAAAGACGGTTTGGTAGGAGCGTCCAGCTCTTGGTCGAATGGCGCGGGTATCCGGAATAGCGAGAACTCATCGCAGAAAAAGAAGGACATCCATCCGCCGTTGTCACGGCCTTCGAGGCGGAACTCACGATGAGCTAAGAAGGCGTTCGAAAGCAAGGGGGTATTATCACAGAATACCGTGGTACCTTCAACGGTTTGTCGGGGTTCTCGTGTCTCCCGGCGGTTTTCAGTTTTCTAACTTGGATCCTCATTCAAAGTTTGACGTCGAGAATTTGCGGGCAAGCGTAGAGTCTAAATGGCACTTCGTGGGGGTAATCTTACAGTAACTGTCAATCGGGATTCAATGCATCTCAAACGCGACGAAGCACATGTTTTTTTCGCGCAGTCACCGAAGCCTGCGAACCTCGACACAATCGGGGGCTATACAAGCGGATCACTCAAAATTTCGAGGGCATGATCTACGAGCTGCTGGGAGCCATCGAACTGGAAGTCGCGCCACGAGTGTCACCATTGATATTGATTCTTTTCTGCCCGGGCAGCAAATAATGAAAGCCAGGAACGAGTAGCCCGTAATCGTTGGATATCTGGCCCGGCTCGGCAGTCGTCACGCCGCGCGTGCAGTGTGGCCAGTTCAGCATCGGCGTGTCTTGTCCGACTTCATCCTTCGTTCGCCACCTAATTTATCCGAACAAAGAATCTCCTGGTGCAAGATTGTTTGCACAACATTCCAACGCTTGAATCGCATGAGTGATCTAGACATGCTCTTAAGAAGCATTCTCAGCAGCTCGGAGATGCAAAATGGCCAGACGCCCCCGATCCCGCGTGCTGCAGAATGACAGAATGAATCAAGCCAGGCGGTTGTCCGGTCCCAATTGCAGCCGGCGCCAAGAGTGATCTGACGATATTGAGTATGAGCGAGTTTGTGAGTCTAATTTGATCGACAGTGCCTGCCGATGGCCTATGATTACGGAGTACGATGCTCACATCTCCCCGTCTCCTTCCATGCGCGAATGCCATGAGTAGTCAAGGTGATCTGCTCCGCAGCTATAAATGGTCTTCTACTTGAAATCGACAAAACAAGGGGAAGCTTCGCAGTCGACACCCCAGCCCCTCATTCCATCTAACTCATCTCTGTCTCATTAGTTCCATATTTCTGCGGCAGACATGAGCGTTCCTCAAGCCCACGAGAAAGAGAGGCCGGAACAAGATGCATATCGTTGGAGAGACGATCAAGGCCTACTTGCCCGCCTTTCCAAGCCTTTCCGTGGCATGTATCAAGATGTCCGTCGACGACTACCTTACTATGCCAGCGATTTCCGAGACGGGTGGGCTTATCGTGTCTTTGCAGGCACAATCCGGATCTACTTCGTCAACCTGTTGCCTGCACTGGCATTCCAGCTGGACATGTCGTACAACACGGATGGCTTCTTCGGGATAAATGAAGCTCTCTTCGCGTCTGCGCTTGCTGCTCTTGTCTTCAGCCTGTTTTCTGCTCAACCTTTGACTGTGGTCGGCGTCACTGGTCTCATCTCCCTGTTCAACTACACTATCTACGACATTATCAAACTACACGACGTCACGCTCTATCCACGATTCCTAGTATGGGTGGGTATCTGGGCCGCCGGATTCCACTGGGCGACAGCCATTTTCAACCTTTGCGACTACATGCGAACAATTACGGACTTCTCATCTCAGACCTTTGGGTTCTACGTTGGCACGATCTACGTCATCAAGGGCTGCGAGGAACTCAGTATTGGATTTCAGAATGGACAAATCTCCAATGGCTTTGCCTCTGCAATGGTTTCCATCCTCTACTTTCTCACCATCTATATGTTGGAGCAAATCGGACAGACAACCTACACTCGCGGTTGGTTACGGACATTCCTATCCGACTATGCTTACCCTATATCAACAATCTGGTGGACCGGTTTCACTCATTTCCCAGGTAACCTGGCTTATGCCCACTTCGAATATCTACCTACAACCCGCGCTTTCTTCCCGACTGTCGATAGAGCCTGGGTGGTTGATTTCTGGACACTACCGGTGAAGTGGATCTTCGTCGCCATTCCTTTCGGCCTCCTCATGACGCTTTTATTTTACTATGATCATAACGTCTCCTCTCTTACAGCTCAGGCTCGCAACTTTCCTCTTAAGAAGCCAGCAGGCTTCCATTGGGACTTCTTTCTCCTGGGGTGTACCTGCTTCGTCGGAGGTCTCTTGAACATCCCCCTACCTAACGGCCTCGTCCCACAGGCACCGGTACACACCGACTCACTTACATACTACCAAGACGAGCCGTTCATTATCGAAACGAAAGACCAGGATGAACCGGCCATCATCCGCAAAGAGACCCAAGCCGAAAGAGTCGCCGAGCAGCGCGTCTCACATTTCCTTATGGGTCTAGCCCTAATTGGAACGATGACAGGCCCTCTATTAACTGTTATCTCGCTCATGCCGCGCGCCATCTTTAGTGGCGTCTTTTTCACCGTTGGCTTGGGAAGCATTCTGACGAGTCCGATCTTGACGCACAAAATTGCCTACCTTCTCCGAGATCCAAAGTTCCAGTATCCTTCAGATCCTCTCAACACCGTTCCGCGGCGGCAAATCTGGCATTATCTATTTTGGCAATTCCTCGGCTATGCAACCACCGTGGTCATTAGCCAGACAATCGCCGCGATCGGGTTTCCTGTCCTCATCGTTGCACTGATTCCTCTGAGGTGGAAATTGCTCCCTCGACTTTTCACAAGGCATGAGCTAGAGGTTATGGACTGTCTTACGGCTACAGGAGATGTGGTATTAGCCTCGTTAGGTGGGAGACCTGAGATGCCCGAGGCAAGGAGAGAGCGCACAAAGGAGCATCGACCAGGAGATGTTGAGGCCGCTGCGGCGGGGCTCACTGGAGGGATGCTCCGGGAGGATGACGTCGACCTGCGCAAAAGACCACGGGAGAGGAGTACTGGTATGGGCGGTGACGGTGGTGCCATCACGAGAAGAAGATCCAGCGTCGGGAGTGCGATGGACCGGCCCAGCCTGGGAAGTCTTGCACGTTCCACCGAAACGGGGATCGAGGGTATCGGCGGGACTGTCGCAAGAAGGAGGTCCAGCGTCGGGGGTGCAAGGGAACGACCGTCGCTGAGGAGCCCCGAGCGGACTGGAGGCGGCACAAGCGGCGATACAGTTGTCGAAGGAGATGAATCGGAGTAATGCTCATCAAGCAGGCGTGCGTAGAACCCCCCCATACGGGCACACCATCAGTGCCGAGTATTACATGCCCGGAGGAATTGTAGATTGGTGATCAGATAGTAATTCGGCTTCGACTACTGAATCCTTCCAAGAGTCCTTTCGATTCCTACAAAGCATCCATGCCATTGACGTAGTCCTTCGCAACAGCGACCAGCACTTCAGCATAATCGCACTCATAATCACTGTTCTGTAGGTGTCCTCCTTTTCTGGAACTTCACACATCTCAGCAGGGGAAAGAAACCCGCTGCGGGAGACCTGTCATGAGATCCACATGGATTCAGGCACCAGCTCATCTCCTGCAGTCAAATGGCTAGTGTTGAAGAGAGATAATCGTTTAGCTCATCATAACTCACACAAGCGTGCTGAGTACTGTTTCACTGACTTTTCCTGATGCGTTCGGTGTTAAATAGTGTATGATGGCGGTTCCTGCATGTCGTGATTGTGCAGAGACGGGATTCCAGCGACAGCATTCTCGGGGAGATTCGACTGGCTCAACTCGCGGATGGATGGCGACAATGTCTCTTCGCTCTGGTAGGCAATCTGGACTGGCAACTTCAACGTTGCTCTTGAACGACAAGGACCGGAAATACTGATCTCTAACAGAATGCTGTATCTTCGTGAGAGATAAGGCAAGAAGAACGTTGGCGGCAGCGTCGAGGAACTCTCGACGGAAAGCCAGACTGGGTACGTCGCCGCCCATTCGGTAATGTATTCTGACCCTGCCGAGTTCTTCCGTACCCAGCTGGACCATCTCATCTTCAGATGATGATTGGAGCCAGCTTTCGCAATGTGTCCCATCGAGGGTGAGGTTGCGACTTGTCGCGTTGTCGGTATGGCCTCTGGCATGTGCATACAGACGAAAGTCGAAGACTGCAGTCTCCAATTGATGGAGGCCTCGAAGAAGTCTTGCCCGCAGCCTTCGAAATGCTCCTTGACCGTGTGCAATGTGACGGTGAGCAAGATCTTTGTCGCTGCCGACGCCCCCGGCCTGGAGAAAATCAACGCAGGAGGCTGTGCTGCTCCAACCACCATCCTCCCAACCTTCTGGAAGATATTCTTGCGCAGCAGACTCTCCTGACACATATTGTATTCCGGGATAAAATCTTCGATAACCAGAGGCGGAGAAATCTCGCTGCAATCAAAAATGTAAATCGTTTGTACATGTGAGGCAAGGAGAGCGTCTCCACGATGGAGCCTGGCGTGCAATGCGTAGGAAACCGACGCCACGGTTTTAGGTGCTGAGTTCTTCAGTCCTGCTCCCATTGGAGATCTTTGCTCCAGGGAGCATGGTAGGCGTCGCCAGTCCTCAGGTCGGTTCAAAAAGCAGTTGTCGTCGACGACTGGCCCAGGAGGAGCGAGTGTGATCTTGAAGTGACATATCCAGCCTGGGTTTGGAAGCGTTGCGTCTACCGCATTTCTCACTCTATGTCTCTCAGTATAGTCCAGCACCTACTCTACTGTCAGCTGCTGAAATGTATTGCTGACCTACACAATATGGACATTGTCAGGTATTACCTTCTGATTGTATGCTAAGCTTTTCGTACCAGCAGCCGCCATGGACTGTTCCGCCCACTTTACTGAGTTTTTGACATAACCTGGTGGTACTCTCAGTCAAGAAACATCAACATCAGCATCATGCCTGACCAGTCAGTCGTATCTCGATCACTGTCTCAGAGAGCTCCTCTGCACTCATCTCTGAATCGAGGTAGAGGTCACCTGAAATCCCATCATGAGTAAGGAAGGTGGGCTCGTCAGAGCGAACACCTTTTGTCAAATGTCCTCCAGAACGAGGACAATGAAAGCAGAACTTCAGCGCCATCTCGTCAATAGTGATGAGCTGGCACAATGAGGGTAGAACTATGGTGCAGAAGACAGTAATATTGAGCATCGGCAAAACGAGTGGATTCAGCCCTGTGGCCTTGACCTGACCATAAAAACCATCGGACAAAGCTCCGTGGAAATGCTTGTACACCTGACTGTGCGAAAGGGTCATCCAGCATGGTCACAAGCTCGCATACACAAATGCTAACCGCAGAGGTATTAGTGGAATTACTTATGTGCTCAACATAATGGCAGCTTGCAAGCAAATTCGTGCCATACACGTTCAACAAAGGGATCAGAATGTCAAGAGGGGATTCTCTGCATTTCCACAGTATTAATGCCGGTGGAACTCCTGTTTTCTGCCCGGGCAGAAGAAAAGAGTAAGATGCTCCCGCCAAGCTCACAGATGGGGACAGGCTCTACTTTTCGTCAGCGTTGAGGGCAATGTCAATGCAGTGTTTACAATTGATCTAAGTTAGATACTCGACCTTGGGAACCTCTCAGGGTAGGGTCTCGCTCTTAATGGCAGTCGCTCAGAGCTGTACACGAGAGGACCACTGGTCCGCTCTCCTCGATCAGGAAGGCATGTTCTGTACCGGGTTCCGAGGGACCCTACGAGAAACGACGTCACCCTCCATTGCCAAGGTGCCAGTCACATAGAGTTCCGCGGAGCGTCGCCGAGAGACTACATGACCTCAAGTTTGTGCTTCCCTTTGTTAAATGAGCAGTATCTATTTACCTGGGAATAATTTGTTTTGGTGACCCTACTCTCCCAGGAGAGCCAGTCCAGCCGATGGCTTCAAATGCGCGACTGTATGAGTTGATCTTAGAAGAAATTCGAACGCCTCTCGAGAAAGCGGTCAACGACGCCGTATCTTCTTCTCAACGGGGTGGAATATCCTTGCTGCGCCTTGAGGCTTGTCTTGATCGTGGAAATACTGGTGCTTTGCAAGATGCGCCAAATGAAGCTCGGCGATTCCCGCTGGTGAGTGTGGTGCCCATTCATTCTTACTTACTCTGTCTTGCGCATCTGCTGTATGTGAAAGACGTCGGTCTATCGCTGATCCATGCACCGTAAGGCAACGATTCAAATTCCATCATCCCACGGGGATACAAACAGCGGAGAGACGGACAAGAATAAGTCAGACCAGCAGTCCGACCACGGCGAACAGGGAAACCACCCTTCTTGCCGTGCTCCGGCCGGTCGGGCTCTCGAACATGATCCTCGCCCTCATAAGCGCCGGAAGGTCGTTGGGTCTCTAAGATTGGCACGTTCCGCGCCCTGCACGCGGGATCCGTCACCTGAGAAGAGCGTGTCCCGGCGCTTGACAGATAAAGTCCGCCAGTTTCCGAAGCGGAATGTTCAGAGGGCCACTCGCCAGCAGGAGCTCTCCGCTTTCGACCGGCTCGTGGTGGGTGTCTGGAAACAGATTCATGGTGACATTGAATTAAACCCCACAGACTTTGTAAGTCAACTCTTTACCAATTGCATATCACGACCCTGCATATGCCCCCCCATCCCGACCAAGTCAGAGACGGAACGTCGTTCAAATCATTGAACTTCCCATGGTTCAAACGTTTTGGCTTCGTATCGGCTTCTCTCCTAAACCAAGTTTCTGAAACTGGACGACTTTCGTCCCATTGCAGGTTAGTCTATGGCACGAGATAAATCAGTCGAGAGTCACAACTTCGGCAAGAGTCACCGATGCAATCGCACTCCCTGCAGCGCCCCCCGGGAATGCTGCTTTCCGCGGAATGAATCAGTGCTGTCGACAAATCACACAAGCGAGTCGCTGCTGCAGATCGATGGAAGTCATTGTTCAAGCTCGATGGATACAATGTTTCGACGAGCAAGTGCAGAACCTGGCAAGAGCGGATCCAGATCTGTCACTTACCAAGGCTCGCATGGTTGCACTCGCGGACGCAAGTAAGGACTTTGGATGGTCTCTAAAGGAGTTGCGGAATAAAATGCAAGTGAGAAATGTCGTCCGGGGGTTGATGCTCTGATTCTGCTTTCAATTGTTCCCCTACGCTGCGTTAATCACCTCGTTCCCTTCTATACTAACCCAAAAATGCTTTACTACAGGGCAATCTGGCGCGGCTACGATTCTATTCGAGAAGCGGGAGGCTGGGTGTCTCTGATCTTCGCCGGCGTGGGCCTTTATCGCTTCTGCAAGTATCGACTGGGATTTACCTCCCAAAACATGTCGACACTCGAGCGCCTCCGTCTGCGATTCGAGGTGGCCGCTGACACCATCCATCCAGAGTGGCGTCAGCTGCTGTCTATTATTGGGGAGCAGACATCTTGCGTTTATTCCGGCCATCCTTGCGACTGGGTCGTCAGCAGAGATCACCCACCTATCCAGCTGGCCGAAACATACTGCCAGTGGACAAATAATTTTCAATTCGAGCATTTGACAGAAAGCGTCATCGACGAGCAAGCGTGGGCCTCGAAAGATCCCCGGACGAACTATCACACGACGCAAAACACGTTACCGAGACACTTTCCCTGCGAGAAATGTGGATCGATACAGTCCAACGATCCGAGCACGAACGAATGCAACTGCTTTCCCACGTTGTTTGGCAGTGGGCCGCGCAGACCCTGTCCGGTCCAAGTTTTCCGCACGGAGAACGGAAGGAATAACGGGCTAATTGCTTGCTGTGTAACTGTGCCCCTTTTCATACAAAAAAACCGACAGGACTCGACACTAACCCTGAAACCTTAGCCATTCGAACGCGGCGCCGCGATCAGCGAGTTCATCGGCGTCATCACCAGTGGCATCAGCGACCTCGACGTCATGCAAACCACCGGGCGTGCCGGCACGTATCAGATCTGGCAGGGCCGCCGAGGGAACTGCACCCGCTTCGTCAACCACTCTTGCCTACCGAACTCCCAGTACGAACGCTTCTCGTGGCTCGGCATCCAGCGGATCGTGCTCGTGTCTAAGGGCATCGCCATGGGCGAAGAGATAACGGTCGACTATTCCAATGACTACTGGGATCATCTGGACAAAGAGTGCCTGTGTGGCGAGAGCTGTTGCCGGTTTAAGGAAAAGAGTGCTACTGCGTCATACAGTACGACAGCGCCAGTAAAGCCCCTATGCAGGACTACAGAGTGCCGGCCTGCCATCCCGCAAGAGGCTTGAGTAACTTGTACTTGGAATATTTATAAACCAACCAAAGAAAGAACAAGGACAATATAATCTAGGCAGTGATACTAACTGCTAACTCCCTGAACTTAACCTACTATGCTATAACAGACGGATGTAGACATCGTGGCCAATATTTGTACAGTGGACTAACAAGAAGCACCGACATCCCTAGACGAATTCTCGGATTCTCCAGTGTCGAAGATCGTCCGTTGATTGGCTCACTGCCGTCGTAGTTCATGAAACATCATAAGAAAGATCCTCTTGTTGCGGACGAGGCCGTCGAAGCTCTGCCTCGTGCTGTCTTTCTTGTAAAAGGTGAGCCATCTAGCATGATAGTCCAAAACCTTCTGCCAGATAGCCATTCCTGAGCATGTTGCAGCCCTATCGTTTTCGGCTCTCTTGTGAGCTTGTGATGTATGAGCGAAGAGGGAACGGAATATCTCAGGAGAAATGGACATTGAGTGGCGGTTGGGCTTGGATGAGAGTCTCGGAGAGTGTTCTCGGTCCTTGACAATGCTGTGGCGCTGTGGCGCTGTGGCGCTGTGGCTGCTGCTATTTGTGGCTGGTGAGAAGTGGTGTGAGTTGAAGCTCTGGACTCGGCGACCAATCAGCGGCACGGGTAATTCAATCGCAGTTTCGAGCAACATTGACCTCCTTTGCTCTTACAACTCTGCACTCGACAACACTGCTCAACCTCTCCACTCCCTGGGCAATCACCATGTCGGTGGCACGCACAGCTTTCTCGCTGGCAAGGCGCGTGCCTTTCCAAGCCCCCCGCGTCGCTCCTCGAGCATTCACCACCATCGCAGCTCGTCGTACGTCTATCGAATTCCTGAAGCTCCATACCTCAGCTCCCGAAACCCTGCTCCAGCATGGCCCAGGTTGTCGGAGCCGTACTGATTGAGTTTTGTGTGTAGGAGCAAGCAAATATGATCCGAAGCCTGGCGATCCGGAAGGAAAACTTCTCCCTTTCGAAGGTGAGCTTGAAATCATAGTCCAGGAAGAGCCAAGCTGCAACAGGCATTTATACATTGGATAGCGAGCTAACATGGATCGGTCGCCTGCTACAGAAATCAAAACTGAGGCGGATCTCATCCCTCCCGGAGCTGCACGCGGCACCGTCCCTACCGATCTCGAACAAGCCACCGGTCTCGAACGTCTAGAAATCCTGGGGAAGATGCAAGGCATTGACATCTTTGACATGTCTCCGCTTCCATCAGACCGACTCGGTACATTTGAGAATCCAATTGTGGTGAAATCCGCTGGCAACGAGTTTCAAGCCGGCTGCACCGGCTCACCAGCAGACTCGCACAACGTCATATGGCTAGTGGTATGTCTTGCCCCTTACTGTGATCCCTCGTGCGCGGAACGAGCTTGCAGGATCGCAAACAATAGGCGTAGCTAATGGTGGATCGATAGCTGTCCCGTAAACGGCCTTTCGAGCGCTGCCCCGAGTGCGGAAGTGTGTACCGAATGGACTATGTCGGACCCCCAGATCAGCACGATGATCACCATGGCGACCACCACCACGGCTTTGAAGAGCCCAAGACCATGGCGGATTTTGTCAAGCCAGAATATTGGTACCGATGAGCCAGATTGTCGTGTGGAGAAGAATTTGGTTTGATGCTGGGTGAGCGTTGCATGGGGAGAGAGAAAAGCTGTACATAAAGACATAAGTTCGGGTAAGAGAATCGTAACTCCGCCAGCATGCGTGCTGGTGGTACCTCATGCTCTCATTTCATGGATCTGGTTCTTTCGCATTTTCTCAGGGCAGGGCCGACTGCGTCTCCGGCGAGAGACTCTCTCTTTACCACGACAGGTCCCCCGGCAGTGCGAGAGATTGCTACAAGACTGTCGCTTGCCTTACAAATTGTACTTTCCCATCAAGAAGTAAGTGTCCGCATCTAAGGCGGACACTTTCTGACACTAACAGGTCGCGTTTACTTACAGAAGGGAATCCATTGAACTGTGATGGGGCGCCCAGCTTACGGTTCCCTGCAGACTTCGCAACTTGTCTGTGAATGTGAAGAAAAAGACGGTTGAATCCCCTAGTTTTCTGGCTCTCGTCCGAGCACATATCCAAGCATGTGGACAAGCTTTGAACCGCAATCACGTCCCCTGAGATAGTAGTACTGGCCTGTGTTGATTTGGAGCCTGTAGGTTGTTTACCCTTCAACTGGCCTTTGTTTTACACGCAACCTTTGGCCTGGCCACTTGAAGTCTGGACCACCTGCTCGGAATTTGCGCCGACTCACTGTCCGCCTGAGTATGCCTCTTCTCAGGAGCTGGCTCTGCACCGAAGCTGTACAGGTTGAAGCCTCATCTCATAGAAGCCAGCTCCGGCGCGAGGACAAGCGCCAGATCACCACCAAAATCAGAACAGCTACTGAGTACTGGCCGTCAAGTCCTCCCTCGAACCACATTGTTCTGCCTCTACATTGACGTCACAACATGCCGTGTGCGTTCCCGAAAAGCTCTCTGCTTGGCTTCGATAATTCATCCTAGACCACAGCCTTCAGTGACCCGTTCACTCCTGTCGCATACACCATTGCCGCGGGTCGCTGGAATCAGCAGTGGCATGGACGAGAAATTATTCCGTCGGACAAGCACTTGAAATCCATTCCGAAATAGGTGGATCAGGGCTGCTTTGTGGGAGCTGAACGGAGCAAGTTGCCCAGCTGGCATGCGATTCCATCAGGGATTTGAAGCGGTGTCGGGTGTTTCAGCCATGTGTAATGCAGGATTTCGCAATGTCATAACCCAGCCAGTATGAGAAGAGAATGTTGACTTGGTCTCAAGGGCGAGCATACGGCAGATGCGAATTGGAGTGAGGTGTTCAGATCTCGAGGACAGAATTTGGTCCGCGTTCGCACCTAACATCAGACATGCTGTATAGGCCTCAACTCCAGGTGGAATGTTTGATCCCTTTATTCGTGTATTGTTCGCAGCTCTATCCAATCTGACCTGATCTGATCTAGTTAGGTAGTTAGGAAATGCCATTGGATATGACGAGACAAGGGGTCCAGTTCCAAGTCTATCTCGAGCCGAAGTGAGATCCCTCGTCCAGGTACATACCAACATACCTATTCCGTTGTCATGTGTCCCTTCTTCCTCTCCAATCCCCGACAACTAACATGGAACATCACCAAGCTTTGCACCCCCTCCATGTCTGTGATGAAATGGACATTCTCCCTAAATAGCTCGGTTTTCCGAAACGCCATATGCGCACCGACGCTCGGCCACCCAATGAACGCCGTGAACAGCGTTCCCTTGCGCCGTCCCGCCTCTGCTCCTATATCCTCTCCTTTTGCCCCTGCTTCTCCTTCCACCTTGAAGGGGAAATCCCTCTCCACGCCCCATCCGCACCCCACGCCCTTGACATCCTCGCACCGACTGAGCGCCACGTCCACGAACTGCTGGAATTGCGCACTCGCCGCGTCCTTGCCAGCCTGCGAGATATCCGAGGCGAAATAAGCCAGCATCACCTCCGTGACGGGCGACAGGAGGACGAGCGGCGGAGAGGGCGCCACGACGACGTGCCCGGAGAATTCGCTGTGCGTGAGGATCTTGGGCAGATCTTTGACGGCGTCGCGGCCGGGGCTAGAACCGCGAGAGAGGGAGAGAGGGAGTTTAGAATCGCCCGCGTATCCTCAATTTCAACACAGAAACACTGGAACTTACCCGTTCGCAAACTTCTCATGGTGTTCCACGCTGTCAAAGTCGAAGAAGGCCCAGAGTTTGGGCGGATTGGGATTGGTGGCCCGGACGGCGTCGGTCTGCGATTTTGCATACGCCTCCTCGCCATCGACGGTCTCGATCTCTACACCCCAATAGACGCGATATGGCCCCCCTGGCGCGGTGGTGACGGTTTCGTAGACCCGTGTCAGGATCTGGCCCGCTTCGGTGGTGTCGTCCATGACATCCAGGCCGGGTTTGACGCCCATGCAGCCGACTTCGGTGACGGGCATTGTAGATACAGGTGAGTGGGTGAGAGGGGGGCAACGAAACAGGTACGTGGTGGGAATATAATTTAGAAGTGTTGGACTTGATGCGAGGGTGTCTACGTTCAATTTTATGTACACGCACCGTGGATTAGGCTGCGAGGAAATCACGGCGGCGATGACGACGCTGATGTTTAGACTGCCTGCAAGAATTTTCTCCGAAGCAATTACAGCACGCGTCCGCCTGACCAAGAATTGGATCTCTGACTGTTTCTGCTTGTCCCTCAATGAAGAGATTTAGTAGGAGGATGGTAAGAGGGCACACAGGATGCTCACGGGAAGTTGATGCGGCTTCGGCACGCAGAAAAGATGACTTGGGCGCCGCATGACGTCAGTCGCAGCTCGAGTGACTTCTCAGTCACTGAAGGCCACGGAGTTACTACAGTCGCCCAGAAAATACTCGTACAGTTGGTTGATTGACCGCTGTTGCTTCGTGGATTGCACTGTGCAGTCTTTGATTCCGTGAGCCAACCGCGCCCTGATTTTCTACAGTCGCTTGAACCTCCTCTCTGCTGGCTACCATCCACAGCGGTTTCCAAAACGCCCCGCCGTTCAGCTGCGGTGAAGCTGTGACATGAAGATCCCATCCCGTTCTGCTCACCTCACTATTTTCTTCCTGACTCGAGCACATAGATCAAGGATCTCAAACTATGCCGTAGAGCATGAGGTTTCGTCAAGACTGCTTATCACGAGGACACCTCTCCGCCTAGAGAATCGCGTCTCCACGCCCTTCCGTACACCACTATAGTTCCACGATACACTGCATCTTGTCTCTGCTAACAGCACTCTCATGATCAGCCCCTTTACCACCCTCGGCTGCACCCCATGCCGCATAGTTACACTTTTACTCTCGCCAATCATCAAGCCACGCTGTCCAGCTCCCGAGGACAAGTACTCGCATCTAGCATCTGGCATTTGATTTGCCAGACACGAGCAACGGCAATATGCTTGGCCTTTTAGTCGAGTTTGGCGTGACGAGCATGCCCACGGTGCAGAGGAAATGAAGCAAGGTGGCTCTCTCGCCAATCAAGGCGCAGGGGTTGGTTTTAGGAGCCAGATATTCGGATCATGAAGCCAAGGATCGTCTAAGTTGGGGATTTCTCGAGCACCCTCGATCTAGTCAAACTATGCCGCCGGTACCCTATCCCTGCAGAGCAAGCATCGATCTGGCGCCACCATTCGCCGCGACATTGGCACCATTGATCCAGCGAGCTTCCTCACTTGCGAGAAACCCGAACACCAAGGCAATATCCTCAGGCAAACCCATCCTCTTCTCCGCCGTAACATCAGCTACGTTGTCGTCAATGATTTGCTGTCCTCCCGCTTCCACTACTTTCTTCGTAGCCTCTGTCAACGTGGCACCCACGCTCACGCTGTTGAAGGTGGCGCCAGTCTTGGCACCATAAATCACAGCCAGGGATCTGGTGACACTGTCCACTGCCGCTTTGGATGCGCCGTACACGATCACCGGATCATTGTTGCCGATCTTGGAGGCAACGCTAGAGGTGTTGATAACCCGACCTCCCTTGGCCGGCAAGTGTGGCAGCGCAGCCTGAATGATGCTGATCATTCCGAAGACGTTTCCGTTCATTTGCTTCGAAAATCCATCCAGAGTAATGCTCTCAAAGGGTTGCATCGTGGCGAAGTCTGCCACAAAGGCATTATTGACGATGATGTCGAGGGTCTTGGTTTCTAGACCAGCGAGGACTTTTGGAATCAGGTTCGCCCCAACCTCTGGGTCAAGAAGGCCGGCATGCACAGCAACGGTCTTGGCCACTCCAAGCGCCCGGCACTCTGCAAGGACGGCATCTGCTGCTTCTTTGCTGTTCGCATAGGTCACAGCGAGGCCGGTGATGCCTTTCTTTGCGAACTGCAAAGCAATGGCAGCTCCGATTCCTCGGCTACCGCCTGTGACCAAGGCCGATTTCCCGACAAGTGAGGATGGTGAAGGGCTTGACTTTGAAGTTGCCATGTTGCCTTGGTGTGACTTGTTGATTCAGGACTGTTTCGAGGATGGATGTCTTGAGATGGATGTTGAACAGTCGACCTACATCTGTGAAGGGTGTCCCCCAACTTTATATAGGCTGCCATGGCTAGATAATTCCGCCGTATGAACCCCGTCGACCTGTTTGCTTTCCGATCAAGAATTCTGCAATCTTGCCAACCTCACTGCCTTTCGATATACCTCAGCACCGCCGTTTCGAGAACTAAGGCGTTTAGGGCTAAGCTGCGGTGGGTCTGGAGCCCAGCTGCTGACACCCCGGTCAGTGTCTTCGCAAGGTCCGATTGGCCGCTCCAAGCTGCTCTAATCGTCGGACGAAATCAAAGTATCTTGTGGGTCGACTTGTCTCCATGCTTCCTGTTCCTTTATTTCTCAGTTTCACTTTCTGATGGGATGTATCCCAGCCGGCATCAAGCGCAATGAACGTTCCGACGCTTTCCGTCGAGTTCGACCGTGTCGAGGAAGATTGGACGGGGTTGTCGGACTCGAAGAGACGCAGGACGCTCCAGAATCGCATTAATCAGCGAAAACACAGTGCGTATCCTCCCTTGTCGGCGCCCCGTTGCACACAGACTCTAACGCAGTTTGAGGGACACGAAAGCACCACGCACAACTCGCAGCATTGTTGCCCGACCGTTGGGAGCCAGCCAGCCCTCGGGATCCTGTCGAGACCGGCGGAATTCGGCTCGTTTTGGGCATCAATCCTGCCTGGTCGCCGTTCCCAGATACAGGTCTCAGTGCCTTGGAGTGGGACATCTTGTTGTACGGTATGATGCAACCAACTCGAAAGCATCAATCGTGTTTGAAGTCAAGCTGGGCTAGCTAATACGGTTTTGTCAATTTCCAGCTAGGGATGCGCTATGGCAGAAACCACGGAACATGTCGGTCTCGCGCCATACTGACAAACCTGAGACCGCCTATGCGCCGGTCGGGCTTGCGTGCTGGCACATTCCAGAGAATTCCATTATGCGCCACTCTATCCTCTTAGCCACTTCCATCGACCTCGAATCTCTTTCCGGTCAGGACTACACTGCCCTCAAACTTCGCCATGCCAATGCAACGATCAAGCAAGTCCGGCTCGGCATCGAGGCATACGGCCGCCACAATGTCGATCCCGGTACCGACAGCATTAGATCCAAGAGCCTCATCGGCAGGGAAGCGATTTTGTTCGCAATCATGGCGCTCGCCAAACAGAGTCGCAGCACCAGTATCACTCCGGTCCCAGACACGTTTGGTCTTTTCAGACCGCCCTTTCCTTTGGGTCTCCAGTTTCTGAACCTCTGGGGCCAGGATGATGGTCATAAGCTGCACCACAAGGCTTTGCAATCGGTGGTCAGGACGAGACATGACTTAGCACGTATGGAGTTCTCTACTCCTGGTTTTGGTGAGGTTGTCGCCCAGTTTGACCTTTTGGAGAGTGCAAAGACGCTGGCGGTCCCTTATATTGAGGCCTGCCCCGCCAATTTTGATCTTGCCAAAAAAGACGTCTTTTGGTTCGCCAATGACCCGGAACCACGAGGCAAATTCCCAAAATTTCTCCGTCGGGCGTCTAATATGGGGAGGCTGCTTGATATCCTCTCCGACATCCGCTTCTATTGTGCTTGGTGCCATGCATTACAGGACCGACTTGAGGTGGACCCGACAGCGGTTGAAAGGCATCCTCGGCTATCAATTGGAGCCCTTGTGGTACTTCGAGACTCTATCGAACATCGTCTTCTCTCATACAGGTTTATTGACCAGTCCGTTGAGGAACAACTGTGCTGGACAGTCACTTTGATATTCGCACACGGTGTGGTATATCCTCTGCCAAACCGAAAGCCATCGGACACACTACTTGACAAGCTTCGAGCATTGATACGGACATCGGACATGGCCGACAGGGGGCAGGAGGATCTTGTTTTCATGGCCTGGACGTGCACAATCGCGGCGATGGCATGCCATGCTGCAGACGAGACGAGGCAACGGATCTTTCTCGAGATGCTGCGAAAGTGTGTGGATCAATTGGGTATCTCTTCGTGGGCGCAGATGAAATTTTTTCTGTCGGGCTTCTTGTGGCTCGATCGAGCGTGTGATCCAGGAGGACTTGAGATCTGGCGTAGGGTGATGGCCTGGGGTTCCGACTCTCAAGACCATACTGCCACCACAGCAACTGTGACTCGAACAGCTGACCAGCTTATGGGATGTAGAACAACGGCACAGCGACCTTGCTGGCAGTGGCAGGCAGAATGAGCAGCATATCGAAATTCGAAGACCTGGGTCGCATCACCTCCCAGGTCGTCTCAGGACTCGGTTTTCATGCAGTATGAAGGTTTCAAAATCAATCACCAGCAGGGCTGTAGTTGTTGATATCTTACTATATTGATCTTATGCATTCCCTGGTGCCTTGAATTGCGATTTCTGTGGTCAGGCAATCGATAGCCCCTACCCTGGACTCAAACAACTAGGCCCCCGAGGGGAAGCCCCGTCTCATCCCCAAGATGTCCATGCACGGAAGCCGCCTCTCACAGTGTATATTTGAAGTCCGGATGACTGTCGCCCAACACCTCAAACTGTTCGTGCTCGTCCAGGCCAGCGACATCTCGGAGCAACTCTTCTCGATTTTCCATCTTTTTGTTGTTCAAGAGGCGAAGCAAAAGGATCTCCGCGACGATCAATACCGCGGCCAGGCAGACCATGGCCAGGTTGAACTTGGCGGCGAATTGGTATTGAGGCGCACTCGAGCGCGGGTATATCCACGAGGATATGATACCGCCGATGTTGGTGGCGATCTGGGTGGTTGTTGGAGAGTGTCAGCGATTGCGAGCTTGCAAGACCCACATTCGGACAATGGTCTCGCGGGCCGTGGCAAAGAGGGGTGAGAAAAGAAAAGGGCATGGAAGGCACTGCTGAAGTCAGAATAGGTGATAATGAACTTACAAATGACATGGCGATCGCCGTCGCTCTGCGCATATGACAAGCAACATTGTTGGGAATCCAGGCACTCAGGCAAGGGGCAAGCGCGTACACGCCGGTCACGATGAGGATGAGAGCGGCGTAGCGCTGGCCGACGTTGTCGATGGGGGCCACGTAGAAGAGGACCCATCCCAGGACTGCCAGGAGGATCATCACGAAGCCCGTGATTCCACGCCTCTGGTACCGATCCGAGACCCATGCTGTGGCTATTGCTGCGACGAAGCCCACGGCGTAAGGCGGCACGGTGAGGAGCTGGATCTGCGCGAGCGAGAGTTTGGTGTCGAACGAAGCGGCTAGCGATGCGACGATGCTGGGCGTGAAATAGGCGAGACCGAAGAAAGTGACTCCCCCGGCAAATTGACAGAGGGTGACGAGCCAGATGTGCAGCGACGTGAATGCAGACATTGCCTTTCTCAGGTCGAATTTGGTCGACTCGGGCACGAGGCTCGTCGTGTCCAGGAGGAGCCGCTCTTCACAGCATTGGATGTGCTGAGGTTTAAAGCCCAACACCTGTTGCGGAGTGTCTGGTAGAAGAAAGAAGGAGAGCGCACCCCATGCGACGGTGAAGAGTCCTGGATCGAGGTTAGAGAGCTGATCGTGAAAGAGTAGGGAGGTCGAAGCTTGCCTTCGAGGCAGAATATCCTATTATCACACGGTTAGATGATGCGGGTGCAGTGGCTATCACGGGCACGACTTACCATCTCCATCCCTCCATGCCTCCTACGCCGTCCATGCTCGCGATCGCAGCGGCCAACAGACCAGAAAACGCACCTGCCAGAGCAGCGGCACAGAAGAACAGACAGACGCGAAGCTGTAACTCGTGTCGCCTGTAAAAGCCTGCCAGGACAGATTAGATGTCTTTGTTAACCTTGCTCAGGACAGTGTCGTTCACCTGAGAGGTAGAGGATGATGCCGGGCAGGAGGCCGCCTTCGAAGAGCCCTAGGAAGAAGCGGCAGGTGACTAAGCCGCCAAAGTCGTGGACCTGGCTTTGTAGCGTTGTGACCACGCCCCAGCAAAAGCACATGCCAGGCAGCATGAGCCGTGGCCCGAACTTTTTGAGTACCAGGTTCTGTATTGTACCTGTCAGGACGACTCGTCGTGTCGGTAGAGCTGGTAGATGGAGGACGGGAGGCATCAACGGGGCAGGGTCTCGTCCCGACAATACGCGTCTTGAGGATCAGGCGACTTACCGACGGCAGTTCGGCGACAATGTACGGGATATATGTAACGGTTAGCACTGAAAGAAAATTAGCAGAGACATGTCGAAGCAGTCATGTTAAACCCACCGATTTGATATTGACGTTCGGTCAACCCGAGTTGCTCTTGCAGACCAGCCACCCGTGCGTTCCCCAGGTTGGCGCGATCCAGAAAGGATAGCAGATAGATCATACATGTGACTGGCACGAGGAGGAGATCCAGCTTCAGCACCGTCTCTCGCTCGGTCTTCTGATCGTACGAAGGCCGCACCTCGAGGTGCTCGTCCTTTGGGTACTCGAGTTCCCCGTGGAGAACCGTGGGCTTCTCTTCGACCGACATCTTTGGCTCCCCTTCTAGCTCCGCTGGCAACCAAGTTGAAGAAATTGTTGAGGCAATCTTTGAAGGCACCAAGACTAGAACTCGATTGTACATGCACTGAAGGGCCTTCCAATAGCATACCGGGTGCCAGACTAGTACATCTTATACCTTTGCAAACAGCTTTCATGCCAGGGGATGCCGAAGTCTTACGGCCGAACTTGACACAATCTGCATTCGGTTTTCTCGTCTCCTGGGTTCTCATCCCCGGATTACCCCGGACTTGGACCACAGTCCTGGCTCCCCCTGATCCAAAGGCCACTCGGAGACGAACCACAAGCCAAAAAAAACAGGAACATCCCACGCCAAGGACTGCGATACGTGACTGAGAAGGGGTTTTCTCGGGACGTAAGGCACTTGGCAGTGACTTGAGAAAGACGATACTGCCTTGAACGCAATCTCTCTGCCAAAGCGTGAACCCGAAATGAGAGAACGACGGTTTCTAGTCCCAGACGGAAGGCCGAGTCTATATAAGAGTAATCATTGTCGCCTGGTGACCGAGGCACCGAGTACGAGTTGCTGCACAAGGTTTCTATAGCGAAAAGCTTGTGTGGTTTGCTCTCCCGCGGATGGCTGGGCAAATCCTTTTGGCAAGTACCGGCACAACAGCTCAGACCAGAACGGTGGGGAGCACGGGAGACTGAAAATGATAGACACGGTCCGACATATTGAGGAGTCTTACAAGTCGTTGAGAAGTCAAGTGATTGCGTGAGAGGGAAGGAGGAAGGTTCAACAGGACAACCTTGGCGCTTTAAGAGGAGTTCCATCGACACCTAGGTCACTTCGCGCTTCACCTAACCGGCGCCGCTTTTAACCACCACTCACCTGTCATGAACTGCTGGTTCAGACAGCATATAAGCTAAGAGGTCCAAGTTCCGGGCATGAATTGCCAGGATTCTTAGTCTTTTTGGGCGATCCCCAAGGGACTGTGGACCTCTTCCTGACATTATGTATCCGAGTCTAATAAGCTATTTAATATTCTATAGAATAATAATATAAAGGTCTTTTTTATTAGATACAATAAGTTCTACGAGAACTATATGGTAAGGGTCTAGTTCTTAAAGATCTAGTTCCTAGGTTACGTTTCTATCCAGGCGTTCAACCACGCGTGAACCGCCTGAAAAGTCGACGTCGCCGTCAGGTGCAAGGTGAGGTCGTGACCGGTGTCGGGCGGGGAGTAGTAACTGTAGATGGTAGCATTGGGGAACACCTCTTCCGTCCCGTTCAAGATGGTGTTACAGGTCACCCCCGGGATATTGCAGCAGATGGCGTCCTTGTCCCCAGAAACCACCATGACCGAGCCCTTGTACTGGGGGATGGATTCAAAGGCCGTGTCTAGGAAAGTACCGATCTCCCCCGCCGTCATTGTGTCCTGATACAGAAAATCTCCGTTAGAGACATTCCGGTCGTAGTCGCCGGCGTAGAAGGCAGCCGTACGGCCAGCTTCAGTGGCCGTGACGAAATATCCAAGCGGCTCGCTGTGGTACCGCGCGGGGGATAGGACCGCTGCCGCTTGGTAAGGAGCGCCCGGGGGCTTGGTGGTGTTTAGATGGTTACTGAAGGCGGTTAAGACGATGGCTTCGAAATCGTTAGGGTAGTGGTATGCCAAAGCGCTTCCGAATTGAGACCCAAACGAGTGGCCCACCCAGACCAGCCGTTTAAAAGCCTGTTTCAGTGGGCTAGCAAGTCCACCTGCCTTGATAGTCTGCATCAACTGGTGGTAGATTTCAATCTGCAGCGGGACCTGAACGATGGTGAAGGGGTCGAGTGTTGGCTCGCTCGAGCCGTGGCCCAGCCGGTCGAAGGCCAGAGTGTGGTAGCCTTGGCTCGCCGCAAAGAGCTGCCAGTTGTACTCGTCGCCAAAACCCAGGCCAGTCCACATAGATTTGTTGTAGGACAGGCCGTGGACGAGGAGCTGGAGGACACCGCGTTCTGCAACAAGAGTCGGCCGACAGTAGACCCCGGCGATGCTGTAAGTACCCGAGACGTTGTGAAATCCAGCCGACGGCGCACCGAGATCTCCAAACCTTTGATTGACCCAGTCGATAACAGCGGTTGCATTCGAAGTGTCCGGTATAGTGGCGAATACAACATTCTGGGCGGTCGCATTGATCGTGAACGTGACCGGTGAGCATTCGGCGGGTGCAGACCTCGTCAAGACCGTCGACGCGGCCACCACGGAAGCACAGGCCAGAAAAGCGGCTGGCAACATCGTATTGTTGAAGGTCACCGCTGGAGCTATCGAATGGACAAACTTCAGGACGGTGAATTATGCTTCACTCTTTCTAGGGTTCGTTCTTCGGCCGTACCATGGCGAGGTCTGCCCGCGATAGTTATATATTTCCCCGTCCTAAAGACTTTCGCACTCTGCGGGGATGGGTTTCTTTTCTTTGGCCCGCGGATGCTCTCCACGCCAGATAGAGGACATAGCATCCGGGGAAGGTCAGTAGCTAATCACAGGCAGCACTACCTGGACAAAGTTGTCGGAGAGATCTTTGATTTCATCTGATCCGCGGTTCCTTCCGCGTTAGATAGAGGATATGGCATCCGGGGAAGGTTAGTAGCTAATCACCAGGCAGTACTACCTGGACAAAGTCGTCGGATCGATCTTCGATTTCATCTGATCCGCGGCTCCTTCCGCGGTAGATAGAGGATATGGTATCCGGGGAAGGTCAGTAGTTAATCACTAGGCAGCACTACCTGGACAAAGTCGTCGGATCGATCTTCGATTTCATCTGATCCGCGGTTCCTTCCGCGAGCTCTCGAGCGTAAAGCTTTATTTGTAAGAGCGAAAATACCTTTCAGTCAACCCCGGCTGGGGACCCCGTGTTAGAGGCGGGGTAGGCCGAGCTAAGTACAGTATAAGCGAGACGTCTTTACGGCCCCTCACCATCGAGGCGATAGTGGCCTGAAAGAGCTAATTACCGTAATCTGAGCCATCCCACCGGGTTGAGTCGGCGTTAGGGGTCGGTCCTCCCGCGGCCAGCCGTTAGACGTCTCGGTCCCACGAAGGTGAGACACTCTGACTCGCGCGCCGGGGGTGAGCACAGGGCGGCATCACCCTCGCCCCAAAGAGGGGTGCGCCGGGCGTGAATTTACCTCCTCTTGCCATCCAGATGGGGAGATTGCGTGGAAGAAGCTCTTTGGCTGTTGTGTCGCAAGCTCATAGCTACTCGCATCCACGGACTGATAACATAGATCACTGGTGACACATGAGAGTACCATCCGGTCACTCGAAGACACAACACTGACTGCGTGGCAAGAGGTGTAGAGCTTGTTCTATGTGGCCGAACATTTGGCCTCCAAAATCCGGTCGCTAACAGATGAGTCCGGTCCCGAACGCATGCTGCGAGCAGCGACCATGTGCTGCCAATGGCGTGGTCCGGCCCTTATTAGATACACGATGAGTAAGGGCGGGAAGGAGAAGGTGAGATCTCTGCGATGGCGATGACGGTCTTGGCCACGAACAATAAAGCTAGCGACAATCATGAATCCCGTTCGCGCTAATTGTCAACAGTCATCCTAGCTGTGAGGGATTCACTATCAACAGAAATATGAGGCGTTGTCAGTGGCGTCCTTGTGCAAAGCCTGGTCTACGAGCACCACACCCAAATGAGAAATTTTTTTCAGCTTGCGGCATGCCTTGTCGTTCATGACAAAAGCGATGAAGACGGTTGGCTTCTAGCCTTTGTCTTGATTTGATTTTGTCTTCTTTGATATGGTATATAATGTTTGAATTCGTGGGTCTCATTCCACAAGCACAAAATGCGATTGACAAGGGTTGACAACGCAAGCGTTCATTGATAAGACACCCCGGACCAAGACCATGTGCTGGCCTCGATCGTGTTCCAGGTTCGTCATTCAGTGATGTGACGCCAGCTCCAGTGTAGAACAATGGTATGCGGATCTCTTGTATGCGGGTTCCGCCCTTCAACTGCGTCGGCGGTTTACGCTCGACATCGTCATAAATCTCGATGGTGTTAATGGTGTCCAGGAGTTCTCCCATGTCGTTTGTTTGTCACAGGTTCGCTTTTTGGCAATTTGTTGTTTTGGTTATTGTGATAACGGTAAAGTGCAGTTGGCACCAATATCAAGGCTCTTACATGCACCAAAGGGGGAGGAAGCGCCGGTGGAGCTGCTTGTCCGACTGGTGGTGCAGAGCTGAAGTATTGTCCGTTTAACCGAGTTCGCAAATCTCGTAGTCGGATATGAGGCGCTACGTTCTCCAAAGGTTAGGGAGGTAGGCATATCTGACGGCCCGTGGTTGATGAATACGGGTTCGATCCCATGGTCATCGACTTTTTGTTATCGCATTTTGTACAAGTGCGATATCCTGCTCTTTTCCTCTCCGTCAAGTCAACTCTCGAGGCGGAGGTAATATAATAACATAATGTCGATGAGTCAGTGACAGGTGTTTATGCGAGTAAGGTTGTGGTGAAGATAGCGTATGGCGTCCCATCGGCCCGAGCGAACAGCACCTATGTGAGCGAGGTTGTGCTGGAGTTGACAGGTCCTCGCTTCTACCGACCGGAACAACGCCCCGTTTGTGTGAGCGAGGTTGTGCAGGATGGACACTCTCCTCCGTCGTTGTAGAGGGCGGTGCACGCAGGAGGTTTCCTATCCGGATAAAAATAAAGTCCGCCCACACAAACGGCAGCTCCGTGGAACTGCTTGTCCGACTGGTAGTTGTCGCACGAAATAGGTGTTCCTATCTTTGTCTGGGCGGTCGTCAGAAGCCCCCGAACGTCAGCCGCTCCTGTCACAGGCAGCAGCTCAACGTGTATTTGTCGACTTTTGCTCGTTTGGATTTGTTGGATTGAAATTTGTTTTGATATAGATATCCGGTGTAGGGTCGAATTCCGAGGTTGAGAACTGATCCATCCCGTTGGCCCGGGATGCTCTCTACAGTCGTTATTTGTTGGTGGTAGAGGCGCGAGGGGGTCCATCGAGACCAGCTGGAGTGTCTGCAGTGGAGGCAGGGGCCTTCCGGCTTGATCGCCCTGCAACAGGGATGAGTCGACTTTGCAGGACCACTTTGAGGTAGTCGGGCAGTTAGAGGTGCACCGACAATCATGGACCGCTCTAATGGCAGACTTGGAGGTAGCGTCCGCCCGTGCAGACGGTAAAACGGCCTGAAGAGCCAAAACACGAGCTCGAGGATTGCAGAGGTATTTGGAGGAGGAGTAGGAGCAGGTGAAGGAGGAAGAGGATGAAGAAGAAGGTGGGAGAGAATGGTTGACAGAATGGTTGAGGGGCACAGTAGCAGCTATTTGAAGTAGAGGGGCACGTGAGGGGCTAACAAATGGTTGGCTGGGACGGTCGCTGCCAAGGCGTGCCAAGGCGTACCAAGGACAGCCACATAGCTTGGGCCAGATGCGGTGGAGCTGTAATATCTGAGATGCACAAATTACGGTCGACCTTAGTGCCAGAGGTGTTCATTCAATTTGAGCCTCACAATCATTTCTGACGCTCGACCACCTCACCGATCATGCCCCTCATTAGCCATCTCTGAGTAGGCACTATGTATAGGCATCGGTTTTCTACCATGCAGCGCGAAAACATTACAGTCTTGTCCTCGGAGGCGTCGAAACGTCCGTTGACAAGATCTGCACGGTATCGCCAGTGCTGATGGTACGGCCGTATCTTCACGTCACTCGGGCCAAGCGTCAGAAATGAGCTCACCCGGACATGCCATATTCTTCGCTCGTAGCCATTCATCCTGAATCAGGTTGCTACGCACGAAGTATGGGATGGAGGAAGAGTTGTTCCAGCCGTCCCCACGGCCAAGGTGAGTCAACGCAGAAGGCTCGCAGGAAGGACTTTATACCGTTTTGAGGCCAAGACACAGTGCCTTCGTGACAATCATGATATTAACGCGCATCAAGCTTGAAGACTTATATATTGATATAGGAATCCAGCCCTCCGTTTGCTGAAACTACACACCACATTCAAGGAAGAACAGCATCTACACAGCTTGAAGATTTCCAAGCCCAGAAAGCACGCACCATGTCTTTCACCCCACAGTCCATCCCCTCGCTCTCCGGGCGCGTCTTCTTCGTCACAGGCGGGACGGCCGGCCTTGGTGCAGGCACCATCTCCCTCCTGGCCCAACACAATCCAGCACACATCTACTTCTCAGGCCGGAACGCGCGAAACGCCCAATCCGTGATCGACAAGGTCAAGTCCGCCAACCCAGACGTGCCCGTCACGTTCATCGAGTGCGACCTCGCCAACCTCTCGTCCGTGAAGAAAGCGGCGGAGGAATTCCTCGCCCAAGCCGAGCGTCTCGACGTGTTCTACGCCAACGCCGGGATCATGGCTCTCCCGCCCGGCACAACTCAAGACGGGTACGAGCTACAGTTCGGCACCAATCACATGGGTCACGCATTGCTGATCAAACTGCTTCTCCCGCTGATGCAGCGCACAGCCGAGCAGCCGGGTGCGGACGTACGGATCGTCCTCAGCACCTCGGTCGCATACAAGCAAGCCCCCAGCGAAGGCATCGCTTTCAAGACGTTGAAAACCCCTCAGGACGGCTTGGGCGGCATGATCCCCGGCGGGAAATGGTGCAGGTACGGCCAGAGCAAGCTGGCAAACCTGCTCTACGCGCAGAGCCTGGCCAAGCGGTATCCTGACATCACGTCCGTGTCAGTCCACCCGGGTTACATCAAGACGGATTTATTCGCCAACGTGTCGTTCATGACGAGTCTGCCTGTTCGCATCATGGCGGCCGGACAGTGGACGTCCGTGGAGGGAGGACCGTATAATCAGACCTGGGCGGGCACGACGCCGAGGCAGAATCTCGAGAACGGCTCCTATTATGTGCCAGTCGCAAAGAAGGGCACACTCGAGACGGCTGCGGCGAGGGATGAGAAGTTAGCGGACCGGCTATGGGAGTGGACGGAGAAGGAACTGGCAGCGTTCGTATGACCGAGGCGGCACTTGCATGCTACAGGCCGTGGCTGGTCGAGAATTTGCGAGTCTGCAATGGGCTGGCTGCTATGTCATTATTTATCTTTGTATAACATTTAATCCGCTTCTCAATTTCATCTTTTGACTGCCGCATCTCTCAGCACCGCAGTGTCATGTGTCGTGAGCTTCAGAATCTCTCCTATGCTTCTCCTCCTTACTACGCATACCCATTTCGAAATTGCCAAAGTCAGAAGCCAGGGTACTCGATCAGCTGGTGCTGTATTACGGTCCTTTGCCTCCCATACAATAAAAGACCGGCTCGAGATTTGAGCACCAAGACGCCCCAACCACTGTATAGTGCTCAGGAAGGAAGGAGACCAGATGTGGCTGACCTAAGGGGAGTGTGCGGCTTGATAGCCTCATATGCACTTTTCGAGTCTTGATATTCACCTGCTCTTTATTTGGACTTCCCTCTCTGATCTTCGTCCCCATTAGCAAAACCTGACAGCGCACATATTATTCCTAGCCTATTGACCCAGCGCCGCGTACGCCGCCGCGATATACTCCCTCGCCTTGCGACTCCCTAAACCCACCTCCTCCATCTTATTCATGACATACGCGATCGTCACCTTGCGATCTAGGTCCACGACCACCATGCTCCCGCCATATCCACCCCAAGTACACACCCTGCCATCGGGCAAGAAATCAATCCACGTATCCGGGCCCGTCAACCCGAACCCCATCCCCCAACGAAGGGGCTTCCCGCCGGTGTCGATCACGTGGTCCAGCCCGCTGAACTGTTCCTGGAAGATGAGGCCGACCGTTTCGGGCGATATGAATGTGCCGTTCTCGCTTCCGCCCTCGGCCTCCTTTTCAGTGCCGACAAGACCGTTTCGTGAGAGAACCGACAAAATCCGCGCCACGCCTCGCGCGTTACTGTGTCCGTTACCGGCGCCGATCTCAGCGCGTCTGAAGGCCTCAGAGTTCGCAAACTCGGCCTTCATGCCCGGATTGGTCATGACGCGGGTGCTGATCGAGGGAGGGTCCAGCGAGGTCGGAGGAAGCGCACCTCTCGCCGGCGGGGGAATCACATCCGACCTGCGGGCCTCGTCCTGGTCACTACACCCGAGCTGGAAGTCTGCTTTGAGCGGCGCCGCGATCTCCTCTGCGATGAACTGCTTGAGCGAGGTGCCTGTTGCGCGACGGACGATCTCGCCGAGCATGTACCCCTGAGTGAAGGAGTGGTAGCCCGACGCGGTACCCGGGTCCCACCATGGCGCCTGCTCCGCGAGGAGGGCCGCCATCTTGGGGGCATCGCAAATGTCTGGGACGGTGATGGGCGTGTCGAACCCCGGCAGGCCCGAGGTATGCGATAGGACATGGCGGATCTCGACGTCTTGCTTCCCGTTCGCAGCGAACTCGGGCCAATACTTGGACACCTTGTCGGTCACGGAGAGCACGCGCCTGTCGACGAGGAGCAGGATTGCCAGGGCCACCACGGTCTTGGTCGTCGAGAAGATGTTTGTGATGGTATCTTTCTCCCAGGCGCGGGTGCGGTCCTGGTCGGCGTATCCACCCCAGATATCGACGACGTCCTTTCCGTCCACGTTGACGACGATGGAGGCGCCGACCTCATCTCCCGAGTCGACGTACTTTTGTAGTAGATTCTTGACTTGCGAGTACTTTTCGTCGCAGTGGCCTTGGACGGTAGACATGGTGGCGATGCAATTTCGAGCTCATAGATCAAGGAGTCGCGCCAGGCAGAGCCGATGCAAATCCATCTTGTTATGTACACGGAGTAGTCGTACGGGAGGGAGAAGGAGGACGAAGCCTTCCCCCACAATTGCCCATGCGAGAACTCGAGCCCCACATTACCCGATAGTATGGATTGGCCAACACCCACATCGGAAGTAGATACATAACTTGTCCTCAGTAGTCAGGACTCACTTTTGTATCGAAGGAACCTGGACCCTGACCTATACTTAGACTGAGGCTTGGACCTCGCCTCCGTTTGACCGCGATGGTATGCTGTAGACGAACTGCCTAGTCGTCACGTCCAGTCTAGTCTCATTATCGAAACCTTAAACGTAGACTGGGGGGCGGTCGCTTAATTATTTATGATTTGAGGCACACGTATACGATTAAATAAATATAGATGTTGTCTGATCATCAAGACTCCGGACGATAATCATGGGATATGTAATCTCAATCTCAATCCCACCTTCATCCAACTCATCTCAATCTCCAATCTACTCACTGTCCAGTGTCCCTCCACAAAGGGAGGAACCCTCACGTGAGGCGTGAGAAGAAGCTGAACCTCTCAAAGTATACAATACCATAATACTTCCTCGTACTCGTACTCTTACTCCTACTCCCACTCCCACTCGTAGCGTTGAGAGAAGTCACGATGTCGGAAAATATACCCTTTCCATACCTGGACGGCTGTCTTACATGCGCCGGGAAAGGATCTGTCTGTGATCGCCGGATCTGCAAGGAAGTAAAAGCTTGTGCTGCTTGAGTTGCTCGCGGTGCTTGACGCGATGACACCGATTAAATATTCACTCGTACATGATAGGCTCGCTTTTAGGATCGCAGGTACGCATTTCCGGAGGCGAGATCCAACGTGGAAAATTCGCGCCCATGATGTCAGGCTCGGGATGTTCGCACCACCAGCATGACATTTACGTCCGACAGACGACCGTGTCTGGACCGTTTCGAAGAATCAATTCCCTCCGCAAGCTGGCAACAATCTAGGACTCAGAACAGATACAGGAAAGCAGATTTCTCAACATGTCCTCCCACAAGACCGTCCACCGTCCCAACATGGCCACACACTCTGATCCCGATCCCGACCCGGACCCCATCGCCTACGAGACTGAAGTCTATCAGAAAGGTCTGCATTACGAGAAACCGCCCTTCACGTTTCAACCCTTGAAATGGGAAGAGATGGCCATGGCCCGCATGTCCGCCGAATCCGCGGGCTATGTCGTCGGGAGCGCCGGCATTGGCGAGACGGCGAACAAAAACAGAAACGCGTTTGAGAAGTGGTCGATCGTGCCGCGCCGGCTGGTGGGTACTGAAGGATTTCCGGACCTGAGCGTAAACGTCCTGGGAGGTCAGAGGGTGCCCTTTCCGATTGCTGCTGCACCAGTCGGCGTGTTGAGGATTTTCAATCCGGAGGGTGAAGTCGCCGTTGCGCGGGCTTGTGAGAAGTGCCGAATCCCGTATATCATGAGCACGGCTAGCAGTACGAGCATTGAGGAGGCGGCCAAGGCGAACGGAGATGGAGTCCGGTGGTTTCAGCTTTACTGGCCCTCCCGGGAGAGTGATAGTACGACAATTTCGATACTGAAACGTGCAAAAGCGGCGGGCTTCACGGCCTTGTTTGTCACATTGGACACATATGTGCTGGGCTGGCGACCGAGCGATATGGACAACGGGTAGGTTAGATCCCAGACCTCGATCTCAAGCCGAACCAACATTTGACAGCCGTCCAGGTACAACCCGTTTCTTCGCTCAGATCAGATAGGCGTTGCCATAGGCTTCTCGGATCCGGGATTCCGGGAGCAATTCAAAGAGAAGCACGGCGTCGAAGTCGAAGAAGACCAGGGCAAGGCCGCTGCCGAATGGACCCGCACCATATTCCCCGGCATGAGCCATTCTTGGGACGACGTCAGATTCCTCCGGGCACACTGGGACGGTCCAATTGTCTTGAAAGGCATCCAGACACGTCAGGATGCCCAGAAGGCAGCCGAGATCGGCGTTCAAGGGATTGTGGTGAGCAACCACGGAGGTAGACAGGTCGATGGTGGGGTTGGCTCGCTGGGTGTCCTGCCGGGCATCGTCGATGCGGTAGGGGACAAGCTCGACGTTTTCTTCGACTCTGGAGTTCGCACCGGGGCAGACATTGCGAAAGCGGTCGCGCTCGGAGCCAAGATGGTTCTTGTCGGAAGGCCATACACCTACGGATTGGTTCTCGGCGGAGAAGAAGGCGTCACCCACACGCTCCGGGCTCTCTGTGGCGACTTAGATCTGACTCTACATCTTGCTGGTATCAAATCGGTTTCGAAAGAGCACCTCAACCGGTCAGTGCTCGTTCGCGAAGATAGGCTGTAACGAGGCGACCACGTGTAGAAAGATTCTCGGTACACAGTTCTCGAGAGCATTTGTTTTGTACGTACTGACCCTTCAATCTCTCTTCGTCGGCCTCTCGACGTCGTCCCATCTCCGACCAGCGCAAGTCTGGCACCTTGACATGTGCGGCATGCTGTCTGGGCTGATGTGGAGCCAGGTCTCACCCTGTTGAGACTTCCGGATCTCGTCCCAATACTTCTTCCTCGCCCCAGGCGTTAGCCTTTTCCGAGTTTCGTGTGTGATTCTCAGGCGAAAAGCCGTGTACTTCTTGTTGGGTGTATGTTCCGTCGGCAACTCGGTCAAGACTGGCGAGTCGAGCAACTTTCTCTTAGCCAACTCCCTCAAGAATGGCTGTTGATTCAGCACATCCTTGGGCATGACGCGTGAGAGAAACTCCAGTGACGCATCGATGTTCAAGTCGATAGCTCGGACGGGGTCGATAGTCGACTTCATCAGCCAACTCGCCAGGTGTGGATACAGGATGCAGAAGTCGGACTGGGAGATGTGAACCGTGCCGCGGACAGTCATCAACCAAGCCGGATGACCAGTCTCAAGAGCCTCCATTGTGACATTTTTGGCCACTTCGAAGTTGTCGTTCCAGTACATGAAGGCCTCCGAGTTGATCCCCAGCAACGGGACTCGTATCCGGCTGTCGCGCTCCTCGGCCGTTGGTCGAATGGGCATGCCCCAGACGTCGTAGATAATGCCCTGAGTGATGTAGTTGAATCGGTGGTTCTGTCGCAGCACCTCGACTGTCGTCGTGGCTCCGAAGGAATGTCCAACCATGGTGACGGCATTCGTGTGAAACCGATCTTTCCAGCAAGACCAGTCAACGCCCTCTAAACCAGCCCTTGACGCTCCGGTTGCGCCTTTTACCCTGAGGTTTCTTGCGGCGACCTTTTCACCATCCCCAGCGCAAATCTCCAACATGATCTGATAAGCCTCGTCAATCTCAGCCAGTCGCAGATCGACTTGGCCATTGCGTAATTCGTGGTCGATGTCGTGTCCGGGAGTTGTGTCGTGTGGGTCGTGTTTTGGAAATACGAAATCGACCTTGTCGTAGGATCTCTTCGTGGATTTACTCTTGTGCTCCACGCCGCCCTTGGCTTCCGTGCACTGTCGACTACCAGGACCGGAGTCCGGATGCGTCACTAACGTCCTGGGACCACTCCCATCCCGGTGTTCCAGCGCTACGACCACAAACCCATGACTTGCAAACTCGCCGCACACGGAGGAGTAGCATGTCCTCGTGCCTCCAAGCCCGTGACTGAAAATTATAAGTGGGAACTTTGGTTTCTTGGGGCCCGCCGCTGGGGGTTTGCCTTCTCTCCCAGTAGCCTTGCGGTGATTTGTGCAGTCTTCCCGATACGGAGGCCAATGGTCTGCAAGTCTTGCATTCTTGTAGGCCGGTAACTTTGTGTACCATGTCGTACAGAAGAAGAATGCTGTCAGGAGGTGTTCCGGGAGTCCTGCAAAGTATGCGTAGCCTCGACTGGTCTGGTCTCTGGGTCTACTCAACCATGTCGGTCGGTGCCTCTGGCCTGAAGTAGGTGTGTTGATATCGTAACGGGCGTTCAGATGGGCTGGGTAGTAGATGGCCATCAACACTGTCTCCAATGCAAGCACGTGGACACCATGGCGAGTGACGTCTGAAAATGTCCTCGGCTTCTCGGCGGGCACCTCAAGATCAATGATGCCCACTTCGTATGGACCGGTGTAGCGGGGTAGTTTCCCATATAAAGGTACTTTATCCCTCAGGCCCTTTGGCGGCCGTCCTTTGGGCTTCCTTCTCGATGGCACATCTTTCACCCTATTCTTATGATGCCTTGGATGACCGAGGACAAAATCCGGAAAGATAGACTCGGTGGGCATCTTGTAGACAGCTGATTCTCCGTGCCACGGCTTTCACGGTGCTTCCTCTGATTAACCCGGCGTGGGAGTGTCCTATGCCATCTTTAGCATGGTCTCAGACTACGCTTTGCCGTGGTACACAAGGCGGGTACGTGTCAATGCTCAGTGATAGCGATTGACAACTGGATGCTGACAGTGGTGAAAGCTTTAGCGCGATCAAGCAATCTCGTTGGTGTAACCGAGAGGCGAGTGACTCGTACTCGTTCGTAGTGACGATGTCGACTGAAACTCCGGATTGTGAACGAGGAAGTCCAGATTTCAGATCCGCCAATGACATCACGGTGTAGATCCTCACGGAAGGTACCGCGCGATGTCTGGCCAATTGGCAACGACCAGCCTCGTGTGGCTGAGCTGGCCGACTCATCCTCGTACTCGTACAACCTGCCGCGCTCGAGAGGGACTCGGATCCGAGTCTCCGTCGGTTCCCGGAACCAGCTCCATGGAAGAATTAGTTGCCAAGGGAGACATGTCAGGTCCAATATAGCCTTGGAAAAGCAGAGCTCGCAGCCGGGTGGTCGGAACCGGCTAATTCCTGTGTTGGGTTGAACTATTCGTCCGTGCGCGGAAGCTATCCTGCCCCCCTGAGGGAGGCATGCAGATGCTGGCTCGCCGCCTGCACAGACTTGGAGGTCTGAGGTAGCTGTTCCAGGCACTCCAGCAGCGTCCTATTCAGATACCTGTACGCTTCCAGCTTGATTTTGCCCTGGCTGTATTCTCTGCTCACGACTTTGTCCATAAGCTGCGCGCCCGCAACAACGTGGTGAGGGTAAGGGTCGATTGCGATGAACGAAGCTGTGATTGTAGGACAGCGAGGAGGATTTTGCAGATTTGTTACCGACCCGGCGAGTCGATTAGCTCCGCTGATTGTGTACTGGCTTTCCAAACCGAACTTCAGGGTGTTGAACAGCTCGTGCTCGGCCTCCAGCCTTGTCTCGGAAATTTGCGACAACAGATCCGTTCGCTCTGCGGCCTCCATCGCGTCTACCAAGATGAGGATGCCAAGATAATAGTGAAGCATGAGTTCGTACCAATTCAGTCTTTCCACCTGACCGAGGAATGGAAGTCGTCGTTGGCAATCGTTAAGAAGAGGACAGAAGGTGCTTTTGAACATGTCGATGGCTTCGAGGAACGCAGACCAAGCCTGCTGCACCTTGTCTTCTTCGGAGCCCTCTCGCAATGCCTCCTTGACGATGGAGATCATCTTCCAGACATACAGTTTACACGCAAGCGCGGCCGCAATGACTTGCAAGACCTCGTCTTCCGTCATTGCGAATGGGTTTCTTCGCCACCCTTCTGTGCGTGTGTGAAAAGATCCTGCGCCCATCTTGAGGGTGCGCCAACATGTCTCGGTTTCCACGCCGTGCAAACCTGAGGTCAGTGTCGACCTGAAGTTCAATGACAGAGATGAGGACGTGTCAAAAGTCAAGGCCGCCCAATACGCGCGGGCTTCGGTCCGAAGAAAGCTGTCCGTCAGCTTCGAGCCACTTGTCGGGGTTACCAGGGCATCTGACGCCAGCAGCACTTGCGAACCGCTAAATTGACAGCTCCGCTGTCCCTCGCGCAGTCGTTGAATCTGTTGCAGTCCTGCTTGAACACACAGCTGACCTGTTAAGCCATCCATTTCCTCTTCCTCTGAGATTCCGACCGGGACAGGTGTCAGGCTGAACAAGAACAGCGCAAGAGCAGATCGATAAGAGATCCGGTTGACCACCTTCAGCATATCCCTGCGGGACTTCCGCCAAAATTCTCGCACAATATGCTCCGGTAAGACACCCGCTCGTTCGGCCGAAGGTATGAGGTGGAACCACCGCGCGGCAAACGACCTTTTTGCATGCTTGAGTGATTGATCTATCGGGTGATCCTGTTGCTCGGTGCGACTGGATTGAGCGTCTGCCCAGCCAGCATCTTTTTGTTTCCAACTGCCGAAGATGAAGTCGTCCAACTCGGGAAAGTACCGACTGGGAGGAAGAATGATTGCTGAAGAATTATCCGCGACAAGAGCACAGCAATGTCGGCCCATCCAGAAGCCGAAGACGTTTTCGAAGCAACTTTCGTAGATTTTCTCGAGCCAGTCGCCCACTGACGTTGTCTCGCAATCAATAGGTGGGGTCAGCGGGACGTATGATGTGGAAGGCGAGACCAGGGCCCTAGACTCGACCGACAGACTTCTGAGGCTTGGTAAGCATGTAATAACGACATTCTTCCGTATACTGACGCACCGAGTCTGCTGTGGCGAGGGTTGGACGGGGTTTTGAGGCTGGCTCTCATACGACTCATTGCTCCCCTCGTGATGTAGAATTTGAGGAGATAAAGGAGCCAGTTGGGAAGACTCGGTTGTCAAAGATGATAATGGCTTCTTCCGTGGTCCTCGCGTTGCAGGCTTTTTCACATCGTTCATCCACTGAAGTAGAATGTAATTTCAGCTGCCGAGAGCGCCAGACGGTTGCAAAAGAGAATTGCGACAAATGGATTTTCCTACCTCGAATGTGCACCGTCGCTTGCGACGCATGCATCTAGAGCAAGACCCAACCCAGCCTGGCTTCCCCGGCCCATGTCCAGTCCGAGCGGCATCACATGCGAGGCGCGAGTTTCGGCACGCGTCGCAACTCGAGAATTGCGTCCTTCGAGGACTGGGACCAACTGGCTCTTGCATAGCTCTATCGACGATTGGACGGTGCGTTCATGAAGGAGCTGAGCATCACAATCCGGCCATCTTATGGCAGGCTGATACAATAGACCAGGCAATTTATGGATGGAGATCTGCCTAGGAGTTCACAGCCTCGTGCGAAGATCCATCCAAGTGGGATAGACGCCCACAAGATCTTCGACAACGAACCCGACCTGGGTTTCCGTTGAGCGGGTGAGATCGAAACCAGGAGATGCAGAACCGCAAAGATGGGACGATCGCCGTATCGCGGCTTGGAGCCGGAGAAATAAAACCCGACTACGTGCTTAGCTCGAAGCAGCACAGGAGAAGACGAGCGAGAAAAGTCCGGGAACGAATCTGATCAAAGGCCGATTGATGAATGTTAGAGCCGCGGCTGAATGTTTCATCAGTGTCTCAGCGTCAATTCTTTCCAACTACAGATACCAACTAAATGCTCCGCCGTAGATGTGGTGCTGCTGCGAAGTCTCCGCCGTAGCTGCAGAAGTGGCAGGAAATCTCCGCCGTATGCCATCCCACTGCGATATGCCATAATAGTACCAGGCCTGCAAGTTCGCGCTTTGGACTGGACAGACGGTTCATGCACATCAATCTTCACGCTGAAATGTAAGCATGGGCAGACGATCATTCTCATTACGCATAATTGCTTTCTCTCTCCTAAGGGTAGATTTTACCCGTCCAAGACAAGACTCAACGTCCTCCTCGTTTCGTGACGGCCTTGTCTTAGAACTGGTACTTGAATCCGGGAGACCGATCAGTCCATTCCGAGTCAGGCACAACGATGCCTTCGGCCTCCATTCTTGCCTTCTTGGCCTCTCTGTGCTTGTAAATGAAGAAGAGGATCCACCAAATGATGAATCCAACTCCAATGGAAGCCAAGCTCCAGCCGTGACCGAGGAGAAATCGGGGCGCGGATGTCGACCTGTAGATCTGCCCGGCGATAATCCCGCCGATGTTGGCAAGTCCTAGGTGTACACCCATGGCAGCCGCACGTTTACCGTCTGGTGCGATGTTCATCCCGTGCCAAGCAATGCTTGTACCAGTGATGATGTAGCAGCTCGCAGCGATGAGATACGTCGCACCGTACCAGACACTCGCGTGTTGTTTTGTGAGCAGGACCGCATAACCGGCGATTCCAAGTGGTGCTGCACACACGAGTGACACAAATCGAGCTTTATATCTGTCGGAGAGAACGGCGACAACAAAATAGCAGACTGCGCCGACGATTTGAACTAGAGCAAGGAGTCAACACTGGGAAGGAAGTAGGGGCCGGTTGAACTACCTGGAATGACGTAGTATTGTGATTTCTTGGTCGAGTAGTTGAAACCGTCCCGGAGGATGATGGGGAGGAACGTTCCAAAACCTGTCAGCCGTGTTAGCACCCACACACCGGTCGAAGGGTATATGAGGTTGCTTACCGTAGATGATGGTCGACATGAGGATCTGGTTGATACCATGCAGCCAAGTCTTCACATCCAGCATGGCGTTCTTGACATCGTTCCTCGTATACTTGCCATCACCGCCGCTGTATGCTTCCATAAGTTCGAGGCGCTGCTTCTGCACGGCCTTATCTTCATCGGTGAAGAAATATGCCGTGGCATACGACTTGGGAATAAGAAAGTAGCACACAAAGGCAAACGCAATCGTGATGATGCCTTCGATGATGTACAACCTATTGTACGGTCAGCAGAGAATCCTCGGGTTTGGCACTTTCTCCCTTACCATCGCCATCCAGGATACCCGGCCGTCCCGTCCATGTAGAGAATTCCAAAAGCAATTAGGCCACCGAAAGCTCCAGACAGAGCCGAGCCAACTGAGAATCACTGTGTCAGATTAAGAGATAGAGACATCGGGGAGCGACATACTGTACAGGTAGCAGACACGTTGGCCAACTTCTTCGCGTTTATACCAATTCAACAGGAACATGGTCATGGAGGGGAAAAGACAGCCCTCAAAAGCACCCAAGAAAAGTCGGCATACGATCAGGCCGGCATAGTTTTGGATGAAGCCCATGCACATGCATACAAGGCCCCAGCAAAACACGAGGACAGGGATGACCCGGTAGAATTCGAGGCGCTTGACATACATTGTCATGGGGAACTCATTGCTCTTAGCCGGGACTTTCACGACATGAGTGGTGTTTGACTTACCTCGGACAGGATATACGTCAGGTAGAAGATGGATACAGCGGTCTAGTATCGTCAGAAACAGAATTTGGACAATTTCAGTGAGCACCCACACTCAATTCATTCGCCTTGAGACCGATGTCTTTGGTCATGCCCTGGGTGGCTGCAAACCCAATGTTGCCACGGTCGAGGTAGCTGATCAGCATGAGGAGTAGCATGACCGGTGTGATGTAGAGGTCAAGCTTCCGAACGACTTTCTTTTCCTTCTTGAGGAATGTCTTTTGTTCTTCTGTGAGTGCATGCTCGCCATCTCCCACCACTTCCTCGAGATGTACTCTCCCCTTCAAGTCGTCGAGATCCTGTGGGAGGGCGCTCATTGTGAATTATTCTCAGGCCTGACACTAAGAGGCCAAGGTGGTTGAAAGAGAAGGACTCTGGCGAACGTCTCGAGGCAATATGAAGTAGGATTCGACTGGGCGACCCGAAAGACAAGAGAGGAGGATAAGTCTCCTTGGAACCGAAGACACCAACCCCGTGGGGATAGAGTTCAGCCAGCACGTGGCCTGAAGAGGAAATAGGAGCCCAGAGCTTTGGAGACCGGATTGATGGAAACGAGGGTAGGATTTGTCGCTTAGATCTCTAACGAGACCATTCCCCAACATCAGGGGGTCTCTTCCTTCCAGGACGCAGGCGATTCGTGCTGCGTCTCGCATAGGGTATTCGTAGACATCCTGTGGATGATAGCGGACTAACGCGGGAAGATCGGGACGCAACTGTGTCAAGGAGTTAGTCCGGCAGCCAGACGAGGGTACTTGGTCCCTGCTCCAATATGCCAGGCCCGCCAGCCGCACATATTTGGGGAAGATAGCTTCATTCTTCACAGCACATGGAGAAGGCTAGAGCTTTTCCGCTACAGTGAGCAAGCCTCGTGTTGGAGAAGAATGGACGGTCTCAAGAGCTTCGATCCGCTTCAGCCACCCAAGAGCTGATGCCTGTTCAGGAGAATGCTCCCTTGGGAAATGATCAGCTAAGCCGACGAGCTTCGTCCGGCCAAGGCACGCAAGCAGCTTGTGTGGTGCTTGGATATTTTTGTTTGCGAGAGACTTTCTTGGACAATGTCCTGTACGAGTAATAACCTGCTGAGATTCGAGTGAAAGAAGACTGGGATAAACGAGGCCGCTGACACGTGACATTTTACGCGAGATGAGCGCGCCGTCGACCAATTATATTGCGCGGTGACCCAGCATGCCACCACTCACAAAACCTGCCAAGTTCCTCTCATTCATTGAGAGGTCAATCGGCATTTTCGGCACCAAAAGGACGGGAGGCGGGATCTTTCTTCGGCTTGGTCTGGGGGGATATGCCTCCATTGGTGCGGGGGTGGACCTTCGAGTGAATATGGAGTCGAGATTCCGGAGACTCTCCGGATACCCATCCCTCTACGATGCAAGATCGACCATGGACCGAAGCATGGCCACTGTTCGACCGTTGGGGAAATCGCGCTCTCCTGTGCCCGCATTCAACAGTCAGCGTTGGAGTAGCTGTCGAACACGCAACTTGCCTCGGGTGATGGGACTAACTGTGTCCGGATAACTCGTCTCGGGCGGAATGCCATGTGAGAGGCCTGGAGAGTCGAGTCGGATCGTGTTACGCTCTCCCCCCACGGCGCGTCGACTTGAATTTTTCCAAAGGAACAAAAACATAAACACCCAGGCCTAGCTTGGGAAAGACACAGAGACCTCACTCGATATAATAACAGCACGTTGACCGCGGAACATTCACCAACATGTCGCTGCCCGTCCGCCTGTCTCCCCAAGACACTCCCAACCTGCAGAATGGGGATGCGTCGCCCAAACCAGGCTGGGGATCCGACTACATCGCGCGCCAGCTCGCGAAGGTGCACATCCCGTACTTCGTGCTGGTGCCCGGGTCGTCCTACCGTGGCCTGCACGACAGCCTTGTCAATTTAAATGGCAATGCGGCGCCTGAGATGGTGGTCTGCTTGCACGAGGAACACTCCATCGCAATTGCGCACGGCTACGCCAAGGTCACGGAAAAGCCGCTGGCATGCGGCCTGCACGCCAATGTCGGGCTGATGCACGCGTCGATGGCCATTTTCAACGCCTTCATCGATCGCGTCCCCATGGTGATATTCGGCGCGGCCGGCCCGTTCGACACGACGAAGCGTCGGCCGTGGATCGACTCGACACACACGGCCGTCGATCAAGCCGCCCTGGTGAGGAACTACACCAAATGGGACGACCAGCCCGCAAGCGTGAACTCGGCGATCCGCAGCGTCATCAAAGCCACGGCCGTGGCGTCCGTCAAGCCATGTGCGCCGACGTACGTTGTCCTTGACGTTGGTCTCCAGGAAGCACCGTACGACGAGAAAGACGTCCGCTACCCTGACACGGAGAGATACTTGACCCAGCAATCCGCCGGCGCCAGCCAAGCCGATATCAAGAAAGTGGCGCAAGCCTTGCGGGAGTCCAAGAAGGCGTTGATAATGTTTGGCAGGATGAACCGCACGCAGAAGGGCTGGGATGAGCGGATCAGACTGGCCGAGATGTTCGACGCAAAAGTTATAAGTACGATCGACCGTTGTTTTTTCTGCTGGAGTTGGACCGCGCGAAGATCTCCATGCATGCGCAATGTTTCATCTATACACATCTGCTAACTTGTGTGTCTCTTAGCTGATATCAAACAACCGGTCGCTTTCCCCACCACCCACCGATTACACCCTGCCCCGCCTGCGCTGTTCCTGGCCCCCGAAGCCTCCAGCATGATCCGAGAAGCCGACCTGATCATCTCCTTCGACTGGGTCGACCTGGTGGGCTTCTTCACCGCCGCCCACGGCGAGCTCATCGAACCCCAAGCCAAGGTGATCGAGGTGTCCGTCGACAGCCAACTCCACAACGGGTGGTCGAAGGACCACTTCGAGACTCCTCCGGCGGACATCAGCATCTTCGCCGACCCCGACAAATTCATCACCGATCTCGTCGCGGAGCTTGAATCCTCGAAACTCACTGGCTTCCCCAACTCCGCGTGGCCCGCCACACAGCCGTCGTCGTCGCAGAAGCCGCAGAACTTGGACGGTGAGGATATCTTCCAGGCAGACCTGGCGTCGGCGCTGTACGCGACCATCAGCCCCGACGACATGTGCATCATCCGATTGCCGCTCAGTTTCCGCGGGATTGATCTCCTGGCCACGCACCCGCTCGCATATCTGGGCATGGACGGCGGTGCGGGCATCGGCTCTGGGCCCGGCCAGGCCGTGGGTTCGGCCCTCGCGCTCAAGGGGACCAAGTACGTGCCGGTGGCGATCCTGGGAGACGGGGATTTCCTGATGGGGAACTCCGCGATCTGGACGGCCGCCCGGTACCGCATCCCCGTGCTGATCATCGTGTCGAACAACGGCAGTTTCTACAACGACGAGGTCCATCAGGAGAGGGTGGCCAACACGCGCAGTCGACCCGTGGAGAACAAATGGATCGGTATGCGGCTGGACGATCCCCTGCCCGACATCGGCAAGATGTCGGAGGGATTTGGATTGAAGACGCTGGGTGGGCAGATCAGCAAGCGGAGCGAGCTGAAGAGCAAGTTCGAGGAGGCCGTCAAGTTGGTGAGGGACGACAAGCAATCGGTGGTCTTGGACATCAGGGTCCGGCCTGATGATTACCTGAAGAACTGGGGAGCCGGCAACATTGTCAAGAAGGAGGCATAGATCAACTCGGCATTTGACCTGTCATTAGCACTAGATGGTGTGGGTTGCATGGCGTGAGGCCTGGTGACTGCTTGATGGCTCCCTCTGGATACAGTTTTGTATGCATCTTCGATAGACATGTCATGGATCCGGACCACAAGAAAAGATGATGAAATGCGAATGTCTCCCACAGTAATCGGAGAACATGAATGCGAGACACAAGTCGTGCATGTGATGGTCCTGCGCAAATTACAGTACATTTCCGATCCCAAGCTATTACGGCACAGGGAGGAAGCAGTAGGGCAAGTCATTATACACTCATCCACCTAGCTTAGCTATACACACGCAACCACCCACCTACATACATGTATATCTAGGGAAGCCTGTCGATGTGACAGAGCACCCTAACACAAGATGGACCGGATACTACACTAGACAGCATCTCGCGTCTGGCTCCGCACTCAAGGCAAGCCGACCCTCATGCTCGTCTTCTCATTCAAACCCCAAGCGTAGCTCGAATCGTCATGCACCGTCGTCCGCCTCATGTCCCTTCGGTACTTGCCCTCGTACGCGCCGCCATGCGCACGGTGCATCACCGACGTATTGTCCCAGAGGATCAAATCGCCGGGATTCTGCCACTCGACCGACAAGACGTACTTGTCCTGGCACGCGTGGTCGAGCAGGCGGTTGATCAGGGCGGTGCTCTCCTCCTCCGGAAGGCCCTCGACATGGTGCATGTGGTTGCCGATGTACAGGGTGCGGCGGCCGGAGCGCTCGTGCGTCTGCACGACCTTGTGCCGCGAGTAGTAGCCCTTGCTGGGGTCCACGTCGGTGAAGTACTCGGGCGCGGCCTTGCGGCGCGAATGCAGCAGCGAGTGCGCGACCACGTAGTCGTGCTCCTCCAGCTGCTGCTTCAGGTCGGCGGGCAGGTCGTCGTACGCGGCGCGGCAGTCCGCAAAGTCGGTGTTGCCGCCGAGGCCTTGGCCCGGGGGTGGGATCTCGTGGGCGCGCAGCAGGGACAGGCCTGCGCGGCGCGGGTTGAACGACGAGTCGTGGTGGAAGAGGTTGTTGCCCTGGCAGAGAAGGTGAGTGGGACGTTGATCAATGATTGGTATCGTGACGGTGCCATATTACGCTGCCAGCCAGTGCGAGTCATACTGTCATGACCATGGCAGGACTCACGCAACGTCCAGATCACGCAGCACTTACCTTGCCGTAATACCAGCGGTGGCTTCCGGGCTTGACCAGCGCGTTGTCCTCCTCGATGTTCCCGACGTCGAATAATTCCTTGTGCTTGAACCGGAAGGGCCGCCCGGCTTGGATGTGAGGGAGCACGTCGTCGAGCTCGCCCAGTCGCTCCGAGAACTGGATATGCAGCTCGTCGTTCAATTTGGCGTGCCGAAAGACCAGGACGCCGTACTTTGGTGGTCGCATGTTAGCTGGCAGGCACACAGATTGTATTTATATTGGGAAGCCGACAGAGGGCCTCAGCTCGGCTCGCGTACCTGATTAACGGCCTTCCAGAGTTCTTGAAAGACATCCTCAGGCACAGGGCGAGAGAAGTCTACACCAGACACCTCGGCGCCAAAGGTAGGATGCAACTCCTTGACTTGGATGAGGCTGTAGTCGACGGCGTGTGGCATTTTGATTGGGCTAGATCAAAACATACAAAATGACTTGACTAGTGACAGTACGCAGTACACAGTGTACGGCAGAAGAGTCGCACTGACTGACAGATAGGGGACGGTCCGGGTCAATCGATACCTTTGTCAGAGTACGATCACAGTGTAGTGCGGTTGCGGGTGCGTACATTCAACGCGCGTGCATCTTATCTCATTCTCCGAAACTCGAGCGTCGCAAGATAATCGCTCATCTCCAACAAAGATGTACCGATGCGGGTTTCTCGATGTGTCCAGAAAGCGTGGTCCGACAATACATCCATGTTTCTGTCCGTCGTACGATCCGATTCACCGGCCTGAGCGCGATCGGGGGGTGTGTCCGCACAGCCTCGGTGGAGATGGAGAAGCCTGGAGCCGCCCCCATCCCCGGCCTATCCCCAATGCTCGGCAGCCTCGAGGCTTGGAGAGAAGGTCGGGGAAACGTCGCACACGGCACACCCAAGCTCACCTGACCGGATCGTGGAGCGAGAAGCGAGAAGCGAGAAGCGAGACTCCAAGCATCGAGCCTCGTGTCTTACATACCCTCGTTCCCCTTCATCGTCGATGCCAAATTAGGCCTTGGGTAACCAAAATGAAAGCCCCAGGTAAGTAAACCGTATCCCAGCACCAAGCCATCGTTCGCTTGCAACGGCTCCCGTCTGTCTTGCCATGTGATTCCTCACTTTGCCACCAACCATGCCTCCCAACCAGAAGTTTGCCGTGCCAGACGGCGCCGTGGCCCGGCTCCGAATCATCGACTCGACCACCAAAATCAAGGGTCTCCCCCTCGACTATCTCATGACCCCGGCCATGCCGGGAATGGAAGTCCTGCCCGAAGCGCCTACGTGGTCGTTCCTCGTGGAGAGCGACACCGGCCGCAGGGCACTGTTCGACCTGGGCGTCCCGCCGAATTGGAGAGAGTTTTCGCCCGTCATCGCCACCCCCCTGCAGACGCGAGGCTGGGGCGAGCCTTCTGGCGAGAAGCACGTGGCTGATATCCTGGTCGAGGAAGGTGTCGATCTTTCTACCATCAACAGTATTATTTGGAGGTGAGTGGAAGCGACATGTCACGGGCTCTTACTGTCCTGCCCGTCACTGTACCCCCTACTGTCCTGCCCGTCTCTGTACCTCCTACTGTCCTGCCCGTCTCTGTACCTCCTACCTTTCATATGTACCTACCTACCTGTCACTGTGCCAGCTGTACCTCATCTGCGACTCTGCTTAAGAATCGACCATAAAGTTGAGATGGACGTTCAAGTTGACGATACGCCGCACCACGGCCCAAAAGTCACTGGCACTACGACCATATAGGCGACCCATCCACGTTCCCTCCGTCGACCGAGTTGATTGTTGGTCCGGGATTCAAAGAGGCTTTTTGTCCAGGCTGGCCGGCTAGACAGGACTCTCCCGTGAGGGAGAGCGATTTCGCGTAAGTCAGGAAAGAGAGGTAGAAAGAGCGTATGAGCACGTCCTAACTCGCCCACAGAGGCCGCCACCTCCGCGAAGTCACCTTCGACGAACCAAACGCCCTCCAAATTGGCCCCTTCCGCGCCGTTGACCTCTTCGGCGACGGGTCATTCTATCTTCTCGACACACCCGGCCACGCGATCGGCCATCTCGCCGGCCTCGTCCGCACCAGCACCACGCCGGACACCTTCGTCATGATGGGCGGCGACCTATGTCACCACGGCGGCGAGTTGCGGCCCTCCGAGATCCTGCCTCTGCCGGCACAAGTCCATCTCCCCTCGCTGAAGCTGAGCCCGAAGCAGTACCCCGGCTGTATGTGTCCCGGGTCAGCGTTCGAGCGGATCCAGGAGTTACGAGGCAGGGCGCACAACGAACCCTTCTTCGACCCCGCTATCGGGTACGATATCCCCGAGACGATACGGACGATCAAGAAGGTCCAGGGCGCGGATGCCGAGGAGAATATATTCTTCATCTACGCGCACGATACGTCCATACGGGGGGTCGTTGATTTGTTCCCGGCGACGGCGAATGAATGGAAGGCCAAGGGGTGGCGGGAGAAGGCGTTCTGGAGATTCCTCGAGGATTTCGGGGGGGCATTACCCCCGACCCTAGAGGGGCGTTGATTATCCCTGACACTGGAGGTGGACTAGCCCTGACTGATAGTGGAGGGGAGTGGAGGGGGAGCGAACGTCTACGGTAGATAGAGGTGGACTGGTGGGTTGGTACGACATGGTAGCGTAGAACCCGTAGAGAGGGAAAGAAATCAAAACCACTGGTCTGCCAGAGCATACAAGGATGCCATAGTACGTACCCTTGAGTTCGTCACTTGATGCAAGTTATCAGTAGTGGCACTGGTTGCTACTTGTCAACATCTTCGGCCGAAGTTCCACGCAAACACGTAACGAGCCTCTTATGCATAGCCACGGGTGTATTGATTGCATAGAGCGGCGAGCGACTGGACGACTGGAAAGCGTGTTTACTGACTGAATATTGTGTGACAGGATGTGAATCTCAGACAGAAGTCTTGGTAGACTTCTTGGATATGGAAATTGAAAGTCAATGTCTGGCCATTTGCGCGTCCGTACAGCAGCCCAAGTTCGTCAAATTGCTCCGCAGTAGCGGTAACGCCCGGCATTCCGCCTTCACCGCGCTGACAATCCAGTTGTGCAAGCACTGCTGATGGTATCGACACAGCACTGTAGGAATATCCAATATCAAGCAGCTGATATCCCAAATTCGACTTCTGTTATCCAAATTCCATCTTTGAAATCAAATCCCATATCTCAAATAGCCCACCACGACTCAACCCTCACCGAATCGGCGCATCCGGCCCTACAATCATGCCCCTACACTCGCCAAACCCGAGGACCCTCCGTCCACTGTCGTCCTCACACCACGCCGAGAGGATGACGGAATCGCCGTCCTCCAGATACCGCAGTTCGCCACCGCCCTCGAGCGCAATCGGCCGCGTGGCATGCAAGGTCGCCTCGAACAGACAGCCCAGCTCGACTTTATTCCCGCGCTCGTCGACGCCGTCTCCCGAGACGGTGCCCGTGCCCATCAGATCGCCCGTGCGGAGCCCACAGTTTGCGGACGCGTGGTGGGTGATCTGCTGATAGGGCGTCCAGTAGAGGTATTTGAGATTGCTGGTCGTGATCTGATGGCGCTTGCCGTCCCGCTCCAGGTGCACCGCGAGCTTGACGTCGAAGGTCCCCCGCGCGAAGTCCCCGTAGCGGAGATGCGGCAAGGGGGTTGTCTCGTGCTTGGGCGCCGCGCGGAACGCCTTGAGCGCGTCCAGCGTGACGACCCACGGGGAGATGGTCGTGCCGAAGGACTTGGAATTGAAGGGCCCGAGAGGCGGCATTTCAAAGACTTGCAGGTCACGGCTCGACCAGTCGTTCAGCAGCACGAAGCCGAAGATATGATCCGGCGCGTCGTCCACGTTGATCGTCTCCCCGTAGGGCACTGGCTTGGAGACGATGTAGCCTACTTCGAGCTCGAAGTCGAGATGTGGCTCGGCCCCGTACGTGGGCACACGCGTCCCGTCGGGTTCCGTCTTCCAGTACACACCCCGCGGTCGACGGATGAGTGATGGCGAGGGAAGAACACTGGACGCCCGGCCATTATACGCCGACGGTGCGTGGAAAAAGTTCTCGGGGATAGTGGCGCCTTTCATCATGGGGGCGCACTGGAGGTCGGCGATCAGCCAACATGATCTTCACGCGACGTGACAACAGCCGCCAGCCAACAGCCAACATAGAAGCCTCGTGGAGACGGGAAAGGGACTCACATTCCTACAATGTTCCAACGAACAGAAGAAGTCCGTATACTCCGGTATATCGACAGGTAAATGCATCCTCACGTCCCCCAACAGGTGTAGACTCGACTCTGGAATTTTCTTCCCGCCATTGACGACGGCCTTGATGATATGCTCGCGCACCGCCGTTCTCGTCTTGGCCTCGAGCGCTGCGAACGCGTTCAAAGATGTCTTTTACGCAAATTAGTCTTATGGTTCTAATACAGAGCTGCTCTGCTTTCTCGATCGTGATAGCACAGCGTGCCAGTGCCCGCGTGCCACAGATCGGAACAGACTCTTTGGGAACAAACTGACGCAGCTCTCCATGACGTACCTGAGACAGCGCGTCCGCCACGGAGCCGTCGACATCGACATCGACGTCTGCAAAAAACCCGGCTTCGCTAAGGGCTCGTAGATCGACAGCGAACTCGCCAATCGCGGTCGCGCATCGTGGCGTTGGATCGTCTTTCGTGGAGAACACCCCGAAGGGGATGTTGTCGATTGTGAAGGGTGAGTCTGCGGGGACGTGCGAGAGCGATGTCGTTGCCATTGCCATTGCCTTATTGTGTCACATTCCTATAATACTAAGACGCGGGTGTGACTGTGTCGCGGCAGATAGAGAAGGAGTTCGGGTTCGAGTCTTTCTTATATAAATACGATTCTCAAACTGTGTCGCGCAAAGAGGCAGTTCGAGTCTTATACACCTTTCGGACATCCATCAGCAATTGACTCCTGTAAGACTCTCCACACTCCGATGCGCGAAAGATGTGGCCCGTTCACCGCGACTCTGAGCTGGAGGGAGAGGGCCCCAATCACAGGCCGCTGCCACGGCCACGGCCTTTCGGTTCCGACTCGACATGAGCCGCCCTTCGTACCACTTCTGAAAATCTGACCCTATTTTCCGCTTCCGACCTGTGCGGTGTAAAGGTGCGGTCGGAATATCATGTGTTGTCGGTCACCTAATGTTTTACCAGCCATGAAGCCAAGTGGGCGATTGCAATAAGTATGCTGCAACTATTGGACCAGCTTCGGACCAGATCCGACGATTGCAACAAGTGTGCTAACTCGCATGTGTAAAAGTAGTAGTGGCGCAAATGATGCAAGATCATGTCAAGGTTGTACTTCATGCATATGCTTCAGCCCCAGTTTCCAGCTATTATGCCAGCTTTTAACTCCACGCGGCTCGGCGATGAACTGTTCCAGTATCTCAAGTGCTTGGGTCCAACTCCAGTGCCCGTACTTCTGCATAACCACCATGAGGAGCTTAAATCTTGCGTCACCCTTGTAGTCGCGCGGTAAGAAAGGTATCTTAGGTGGCATCATGGTACCTGCAATGTCAATGGCCACCCAGAGATAAAATTCGGCTAGGTCACGGTCACTATCTTGAAACATATCTTGCCATAGGCAGAGTTCCTCGGCGTGATACCGCATGTGTTGGATATACAACGGACTAAAGCGCTCGGTTCGTGTGCGATCCAGTATTGAAGTCAGCATTCCAATGCATACCGAACGCTCGACAAGAGTGAGGTCCGTGCAAGCAAGGAGTCGGACGGCGTATTCTGTTTCCTGCATGTTTGCGGCATTGGGGATTCCTGGCGACGCGTCCCCGAAGCTGCTTTCGACCTGATTGATGCAGCGACTGCTGGTGACGACGCGGTTGACGAGTGTCATAACTGGAACACTCAGGCGATACTGGAGGGCGAGGTTACGGAACCCCGCCGGCAATGGGCCGATGAGCTCATCCAGGCCCACGATGGGATCGCGGTGGTATGGGTGCTGCAAGTCGAGGTAGTTGGGCGATGGGATGGAATGGAGCAGCTCCTTTGCGTTGTTCTTGGCCATATACGCCCAGAAACTCTCCATCCTGTCAGTCGCTGGTTAGCATTTCAGACTCGTCGCGAGTGGATAAGAGGACCGCACCCGATCAAATACGGCTTCAGGATGGTGGGCCACCCTAGTTGATCAACACCCCCGCGGAGAGCGACAATCTGTCGCAAGCCGCCAAGGTGCATCTCAAAGGCAACTATATCGTTCATCATGAACTGCCGCGGTCAGAATTTGGCCGTATTCGTTCTGCTCGACTTCCAACTCACATCAACACCCATCAAAGCTATAATCGCGAATAGAATGGCATCCTGAGCATACCCGTGTTGCCGAGAAAGGACTTCCCGTAGTCTTTGGAGGGAGCGACTGTAGTGGAACAGGGTGTCCTTGTCGGGCCCATCACTCCATCGATGGGCGGTGAGGTTGGCTTGGGCCAACGCAATAAGAGCTTCGAACATCAGGCTGTTCTGCAACGCATATTGAAAGTATTGTCGTAACACAATTGCACCGGCTTCGGCCGACAGCATCTCCGGGCGGATGATGTGGGCAGGGCCGTAATAGTAGAGGACTTCGCATGGTGTCAGTCAGTCCACGCAGGGTGAAGAGAAAAGAACGCACAGTAGTCTACTGCGGCAGGTATGCACTCGCGAAACTCGATCGGATATGCGCCGAAGGGATCGGAGCGGTAACCATGTCTATCATGGCCAAGCGGTCTGGGGTGCAAAAATTCGACAGATGCTCGACAAGAATCGGGCGAGGACTTGCGGCTGCGTGATTGCGACAATGTCCTCCCATTTGGAGGGCTCGCGTCTTCCACTGTCAGTCCTCCTGGCGAGCTCTTGGGAGATAATTCGTTCGCTTTCGCAGCCTTTCTGGCCGAGGGGCGCGATCTGTTACGATAATGAGTGCCAATGTAGGACGCGACGATGCGCCGGTTTCGGCGATCGGTCTGGTCAGATGGATGCGAATAGTTGACGAATGTAGGATCAGGCATATTGGTTCAGTCGGACTCGATGCTGCGCAGGTGGTCTCTTGATTCGCATTTCACAGTGCCTGCTGGCAGAAGGCGTTGGTTTCAACACTGGTTTTATGCAGGTCCAGCGGCCTAGGCCGTTCCTTGGCCGCTTGTGTCTCTGCCGGAAGTACCAGGGCGGATTGACAATCCAATATCCTGTTACTGTAATTACCAAACCATAGCTGCCCCACGGTTATGACGAGGCGACCGCGTGCTAAGTATTCCGCCCCGAAGCGACCAAGGCCGGTCCGAATAATGATAAAGCTCCAAGGATCAGCCGCAAGAGCAGGTTTCCAGCTTGACATGGTCGAAGAGACTTTCTGCGGGATCTGCGATATCACACTGCGAATCTCGACCCCGTTTCCAGGTCGAGGAAAGGGTCACACACCAACGAACCGATGGGGGCCAACGCCGGCGAGGCGCGCGGCGATCCATTAGCTGTTTCAGGGCAAGCCTCAGCTCGGGTCCAGCGAATCGATAGAGGCTCTTCGTGGCGGTGGACTGACGAGTGCGTCAACCGCCGAACTCAGACGTGGCGCCAGCGAGTTTGTAAGGTGCTCGGTACAGTCCAGCACCCAATCCACTGTTTGTAAGCGTCGGGGGCCGGCCTCTTCGATGTACTTGGAATGCCGCCCAGAAGCGTCGGTTGCTGGTGTCGAAGCTTGGAAGATAGTTGGCACGGAAAACTATTCTCCATACGGTCTAAGTCAGTGCATCTGGTCCATCAAAGCTGCACGCTGAAGTAAGCCGAGGAGGAATGTAAGCCACGGGTGAGCCAACATTTGTCAAGTAGCCTCATGTTTCCGTTCGATCCAAAAGGCGCCAGTTGCCTTCGCTTAACCCGGGACATAGATCACTTTGAGCATAAAAATCTCCACGCCCTTAAATATAGAGTCCAACTATGTAAGCCAAAATGGCCTGCGCCAGCTGTGGTTCCCGCTCAAGCCTGCCGCGAATGCAATTGCCAGTTCCACCTGGCTCGAAGTACCGCAAGTCCGCCGCTCTGGGTCTCAACTGTTCGCCCGCGGCCTCGATCATTACAATCGGTGGAATTCATTGACTGAAGAGACCAATCCTCAGGTCTAGGATTGCGGTAGTCCTCCGCACCGGGAGGGAGGACTGTACTCTGTTCAATCTCGGCCATTGTGTCATCGTCGGGGTCTGCAAATGTCCACCACATGCCAAAGTGACCATCCGAATCTCTCGTGGCGACGGCTGCATTGGCATTGTGAGCGATCCATTTATCATATGCCGCACAGCGAGCGAGGTGGTACTGGTAGACCTTCCGGTCGAAGTTGGCACTTCTCTCCGTTGAGATGAAGGCTTCTTCTTGTGGCCACAGCGGCCGACAGAATTCCGATAGATGATGGAAGAAGATGCCTTTGAACGTCTGGCCATCTTGACTGCACCAACCACGGTGGTCACAGAACTCTTCCATGACCCCAGCTCGACCAAGACCCATCCATGTGGGGTTGCTGTTGGGCCACCCAGTGGCCCGAATCACCGTGTCGACCAGAGCATGGCCGTCCTCCAGATAGCTTCTTGCCCCCGTAGCCAGCCAAAGACCCCGACTAGCCGAGAGGACAACACCCTGGTTGTAAGTATAGACCATGGGGTCGAGTTCGTCACAATTTCCAGTGCCGGGGTTAATCGTTCCGTTTGGATATCGGTGCCATCCAGTGATATGGAAGCCGTCTCGATAGAGTCCAGATCGCCAGCTCCGCATATGGCTCTCCATGAGCCATTTGTAGCTCTTGATGGCGTTCTCCAAGTACAATGGATCATGGGGCTTAGAGAAGTCGTCCGAGCCCTGTATCAGATAGGGCGAAGTGTTGTTGTCGCCAGGGTGGTAGAGATACATGGCAATGCTGGCCGCTGCGAACAGCTCATTCGTGATGGCGTTCTTGTACGGGGTCAGGTACGGATTCCAAGTCATACCACCCCCACAGAGCGATTCGTCCCATCCAGCTGATGCCAAGTCGTAAAAGACGCGAGCGCGGTGAGCCGCCATGGGGCTAATTTGAAGGCCATGCCATCCAATGCCAGAGTCAGAATGCCTCCCAGATTGTATAAAGTCCCAATGCTTCAAGCTGTACATTTCCGCAAATTTCAAGTTCTCGAGCCAGCCAAGAACAACCCACAGCATATCGTCGTAAGCTTGATTTCGTAGCGCAAAGGCATTCTCGCCAAAGTAGAAGACGGTGATATGAGAGTAATATCGATCTATGATGTTCTGCCACGAGAGCATGTCGGAGCAGGTCGACATGGCGGATGCATCCAAGGAGGAAACAATGCTGGCCAGTGTCGCGGAGATATGTGTGCCCATGACAGCCGATGTCCAGTCAATGGCATTCGGCCAGGTGCCTGTGAAGATGTCGAAATATGAATCTTGCATGACCTCCAACGCGTCCAGCATGTCGCCAAGGGCTTGCGGTAGACTGGCCGTCCATGTATCCGTCACCTTCCCTTCTCTTGATTCCGGTGTCAAATCCTTCTGACTGGCGACCCAAAATGTGTTCCCATAGCCATACGGGCTTTTTTCGATCGTCGCACCGAGCACAAGCCCGGCGCAGTGGAAAAATGCATAGAAAGAGGTTACAACGTGCATCGTGGACTCCGGGATTCGTGAAGCATGGTCGCATAAAGAGAGTCGGTCGGCCGGAGACGGGCGGGGGGCCTGCTAGAAAGCCATAACCAAGACAGCAGAGTAGGAATACATCTCAATCAGGTCGACGGGGGGTGCCACGAGAAAAGAGCCTTGTGATCATTTCTCGTGAAGATTTGACGCAGGACGAAGATGGTGCGCTCGGCGTGAGCGGCCAACGAGCCTGAGGGAAGGGATTCCAGGCCTCCCGACACAGCAAATGATAGGACTGGCATTGTGGAGGGCACGTCGTCAGGCCGTAAGCGCGGCCTGTGGACTGCAAGGAACAGAGGTTGCAGAGCCAAGAAAGCACGTTATCGATGCCACCTGACCTCGATCCCCACGATTGAATCACGCCTGCGTTCGCTACCCCTGCAGCAGCAACCGGCTCAATTCCGTGCTTGACCGCTCCTTTCAACCTGCCTCTACTCTGTACTGTCACTGACTGCGAGGCACGCGAGAGCTCGTCCCCTTTTCCATTTCATGAGAGGTGTAATGGCTGAAGTCCTTCTAGCTAGCGGTTGACCAGCACTGGCGCGAGAATCCCTTCCTTAAGCTGGATTGAGAAAGCGCGAGGTTAGAATAAGTCGAAGCGGGACGAGCCCTACGAGGCGAGAAATACAGGTTAGTATAAGGCATGATCTACTGATTACAGTACTCGTAACTCTAGCTTCACCGGAATGTCTCTTAGCGGAGACGTAAAATGAAGCCTCACTCACCTACAGAAGCAAAAAAAAAGGCCCCAACGAACGAACTCAGAGACAAAAACTCTTCCCACAACCTCTACAGAAGAGGTTGTGGTGAGTTTATAACAGCTGCTCACGTCTGATCGGGCTATATCCGGTGGTTCCAAACCAATGCCGGTCTACTCCCAACTCGCGGACATCCTCAGATGAACGCCGATTTGACCTCGTCAAGTAGGCAAGCGAATTCGGGTTTATCGTGGGTAGGAATTCGGTCTGGTCGCTCGGTCGCTTCGAAGGGAGGGAGCGGGAGTTGAACTCGAGGACTTTTGTCGTGTTTGTCGACGTAAGGATTCGTCTCTGGCATGCTTTCTAGCCGGTGCTAGCTGACCAGTGCCAAGGAGGAATTGCACTGGACTTTTGGAGCTTCCAAATTATATTGACTGATCATTCATTCATTGAATGGATGGGCGTGATTGGAGGGGCAGGACGCCGTGAAAGTGAATGAATGCAACGCCGCCGGGGTCCGTATTGCAGCAAGGCTCGGGATCATGTCAGTTTCTGGCGTTTGAGATGCACACCGAATCAACCTTTGCACTCATAGAGTCCGCCGCGAATCACCATTTGCACTCACCCAGTCACGGAGTGGACAGGGGTCATGAGGCAGGGCATGTAAGTCCGAGGACACTCTTATTTCTTGTATATTTCTTGGTCGTTTAGTCTAATGTCTGGCCATGATGACTTCGATCTATCACATATCTTTTCGTGATCCACGGGCATATCCACTGTCGCGAAATTGGTCCAAACCGAGCTCTCGCCGGCACCGGGTCTGATTCCCCGTTGGCGTCTTCGCGCGTGGCATTGCGATCGGTAATCATGACGGCATGGTTGGATTCCAGCAATCGCAGGGCAAGCGAGAATATCATCAGAACACTTCGACTCACTCGCAGCAACGAGTTCCATCCCTTCCTGTGACTCCTCACTTATCTCGTGAAGTTATCCAGCGGGGCCTCATGCTTGATCTCCTCCCAGATCTTATCGATTCCTTCCACCGCCTTGCTGCTCAAAGGGCCCTTCTCGATGCCCGTAAGCGTCTGCTCCAACTGTTCAACCGAACTGGCACCGACAATGATGGCATCGCCCTGTTCCTTCTTCAACGGGGAATTATACGTGACCCAGCGGTAAGCAAGCTCGGCACGACTGACGCCCTCCTCACTGGCAATGGCTTCCCATTTCGACAGTGCCTCCAGGTACGACGGTTTCATGTACATCTGACGATACATGCCGCCGAGGGCATCGGGGGCGAAACGGCCCGCGCCGTCTTTGATTTGCTGAGCGGTCTTGGTGAGAAACCCGCCGGCCAGAGGAGAGTAGGCATAGAAAGAAATGCCGAGTTTTCGGAGGACGGGGAAGAGTCCCGTCTCCTGGCGACGTGCCACGGGGGAATAGTTGCCTTGGTAGACAGTCGGGAGCACGTAGCCCTTCGCCTTGGCGATGTCGTACGCCTTCTGGACGTCCTCGGGAGAGTAATTCGACAGACCGAAGCGCTTGAATACGCCGGTCTTGTAGACTTCGTTGACGGCGGCAAGGGTCTCTTCGAGGTCGGTCTTGGCATCGGGACAGTGGATGTAGAAGATGTCGACCTACATGGTGAGGGTAGAGAGAATTAGCCTGGAACGGAGCCCTCTTGGAATGCATTCCTGCAAGGTATGCTTTCACTGAAAGGCAGTCGGGGCCACATGAACAACCAACTCACCTGTTTAACCTTCAATTTCTCGATGCTCGACTTTGCGGAGTTGATGATATTCTCCTTGGTGGCCCAGCCAGGCTGCCACCCTCCCATCCACTTGGTGTCGATGATGAATCTGTCACCAGCCTTCAACTCACCAAGAGCTTTCTCAGACTCCCCGTACAGCTGCGCGGAGTCGAGGGTGTTGACGCCATGCTTGAGGAGAATGTCGAAGGCCTTTTCATTGTACGCTGCTTCGATCCATGGCTCACGATTGCCTATCGAGGCCGCGCCGAATACGACCTTGAGCCCCTGAGATGCCATGGTGGATGACTGAGTGGTGGACCGGTGGTAGAACAGTGGTTGAAAGGTGATAAAAGGTCGAAGTGAGAAGGATTAGCGTGGACGTAAAGTCGTGATATCAGTCTCTTTATATACTGATGTGGAGAGACACCACCGGCCTAGTCCCGATGACACGAATCAGACTAAAAGGGAAGGAGAATTCAAAAGAAAAAGGATGAAATCGAGGCGCGCATGAACGTGACGTCGATAGCGAAGTTGACGCCATGCCACTGGAATCTGGACTTTTGAGCTTCAACCAGAGCTTGTCCGGGCTGCTGTTCTTAGTTGCATTGGGACCCGTTCCCGCCTTGCCCGTTTCCTCCATTTGTAAGTATCTGGCCTGAATCTCGCAGCCAGGCTGGAGTAGAATAGTGACCTCGCCGGTCGGAGCTGTGGACTTGGGTTTGTGGCTCGTCCGAGTCACGAAGTGCCGTGACTCTGATTTGTCATCAGCAAAGTCACGAAACTCCTCTATCGGCATGGGGGGTGTTCCCAGGAGATAGTTGCACATTCCATTTCAGTAGCGGACGCCTTGCCCGCAGCGTGTTGTTGGAGGGGCATTCGAGGGGCAGAAAGAAAGCCTCAATCGCCTCGGCAGGGGGGCCTGCACTCGGACCAATCCATTCCTCCGGCCGTTGTGCGAGCGTCTCCTGAATGAAGTCGGACTTTGTCTGTGGTTGGCCAAAGAATGTCTCCGAAACGCAGTGACGGTCCTCGAAATTATCCTCTATCGGGCGAAACACTGCGAGACTGGTCGTCACCACGCTTCGGAGCCTCGATATGCGTGGCAGCATTGGCGTTGTGCAGCCTTGCACGTCCTCATTCTATACCAATGCCAAGTGAATTCACTAAGAAACCTCACTTGTTTCGTCCGCATTGGCAGTGATTTGAAATCAGCGCGATCCCGACCAAGTATCGGAGAGGTTTGTGCCACAGACAAAGCAAGTGTCGACGTTCGAGTGAAAACGTCACCCACTATTAGAGACTGTATGTCCGTTGTCTGGGGCGACAGGTTGCCAACACATACCAAAATTCATTGTTCTTGTCGCCGCCCATGTTTTCCCGATATCTTTAATGTCACCGTTTCTCGCTCGCCGAAGCCTAAGAGGGAGGATGAGCGTAGCGCGCAAATGTCAGGATGCACGGGGACCAGAAATCTCTCCAACTAGCAACTCCGTAGAGCTCGAGGCCATCGCACGCTTAACGACGCTGAAATCCACCGGTTTGAGCTAGGCACCTCAAAGCAACAATGACTCTGTGGGTGAACAATCTGTGCACCCTCCTTGGACCAGCTGGTCAGAGGGGCCAAAAGGGTGCTGGCATTGACCAGCATCTGCCATTATGGGTGGGCGTTGGCTTGGACGAATGCCTGACCTGAGGGATTGGTAGAAAGTGACGAATGTATGTCAGAGCGGAGGACGTTTCACGGTTATTCCACCCTTGGCTGCCTCAATGCGAGACATAGAAAGTGATCGCATGTCATCCCAATTCCCTTGATTGAGCGCAATATTAGTTGTGACCAGGGAAGATTCCACAAATAGGATTAATCTTGATAGAGAAGGAGACTCGTTGACTGGTCATCGGCTGCGAAAGCCATATAAATGTCATGTACAAGAAATCCACACACGGAGCATCCAGTCCTCATCTCACCGTCGAGTATGACTATCCATCAATACCTGCGTCCATATGGGGAAAGGTGAGGTCGACCATTGGTTGGAGTCTTCGTTATATGTGTCAACGGTCCTGGAGGTGTCATTGCTGGAGGCTGTGACATATGGAGGGCTCCAGTATAGTACGGTGTCCCTGGCTGAGGGCGTGCCTCGGGAGCTGTATGATCTTTGAGCCATGTTCCCGACATTGTGCGTGTTGGCCTATTGCCGTTCTGAAGATGTAGCTCTTTTGAATCGCCTTGATTTTCGCTCTCCGGCAAGGGTTTAGGCATCGACGTGCTTCGTTGATGGTGGAACGTATGTTGGAGGAAGGTCTGAAAATTTGGCAGCTTGTGTTGATTTAGCAAATTGCTGCTGAATTGATCTTTCCGTGCTGGGGCGTCGTCGAAGCCGTTGTGGGCAGAGGGTTCGCCAGCGGAGGGAACTCTGGAGAGGGAGGAACCATCACTGTTTTCAGAGAGGTTGTCGTCGTCGAAATCCTCCGTCCGATGGCCGTGGCCTTTGCGGCCAACCGTCATGTGGTGATAATGAAGTCGGCATGCCAGCTCTGACTTGTCCAGGCGGTGCGCGATGTTCTTGTAGGATAGTTTCTGGCCTTGAGTGCGACTTTGAAACAGAAATGATTCCTATCCTCTGTCAGCGGTGGAACGAAATTCGCGCATGATTCTGCGGACCTCTTCATCGGTCCAACATCTTATAAGTTTTCCTTGTCGAACCTTGTCTCTCCTTGACGGTTTGGGCGATTTCTGGATGCCTCGTGATTGTGAGCTTGACCTGACTGTGGATGGAGGGGGCCCAGGCGAAGCCATCACAGCTGTTGTATGACCGCAGGGACAAGATCGCGACCTCTATACACTAGACCAGCCTCTGCGACGGAAGTGTGCTACCATCGGAGCGATATTGCGACTTGCTGTGTTGTCCCAAGAGAGTGAAGGTGAACAGGGTACGCTCGCCTTGCTCTGAAAATTTGACATCCCAAGTCGCACTTCGTCAACAGTTATAAAGGCAATCGGAAACGTAAATGCAAGTACAGTCTGCCTTTGCGCCTCGAGAAGGCAGATTCGATGTCGGCTTTGCAATTATGCGACCTGATGATGACCATGTAAGAGTGGAGTTAATGGCCTCGTCCAAGATGGGTGTTGGATTTTCGATCACTCTGGAGAGAGAAATAGCCGCTGGTACCGTTGTCAAGTGGCTTGCATATGAGGTTAAGGGCAGTTGGGCCCTCTCCAACGTGCAGATAGTGAGCTATGCAAGCATGGGTATTGGCGATTGGGATTGTGCAGCCGAACCATTCAGCCGATTGTCAAGTAGTCCTCGGGAAGGCACCCGTATACCCTTTGCAGGCCGGGCAGCGAACGGGAGCACCCTACCCTCCTCAGTCAGCACAGCTTATGGAAACAGCATTGCCGTTCCCAATCTGAGAATGAAGGGACACATCGAGATGGGATGTCCAAGTCATTCAGTCTTTCCATTCATCTCGGCCACGCGGCTGAGGTTGCTATTAGAATAGGCCAACCGGCAAAGTTCAGCCACCCGGCGACTGATGGTGTCGCTGACGCACATGTGAAATGTTCCGAGATACTCAAGAATTGAGCATTGGTCCATCTCGAGAACAGTGCGCCGTTTCGTGCTGAGAGTCTGCCTTAGAGTGCCGCTGGCGAATGAGCAAGGGGCCCAACAAGCGCCAGAGCGAACTCCGGCGGCTAATTGCCGTCGCGAAGCCATACGACAGGGCCAATTCAACAGGGACTGGGGAGCCCACGGGTTGACGGCTGGGCCTCGAGAACGAATTCGACCAACGGTACTCTTAACTATCGATGTTGTCCCGAGCTTGCAGCTGGGCTTGCTGGATGAGGATCAAGGATCAAGACGAGTGCTCCGCTGCGGGAGCATCCATCGCAGGGGATACCGCACAGTGATGATGGTTGATTGCTCGACGACTTCAATTCTCCGCAGCACCTTGTTCGGTCAAGTCCTATCGCTGTTGCGTGGAGCAGCAAGGATGGGGAATTGCTGTAACCCTCGGAGTGGCTTTTTGGTTCGAAGCGGCTGTATGGTTGCGCCGGACTTCTAGTTCCTTTAGTGCCAACGCAGTAACGGAGGTCACTTGCTGGTAGCCGAAAGTGTTTCGTTTCTCTCCATGCCAGTGTGGTGCGGTCCCCATGAAATCAAGGATGCCGTCGCCGTTGTTGGCACATCCGTCGTTGTCGCAGGATGTTGACGGAAGATCGAAAATGTCGGTGGAGACGCGTCTCTGAGACGTGACCAGGTCGCTTAACCGTGACGGCCTGTGCCTTCAAACTTGCCACGTTTGGGGGCGCTTTAGTAGTCGAAGCCAAAGCCACTAAAGAAGCCTAGGGAGCTCTAGAGGAGGCTCATCCGCCCTCCCCGGAGGATCTCGAATCTAGATTTATATCGGCCACTCGCTGGTGGACAGAACGTGGGGGCGGAGGCCTTTGTAGCAGTGACGCTTGACTCAGACAAGGAACCCGCTGTCAACTATGAGGATGGCCGTTCATGCGACTATTGGGGGCCCCAGAGTATTGTATGAAAGGGGACTAGGACGGCGTCAAGTCCTTCTTGGAGGTCGATATCACCGCTAGTGGTCGAGACTATTGAGTCACGAGCAGGTTGGGACCATGGTTGTCGTGCAGTGTGTGTGTGCGGAGTGTCAGTCTCAGAAATACTGTAGAAGCAGCTTCATTGCCAACCACTTTGGGTCGGCATTACGCTCAAACGAACGCAGCTGCCTCGATTTACATGCTTGGGAGCAGATCACAGTCCTGCATCCCCATCTCATCTCAGTCTGCTTGCTTGCACGGGAGCCTCTGGGCGGAGAACTCCTTGCCACAGTTCTGGGGAGGAATTCTATTTCGAATAGCCCTCGGGAATGCCCGATGAAGTCGGAAAGGATCCTCAATATGAGCATCAGCAGGGCTTGCCGATGTCCGAATTCATGCGTCTCTTGGTCAATTATGTGAGTTCGGGTCCAGTATAGATGATCGCAATTGCTCTGCGGAAATCATGGTGAGATCGAAGTGTAAAATACGTAGTCGTCAAGGGTCGGCGAGGTTGCGCAGGCCAAGACAATCTCCGAAACGCATCCTCACTCCTCACTCAGTCTCAGCTCACCACCTCATCAGGCTGCACAATTCCTCGAGCCGAGCCACGTACCACTCGACCTGCTGCTAATGGCGCTGAAGGTCTTTGACTGATGCCTGGAGGACAAACATTGCAGCTAAACACCTCTTCCTAAACCCACCTCACCTCTCACTCAGATTGCTTTGGCGCCGGAAAGAACAGCAGGTGCTCGTGATGTGCACGCAGCCAAAATGAACATGAACATCTTCCGCATCCTGGGCGATGTTTCGCACACGGCCTCGAAATGCATCCTCATATGGGCAATTCATTCCAATAAGAGCTCCGAAGGTAGGATGTCGCTGAAATTGATGTAGGACTGTCGTGTTGACCATTCGCCAGGTGTCTCCCTGCTGACCCAGATCCTCTACATCGTTGTCTTCGTCACCCGGTATCTCGATCTCTTTTGGGTCCCTCCCACATTGTCATGGTGGAATTTCATTCTTAAAAACTTCTATATCTGGTCGTCAATCTATATCATCATCCTGATGACCAGGGTCTTTGCACGGACGCGTGAGCGAGAAAAGGCCTGGAAATGGGGAGCCTACGCCACAGCTGCCTCTATGCTGGCTGCCCCCCTAGTCTGCCTCACGTTCAATGGCCCACGCCGGACCACACTCGTCGAAGTGCTATGGACATTCTCTATCATCCTCGAATCTGTCTGCGTTCTCCCACAGCTGATGCTCCTTCGCCAGACGACTGTCCCGACGGTTATTGACTCCTTCTACCTCGTCACCCTCGGCTCCTATCGAGCATTCTATATCCTAAATTGGATTTATCGGGCATTCACTTCAACCAAACCAGATGCTATCTCCGTCATATTTGGCATAGTGCAAACTGCATTCTATATCGACTTCGCATGGGTGTACTGGACAAGACAACGGGTCAAGCTCAGAGGAGGTGGAGTAGTGGATGCAGACGATATGCGGAAAGGATGGCTGGTCAACAGAGTCATGAACCCTAACGGGCAGGTGCCTGAGCCTGAGGGGGATCCGGAAGTCGGCGATGTTGAGCCTGGTGCTGGTGGACAGCCCCAACAGCCCAAAGTGAATCGATGGGGCGCACGAGGAATATCAATCTCGGCGGACGACACATTGCAAGACCATGACAAGGGCAAGAGAGTGGCGAAGAGCTCGATTCCAGAGGCCAACCCCATGCTGGCGGAAGACGCTTTTGCAGACGATGAAGACGACGTTCCGCAATTAGATAGTCCCGGGAAGAAGGCGTTGAACAGCGATGGCGAATGGCGTGATTGATCTCTTGAGATGTACACCACATAGCGATTTTTACATACTTGTACACTTACTTGCAGTACTGGGGCTATTAGGATGCATCCCTGGAGCGATTCCCAAAGCTTACAGTGTCAAATAGGAAGAGGAGACCATCAATGAGCGGGAGCTGGGGGTGCCCCAACGAGGCTTACAACAATGACACGGCGAGTCGCCAAATGTAATTGAAGAGGCAGTGATGAAACGAGCGAGGGTGGCCTTCACAACGGCGTCAATGAGCACTCTGATTCTTAGCCGAAATTGAGTCATCCATCGTGCAGGTTGCGAAATACAACAACGGGATATGCAGTGCCGCTCGATATGTAAGTCTCTTACGATCTGGCTTCACCGGCGATGTACAAGGGAGCTATCTCTCAAGCAGTCCCGTCCAACATCGGCATACCTGAGGACGTCCACTGGGGCACATTGTCTGCTCCTGCAACCCCTGTCGCCCCAGAGCAATGTCTCAGGTCCGCAAGCTCTTCCGGTGCTTCGTCGGTGCTCCGATGCCTGCCAAAGCCTATATTTCCAGCCTTGCTCGAGACATGGAAGGGTTGAGCTGACGATGTAGACCGACTGATCCGGTGACACGAGTACAAAGCGCTTTTGGGGGCTGAATAAAGCATCTGATGAGACGAAGTTTTGACAGGCGACTTTCCTGGAAGGCACAAGCTACTCCGTACATTGTTCGATTTGATTGTCAACTAAAGAGTCTCTAGGATACAGTATTCCTGAGTATTTTGCTACTACATAGGATAGGCAAGCGGGATCAGTGGATTCCGCGCAAAAACAATAATCCGACCCTCACCTCACCGTTGTGTCGTCTGTCAGTAGTCAATCAATCGGCTTCAGCTCATCAAATGCAAGTGTCGGCTCTTCTCGACTTGAAAATTAACCTCCACCTCCGCCTATAAGGACAAGCTTATACTCGTCTTTGTATGCACGGCCTTAAAAAGCTTCAATGTCGGGTGCGACTCTAGACTTGTCTGTGCATTCACTTGCACCACTTGCACTGAGACCTGATATCACCGCACATAGCAGTTCTGTCTTTCCGCTGTTCTCTCTTTAGATCCGCTGAACGTCGCTTGTGCAAAAGCGCCGTGTCACCCGTCAGATCCGCTGGGCTGCACGTCGACCAAGATGTGAAGAGTGAAACTGTACATCATTATGTTACTCCAGACATAGTCGTCACGCTGGCTCTTGACCCCTCCTTCCAGGTCTGAATGCTGCGGCCCTGTCTCCCCAAAGCCAATGAAGCTTCGTGGAATCTCGGCATTGTTGGCGATGCAGGCAGGCCACTATGCGTCGCAAGAGCTCTGCCGGGGTCCACGAGGGATATGTCCACAAGACTTAATGCATACCTCAACAATGTGAACCCAGGGACCACTCTCCCGCTGCTTGGAAGTGGCAGCGTGACTTGGTGCTTTACGCAGGTCAATGGAGTGTTGGACTGTTGACAGCAAGGCGAAGAACGATAAGCGGCGGATTCAAGAGGTTCGGTACAGAGTAGGTGTAACCATGTCATTCGTTGGAGCTTGTTCTAGTCACAACGCTGCTCAAGGCATCTACAACCCCATTATGTGTCTACAGAGTGATTGCGAATAAAGCCAGCGTATGTCAGCTTGTACGGCGATGATGGATTTGACAAAACCTACATACAAGCATTACGTTTCCTTAGAGTGGTGCCTCAGAGTGCCGGACTTAGTCGCCCGGAGTTATGCTGCCCGGTCCGTCTTGGTCTCGTTCGGCCACCCAATTAATGACATATTCACGATCGTCACTCAGTGCCGAGTATCTCGCCATCGAACGCGTGCCTGTCTTTCAAATCTGCTAGACCACAATTCCGTATCTCCCAGATGCCATTGCTTCGCGGAGGGGTAGCTCGTATCCAAAAGCCGGTTCAAAGCTCAGTAGCTTCGTTAGCCAGAAACAAACGAACAATGGCGACTGAAATTCCAGCCAAATTCGACATCAACACGACCTATCGGATGAATTCAGGCTATGAGATACCTGTGCTCGGCTATGGCGTCTACCAGACTCCTGCTGCCCAGTGCGAAGAAGTCACGCTCCATGCATTCAAGACTGGTTATCGACACGTCGACTCTGCTCGAGCTTACCGCAATGAGCAGCCGTGCGCTGACGCGATCCGAAACTCGGGCCTGAAGCGCGAGGAGATCTTCTTCACCAGCAAAGTTCCGCCCAAGAGTATGGGCTACGAAGCGGCAAAGAAGTCCATTGAATCATCCTTCTTCCAGACCGGTTTTGACTATATCGACCTTTACCTCATCCATTCTCCGTATGGTGGCAAAGAGGGCAGATTAGGAGCTTGGAAAGCACTCGCCGAAGCTCAGAAAGCCGGCAAAATCAGATCCATCGGTGTCTCCAATTACGGCGTCCATCATCTTGACGAGCTGGAAGATTACATCCGGACGTCTGACGTGGGAGGTACCATCGACGTCGGCCAGTGGGAAGTTCATCCCTGGCTCCCACGAGACGATATTGTCGAATGGTGCCGCAAGCGCAACGTCGTCGTCGAAGCATATTGTCCCATCGTGCGGGGCCAGCGAGCAGATGAACCAGTCCTCAAGAAGCTGAGTGAGAAGCACGGCAAGACTTGGTCGCAGATCCTGCTGCGATGGAGCCTGCAGAAGGGCTACGTTCCTTTGCCGAAGAGCGTAACTCCCTCCAGGATCGAGGAGAATGCCGCCATCTATGACTTCGAGCTCGATGACCAGGATATGAAGAGTCTCAACTTTCCTGAATCCTATGCACCTTGTGCCTGGGATCCGACTACAAGCAATGACTGAGGCACCCGGTCTTGTTCGTGAAGACATGGCGCCCACTTAAGTAGGCGGAGATCGGACATTCACTACGTCAGTGGTGCAAAATCCAAGGATCTGAATACATTCTTTTCTTCCAGCGGAGAGTAGATCTCTATTTCCCTGTTGTGACAGGTATTTCGACCACCCTACTGCACCCGAGCCTCCATTGTTATTGTTCAGAACCTCTCTTGTATGACTGCCAATTACAACCCTCCAAGCTCCAAGGCACATGGCGGCCTTTGGAGCGAGAAGGATCAGGTCGATTTATACCGAGACGACCTAGGAAACACTGCACGTCTTTGACAAGCCGATGCACATTGTCAGCTGCTGGTGACTAGGTTTCTGGCACTTACAGACCCTGATCAAAGCACCCGCGACAGCTACTCAGTTATTGCCCCTTGCTGTTTCCATTCTGACTGGTAAAGACGACGAGCACAGCGCAATACCTGATCAGTCAGCGATCAAGCATCTCGTCACACGGGCTTGAAACTCACGCCGCCGTTACAGCGAAAACTTCTTGCCTTTTGGCGTTCGTGGCAGTGGAGCAAAGCAAAGCGAACAAGGCAGTAAATATCACAGCCGCTGCATTGCGCACGTATCCATTCGAATTGCGAAGTCGGTACAGAACCATCACGGGGCCCATGACGAGCGTTACAATTATCATTGTGAACAGCACGTTGACGAACTTGTTGAATCTCTTCTTCTCGTAGAGAGAAATACTCATTCTGTCCTGGTTCAGCTTGAGCCTTTGGACCTGTGTACGGAATCTGTTCTGAAGGGAGTCAGTCAGCTTCATGGCGGGAACAAGCGGCCACTGTGTCATCACCATCAAAACCGGCCCTGTGTGGTACAGTAAAAAGCCGACAAACCAATGGACCCAGCTGGCCTCGGTGTCGGCGTTGAGGTAGACAAGGTCGTCTACATGCAGGATATACTCTCTGTCCCGCTCCTTGATCGTGCCATCATTCCAGATATGGTTTACGACGGCCTGCCGATGCTTGTTGGGCGCTTCCTCGAGCTGGTATATCTGCGCTGAACGTTTGAGGAGGCTGTCTGTGGAATGCCAGAAATTAGAGGACGTCTCAGACATTGGGGCACATGTACCCACCGTATGTCTCGAGTTGGCTCTCTATGTCTCGGAACAGGGCCATGCGGGGAGAATTGTGTCGCAAGTCATCCTCGCGCCTACTCGAGAGGTACCTTTGGGTCTCGGGGCTCCGAGCGTCGTCACGATCCAACCAGTCCAGTTTCGCCTCCAATTCTGCGAGGATATCTTGGTGGTACAGCAAGAGACGCGTTCTGAGGAAGCCGAAGCGTCGATAGATCCTGAACGTGGAATCACTATCCACAAATGCCGCGATGCGAGGCCAGCCACTCGGCCCGGTACCAACTAAAGGTCCATCAGCGTGATAAAGTCCTGCAGGGAGGGCTCAAGCTCTTCATACGCGCCCGCGCCATCATATGTCCGAACCATTCTTTCTGCTGGGGTTTCGGTTCTTGTACCTCCAGGTCCGAGGTGCTATGGGCACGGGGCCTTGGAGCAGGAAGAATGTGCCCATCCTTCGAGTGAGACAACTGATGACCGTTTAACCCTTGATCTACTCGAGAGGGAGACATGGCTGCTCTTCGCGAGTCGTCTGGTTTACGACGAAAATCGAGGAGAGAGACACACTGGGACGAGTCACTGAGCTGAGTGTTCAAATATCTGCGTGTCGTTACACTACGAGTTACACAGAAGCAAGCTTGCTGCCGGCGTTCGGGCGCAGCCAGAGTGGGAGTACAACCTCCTCTGTCGACCTACGACTGTGTAGCGAAGAGTACCCCGGCTTGCCGAATACCATGGCACTTCAGTTCCACATCCGCCGCTGTCGCTGTCGCTCGCTGTTCTGCGCCTTCTTGGCTCCCTGCCTTGGGGCAACTTTGCACAGCCCCTACAGTCAAATTTGCCTCCTCTGCCTCTTCAGGTTGCAATGCCAGAGCCACCTCCACGGTCGTCGTTATCCCTTCTCTTTGGATTCCCGCCGTTCTTCCAATCCCGCATCCATTCACGAATCCGACGCCTCTTTCCACCCTCTTTATTCTTCGGCCTAGTTGCATCATTCGACACAGCCTTGCCACCTCTGCTGATTGGAGTGTGTCTAGAACGTCCGTCAGAAGCATCCTGGTATTTTGGGCCACGAGATCTGGAGGACGCAGGGTTGCCATCCGATTCGTCTGACTCGGAGTCTTCGCTTCCCTGGCAACCATTAGCACCAGCGCGACCCGAACCGCACACAAAAGGCTTACACCTCCTCGCCTCTGGTCCGAACGAGGTGCGAACGAGCTGACGTGTCCTGATCGATTGCGAGGAGTGGTAGAGGTAGTGTTGAAGGGCCGGTCTTGTTGCCCTTCCGTGGGCTGTCGATCCACCCACTCCAACCCACCTCGTTGATCGATGTTGTACGGTGGCTGTTGTTGATACCTCGCGGCAGAGTCTTGGTCTGGACCACCCTGATCAGAGCGCGAGGAATATCGTCTTCGGCGCTCGGTTTCGGGCCCGCTCACGTATAGCTCACGATGGTGGTCACTTCGACTTGGACCCGGATCGACTGAGCGTGTGGGTTGTGCGAATTGCCTCAGATCCTGCTGATACTGGTAGTGAGGCTGGTGCCGGAGACTCCGCTGGTCCCTGTCATCATGTTGCTGCCGCCTCGTATCATCCCCCCGGTTCGACCTTCCCTCGTTGTATCTAGACCCTGACTCACCAGGAAACCGCTGTGGGTTTGACATGCTGTTCAGCCCTCGCAGAACCTCGCGGCTTCAACAAGACCACCACATCGAGTGTGGAGACCGGCTCCTCACTGCATGTGCAAGAGTTGAGGCCCGTCATTTTGAAGAAGGTGTTCGCTCCCAGCTGTTTGCTCTGCATAAAGAGGAGGGTGATCGTCTAGTGAAGATGGCCATTCACTGCGTTTAGGGAAGCCAAATGACAGTGAATGGAATGTAAACAGCTGAAAGGTACTCCTACGAGTGGCAATGAGAGGATGGTAAGCAAGCACATTAGAGCCAAAATTCCACGTCGAGACATCAGTGCCAGGCAGAACTTCTTGTCACGCGGCTTTGTTTCTAGTGATCCTCGTCACATTTACCTGCATGTGTTATGAGGGGAAGATAAGACAAATTGATGGGCAAAGGAGACGAGACAAGAACATTGATTACGTCCCTTCGAGGATGTCCACAACACGGCATATGGTGTTTGTCCCACAGAGGGAGTTCTTTGCTCGCGCAACAACGGGTGGACAATCAGAGGGCCCAACGGCCGGTTCCCGACCCTTCAACAGATGGATCGGTGCGTTTCCGCCATGTCTAGACAAAGAGGCATTATCCCAGTCGCGGATGGAGCAGAATCGAATATTAGTTGCAGTGACCCATGGTCCGTTGTCTGAGCTAGCGAGCGAGGGGATGTTGCTGAACGTGGTGTAAGTACAGTATCTGAGTCCTGACCTTAAATAACTCCCACTCGAAAGTATAGAACAATAAAATCTTATACAAGCGAGTCTTGGACTTTGATGTCCATGACGATAGTGGTAGCAGGGTTTCCCTACTGTATACTCGACGCTTGGAGAGTGGTGAACGTTGACTTGGACGGGACAGCATGCTGGTGAAGCTGAAAGGTCCTCCGCCCACACTCACAATCACATCCACACTGCGAGACGGGCTATGCACTTTTCGTCTCGGCCACTGGCTGTGTGAAGTCTACGATCTTCGTGCGAGAGCGAGGCTGAGAAATCAACCGGCAAGGCTGAATCGACAGATAATTCTTATCATCAACCGAGGCATCTCCCTTGCTTCCCCACACTGGGACCGTCGCAGGGCGCTTAACTGTCTACCAACTACAGTAATAATTGCTGTAAATACCCAGCGCCAGCTCGGTGCCTGCGGAGACATCCGCTCGAGCTCACCGGCAACAATCTACAAAGTCATAAGAGCCACGGTCTCGTCTTCTTGTCGAGCGTGCCCTTCTCCCGCAACTCGAACCCGGCGACGACGACGACGACAGCAACGATGGCCCCCGCAACGGCTGCTACAGCCGCCGAAGATGCGCCCTGGAAACCTATCGCCGCACAGAAACAACGGGAACGAGCGTCGCGGATCCCCTCGAAGTGGCACATTCCTGCGTCTATCCTCCCGAAAGACCCTCCTACCCTGGCCGACGGGCCGCAGAACGTGCTGCACCTCCCGCGCCAGTTCCTCACGCACACGGAGATCGAGATCACCGAAGCCTACACGGTCGAGACGCTCGTCTCGGCCATCGCGCAAAAGAGACTCTCCAGCGCCGAGGTCGCGGACGCATTCTGCCACCGCGCCGCCATCGCGCAGCAGCTGACGAACTGCCTGACCGAGCCGCTGTTCGCCGAGGCGCTCGCACGCGCGAAGTTCCTGGACGAGTACCTCGCCGCGCATGGCCAGCCGTTCGGGCCTCTGCACGGCCTGCCCATCAGCGTGAAGGACACGTTTGACGTCAAGGGCGTGGACACGTCGATCGGGCTCGCGTACCTGTGCGGCAAGCCCGCCGCGAAGAACGCGCCGCTCGTCGACCTGCTCCTCAGCCTGGGTTGCGTGGTGGTGGCCAAGACGAACATCCCGCAGACGCTCGCCAGCCTGGACAGCGTGAACAACATCTTCGGCCGGACCATGAACCCGATCAACCGGCTGTGCACGGCCGGCGGGTCCAGCGGAGGCGAGGGCGTGCTGGTCGCGATGAAGGGCTCCATGCTCGGCATCGGCACCGACATTGGCGGCAGCATCCGCGTCCCCGCCATGTGTAACGGCGTGTATGGCTTCAAGCCGAGCAATGGCCGGCTGCCGTACGGCGGCCAGGCGCTGACGGGCGCCGAGGGCACGAGTCGCACGAGCGTGCAGGCCGTAGCGGGCCCGATCGCGCGCAGTGTCCGCGACGTCGATTTCTTCCTCGCCCACGTCATCCCTCTGGCCACGGCGTGGGGGGAGGACTGCACGCCGTGTGCGTGGACGTTGCCCTCACCGTCTGGTGGCCCTACAGCGCTCAAGGGACGCGGGCCCAACGGCGAACTCGTCATCGGCATCCTGCGCAGCGACGGAAACTGCACGCTCCTCCCGCCCATCACGCGCGTGCTCAACGAAGTGGCCGTCGCGCTGGGGAGCAGCACGACCCACCGCGTCATCGTCAAGGAGCTGCTCACCCCGTCGGCGTGGACGAAGTCGCAGTCCGTGATGAGCAAGCTGATGGGCGTCGACGGCGCGGCCCTCATGAACAAAATGATCACCGAGTACAAGGAGCCTCTCGTGCCGTGGATGGAGTCGCGCTTCCGGGCCGGCAAGGCGCAGGCCCTCGAGCGCGTCGCCGAGCTGCAGGCCCAGCGGTCGGCGCTGGAGCGCGAGATGCTCGCCCTGTGGAGCGAGGTCGACGCATTCGGCCGCCGGAGACCCGTCCTCGACGCCATCATCTGTCCCGTCGCCCCGCACCCGGTGCCGCCCATCGAGGGCTACAACGCCGTCGGCATGACCAGCAGTTTCGTCCTCTTCGACTACCCGGCCGGCACGGTGCCGGTGCGGAACGTCGTGGTCGACGACTTGGAGCTCGGCCGGCCCCTCGCCGCAGGCAATATCTTGAGTTCCTGGGACGTGCGGTGCCGCGAGCTGTGGAATGAGCATGTCACGGACCGGCGCGTCTACTTGGGCACGCCGCTTAGTGTGCAGGTCGTGACCCAGCGCGGGCGGGACGAGTGGTTATGTAAAGTCATGGGTGTTGTCGATGAGGTCTTGAAAGCCGAGAGTGCGGCCGCCGCGGTCAAATCGAAGTTGTAAGTGCGTACAGAGTACGGTAGCTGAAGGTCGTGGATTGCTGCAAATAAAAATCACTTGACTAGACTACTGCGCATAAAAGGACGGGCGATCCACTTGAGATGAATGAAAGATCCATGGCTGTAAGTCACTGATAGAATATCGATGAGGCTTGTGGACTGTGTGCTCAAACTGTCAGACTATCGGACTACAAGAGTCAAGTCCACCAAGTACTTGTCTAGCTTAGAGAAGCTACTCAAATCCTCGCACGCCGCAGCCTGCTTCAGGCCCGCGGATTGCCTTCTCATGATACGTACATGTACTCGTCTGGATACACGTATGCATGTCCATGTCCATGTCTATGTACAATGGAATGGATTGAAGACAGAGAGCCACCGGAGAGAGCCACCAGAGAGCCAAATTGTCTCGCCTAACTTCGACGTTTCACCAAGCCAGCTTTAAAGGTTGTGGCTCCACAGCGGTGCAATATCTGGAGTCATTCAGGGAGTTCAGATATACCAAGGCACACCCGCGGATTGACTGTGTGCATTGCTTTATGTCGGCATCACGGAGCCTGCTAGATTCAACTTGGTTGTGTCCATCCTGCCGGTTCTGATGTCGTAGGTTACAGTATGAGAAGGGCAGCGTCCGGGTGTGTTTGGCTGTGTTCGACTGATGTGCTTGTCGTCGGGCAAGCATGCGCGCTCGCCCGCCTGCCTCTGCCGTGAGTGCACTTCTCTTATGCTGGAGTCAGGTGGCGGACAATCTTTCGCCACGGCAGATCTGAGGAGCGCGGGCTATAGAACGCATCGAAGAACAGAGAGAGGCCCGCATTGACACTACCAGAGCGGGTTATGTTGTCATCCTGTAGGTCGCTTGTCGCAAAACTGCATCGAGAGCCACAGCTGTGGGGACAAAGGTACGCAGGTCTTCAGGAAGCCATCGAAGAGGTCGTCTTGGTGGGGAGGACGTCCGCCTCATCTTGTACCGACCTCCCCAGCAGAGTGTTCCAACGCAGAAACACGGCAGGTTCGATGGTTTGCGACTCGCGGGATACATACTGCTGCGTCGTCCACTCCATCGTAGTCTGCTTGATCGAGCGTCCAATACTGACCGAAAACGTGCGACACCGATCAGTCACCGAATCGGTCTGTCTGATTCGATCAAACTCAAGGATGCGGACGGCCGCATCTAGTGCATTCGTCTCTGCGATGTGGGCTCGATGGGGTTGAATGGCTAGGAGAAATCGATTGGTCAACGCCCAGTAGGCGAGGAACTGAGGATAGATGGTAGGACCGGCAGTCGCGAGACTCGTGGCGTTAAGGAAGGGAAAGTCGTCGCCGACGAGGCTTTCTTCCCATTTTCCCCGCCAAATGGTGTACCTGTCTAGCAGTGCAGAAAGCTCGTCTGCAAGCTTCGCGATCCGACGGGGCGGGTGCTGATGAAGGATTGCTTCCGTCGCTCTCTTGAACAGTTCAGGTGCGCACGTCGTAATGGCCCACATTGTGACGACGGGCTCGGATCGGTCGGGAATCTTGCTGTCGTACGCGATCGTCGTCTGCAGGGCGTTCTGCCATGCTGGGCTGCTCAAGAAGCAGTCTCTGTTGAAAAAAGTCGCTTCGACCGTCTGCCACCGTGAGTCGTTAGAGTGAGCCCGGATGAACATGAGCTGGGTCATCTATTTACCAGAATCTGGCATTGTGCTGCGAGCAGGATCTTCTCGTAGTGTGATTTGATGTTGTTCGGGCCCAGGCTCAAAAGGATGTGCTTCGCGCCCTGTGAGTGGAAAATCCATGCATGTTGACTGGACTTTTCAAGAAGCTGTATGCCGCCATGGTCAGCCATATCCGCATCGTAACGACTGGGCCAAGCGTACCTCAAACAACGCCAGTAATAGCGTGGTGTACCACACGGTCCAGTCAAGACTCCCGGAAGAGTCCAGGGCGTTCTGCAAAACTTGGAGGGCGCGCCCATAGCGCCTTTCTAATTGGGTCTGCGCAAGTGACATGTCGGGGACTTGAATGCAACACTGGCGGACGCGCTCGGCAAGACAGTCGATAGCACTGTCCAGACACTTGCTATGGCCAATCATATGTGGCAAGAACTGCAACACGGATGTCAAACGACAAATTTTAACCCATCGTTTGGGGTCGGAGTTTACATCCACGCCGGAGGCGTCGGCGAGGAGCTTTTGGGATAAGCCCGGTTGCATTAGTAAGGATACATATTCAGGGGACTTGGGGTTGTCTGGCCACAGAGACAACGCCGCTCTCATAGGTGCGCGACGGTGGTATCTGCTTGATGGCCCAGCAGAAGATGAGGGCCTCCACCGCTCGCGAGCTGTGGCTGATGTCCGATGCGCGGGCTGGGACCGAACGCCTGTTGCTGCTTCAACTATTTCTTCATCTTTGTCCTTTCCATCTTGGGCCGAAGCGTCGGGGGCCGGGTTGGTCGTGTTTTCGTCGACTAGGAAATCCGGGAGTTGCAAGGTATTGACATTTATACCTGTTCCTCGAGCTTTTCGAGTTGCCGCCGCCGCCGTGTTGGACACCTTCCGGACAATTCGACGGTCTGCTTCGCTCAAGCCGCGATGCTTCGGGTCCTGATGGATGAACTGGATCATCGTCGTGGAACCCTTTGTCAGCCCAGCGGCGTGCAGCAGATACGGACTGATTATGTCGTGTCGACCGTAGAGCAGGTTGCGGAACGAGGTGATGACAAGGGTGCGATATGCAGAATCTAAGTTCGGATTTGACCAGGGTTCGTCTGCCCGGAAAGAGAATAGTGCCACGGTCTAGCCTCATCGAGCAGGTTATCTAGTCTAGAAAAGATCGAGTTTCTAGCAGTGCTGTAGTTCCGATGGGATTCTGGACCAGGCACCGAAAAGCACCACAGCCGCGACGTCATTATCGATATTATTCAGCACGGATCGTTTTAGGTCGGCGGGGATGTGGCATTTGCGTATAGGCAAGAAGCTGAACCATTGAAACGGATTTGAGTCAGCGTCGTCGGTGACGCATCGTGTGTATAAATGGACGGGCTCGACCTGGGAGTAGGAGTCTTCACTCAAGACAACATCGAAGCTGAAAATCTAGACTCTCATCGCAACTAGAAACCGCATCAGCCCGCGCCTTCACTCTCTCATCAGAATGGCTTTGAACGCTCAGGCTCTGATTGATCGGCATTCGTAGGTCAAAGCCAGGCGCGCTTGTGAAGCTGTTACTGAGTTATAGGTCAGCGTCAAAGAACATCAGCCGATTCCTACGTTCGAGGAGATCATCCAGTCAGGGCATGACCTCGTCAATATCCTAATCAGTGCGTCGACCAACTCGAAGGGTGTCGCCATCAATCAACACTAACAACTTCGGTAGTCACCTGCGCCGATCCCCGGTGCATTCCTGAGCACATCTTCAAGCTGCAGATGGGTGGTAAGTTGGGTCACTGTATGAGACGATGGTGGTAGCTGACGACGGCTGAAGAAGCGGTTGTCATCCGGGTTGCTGGTGGAAATGCCCAATACGTGCTCAACCATATCCTCTCTATTGACAGTCTCGTGCATTTCAAGGAAGCCATCATTGTCCAGCACACAGGTGAGCAAGTGCAGCCCACAAGGGCGCTGTGACGACTAATTGGGGGCAGATTGTGGAGCGACGCATTTCAGAGATGCAGTAGTGAAAGAGGAATTGAGGAAACGGGCACCAAGTGCAGGAGCAGAGATCGATAGCATGACCTTTGGTGAGATCACTGGGTAAGCTCAAATCACCCTGCTTCAAGTTCCAGCACTGACGAGTCCATGATAGGTCTCTTGCCGACAATGTGAAGAAGAGCATTGCATTTTTGAAGGAGTCTCCTTTGGTCCCGGAGCAGCTGAAATCCAACATTCGGGGATTTGTGTTTGATTTGAAGAGTGGTGAGCTCGAGGAGGTCAATTAGCAAGTGTTTGGAGAGTATGCTCAGCCAGACATACAGTATGCCCGCAGACAGGAGGGAGGATAGTGTCAAACATTAAAAGTGCAGGGTGAATGTTCAAACGAAATCGAACGGTGGAGCGAAACTCGGTTTGGAGTGCAGGGTTGTGTGGGTCGGCCTTGGCAGATGTTTGCACCGTTTGCACCATTTGCGGCCTACGGCGGAGCATTTCATCAGGTGTGGCGGCGGTCGTGACCACTCGTGCCACTGGCTACGCGGTTCGTTGCGAGTTGTTTGCAAATTCACTTCAACTTCACCCACCCGGGTCATATTGTCTTGCATATTTCACTCTCATCTTTCCTTTGGAGTTCAGGGAGGGTGAAGATGTCTTTGCCTGTTTCACACTTTTTATTCCTCTTCTTGCCCAATTAATTCTTCCTTCACGTCTACCGAAGACTCTTCAAGGCCCTTTCCTCGGTTGCCTACCCCATACCTCTCCGCCGCCGTCTTACCATATCATACCGCGGACATATCGAATCACGATCCTCGGTCTCCTCGCTTTCGATTGCCCATGATGGCGGACTCGGAGCCACCCAAGAAGAATGCGAAACACGGCATGACTGGCCCAATGTCCCTGGCCCTGCCCGAACCCCTCGACAACCAGAAGACGTCTGAACTAGTTGAGGAGTTGAAGAAGGAAAAGAATTATGAGAACGAGATGGGGACGAAGAAGCGCATAGCGACACTCAAGGTGCTGAGTAAAGCCACTCAGGAATTCGTAAGGGAGGTCAGTCGCAAACAAGGACTGCCCCCCTCCCAAATCAACCAGTTCGGCGGCAAGGTCTATCCCTACGGTAGCTATCGCCTCGGAGTCTTCGGGCCTGGCTCTGATATCGATACTCTCGCTGTCGCCCCTCGACACGTCAAGCGCGATGATTTCTTCGAGTTCTTCCCGGATGTTCTCAAACGTGTGATTGAGCAAGAGATAGCCAGGGAAATAAGAGAGAAAGAGAAGCCCGAAGACCGAGAAGTGACCGCTGGAGTCACTTCGCTGGTTCCGGTCCCCGATACCTTCGTCCCCATTATCAAACTCATCCTCAACGGCATTGAGATTGATCTGATCTTCGCGTCAATCACCACGCTGCAAACGATTCCTCCGAAGCTCAACCTGAATGACAATAGCCTCCTGATGGGTCTTGACCAGTCATCCATTCGTGCAATCACCGGTCCAGTAAGTCCTCGGCATTTTCCGTCTCTTTTGGCAACACACTAACGGATGCAGCGTGTCACCGATGAGCTCCTCGCCCTGATCCCTGAACCGAAGACTTTCCGGACAGCACTGCGGGCGATCAAGTTGTGGGCGAAGCGGAGAGCCGTCTATGCCAATATTGTTGGCTATCCCGGAGGCATCGCCTGGGCCCTGATGGTCGCAAGAGTCTGCCAGTTCTATCCGCATGCAGTCGGTGCCACACTTGTCGACAGATTCTTCTACATTATGACTGAATGGGGATGGCCTACGCCAGTAATGCTGAAGGACATCGAGCAGCCAAAACCTGAACAAACTGCGCAGGGCTTCAAAGTATGGAATCCTGCCATTTACAAGCAAGACAAGGCGAATCTCATGCCCATCATCACCCCTGCATTCCCAAGTATGTGTTCGACATTCAACATCACGGAGTCGACCAAGAAAGTGATCATCCATGAAATCAAGCGGGCCAGTAAAATCACGCGCAACATCTTTGCGGGCAAGGCACAGTGGAGTGACTTGTTCAAGCAGCATACTTTCTTCACTGCTGACCACAAGTACTATCTGACCGTAATTGCGAGCGCCTTCAACGCCGATGCTGCTAAGAAATGGTCTGGCCTTGTCGAATCCAAGGTGCGTCACTTGGTCATGAGGTTGGAAGACATGAAAGAAAGCATTGTCCTTGCTCGCCCGTTCACCAAAGGATTCAAACGTCTCCATAAGTGCAAGAATGAGGAACAAATCCGGGAGGTGCAAAAGGGCAGCCTGAAGTACAAGACAGAGGAGACCAAAACCGTCGAGACAACAGATCCCGAGTTGGTGACGACGAATGGAAATGCCACTCCGGTGCCTTTATCGAACAGCGAGAGTGGGGACCTGGGCGCGGATGCACACACAGTGTATACTTACACCTACTATATCGGCATCGACACCCAAGCCAAAGGCAGCCTCAACCTTGTGCCCGCCTTCCAAGCGTTCAAGTCAATTTGTTCGGGATGGAACAATTACAACCCCGACGTTCATTTCCTGAATCTTGCCGTGTCGAAGAGGTAAGTCTTCAGAACCAATTCAGTGCACCAAATTACTGATTGCCATAGTTGGGAGTTACCCGAAGACCTCTTTGATACCAAGGCCGGCGAAACCCGACCAAGCAAACCGGTAAAGAAGGTGGTTAAAACTGCCAACGCAGAGGCTAAACCGGTAAGGCGAAGCATCAGCGACGTTGAGGTAAGTCTGTCTGAGTTCCCGGCATGATCTTCATACTGACTTCCAATCCTAGGGCGCTCAGTCTAATGGGGAAACCGCCGCCAAACGACCGCGATTGGTGACACCCACCGCCACTCCGACACCAACTGCTACACCAGCCTGATGATATCATGAGCTGACTTGTAAAACTATCTTCCAACGGCCAACCTCAGTATCATTCGAGGAAATGCTGCGCCGCTGCGTCGATCTGTTCCTCTCCTATCGCGATATTGCATGCACATTCTTCAAGGAGAGAATAGTGCTCAAGCACCAAAAAAAGGTGAAAATGCAAAAATGCCAAAAAGAAATGAGACTAGCCACAGCTTCGCTGTGAGATTGAACGAAGTGAGGTAACAGACCTGATAAGAAGACTAACCAAGCACAGCATAGCACGAACAGCATCAGAGCACCCGTGTTTCACTGCAGCAATGGAAGTCCCGGGCAGGGCTGAGTCGAAAGTGGTTGGAAACTGATATTGGCATCATGATTTCTCTGCATGTCTTTCAAAGGTCACAGGCCGGAGCCGCGTCATGGAAACAGGGTCCAGGGCACTTGAAGGGGAGAAAACGAAAGGGTGTGGAAGATGTGTCGTCGGAGCAGTAACACGGATCATGGGCGTGCAGCACAGTCCCAGACTTGCCAAGTTTGTACATATTTTACCAGATGGTATATGGTGCAGTCAACATCATACGGCCAGGCAGCAAACCAAACAAATACAAGATACAATTTAGGGGTCTCAGGACCTCGACAAAACAGATCGTATACTGCATCTGGTGTCTGGCCTCAGGCCGGTGAGGCTGAATCGAAGTGGAGGGTCAAGTTGAACATCTTTTCAGGCAGCCCGTAGACCGATTTCGACCGGAGCTGACTTGGCCCCTGTTCCTCCCCCCCTGCGGCCACCAATCAGCCTCTGCCGCGCATTTCTCGTCAACTAATCGTGCATCTGGAGCATTGGCGAGCACGCCTGATCCGGACGGCCTGTGCGAGAGCTTCGGCTCTGGTTGGCGAGCTGTTGACCGTGCATCAGACTTTCGGTTCTGGCCCGGATCGAAAGGCAACCCTAATCAACCGTTGTGGAAAGGCCAAGGACGATTGCTACGAAGTGGTCACCGGTCAGCTGAAGATCGTGGTCCTCGTGTTTCAGCTCCACAACATTTCTATCACAGCTCTGCTGCAGGAGAATGCACACGAAAGGTGTCAAGTGTCGGTGCGAAGAGACGGTGTGCATCTTCGTGCTACCAGCCTTTCCGAAACTGTAAGACGGAGATGCTTGTGTGCCCTCGTGATCAGTCTCGCATCGAGATCATATTAGTCGCAACTTCCCATTCAGCATTCCCCAGGAAACCTCACGGCAACAACGACGGTCGGTTCTGATCTCTCCGTCCCTGACAGCGGCTCGACACCATGGCACCGCCAGAACCCCGGAAGCGCATCGTCGTGTGCTGTGACGGCACGTGGCTCAACTCGGACGGTGACTATCAAACACCCAGTAATGTGACACGAGTGGCTCGAGCTATTCCTCCGATCGGCGTCGACAAATCCGTGACTCCTCACCAGCCAATACCACAGATCATATTTTATCAGAATGGCATCGGTACTGGCTCCCCGTCTTTGTACGACCGGGTCATTGGCGGTGCTACCGGCGAAGGTCTTGCCGAGCACATTCGCGAAGCGTACAGCTTTATCTGTCTCAACTACAACCCCGGAGACGAGATCTTCCTGCTGGGCTTCTCGCGTGGGGCATTTACCGCTCGTTCGATTTCAAGCTTGATCAACGCTGCTGGTCTGCTCACAGCACTCGGCCTGGAATACTTCGTCCAGGTCTTCGAGGACTGGGAGTACCAACAGAAGAGCGGCTTCAAGACCAAGTGGCCAGACTTGCCTTTCAAAGGTCATAAACCGCCTGTCGACCCTAAATATCAGCAGAAGCTCATCGAAAAAGGACTGACGAGGACCAATATCAAGGTCAAGTGTGTGGCTGTGTGGGATACCGTGGGTGGATTGGGGATTCCCATGATCGGTCTTCTGCCACAACCGCCTAGCAGAGATTTCGCCTTTGTCGACACACGTGTCGAGTCGAATATTGAGTATGCATTCCAAGCTTTGGCACTAGATGAACACCGACGGTCCTTCTCACCCACGATCTGGGATTGGCCACATGTGGAGCCACACGATCTGAAGGTGTTGAAGCAATGCTGGTTCCCGGGTGTCCATAGCGATGTCGGTGGTAGTTACGACGACACGGCCCTCGCAAACCTCACTCTCGCTTGGATGGTCAGCAATCTCGACCCGATTCTTACCATTGACCACGACTACATCATCGACTGGATCAAGCCAATTCAGAGAGATGATCTGAGGCTTGCAGGGCGTCATCAGACGTTCACGAGGAGCGGTGGCATGGCCACGGTCCAAAACACGGTGCCTCATCCCCGGCCTTGGGGCCTTGGGAAGATCCACAATAGTATGTCTTTTTTCTTCAGGCTAGGCGGCTCTCGTACACGCACACCGGGCGAATACCGCGAACAGGAACTGGCCTCCCAGCATGGGGTTCTCTTCTGGATGCTTTGGAAAACCTTCCATCGCCTCATCCGGCCATTTGAAGACACGCATCACGCCCTTCCTCGACTGAAGCGGACAAATGAGACAATTCACAGCAGCGTTCGCATCCGCATGGGCAAGGACGGCCTTGGCTACAACGATAAAGGCAAGTATGACTCCGAAGCGCTGGAAGGCTGGGTGATGCATGGCGTGGAGACCAACCCGGATACCCCCATTGCGATCAATGCTCCGGGTCAGGCTGGGCAGATGAGGAACGTCGTCTGGAAGAAGCAAGTCTACAAAGAAAAACTCGTCGAGCCACCTTCTCCCAACGGTGAGAAGAAGGGCAAGGTCGAGATTTTCGAAAAGGGTGGGAAAACAGACGAGGTTAAGCTTGAAGAAGAGCCCCTCGGCGCCTTTGAGCGGAGGATCCTGCAGATGTGGCCGGAGATCATGAATGACTTTGACACGATTGGGGCTGGAAGGCATCAGCAGAACGTGGATCGCGCGCATACGGTTCCGTTGCGTGGCCACGGAGGAGGCGTCAGTAATGGCGTTCCGCCGGTGGTGGTCAACGAGCCCCGAAATTCGCAGAGCAGTAAGAGGAGGAGTGAGACGTCTTAGGAAACGATCTCGCCAAAGCCTAAGCTCAAAAGGAAGAGAAGCCTGGTGTTTGAGTGCAAGAAGGGATATTTTCCGTTCGGACTTGGTGTCATCAGCGAAGAAGGTTGGGACGAAGAGCATACCGAAATCTGAAGTGCGGTGGTCTCGAGACGAAGACTCTGGCCCTGTCCGGTTGTCTTCTCAAGCTCCTTTCAGGTGAATTAGCAGTGCATTGATATTTTGTTACCGGCCGTTTAGCAAGCAAGGGACTGAGGCGTGATGGTATCGGCGATTCACATAATGTAATGAAATGCGATCTTTTCCTTACCTTGCGCTCTTTCCGTCGTATCAACTTAATCGAGGACTCTTTTAATCGGTCCATATGAGCCTCGTCCGCGAATGCCTTTAAACGTGATAAAGCCACTCAGCCGTCAGAACTTGCACCTAGCCGAGAAGCCGAAACAGGTGTCACATTTCTTCGTCAAACTCTCGTCCCAGAATGATTATCAGCAGAAAACACACCCACTGTTTATCCAGAGGACACACTCACTGTTCATCCAGGAAAACATCCAGCAGGCCAGATCAAAGATTAGTATCCAAGACAAGACACAGAGAACTCTCGACCGCCAATTGCGCGTGAATGATATCCTTGACTGTGTATTGCAAATGATCTCCATCTCATCCCCCCTATTGTTGCCCTTGGTATCGTCCTGGAATTCATATGTAAGACCCACTAATCGAGCCGTCTCTTATCGGCAGATGATGATGGCACTACATGAGCACTCACTGCACTATGTAGAAATCAGCCGGAGTAGTCATCTAATCAGGCTTCGGAGCCATCCTGTTGAAGACGTGGTATTAATCATAATTACTTTATTAGTTTCGAGCGAGTCCTGCACGCGCTCCGAGAACGAGGGCGCTCCAACAGCGTCAAGCCATCCGCACGGCCAATCATCTCCCATCCACCGTCTTACAGTAATTACTTGGGACATTCCTCCCCCCAAACAATCCACTTCCCCGGATTTCTGCAGCCTTTGGCCAAACGGGCTGATTAGTCTTTTATGTCCTCGGCTCGAGACCGAGATTCCTTCTTACAGAGCGTGTGCACGTACGTACGGAGTACGGAGTACTGTGTCCATGATCCACCGACCCGGCGCGGTGGAGGAGTATTACTGCGTGAGAAGAGGGCGAGGGGTGACGTTTCCAAAAGAAAAAAGTGCTCGTAAAGGGAGCACACGATGGGTTGGAACCACAGGCGCCGGCATGGGGATCGGCATGTGCGTGTCCTTCTGCCCCTGCGTCCAGCAGAACAACCATAGTCAGGTCGTTTACATTGGCAATCCCCGAAGCAGCTCGCGATGAATGAGCGAGTGGCCTGTCCAGAGAAATGTAATTAGACGGGCTTATTCTGAGGTCTTGCGGGATTACTGACGAGCGACCACCCCGGTGCGGACAGTACTGTATAAAGACCAGGGCTGGCTTGCTTGCTCACTCACGCGCTCTCTCCTTGGTGGATCTAGCATTCTTGTCTGTGTACTGTACGTGTGCGAGTTCACTGACGCTTGGTGGATAGCTTGGTTTGATCGGACGGTAATATAAAGTCAGGCCCCAGGTCAGGACGCGTTCAGTCGCTTGACAGAGCAAGGGTTGAGGACTGAAGAAGAGACGAAAAAGGGCGACGGAAGAGAGAAGCACCCACATCACACATTACGCCTCACTCATCACCAATCATGGCATCCTCACACCGGAAAGAGATTCTCGTCATCGGCGGCACTGGCGCTCAGGGCATGCCCGTCGTGAAGAGTATGTCCAAGTCCAAGTCCCTGTCCAAGTCGAGGTACACGGTCACGGAGAGCAAAGCCAAACTCGCTCTCCGTGCACACATCTCTCAAGTTGACCTGATTTACGTCACACGACGCTGACACCGACAGCCCTCTCCGCCTCGACCGAATACTCAGCCCGCGTCCTGACGCGGGATCCGTCCTCGGCACGCGCGAAACAACTCGCCTCCCTCCCCAACGTAACTCTCATGCAAGGAACGCAGGACTCTCAAGCCGACCTGCACCGGGCCTTCAAAGGCGTGTACGGCGCGTGGGTCAACCTCGACGGCTTCGTGCTCGGCGAGATGAAGGAACTGTTCTTCGCTTTCCGGGCCTACGAGATTGCGCGGCACGAGGGCGTCAAGCATTACGTGTGGGCGAACTGCGACTACGCACTGCGGATCGCGGGATGGAGGGAGGAGTTCCACTGGGGACATAACGACGCGAAGGGTCGGGTGGGAGGTATGTTTGCTATCCCAAGCCAGCCAGGTCTTGACCCCGAGCCACGATCGAGTTCCTGTGCTGCAAGAGTATCACCAATTACTTACCGAGACTCCTCCAGATTTCATCCTCGCGCAGGATCAGAAGACCATGGCGTCCACGCTGTTCACTGTCGGGCCGTACATGGACATGCTTCTGGACGGGATGCTCATGCCTTCAGAGGAACTCGACGACGGGACTCTCGTGTGGGAGAACCCATCCGGTATGGTTGGCCCTGGGTCTCTCTTCGATTGGATGTTGCCTGGTCACTTTGCTCTATAAATCCGAAGTGATGACTGACACGTACTCTAACTATGCAGAGGACGGTAAGATCCCGCTCATGGCCCTCGACGACGTCGGCGTCTTCGTGAAATGGATCTTCGACCACCCGGAGCGCTCCACGGGAATCAACCTCGAAATGGCGACCGATCAGGTCTCCTTCTCGGACATCACCTCGGCGTTCGAGAAAGTCACAGGCCGCAAGGGCATTCACCGCCGTATTTCGTTCGAGGAATATTACCCCAAGAGGGAACCATATCCGAATGCGCCTGCGAACTGGGCCAACGACGACGGCACCCCGGCAACGATGACCTGGCGAGAGAATTTCACCGCGTGGTGGAAGTTCTGGGGTGGTGGGATAGGTGCTACGAGGGACATGGCACTGTTGGATGAAATCTATCCGGGGAGGATCAAGACCTTGGAAGAATGGATGACCAAGGTCAATTATCAAGGCGGGAAGAGGGGTAGTGTGCTGAAAGACATCGCGGATCTTGGTGCCAGGCTGAAATCCGGAAAGGGGAAGATTTGATGGAGAGGAACAAAGGATGCAGAAGTCTATGGGGGCTGTTCAGTTCCTTTGCCTGGTGATGAGTGGGACGAAGGCAGTGTCATGAATGATATGTCGAATCGAAAGGCCATAGCCGACAAGAGTACAGCTCGTTCCTTGCTTTGCTGAAAAGCTCACTCATCTAGTGTGTGAGAATATCGGATTTCTACTGTAGGGAATAACAGTCAACGGTCCAGAGATGTGATGTGGTTTCGGCGCCACCCCAGTACTCCGCCTATGGCAATAGAAGATACCCACATGATCTGGGTAACCTGGGTGGTGACGTAAATCCAGTCGTCGCAGTTGGTCTCAAAAGAGATCAGGCAAACTCTACTGCGTAGTAAGTGCCAAACATGTCGTGGGCCACTCGTAGCCACCCCTCGCGAAAAGATCCTTGGATCGTGACGCGTCGTCATTGAGCATTGTGACTTCGGACTACTAGTAGGTTGACAGTGGTGGGTGGACTGTGACTGTAACTGGTGACAATGGAGGGCAAATGCGGTCAATTGCCGAGGATGAAGCCCTTTGCTCGCGCTGGTGTAAAGCGTGTGTCGTGTGGCGCTGAAATCCTAGTCCAGTGACGACGCAGCGACTCTGTCATTTAGGTGCTACCGTTTACAGTAATATTGTTGAAGTCAAATACGGAGTACAGTGTATGAGCCCTTGGCATATGGCGAAAAGCGCTGGTCGCAAAGCTGAAATGCATTGATTTACTGATGATCATGGACAGAGACCTGTGGCTGTCGTCATGTCATGCCGCAGATGAGAGGTTGCAACTTCTGGTGGTTGCATTGCGATCGAACCTGATTGCGCCCTTGGGATTCTAGAGGGATCGTTAGCGGCGCTCGGAAAGCCACGTTCGGGCGCAACTCCGCACTGCCAGCGGCATATGTTCTGCGAGCGCAGGAAAGACGGAGCGAAGCAGGATGACTGATGATGTCGTGATTTTTGGCCGCTGGTCACCAAGTCGAAGGCAGTTTGCTCAGCTTGCGTATGCCGTCTTCGCACAGCGACGCGCACGCACTGCGCAGCGCGTGTTGAGCGATTGGATCATGCAGGTCCAGCCTCATTGCGCTCGTCAGCCTTATGGAAAGGGGCGTGGTTGGGCCTGACTCGTCTTTAAATAGCGCTGCTGCTGACACTCGCAACGTGAAGTGGCCCGAGGCTGATAGCTCTGTGGCTGACGGAAATGCTCAGGGGGCAAATGCCCGGAGGCCGTATTGCTTGCAAATAGGCGTCACAATTGTTTAAATTGCGTCAAGTGCGCTGAAGCAGGGGTCCATGATTGGATTGTCGACCAAGAAACAGGCCGATGCACCTGAAGCATGACCTCCTTCTTCGAGCAGAAACCGGTGCGCTTCACATGTTGATCTGATGGTGACATGGAGCGCGTGGAAACAGGTTGAATGCTGATTTGTTCACAGCAGAAGCTCAAACAGATCAGCAGCTGCAACTGTGCGGCAGGAACAAAATTTGGGGAAGGTGGAGTCACCCCGAGCACCTGTGGTCGGCTATAGACCCGCCGCTTAGGCTCGAGTTAGTTAAACACTCCTACTTTACTTACCGCGGGCGCTGCCCCTGGTTAAAGGTGTCGCCTGTTGTTCCTTTCCACTTTCCGCCATTCGCATGTTGGTACCGAAATCGGGCTCCTCCTCGCGATTTGCACCAGATTCCACAAGGGGCATGGGGGTCGGCAAGTTTTAGCCAAACACGAGGCCTGGATGTCCCGATATCCACAAAATTTTACACGTTCCCTTTTCCTCGCGGTGGCTATGCTCGCGAAATCAACACCGTCTAACGCTTGGTTGAGTTGAGATCAGCTCGCCTGCGATGGACTGTCTCTGGTGGCACCAGGGCATTCACCAGCTCTTCACCCTATCCACCGTTCTGTTACGCGGCCATTTTTACTTTTGTTTGCTCTTTGCCTGCGCCTGAATATTCCACAGCCCACCTCGTCCAACATCAAATTCAACGCCAGTTCTCCTTCTCTTCAACCTGTATATTCTTCTTGGAGTCTTGACCGACTTCCACAAACTTTATGGCGACGGCTCCTTTATCGACGTCATCAACTTTAATTCTCCACATTCCTTCTCTTTCCAGACCATGAGTCCCACCTGTCTGCCATCTGACGAGTATGAGCTGTCGAGGGCGAGTACACATACATCCGACGAAATAGAGGACGCGTTACCTTACGACGACGAGGATCCCGACCGCGATGACTTCCAGACCCATCTACTTACTGGCCAGACCGTGTCGAGTGTGGTCAAGCCCGCAATCTCCTCTCACCTTTTCGCCCTAGCCCCTGCCTGGCTACGGAAGCAGCATCTTCTGCAACGGCCTCGAGCCAGATCGCAACGACTTCCACGACGGTATGGCTGCACACCGAGATCACTCGTTCGAACATTCATTCTCCTCTGTTACATATTCTTCACCAGTATCGCCGCCATTGTTATAGTAGGCGGCGTTTTCTTCCCCGGCTACACTCATCTTCCACCCCACTATCAGGCATTGAGGGAAAGAGCGCTGGCGTCTCAGGAGCAAGGCCGGGTCAACATACATAATCAGAAAGTTTTCATTGCAGCAAGCATCTACGATAAAGGCGGGAAACTTCTCAGTGGAGACTGGGCACAGAACGTGCTGGACTTGATAGATCTATTGGGACCCAAGAACTCGTTTCTGTCTGTATATGTCAATGATTCAGGCCCAGAGGCGAAGAAGGCGTTGGAAGAGCTGGCACTACGGGTGCCGTGCGAGCATGAGTTGGTGTTCCAGGACCACCTGAACATTGACAATCTACCTCACATTCACATCCATGGGCAGGATCGCGTGAAGCGCATTGAATATCTGGCCGCGGTCAGAAATCGAGCACTGGCCCCACTGGAAACATCCAACACCACATTCGACAAACTCCTCTACCTGAACGATGTGGTTTTTCACCCGATTGAAGCAGCGCAGCTGCTCTTTTCGACGCACACCGTTGCCGACGAAGTGACGGAATACAGGGCGGCATGTGCGGTGGATTTCATCAACCCTTTCAAATTCTACGACACTTTTGCAACTAGGGATGCTGAGGGGTACAGCATGGGGTTGCCATTCTACCCTTGGTTTGCGGCAGGTGGTGACGAAACCAGTCATAACGACGTGCTGGAAGGCAAGGATGCAGTGCGGGTCAGGAGCTGTTGGGGTGGCATGGTTGCATTCGATGCACGCTTTTTCCAGAAACGACCCGGCGATTACGAGCTGATAACCGCCGGTAACCAAGGCCCGAGCAATTTCTCCGTCCCTTATCGGTTCCGTGCGGAGAAGGATCAATACTGGGATGCTTCCGAATGTTGCCTCATTCAAGCGGACATTCAGAATCCAGAGCCTGGGAATTCTGGCATCTACATGAATCCTTTCGTTCGAGTTGCCTATGATTCCACGACCCTGTCGTGGCTGAGCTTTACTCGACGCTTCGAACGACTATACACACCAATCCACTGGTTGATCGATCTCTCGACAAACAAGCCGAAATTCAATCCACGGCGGCATGAGGAGCCGTGGCAGCAAGTTGAGGAGACGGTTTGGTTCGCAGATGAATCACTACCGAACAATGGCTCCTTCCATCAGGTGATGCGAACAGCATCACATGCAGGATTTTGTGGTCGCCGTGGGTTGGCGTTGATTAAAGAAAACGTTATGGAAGGGGAGAGAAACTGGGAATTCGTGCCCGTCCCTTCGGGAGCTTTATGATTTCGAGTGACATTTGATCATAGCGATGGCGTCTGGAACAACAGCCTACGAGCTGGGAATACGATTGGCATTTCAGGGAGAAAGGTCTGCTATCAAGGAGGCGCAGTCTTGAACCTGACCTGGAGAAGAATTTTCAGCATAGGACAAATATGAAGACCAGAGCTTTTCCAAATCCCCTTTCGCGCTCGACCGTCGGACTGTCTCCGTGGGCAGGACGCCATTGCTTACCTTCGAAAAGATTGTTGCAATCTCCAAAGCGTCCTAGCTGTAACCACAGTGCCATCGTGTGTGGTTGTCACGCTGAGAACAGGTCGGGGTCGTGAAATCACAAACCCTTTGGCTGTCTTTGGGGTCAGTCAACAACCGGTATCAATTATGGCGGCAGTGAAGTGAGTCTCAGGTTGCTTGAAGCGTCGCGTCAAGAGTGATGCACGAGCAGTGAATGTTTGCCGCGAGCTGCTGAACAGCACCCCTCATGTTTGCATGACCCGTCATATTCACAGCGATTTCCTTGCTCTTCCGCTTCATGCCCTTTTCCTCTCAGACCTGTTTTCCGTGCCTGCTCTACCTCTTTCTACTCCCACAAGGACCACCACTATGCCATCGCTGTCACGTTACGATGACCCGGAGTTTATCAGCAAGTTCTTGGACGTGATGCACGCCCGTCCTCCAACCTCAGTTGCCAATTCTCAACCTCAGGCTCAGGTCACAAGCTCAAACATTGGCCCGGAAAGCCCAGTGAGCCTGGCTTGCAATGAGGCAGCCTTCAAACTCATCGTGCTAACTGCTCGACAGGAGTTCTCTCCAGGTTGCCTTCGCATCGACAACAAATCAGGGTTTCCAAAGCCGGACATTGCCACTCCTCAGTCCGAATTCCAGCAGTCTGAGCCACAGGGCGCGACTCCAAGCTGGCAAACACCTGCGTCATCTCCTTTCCCTCAGATATCGAGCCTGCAAGAGACTGGCAACGTCGACCTGGTTCAGGACGAGAACGGCTTCGTGACTGAAGCTCCAGTTCCCGCTCCTGCTGCCGAAGAACAGGTCCTGATGCCTCAACACCCTAACAGCAGAGCTCCGTATCGTGGCAAACATCTCACTCCGACCCAGCATCGCTTGCTCATGGGCAAGAAATCAGGTGTCGAGCGACTTACTAAAAGTAAGCTTTCAGAATTGCAACAACAGACACACGGTTACATGGACAATGTGATTGAGGGCTTTCGGAAGTTTCGCCAGCCCATGGTGTCATCGAACCAGGCCAATGGCAAGGGACCTGCGTCACCAGGTGAGCTCATCTTTGCCAGCTATACATACCACTTTTAACGACCTCTGGTAGGTATCAACCACGACGGCGGCTCCGAGACGGGCAGCATTTCGTTCCCGGAAATGGACGAAACCCCCATCCATGCTGAAGTTCACCAAACTGACCACATGGATCCTACCGAGACTCGTAAGCATGCGTTGTGCCTAGCTTCAGCCCCGGCTAACCAACCTGCGCAGCTATCAAGCCCCAAGACGGGCGAGTGGAGAAGGTTAACTCTGTCCCTTTCAACACTAAGGTGCCAGATTCCGGTGGCTATAGTGGTAGGTCTACTCTCGTACGCTGGACCTGCGCTGACATATACTTCAGGTGTACAACAGGAGAAGCAGCCTCTAGAGGTCTCGCCTACCTCTAATGAGACGCCAATCGTCGGCACATTGGACAATATCAAACTGTCTGACCATGGTTCACAAGCTCCAAGCACCCCCACCAAGAACACTATTGTGGAAGATGAGACAGCATCACCCTCACCACCGGCGGCTGCTGGTGAGAAGGTCTCGACCAGAGAGCAAGATAGCGTTGATGGAGGTGTCAAGGTTGAAAATAATCCCAAGGCAAGCGATGATGCCTTCAAATATTCGCAATCACCTACCGTCGTGGTTGCTGCCGACACCGAGACAGATGACAGCGCCACAGGAGACAACATAGAGGCTAGAGAGAAACTCGTTCGTTTCAAGTCATGGGGCACGCCAACTGCTCGTGACAAGCCCAGTGAGTGTATCAACAAACCTTTGGGATCATGACTCATACTAGCAGAATCACGTCAACGTACCATTCTTCTTTCCGGTCTTCCACGCGGCGCAGACCTCACCCTCGTCCAATCATTCATCCATGGCGGTGCAATTGAATGTATGAGGTTGGTCAGCGGCAGCCCGGAGAGTCCAACGGTCTCTGCCCACGTCACATTCGTCTCCCCTGACGCCTGTGATCACTACTATGACAAATACCCGAACGGCTTCGATGTCCGTCACCATGGCAAGAAATGGCCCGTTCTCGTCTACAAGAGAGATGGTGTCGATGTAGTCAGCGGAATGTTGCAGGGCTACCTCGAGTGCGGCGCTACCCGTGTTGTCAAGGTGAACAATGCCGACGATGATTGGGGAATCGTGGCATTGAACAAGCTCGCCGAAGGGAAGGCAGGAGCGCGTCAAGTTGAGGCTGTCCATGACACGTACCACAATAGGGTCAGCAGAACGCTTATTCGCGGGTAGAAGATACATGACTGACCGCTGGAACAGACCCGTACCATTATCTTCCGCTTTGCAAACATCGGCGATGCTGTCAAATTCAAGGGCATTCTCGTCCGCAGCGATGATTGGGAAGGAAGTCACGCCGAATTTGCAGAAGATCCTTGTGCAAGAGCGACCGGTGTTCACAACGAGTAAGCAGCAGTGGCAGCGAACCCGCATCCCTCCTTGGGCAACCTCAGAGAGCCATCAACAGCCAACAGCTGTTCGATGGGCCGAGCGAGACGGCAGCTGAGCGTTGTACATTATCGGGAGACACGTCGTACTGATACTGAGCTGGATAACGACAATTGTTGGATCCGTTCTGCATGACGAGGAGATATTGAGGACGGCGTTTTCTTGGACTTAGTAGGGAACGCTTTATCGGCCAATCGACGAGGGCGACCCGGGCTCGATTTTAGGCTGGCGTGATGCTCTTTGGAGTATTAACCCGACGACTCCCCAAGGATGAGATCATCCACAGGCCGGGGTGCCGGGTCAGAAAAAGTTACTTGCCCCCCACATTGACACGAGCTTGCTGCGATTTCTCACGTTGCTTTTTTCTTCATCCCACCAAAGACCTACTTCTGCTGCTAAGGAGCTCTTAGCAGAGAGAAAGGCTTCCTCTACGTTCAACTGACCACAGCATACTGACATGGGTCTTCCATCGCAACAGGCGTCTAACGCCGTCATCTATACGACCTATGCTGCATTCTTGTACGAATTGAGATCCAAACCCTTGACGAGATCGGTAACACAGGCTAATGGCAATACTACAGAGTCTTCGGGCTGTTCGTTGCATGGACGCTTCGGCACCAAACGAAGGGCGAATACCTCGCCTCCTTGCGGACACAGAAGGGTACAGCCGTACTGCCACAAGAGCATTCCTCTATGGACCTGCCGCAGACAGAAGAAAGAGACTGACAGCTTCCCAGGCATACCTTTGGCCCTCAATTTTATCGCCTCGGGTGAGTGCGCCCTCAGGAGGGCAGCAGCAGCCTGAAGCGGCAACATCGAGGGTTAGCACGATCGAGTCGCAACCAGAAATGGTGCGATGAACATAAAATGGGATTAGCAGTCCTGACCATATACGGCGGCCTCGTCTGAACGGCAGGTCTCCTGAGCATGACTCTATCTGAGGTTCGTAAGCTTGCATCAACGCCATTGGTTTGTGTTGCTTCCGCCAGCGGAAGCCCTTTTGTGGTGCTCCTTGCTTGTATGAGGGCGCTTGCAAGATAACTTTCACAGGCGGAAGCGCATGGACCGATGCGCAGCACTACGGGCGCTTGTGTCAGTCCGTTTCTCTCCTTCATCCAACTGCTTCCTCTCGAAGTAGAGATGGGCGAGTCCGAAACGCCGACAACACAATGCTGAGAATGTACCGTCAAGACTCGATCAAGTTAATGCTTGCGTGGGAAACGTGCTGCCAACCTCCCTGAATTCCCCCGTTCCCCTTCCCCCCTGCGCCAAAAGATCGGGCACACTAACAGCGGCGGATTTGTTTGTGGTCTACAGCTCTAGGTTCCGGCGTACTATTCACCTACCCACAAATATCTACTATCGCGGGTGTTCAAGGTCTCGTGGTGTACTCTCTCTCCTCGGCACTGCCGCTACTTGTCTTCGGCTTCCTTGGACCTATTATCAGGAAAAAATGTCCCGAGGGATTCGTACTCACGGAATGGACCCGTCAGAGATATGGAGCCATCGCCGCTCTGTACCTTTCGGCTTTGACGTACGGCCACCTCCAACCCCTTCAATATTGTGGGCATGGATCTAATGAGAATCTAGACTGATTACGCTCTTCCTCTACATGGTCGCCGAACTCTCTGCGCTTCAACAGATCATCAATGCCCTCACCGGCCTCAACGGCCTCCCGGCTGTCATCGTCGAATGTGCCGTCACAACAATCTACACCTCGCTGGGCGGATTCAAAGTCTCCTTTATCACAGACAACATCCAGGGCGCCATGGTCGTGGGTCTTATCATAATCGCGTGCATCACGGTCGGGGTCGAGACCGACATTTCCCACGATTTAATTGAGAAGAGCCACTATCTCGACGCAAGCCTGTTAGGCTGGCAATTGATGTATATCTTGCCCGTCGCGATCCTGACGAACGACTTTTTCATCTCAGGGTTTTGGATGAGGACATTCGCGGCCAAAACGGACAAAGACCTCTGGGTTGGCGTGTCCATCGCTACCGTTGCTGTGGCCATCATCCTCACACTGGTCGGAGTCGCGGGCTTGCTCGCAGGATGGAGCGGCGCGCTAGGCGACCCACCCGAACAATCGTCCATCGCCTTCTTTTTGTTGCTTGAACAACTCCCCGCGTGGGTCGTGGGGATCGTGCTGGTCATGACCATCGCGCTGAGCACGGCTGCCTTCGACAGTTTCCAGTCCGCCATGGTGAGCACGGGCTCCAACGATATTTTCCGGAACAAGCTCAATCTTTGGGTGTTGAGGGCCTGTGTGGTGCTCATCATCGTGCCGACTGTGGTGGTGGCATTGAAGAGTCCGAGTGTCTTGCAGATCTATTTGATCAGTGATTTAATCTCTGCGAGCAGTATCCCCGTGTTGCTTATCGGGCTCAGTGAGAAATGCTATGCGTGGAGGGGCTTTGAGGTGGTCGTCGGCGGCCTTGGCGGCATCCTCACCGTATTCCTCTTCGGGCTTGTCTTCTACAAGGGCGATGCGACCCAAGCGGGGAATCTCTTGCTTCTGGAGCAGGGACTGTATGCCAACGATTGGAGCGCCTTCGGGGCGTTTGTTGCCGCCCCTGTTGGAGGATTGTTGTGGGCGGGAGGGGCGTTTGTGCTGAGGTTGAGCGTTCAGTGGTTCATTGCCAAGATCAAGGGAACTAGATTCGATGCGTTGGACAAGCCGCCGGCGCCGACTGCGGCTTTCTATACCGGTCGAGCTGCCGTCGTCGGTGGCAGGCAAGATTCACTCAGCAGAGAGAGCGAAAGAGAGGTTTATTCGGATGACCAAGGGGTGGTTCGGAGCAACGTGGAGGTCAAGGGGAAGTTCTTCTGAGGGAGGACAATGTCGTGGTGGATATGGGAGTATGGGGAAGGTGTGAATGGCGATGAGACGTCAATCTATCTCGCCTTATCGACACGACATGGCACCTGATGGGGTCTGTGATTGCGGAATAAGATAGCTCCATTTCGAAGCTATCAGGGGAGAAGGAAGACCGGGTGAATATGCTCCCCGCTGTTGGAATTTGGGAATGTGGCGTCAGCGAGTCCTCGCTCACTCCTCATGGCAAGCGTCTCGTCCCAACGGATTTACGACATCGACAAACGGAATCCAGTCAGACCGCCGCATGATGAAGGACTATTCTGACGGGGAACATTAATTGAAATCGCGCAAGGGGTAATGTTACTCCTGTATACATACATACACTCATTTAGACGAGTCGATCGACTCAATCATCAATTTGACACCACTTCCGCTCTGCAAGGTCACGGCCAAGCTGGCTGATACTCGTGATCCCACCCCCCGAATCAGATAAATCAATTCCAAACAGGCAAAACGTCGACTCAGCGTCGTTAGCATAATTAGATTAGTTTTCCCCAGCTTCTGCCCTGCAGGATCGGGGCCCTCCTTGACTCGGTGACCCTGTCCACTCACTTACTCCCTGCCATCAAAGTCAAACTTCGATAAACTCAAAGCTCAAAGCTCCGCCTTCTTCAACCCGTCCGTCACACCTGCCACGTCGTTGTCACGATGCGGCGCACTGGCGAAGAGCTTGGCCAGCCGCTCGTCCAGCCACTTCACGTCGTCCATGTTCCCTGGCGGACCGCCGGCCCAGTGGCCCCAAATGGAAGGGTAGACGTCGAGTTCGCCGACGCCGGGAGACATGTTCTTGACTTCGTACTCGGAGTCTTCGGGTCTAGAACCAGATAATTAATGTAGTTAGTGTCTGTACGCCGCGGACATGACAGGATAGGGCGGAATTTTCTCTCTCACGGGAAATAGAGATCGGTTTTACTCGGCAGGACGAGCGTCTTGGCCTTGATGCTCGCCATGGCGGCCTCGAAGTCCCCGTTGTAGGGCTCCTGGTTGCTCACGTCGCCGGCCTGCCAGGTGTGGAGCATGACGAGTAGGTTCTCCGGGTCCTTCGACAGGGCCCAAGCTTCCCAGAAGGAGGTCATGAAGTCTTCGAGCGATTTGGCGCCTGTGCAGCCGTGGCGGCGAAGTGAGGTTAGCGTGCCCGTTACGTGACAGATGTGAAGAGACGCGAGTAGAGAGAGGATGGGATCCATCACGGATTGGGCATCATGGAACGCCGGGGGGACATTCTCTGCGACTGGACTCCCCAAACTCACCGTATGCCTTTTCGTGCAGCTTCTCCCTGTAGAACGCCTGGCTGAAGCCCCAGCCTGCATAGCCCCTGCCAAAGGCCTTCAGGCCGACGGTCCGCTCCTCGTCCGTCCACTGCCTGCTGGCCTTCTTGGCTGCGGCGGCGTCACCCTCGGCCTCGACGCGTCCGAATGTGCTGCCCGCGCTGGAGACGCGCTTGGCCGCTAGCAGCGCGGACTTGACACCCTCGAGGAAGACCTGGTTGTGGATCGACGTGCGGGCGGAGCCGCAGAACGGGACCGCGATGTCCACGAAATCCGGGTACTGGGTCGCCCACTGGAAGGTCTGGCCCGCGCCCATGGACCACCCCAGCACGCCGCGGAGGTGCTTGACGCCCAGCTTCTCCGTCAGGAGACGGTGCTGGGCCTTGACGTTGTCGTAGAAGGTCACGTCCGGGAAGGGCACGAGGTCGGGCGAATTGCTCGGGCTGCTGCTCTGGCCGTTGCCGAACAGGGCGGTGATGATGATGAAGTACTGGTCTGGGTTGAGGGTCTTGTCGCTCCCGATCAGCCACTCGTTGTCCGAGATTAGGCCCGAGTACCATGACGGGTAGAGCACCGCGGGGCTAGATGGGGAGCCGAAGGTCTTGTAGGCGATAAAGGCATTGGGGATGGTGCTGCCGCTTTGGAGGCCAAAGTCGCCGAGTTGATAGGTCTGGTAGTCGGCAGACATTGTTGGCGGTATTGTAGGGTGGTCTGGCTGGAGTCGTGGCTGGGTGGTCCAGTATCTGGGTGATCGATCCTGATACGGAGTCCTGGTGGGCAATTAGGTCGGATTGTAGGTGCAAGATGATTGCCTCTCTGAAGAACACTCTGCACTGTCGGCGAGGCTGCTTGCTAGGCAACTGTGAACTGTGGTATCTTCCTTGGATTTCGACTATTCGAAGAATCACCCCGGCTACTCCGTACGGTCTATATCAACGGCCACTCGTATCCCCAAGCTACGACCCCGCAAACTTGTCGCTCATCTCCATGTGCAGTCCCTCGTATACGAACCGCGGACGAGCCCGGCGCGATGACTTGACACAATATCTCCAGTGGTCCGAGTCCTGCGGTCTGGGCCTCTAGAGACATCATGGTGGTGGTGGTGATAGTGATGGTGAAGTTGATGTCGTAGGAGGAGGACAGGAAAGGAGCCGGAAAAGTGATGAACACAAGATGACGTCGTCGAGACGAGTTGTACGGCGGTTTCTTTCATCGATGAAACACCTGTTTCCATGCAATTCAGAGAGAGACGCACTCCATTTGGATCGATGAGCGCTTCCCTCGGTCGCAGACTGTAGCAAGACCACGCACCTCGCTTGACATTTACATGTTCTGCCGCGATAAGAGACACGTCGAGGTCTGGATTTCTAAGCCTCGAATCACCACCACATCTACTTATTCCTTCTTAGGTAAGCCTCTCTCACAAAAACACTTACTCGATGCTGACTCTCCACTCAAAAGAGGTGATTAGAAAAGTCTGTTAGACAAGCGGACGGCTACTGAAAGCTACAGGCCTGAACGCTCAACGCCGAGGACGACTGACCAACTTCACGCTCCTCACACCAACAGCAACGGCCGAGATGTCAGCAGGCGAAGCCGACGGGCAAGAATCGCAACTCAAACACGACGCCGAGTCGTCCGTCAAACGCAACCCGCACGGCGACTTTGGCAAGGTTCAAGCCTCGCGGCCGGACTGGGACGAAGACCGCTCATGGCGCTTCACCAAGACGCGCAATCCAGAGTGGGTGTACGGGTCTGGCGCGACCGTCAGATCCGACGCCCCGCACATCAGCATCGACCCGTACGGCGAGGGGAGATTACCTGTGCAGAACTACAAGTTGCTGATCAGCGGGATTATACCCCGGCCGATTGGGTTTCTGAGCACCCGCGCAAAGGACGGCACCAGCACGAATCTCAGCCCTTTTAGCTATACGCAGATGTTCAACCATGACCCGCCCATCTTCTGCGTGGGCTTCTCCGGTGGGTTTGACAACGAGAAGGATACGCTAAGGAACCTGGTCGAGAGCGGCGAGTGCGTGATCAATATGATCAGTGAGGATTTCGTCGAGGCGGCCAACGCGTGTGCGATTGATTTGCCATATGGGATGAGTGAGTGGGCTGTGTCCGGGCTGACGCCCGCGGACTGCGAGGTCGTGAAGTGCTCGCGAGTCAAGGAGAGTGTCTTCGCCGTGGAGGGCAAGGTCGTGTCCACGCAGGAGTTTGAGTCCAAGAATCCGAACACGCCCGGCAAGAAGACAGGGGTATTGGTCATCATTGAAGGGGTGAGGTTCTGGGTGAGAGAGGATGCGATCAACGAGGACAGGACATTGATAGATCCGGCCGTGTTGAGGCCCGTGGCCAGGCTGGGAGGCATTACCTATTCGAGGGTCGTCGATGGGTTTGAGATTCCGAGACCGGTGTTGGAAGACGAGAAGAAGAGTGGGAAGATTGGGGAAGCTTTGTTGAAGCAAAAGGTTGATGGGCAGTGAGTTGGTGGTCATTACTGTCAATGGCTGTGTGGTAGACTTGGGCAATAAGCAATAGAGACGATAGATGGTATTGGATGAGTAAATGCAAGTCGCTGAATGCTGAATGCTATTCCATCGGCGTGGCAGTAACAAAGATAACACCGGCGTATGAGCTTCGGTCTCTTCAAGGTCCGCCTTAAAATCGAGGCAACAGGTTGCATCTTCAATACTTCCAGCCTTCAGAACGAGGATTGTTGGGAAGCAAGGCTTGACTGCATGCTTTTCAAGCTCTGATGGAGTTCTCGAGGTTGGTTCGTGGAGAGGAAGCTGGCGATCTAGGGCTAGGATAAAACACTTGCCACGATCGAAGTGCCCTCTTTGATTCTCGCAGCACACACAGCCATTCACATGTCCCTCGCCCATACACCCCATGCGCTCAAGAGCTGCTGAGATGTGTCGCCGAAGATGAGCCGCCAGTTCTATGTTCGATACGACGCGGCGGACCGACCCCGATTGGGGTTACTTCAGCGGGCGTGCTGCCAGATCAGGTTCCGGATTGCAGCAACAGCTGGCACGTTGATGGAGAATAGGACAACTCCGTCGCTGTATAAAACTGTGGGAGGAGCGCACCACCGCTGCGGTCAGTCAACAAGCACAGCGGCCGAACTCACCTGCATATTCACTCGCCCACCATGACGTCTGATTTCAAGTCGGTCCATCTACAGCATGATATCCCTGATCTCTCTGGACCATTTCAAATCACAGTCTCTCCCGGAACGGACATCTGGGACAAGCCACCATCAACCCATTCGTTCAACGCACCGATCATCTACCGAACCAGCACGGTGGGCACATTCAAGTCGGCCCGAGTAACTGTCACAGCTGCCTGGAAGGACCAGTACGATCAAGGCGGTCTGTTTTTGGGGATTCAAACGACCGACAGTCGTCGCTGGGTAAAGACAGGCATCGAGTTTCTGGACGGAGTGCCGTTGGTAGGCACGGTAGCAAAAGATCGATGGGCCGATTGGAGCCTCCGGCCCTTGCTGGCGGAAACACTGAGTATCGAAGGTGTCGCCATTATTGAGGTCGCAAACGCAAGTGACGGAAGCCTCTGGGTATATCTCGTCAGTGAGGGTGGACAGAAGTTGCCTCTGAGAGAGGTCACTTGGTGGGGGGATTTGGCAAAGGAGACGGAGGTATGGATTGGTGTGTATGCGGCTAAGCCTGCGCCGCACGGCGAGCAGGATGAACTGGTGGTGAAATTTGATGGACTACAGATCCAGTAGAAGAGTGCATGATAGATCTCCGGGTAAAGAAAAGCAAAGCTCGCAGTTGAGTCAACCGGGCCTCCTCCTCTGCGGAAGCAGAAGTGAGTAAAATGTGAATATCGACGCGTCTGGCATAGGACGCGTTCTTTGCCCCCGCTGCAATCATCGCGGCTTCGAACAACCACCACGTCACCAAGCAAAAATCTCCCAGCTCGGTCTATGTACCGCACGAACGATAATCTCGAACTCGCGACATAGATACCCTTTGTCATTAACAGACATGACCCCTGGCTCGTGACACAATCGCAATATGCCGCCTCGGGGCCGCAACGCCGCAACTGCGGAGGCTGCGCCAAAGGAACATCGCTATGACATCCCAGGCCTACGATTCAATGAGCCTCTCTCATGGCGCGCCGGCAAAGCGATTCCTGTTGGCGACCTGTTGACGCGACTCCAAAAGCTCGCCACCGAGTTGCGAAATTATGATTTGGACCAGGTCGACTCGCGCGCCTTTACCACGCTCTCGCAAGACCTCGCGAACGCGAACCTTCTGGCGCACAAGGACAAGGGCGTGAGGGCATGGACGATATCGTGCATCGTGGACGTACTCAAGATTTGCGCCCCTGATGCGCCGTTTATCGAGGGGCAACTGAAGGTGAGGAACAGATGCTTGGTCCACCCACATGGAACGAGACTCGACTCACACAGCGCCTAGGACATCTTCACCGTCGTCATCAACTCCATCCTACCTGCTCTTGTCGACCCTACAAATGCCTATAATGCGCAACATGTCTACATCCTCGGCTCTTTGGCCGAGTCACAGAGCATTCTACTGGTCACCGACATCCCAAACCATGAGAACCTAATCATCTCGCTCTTCACCACTGCCTTCGACATCGTGTCGGCTTCGGGAACCAATCCATCTGGGGTCGAGATCTCCAAGAGTGTGGAATATCACCTTAAAAACCTGCTTGCTGCAGTCGTCGACGAAGTCAGTCTCCCTCCAGAAGTGACCGACATCATCATCTCTCAGTTCATGCGAGTAGACGCCCGGAATTTTCAGGATCATGGCGCCAAAGGCAGGAAGCGCGATGGTCAAGACAGCAAACAAGGGACATTACTTCTTAAGGGTTATCCGCCGGCCTACAATATGGCAAAGTCCCTCTGCACTACTTGCCCGGAGAAGATGACAGCTCACATCACACAGTACTTCGGTACAGTCATTGTCGATGCAACTGCTGCCACATCCCTAAATGGCGCCTCTAAAGGCCATTCACGTCGCGGCTCGGAACCGGTCGACGATGATGAGGACAGGGAACGCGTGGCAGATTTGCGCAAAGCCCACAGGCTGCTCCGAGAGTTATGGAGGGCTTGTCCCGATGTCCTTCTCAATGTCATCCCTCAAATCGAGGCGGAATTCAACGCTGATTCAGTTTCACTTCGTCAGCTGGCTACCGAGACCATAGGTGACATGACTGCTGGTATCGGCATCGCTGGATTTCCTCCTTCTACACCACTCGATCCTGCTGCATACCCGCTACCATCTATCAACCAGCAAGACGAATCTGCCGCACAGAATACGAATCCAGTACTGGTTCCTGCGTCTCCCAAGCCATTCATGGCCGTCCATGCCACCGCCTATCAGTCCTTCCTCGGTAGGCGCAATGATAGGTCACACCTGGTCCGCGAAGCTTGGGCAAAGGCCGCCGCTCGAATCATGCGAACTTCGGCTGGAGGGATTGGTATGAACCCCGAGGAGCTTGACAGTCTCCTGGCCGGCTTTGCGCAGATGCTCCGCGATGCTGAGGAGCACGTACGCCTAGCGGCCATCAAGGCCATCGACATGTTTACATACGACACCCTGATCAATGTGCTCGGCGCCGACTCTGGTCTTGCAAAACGTGACACTGTATTTTCATCATTGGCCGATCGAGTCACAGACAAAAAACATCACGTCAGAGAAGCGGCAATGGAGCTCCTCGCTCGGATCTGGGGTGTTGCATCAAGCGATATTGAGAAAGGCAATGATGTGGTCAAAAGCGTGATAGGCGATATACCTAATCGCCTTTTCGGTGCCTTCTTTACTAACGAGCCACATGTCATCGCCGTGCTCGACAAAGTTCTTTACGAAAGTTTGCTACCGCTCTCTTTTCTTCCATCAAAAGCCCAGATATCTCGTACCGACAGCCAGAAGCAGCGAGCCAAGGACAAAGAAGGCACTTCACAGGAAGAACCAGCATTCGATCCTGACGCAATTAGGGCGCGCCGTATTCTCACCCTAGTGCAAAGTCTGGACACAAAACGGCGTCAGGTGTTTTTCGGCATGCAGCATCGACAAGCGCAGCTGAGCAAGGGCATGAAAGTCTTTCTAGACACATGCGAAGAATACAATGGAGGCATTGTGGAAGACGACTCTTCCGAAGCAACACTCAAAGCCCGCCTCACCCGCATGATTGAGACGATCTCGAAAACATTCCCTGACCCCGGTGCATTGTCTGATGACCTGTGGAAATTCGCCAAACAGCACGATCGACGGTCCTATCAGCTGATACGATTTGCGACTGGTCCCGAAAATGAATACCGCACAGTCATCAAGGCTATCAAAGAGCTCAACAAACGGATCCGCGAAGGACCGGCGAACATGCATTCGCTCGTCGACACCATTCAACCTATCCTGTACCGATGTGCGTTGCTTGCCTATAATCGCAGTCACATTCCAACAATCATGGAAATATCCCGGATCCACGAGGACGACCTTGGCGAAGTCGCCCACGAGGTTTTGAGTCAAATTTCGGCGCGAAATCCAGAAGTGCTAAAGTACCACATCCAAACCCTGTGTAAAGAGCTCGAGGAAGAGACGCCAACAGCAAAGAAGGCGGAAAAGGATGGAGCTGCCGCCACTCTCAAGGCATGTGCAGGGTATGCTCGCAAGTACCCTTCGGATCTGCCCAAGGAGCGCAAGTTCATGACGGTCTTGACGCAGTTTGCATTGTACTCAAGATCTCCACGGGCAGCCAAGCATGCGGTGTCGATTATCATGATGGTGGCTGACAAGAAGGAAATGTATGCAAGAGATCTGCTCTCGAAGGCATTGCACGACTCCCAGGCAGAAAACCCCTATTTCCTCGCTCATCTCGCCACGACAGCACAGCTTTGCCTGCTTGCACCTGCCGCTGCGAACGTCGAGGCCGATGCTATCCAAAACCTGGCTGTCTCGAATATACTGCTGAAAAACCGGCGCCCAAGTCAGGATGACGACGCGAATGCGTGGGACGACAGAGACGACCAGGAGACAATGTCGAAGGAACTGGCCTTGAAGATCCTGGTCAATCGAGCCCGGGCTCAGATTGGAATTGCCGATAGCGACGAACTGGCGTCACCTACGCAGGTGGCTTTCAGATACCTTACCGCATTGATCAGGAACGCGGGCGAAATCACAGACTCGGGCGATACACCACCAGGACAGAAGAACCGATTGCGACTCTCAGCGGTTCATTTGATCCTAAAGCTTTGTAATCACAACAGAAAATGCGAGGAATACATCGATGCACGAGAATTCAACATGATCGCGCAGATCATGATACACCCCCCCAACCCAGTACGCACCGGCTTTGTCAACTCTCTGAAGAAGTATCTCGGACAGAATCTAGCTCACAGATGGTTCACGGCATTCTTCCTGCTTGCATTCGAGCCAGACATGGAACTTCGCGCGTCGACGGTGACGTGGCTTCGAGCACGCGCACAATTGTTCAAGCGCCAGCAATTATCAGGGAGGGATGAAGAGAAAAAGAAGCAGCAGACGATTCTGGAGCCAATCTTCGCGCGTCTAATCAGCCTCCTAGCCCATCACCCGGATTACCCGACCCAGGAGAGCGATGACCCCGATGGGGAGTTGCTGGACTTCGCGAAATATATCGTATTCTATCTCTGGAGTGTCTCGAATGACGAGAACTTGTCACTCATCTTCCACTTTGCGCAGCGTGTAAAAGACGTGAAAGACGGTATTACGGGTACAGAAGAGGCGAGTGAAAGACTTTACGTTCTCAGCGATCTGGCGCAAGCTGTTATTCGGAACTATGCCGACATTATGCCAGGTCATTCCAAAGGGGCCAGCAACCTTCAGACATACCCTGGCAAGGTCACGCTGCCAAAAGCTCTCTTCAAACCATTATCCAGCCACGAGGCTGCGCAAGAAATCGCTGAAAAGAACTACTTGCCCGAGGATGTCGCCATCGGCCTTGAGAAAATGATAAGAACATATGTCAAGGAATTGAAAACTGGCACCCTGCCTCCCAAGCGCGCTCCGGCGGCGGGCAAGAAGAGGAAAAGCGACGCAGCTGGATTGGAGGGTGACAAAGATGATGAAGAGAAGCCGGCCAAGAAACCGAAGAAGAGCACCCTTGCGATCCGGAAGACGCCGAAAGTTAGGCGGAAGAGCAGTGAGCCTCCTAGCAGCGTGACCCTGCCTTCCAGGAGGAGCGGTCGTAACTCTAGAGTCGCGACGTATGCCGAGTCCGACACCGCAGATGAAGATATGGAATTGGAAGACGCAGATGAGCCCGCGAGCAGCCCTATAGCCCGGCGCCGGAGCAACGTTGAGAAGTCGAAGGGGAAGGTGGTGCACGACGACGAACAAAGCGATGGGGCGGACCAAGTGCATGAAGAAGTCGTCGAAGACGAAAACACCGCTGTCGACCTGGAAGCCGAAGAAGAGGGTGCTGAGGACGAAATAGACGAAGACGAAGACGACAATGCCGCCGTCAATGGAAATGACACATTCACGGCGGAAGAGGAAGAGAGGTCGCCGCCAATCAAGGAGAAGCAGATCGCCGCTACGCGGAAAGGTCGAGCGAGAGGTGGAGGGAGCAAGAAGGCGACCCCAGCGAAGCAAAACGCACCGCCCCAGAAGCAGATTGAAAAAACAGCGCGGACGACCAGACAGACGCGCAGGGCGAGGGCGTAGCTCGAAGAAAAGCCTCGACATTCGTCCTAATTGAGATGATTTGAAACTGCATGGCTTCTGTTTTGGGTCCTGACGATTCAGACCTATGACTGCTGATGATGCGTGGCGGGTCAGAGCTTGCGTACTATGTATGTATATGTATGTGGACAGAAGATGAGGGTAAATTTCCTTCTGGCAGATGCAACATTGGCTCCAGTCCCAGCGCAGAAGCCCGGATCCTACAGTACGACCGCCGATTCCAACAGGCAACAGTGTTACTGTAGGCAACTAGACTGGTCCATCGAGGTCGGACCAAAGTTCGGGCGATTAATCGCTCTTGGCCCACCCGTCTCCCTATCTTCTGCTTCTCACCTCGTCCGGTTCACCATGAGGAGGCACTGACCACTGATAACTGGCGCACGCACTCCTCGTATCGGCACTCTGGCATTATGTGTGGCGGCGCCTCGTATCTACCCTTGTTACTTACAGGTGTCAGGCAACCCGGCCCCTGAGCTCAAAAAGGTGCTCTTAATGGCCACCTTCGATGTCTTCTTGGGTTCTGCTTGTCGACCTTGAGTAGCGAAGCTCACAGCCATCCAACCCAATTGTACGTATCACTACTCTCCGGACCGACCCGTTGTGTAAGGTGTACACGGCACAGCCGTCAAGACAGCCGAGCCACAACACTCACGATGCCAGCACAAGCACTCACTTCAGTGGCCATCAACGCGCCTCCCCAACAGGTCTGGGACATTCTCACCGACTTCGACCACTGGCCGGAATGGAATACATGGTTCACAGCCATGTGCGCGCATTCGACGCCTCTTCAGCTAGGAACGCAGGTCACGTTCACGAATCGCATGTCCGACACGGCCAAGCCGGGCACGTACACGGTACGCATCACGACGTGGAAGCCCGAGGCCCATGAATTCGCGTGGAAAGGAGGCCCACTGCCCGAAGTGATGGGATGGTTGCTGAAGGGGCACCATTGGTTCAGACTTGTCGAGCAAGACGGAGGGAAGAAAACGCGGTTCGATCATGGCGAGGGCGTGGAGGGCATGCTGGGCCTGTTGGTGCCGCAGGGGATGGCCGACAACCTGGTCCATATGCTGGAAAGGTTCAATGGAGAATTGAAGAGACGCGTTGAGGAGGGTGTGAGGGCGGTTTGACCCGTGCACGAGGCGAGCAAAGTTCGGGTGAAAAAGGTCGCACTTAGTTACCTGATTATTGTTTTTGTTGGTGCGCGCGGTGTTCTTGTAGCCAGAGTGGTCTCGTCACTACACTACGTTATGTGTTCCGAGATGCAGCTGGCCAACGGGCAACCAGTTACCCTGTCACTAGGATAGCTCTTTGTCTTGTGGTATTCTGGCCCAGAGCACCGTTGTCCAAATCATCAATTGCGCTGCTGTTTTGCGTCCTCTTTCGATTGATGTAGTGCTTCCCTCTATTCGTACCGTTCATGGCCATCAACAAACGGGTGCAAACAGGTCGCTGGTCGCCATGATCAACGTCTAAATGATGGAATCTAGCAATTGGAAAAGCACAGACACAGCTTCTATCTGCAGCGGATGCAAGAGGAATGATGGACCAAGCAGCCCATATCTACGAGTTCTCTTTGCTTCTACGCATACTGTCAGGAAGAGGTCCACAGTCCCTTGGGGATCGCCCAAAAAGATTAACAATCATGGCAATTCGTGCCAGATCTTAGACCTCTTAGCTTATATGCTGTCTTGGACCAGCAGTTCATGACACATACGGCTCCCATGCTAGCGAACATCGCTTCCCTTACCATCTAACCACTTAACTTGCTTCATCCAACATGGGTCGCAACAACCGAGTGACTTCACAGCCTCCTAGTGGACATTGCCTATCGGAATACCCCTGGCGTGACCCTCTCCATCAACTTCAGTCGACATGACTCAGTACCAACGCGACAGCAGAAGCTCACAATGAGCTAGGATAGGTCTGGACGCACTCAACGTCTATCTTCAGTTACTGTCCCTTCCAGCAATGCTTTCGAGCTCATCCGGATGTTTGGCTTCGCATGTGCACGAGAAGATGTTCTACATTTGAGTAGGAATGGCGTGAGCCCGATTCGAGGGATCTACTGGCGGGGGTAGTCAACGGGATCGAGGTCGACTCTCGAGGACAGCGGATGTGATGTTTTTCAAGTTTTCATAGGGGTCAATTCGTTTTCCTTTTTCATCTCGTACCTATGCAGTTTCGATAGATTCTTGTATCTCAGGAAATCCACAAAGAAAGCGCCGGACTCGATGGTCTGGAATCCCGAATTGTGAAAGTGAGGTGAAAGCAAAGTGAAATCGGAGCCAAGACTTGTTGCCAAGGGCAAGATGGTTTGCTCGCGCTGAACCGTTCACAATTCTCTCTCTCTTTGCTCTTCCCGTCCGACCAGGTAACATGAGCTCTTTTCAACCTGCTGCTTTTCAACCTGCTGCTTTTCAACCTGCTGCTTTTCAACCTGCTGCTTTTCAACCTGCTGCTTTTCAACCTGCTGCTTTTCAACCTGCTGCCCTTTCCCACTTGCTCCTCTTTTCGGTGTCTGCTCTCTATATCCAATGGCATCTCATGCCCTTGCCTTCGTGTCAACTAGCTTTCCCGTGCTGATTGTTCCCGCTGCTTGTCTCCAGGAGGCTTGCTATAGTCGCTTCTTTTGTCTCTTTCGCGTCGGGCGCCAACCGACTCTGCTCGTGAAGAGCAAATCGCTCGGTTTGTTGGGCTCTTTGCTATGTCCCGCATCATGCCGCGGTTTGTACAAGCGTATGTGGCACTTCGCATAGCTCTCCCCCGGTGCTGCCTTGTTTGGCAAGCCCTATGCGCCGAAACAACCCCCGAAAGGATGTGCTTGCAGGTGTGGACTATAGCTTCGAGACAATGTAGCTATGATTGTGGGATCAATCCTGTGAGGTGGCTTGCAAGATTTGTTGCCCTAACTCGGCCTATCAAGCTGTTTGCGTTGCTGTTTGGTGATGCTCAAACAGATCTGGGGATGTGATAGCAGGTGGCATTTAAGACTGTTCACTGCTCTGACATCTTCCCCTTCTTCTTCACCACCACGAACATCGCCATTCTCCTCACAACCTAGCATCACCTTTGCCATCTTCTGACTACATTGTGACGCACTACCGTTACATTTCCCTTGCAATTATGGGTCCTCCCAAGAAGAGACCAAACAAAAAGAAGACCGACCAGCCTCCAGCCAGCACTCGATATGTCCCTGGTAGCGAGCCAGCCACCAGCCCCGGCAGAAGCAGCAGTCTTCAGCCAAGTCGTCCAGCTCAGATAGCTGTTCCGACCCCGGGCAGTGGTCAAGTGCCTCACGACAACCAAGCGACCTCTTCTGCCCTGCCGTTCAGACCAGGGCCTTCACCTGGAACGCAAGCAACAGCCACTCCAGGACCGGGATTACCATTACCTTCTTCGCCCTCGGCACCATCTACCGCTGCAGTCCCTCGAGAGCAACATGGCCATAACGCCCGCCAGGATCTGGCACACCAAGCAGCGTCCAATACTCCAGCTACCGAAAGTCGGAGCTCAGGTGGTGTCAATGTGGTGAAGCAACCAGCACCTGTCTCACCGGGTGAAAATGTAGCACCGAAAGCTGTTGGCTTTACCCACGCGGCCAGCAACGCCGACCGAAGTAGGCAGCAGATAGGATCTGGATCGACCCAGCCATCAACAGAGAAAGGCTCAACTCAGCTTGTGCAGCGAGAAATTACGACGCAAGCAGTTCAGCCCCCTACTGTTCCGTCGACCGGTGCCAGTTTTGGGTTGCTGGCGAATCACTATGCGTTCAGATACTCCGCCAATCTGACCTCCGTGCATCGGTATGATTTGGACATTCGTCTTCTCCCACAACACGCTGAGCCTTCGGCACATGGTCAACTTTCGACAAATGAGGTCGCTAGGGTGAGCGGTGCAAAGCGACGCCAAGTGGTTCGGTTGGTGATGGAAGAGCTTGAACGTACCAACAACGATCTTCCGATAGCGACAGACTACAACAAGCATATCATTGCCGCGAGCAAAATCCAGCATGATTACGTCCCAGGCACGATGCAGATTGACTACCTCGACGAGCTAGAATCGCCCCCCGCACCCCATGACTGCGATGTGTTTGAGGTCCGAATCACGTACTACGGGGAGCTCTCTTTCACCAGCCTAGTTGATCACTTCAATATGGGGCACCAAGACTTCAACTCGGCGGATTATCACGACAAAGACGCTACCATTGAGGCGTTGAACATCATCTTCAGCTATCGTCCAGTCAAGCAAAGTTTTCGCAGCCCAACCCATCCTACGCCACCGCTCACGACTGCCAATGGACAAAAGGTGTATGGGGTCCCACAGCAAGGACTAGCGCGAACCGCAACTGGAGGCCCTTTCAATGCTCACAATCGTAGAGATGGCCTAGATAGCATCCCAGGCTTTTACAGAAGTGTTCACCCGACTGTTACCCAGGATGGACAAATTCAGAACTGCCTGAGTCTCAATCTCAACACGATGACTGGGCTGTTCTATCCACCTACCGGCACGCTTCAGCAATTGATCGATACCTGGATAGAGGGTCATGCCTGGGACGGGCGGTGGAACATCTCTCGCAGTCGAGAGCTTGGCATTTTCCTCAGGGGTCTCCGTGTTAGGACAAATTATTTGGGTCCTCATCAGAACGAGTATCGGTGCGTCACTGGTATTGGGAAGCCAAACACCAACGAGAACCATAAGCCGACAGTCTGGAGGTGCACCATGCAAACCGACGGCACGCAAGCGTACACCAGCGTTGCGCACTACTTCAACCAACGCAGTCTGTCCAACTTTGCTACCGATGCCGAGGTCTTGGTTGTCTGTTTTGGTGACGAGAGAGAACCTACGACATGTCCTGCCAGCTGCATCGACATAGTACCTGGACAGATGTTCATTGACCCGGAAGTCAAACCAGCGGGCGCAATTCGCGGGCCTACGGAAAACAAGAACATGATCCGTAACGACGGAAAGAAGACGTTCTTCGGCGTTGAAGAACACGAAGAGGGTGCTAGAAAGTTTCGCTTAGAGATGGACAGGGCGTTGCTGCAAGTAACAGGATACAAAATGAGTGACCCTGATCTCAAATACCGCCAAAACGATCCATCAGCGGCTGGCCAACCTCTTCGAGCGGTCGACACAAAGGCTCTCAACTTCGGATCGTGGAATCTAAATGGAAGATTATTCTACCGACCCACAACCCAACGCAACTGGATCCACTACGAGCTCAGTCTATCAGATACACGGTGTTCTGACGGAGACTTGGACGCGTTTCGGAGGGGTTTGGAAAATGCATTTCGGACCTATGGTATGACCCATTTCAGCTATATAGGACGCGGTGTCGCTTCAGCTCGGATCCCGCTGCCAGACGGGTTCATCCCAGGGCGTTTCGACAAGGGCAAGTTACAACACTTGGAGGCTCTTATCGAGAAACAGCTCCGAGAGGCAAAGAAGGCCGGTGCCCACCTGGTAGTTCTGTTACTTCCGAAGAGAACCGACGTGCTTTACGCCATCATCAAGCGCGTCGGAGACCAGACCGTCGGCATACGTACGATGTGCATTCAGACAGCGCCAACAGGTAAGGCCAAGAACGGACAAAACAGGCCAAAATCAAGCGTTGACTTCTACGGGAATCTGTGCCTGAAGGCAAACCTCAAGTTGTGGGATCCAAGAACGGAACACCCACCAGCGAATCAGGTTCTGGACCGGAAGGCTGTTTTGGACGAGAAAACAGTCGTTCTGGGGATCGATGTTGGGCATCCCGGTAGCCTGGCTCTACATGGAGCTCCAAGCGTGGCAGCTGTTGTGGGCAATGTGGATGACCAGTTTGCTCAGTGGCCTGCAAGTTTGAGGATGAATCCAGTGGAGCCGGTGGAGAAGCAGCCCAGAAAGTTCAAGGAGAAGAGGAATCCACAGCAAAGCACAAAGGATACTCAGGCCAGGATGCAGGGTCCCCCGAAGCCTGGCGTTTCACCGGGAGAGGCCAAGGTCAGGGGAAGTAAGATTGAGCAGAAGATACCAGCCAAGATTGACGAAGACGCGATCAAAACTGCTGCCAAAGCAAAGGAAGGTCAAGAGAAGAAGCAGGCCAAGGAAATGGTTGCCGAGCTTGAGGCCATGGCTTACGACCGTCTACTTGCTTGGTCCGACAGGCACGGCTCTTCGCTTCCCGAGAAGGTCATTGTGTACCGAGACGGTCTCTCAGAGGGCCAATTCAGCATTTGCCTCCGGGACGAACTCCCCAAGATCCGGGCGGCACTGAAGAGACTGACTGACGAAAGAAGCACTGGCGCGGAGCTCCCCAAGATCATGCTCATTTGCGCAGTCAAGCGACATCACACGCGGTTCTTCCCACTGGACAAACCGGACGAGAAGTCTCTGATCGGTAGAGACCCACGTGACACCCGCAGATTCAATGAGAATCTTAGGCCGGGCACTTGCGTATCTGAACGAGTCACGTATGGCCGAGGACAAGATTTCTTCCTCATCAGCCAAGCAGCAATTCAAGGTACAGCCAGACCGATTCACTATGTGGTTCTACTCAATGAGACTACCTATCCAACCAGCGATATTGCTCACATGGTAAGTCTTTTCTCTTCTCTCAGTGGCCCATTGCTCCATTACTAACATTACTTCAACGCAGACTCATCATCTCTCGTACCTCTTCGGCCGTGCGACCCGTTCAGTTTCGCTCTGTACGCCAGCGTATTACGCCGATCTCGCCGCCGATCGTGCAAGGGTGTATATGAGGACAAGCTACTATCCCCCAGTGACCAGAGGAGACTATGACGCCTCGACAAGCAGAGACCATTTGAACATCCACCCCGACATCCAAGGGACGATGTTCTACCTCTAATGCACGGATTGAGTCTTCCTGCCCGGCGACCATGCTCACAGCCTCCCTATCAGCAATACACGAGTACAGCATGACCCCAAGCCCAGGACTACCACCCTATCAGCAAACACGAGCCTTACCATGTCATTTCCACTCGACAACATAACGCTTTCCATTGTGTCCAAATCCTTCATTACTGCACCGCTTCTTCTTGTTTTCACAACCAAAATCAAAACTAAAAGAGATCATCAGCAACACCCACCAAAAAAAGTTCGACTTTCGTTCACTCACCCACGCGTTTCAAATCACCAACTTGGCCTTTCAACTGTACATACTCGGCTTCGCGACATTCGTTCGTTCAATACCTTTGTGAGTCATCAGAAAAGACAAACCAGGGACCACCAAAACCAATGCGCCTTTCTCATATCTTGATTTCAACAGCATCTGCCGCGGGCTGCAGACTCGGGATTGTGCGCTCTCAACGACATTCATATATCCTGCGGAACGGATGAGGAACCAAGAGGGCATGTGTTATGGATTATCGTGTGGCCGGCCATGCAACGATCAGGGATGGGAGTAGACGGTGCCCCCGGCGTTTTTGTTTCGGGATTTCCTTTCCTTTCGGCTATGGACTGTGTTTCGCATCTCGTACGCTTATCCTAGATAATAGTTAGACCTTTCTTCTCTTCAATGGATATGATCATGTCGCGGTTGCAGCATACGCCGTACTTGATTCCATCTTGCTAACACGCTTCTTGCGACAATCGTACCTACAATTTATACCAGGTATCAATTAATGCGGCGTTCTACAAGGCTGTAGGTGTTTACGGAGTATGTACATTCTATGTCTTATCATCCATATCGTCTCCGAAAGCTCAGATCGGATCCTGACGACTGTGTCTCACCATCATGTTGTAGCCAATATTTGATATCAAACCTCCGGATCGATTTATTCGCTCGGCTACAGGACAGAAGTACGGGGGGACAGAGTGTCTTATCATGTCATATGTCATGTCAAATCATCACACTTTGGTTTACACCTCGAAGATATCGTCTCCGACTCTCTCCCGCACCATCCTGACCCACTGTCTGACGCTGGATTCGACGTCCTCGTCCTCGTTTTCTAGCATTTCGTTCACGTACACCATCGTCTCTCCACTTCCTCCGACCGCCACTCCACCGTCAGTCGCGCTGGATGACGGACCTAGCACGACGTTCTGGAGCCATTCTTCACCCACCTCTTCGGATTCGGTGAGCGTGATGTGGGTTTTGATCGAGGCAAGACGCACGGCGGCGTGTTCGTGGTGGCGTAGCTGGCAGAGGAGATGATTCAAGGTATGGTGATGGGCAGGGACATCTTGAACTGCCGTGGCTAGTGCAACGACTGTATTGAGGATGTGATCCTTTATGGAACTCCGCGTGAAAGCTCGGGATTGGCATCTGGCGTTCTTCTGGCTCGCGAGGAGCTCGTACTGTCCGACGAGGAGTCCGGCGAGTGGCTGGAAGTGCGAGGGGGAGGTGAAGAAGCCGTCAGCATCGTGTTTTGCGATCGTCGACAACAGGCTTAGAGTCTCAGTGTACACTTCATGATCTTGCTGATGGAGTTCCGGGCGAAGGCGCAGAGTTGCTGCTCCCTGCGCATCATGGTTGCCGATCGCCGCTGCTAGAACCGCGTTACATTCTGGCAGAATGTAACTTGCGTAATTGGTAACGATGCTTTTGAGGCTTTCAAAGAAATGCGAGGCAAGGGAGAACAAACTGCTCAGCCTCGATATCCTTGCGCTGTTCATGAGATCTGACCTTTTGTCTGAGTTTTCGCTCTCAGGTGCATCTTCCAGGGACTTGCTCCGGGCCCACTCAACCCAACCCTCGAAGATGGGTCTGAAGGTAGTGTCGTTGAGCTTGTAAATGAGCGCCTCGCTCAAGCTGAACACATTTTGTTCAATAGTCCGTAGCTCGTCCGGTTGTAAAGGCCGGCTCGTGGCATCGCCCGCTCTCAGCAAGGCGCCGACACTGTTTAACCGTCGAAGATCAAGCACCTGTAGGATAAAGTACGACACCTCTTCCGCAGCCCTGGCTACTGCAGACTTGGAATGTCGCTTGATCGCCTTTGACAACATATCCAACCACTCGCCAACAGCATCTGCATCAACCCGCCCCCTACCAGAAGGAGTGATCACATTTATCTGCCAGGCCTGGCGCAGACTGGTGACGAGTGAAGTCAGCTCAACCTTGTCAGCCACGAGATTGAATAGTTCGAGACGAGATTCCTTCCAGGAAGACGGCGGCTCCAGGGTAGTCCCCGCCTCCGCAATACATGTCTCCATAGTCTGAGACATCCTTATGCAAGAGTTGTAGGACGTCCCAAAGATTTCCACAAGGTTCTCGTCGGAAATCATGAAGTGAAGATGCGCAACGAAGGAGGAGAGGAGCATGTAGCAGGCATTGTGGAGTTCCACCTTTCCATCTTTCGGCTCTCTCATGCCCTTCAGATCTTGCAAACTTGAATGCAGCAGTCGGAAAACTTTGGGAACTGCTGCCAATACTATTGGCACCGATCCTTCTTTGAGTATTTCTGTTGCAGTCGTCAAACAAAGCAATGACAGGATTTGTGTTCTCTCATCTTTCGATGCGAGGCCTTGACTGCCGTCATCTGTAAGCGCTGACGTGGCTGAGACGACAGCGTCGGAGTTCTTTCGCCCATACAGCTCAAAGATGCGGTCGAGGCATTCAATTGCCGCGTGTCTAAGGTCGTCATCGTCCGCGCTTTCGATGATGACCCCCAGCGTAGAAAGGAATGCGATCGCACTGGACTGGGTCTTTCTGTCCTTGGATATGGCGCTAGGTCGACGCAATTGTGAAGCCAACACACGGAGCGTGAGAGGTTTCAGGTCTGCGTGTCCGCTTTGCTCGAGATCATCGAGAAAATTTGGCATAAGGTCAAGGAAGTTGCCGAGAGAGGGTAACTCGAGCAAGGCGCTCAGACATTTCTTTGTCGACGGCGCCAAAATCTTGTGCTCGGTCTTCTGAGACTTAAGCATGGTCAGGACGCGGGAGATGCAAAGTTTGAACTCGGTCCAAAAGAGAGCCTCGTTGGCTCCGTCAAGCGTGGAGAGCCGAGCAACTTGCGTTTTGAGTGCCTTTGGTGTGAGCAGTTGTGCAGCCACTTCGAGCAGGATTGAGGCTTCACTTTCCCGCTTGGCAACTGGTGTCGTCCGGGTGATGTCTAGGAGGGGTTCGGCGTCGTGCGGCTTCTCACTGAAGATGTCGGTGGTCAGGTCTAAGAGTTTCCGAAACGTTAGAACTTGAGTGGGAACTGGCGACTCCGCTGTCAAGCTGGTGAGGAATGTCGACATGTCCTCAGAATGCCTCCTGGACGCCAGCAGTGCGATGACCGCGAACGAGAAATCATCGGCACCGAGCTTGTTCAACAGCCGTTGGTAGAACGATACTCTCCTGTGCTGAGGAACATGTTCATACGCCGTGACAAAGCTCGATAGAAGACTCGAAGTTGAGTGGACGAGGTTTTTTGCATCTTGCCTTTTGAGGCTTGCCACTAAAGGAGGGATGATCTCGTCAATGGCACGATTGGTGACGTATATTGACCGCTCATCGTCTTTCGACAGAATACTTCTGCCCCTGAAAGTGAAGATTGGCATGATCGTGTGCAGTATCCGATCCGGAGCAAGAGCTGCTAGAGAAGCGGAGAGGAGGAGGGCTGTGCTCTGTACTTGGAGATTCTCCGACGAGCGCACGCACTCGGTGACCAAGTCGGCACGAATGGTCGTCATGTCAACATCTGGCTTGCGAGATTGCCGGGCCTTGTCAACAATGGCCAATATGCTGCTGAGGCAGAGGTTGAGCAAGTACGGCGACTCGGACGCGGTCTTGTCCCTCAGGCGATTCAATCTTATCAAGACTTCGAACAAGCCACCAAGCAGCTGAGGATGGTTTTCTGGCTTAGAGTCCTCTACCAGCTCAAGCGCCAAGGTCATTCTTGCTCCGCTAACATTCCACTCCACTGTTGACTCTTTGGGGATGCTCTCGCGGCCACGGCTCAGTCGCCGTCGCTTCTTTGGTGGTAGATCCGTGGGCATTTGAGCAAGACCGGATAATGACTGATCAAGGATAGCAGCCAAGCTCCCAGTCGTGAGAGCAACGGTGTGCAGAACATGGCGGCTACCAGCTGCATGGCTCGGAATTTCTGAGAACGACATCTCGAAAAGGCGGACAACAACCTCATTCTGAGACTCGCGGCGCAGGTCATCCCAGATGGCACGAATACGATCGAAGAACATGGCAACTAAGGAGGGACGCGGCTGCATCATTCCCTCGGCGAGCATGCTCAGAATGTTCTCAACAGCTTCCTTGTCCTGTGGTGCGACCAGTTGGACAATGAGGGCATCAATTTGGGGAACGGCCAAACCTTCCGATGATGCGGCGGCTTCTGCATCAGCAGGTGACAACGACGCCCAGCTGTCAAGAATAGGCGAAAGAGTCTTGCTGGTGGTTGCGGTACCGACCCTGTGGACGTCAACGAGGAGCTCCGTGATGCCCATTTTGACCTTCAGAAGAGGGCAGGCCAGTGCGCAACCAGTCAAAAGGTCGAACAATGCCTGCTTCGACGTCTTCTTCAGGTCGATATCGGATGTCTTTGATGGTGTGGCACGATCATGACTATCCAAGGCTCCCCTCACCACTTTGCGCATCATGGATGGATCGAGAATATACTCCTCCAAGTGAGGCAAATACAATTGGTTCAGAAGCTTGTCCGCTTGTGCTGGAGATATCCGTTTGACGTTGGTCATGGTAAGGGCTTCATAAGCTGTGTTCCCGTTTTGATGGTGCTCCTCCTCTTTCTGCAGACCGTGGGAGAGGGATTTCTGTATCAACAACATACACGCTGCAGCAGCTCTTCTGACAGGTGCAGCCGGGTCGGAAAGGAGGACGGTGATGTAAGGGATTACCAACTGCGTGTCGACTGAGGATCCATGGCTGAGCGAATTCGAGAGAGCTTGGAGGGCAACACACCGTTCCGTAGTTGGGAAGGGGCCCAGGGATACCCTCAGCAGAAAACTGGTGTATAGAGCCGAAGGTGCTTTTGATATTGTTCGCCATAGGGGGAGCTCTTCGAACTGGGTCAAAAACCGTTCATTTCTGCAACAACGACTGAAGACCTGGGCAAGCTGGTCAAAAAGCGGTGACCCTGTGGGTGTAAGACATGATAGCTCCGTGGTGTGAGTGGGGAGAGATGCCATCATTGCCTTCACTGCATCCTCAGCGGACGCTGAGTCGGCGCCACGGTCGTCAAGGTCCGCAGGTGCCGTTTCAATCAGATGAGATGGCTGCGGGGATTCAATGGTGCTTTCGAGCAATTGTTCAACCACTGATTGGGAAACGCCTGCTATTGACGCGGCCTGGGAGAAAGACGACGAGAAATCTGGCGAGTCGTTCAAGGCTCTTAGAAGTTGAGTGAGTTTAGTCCGAAGAAGTGGCTCAATTGAATGTGAGGTGTCGGTGACTTGCACCCTCCGAATAAGAATAGCAACCAGCTGGCTTTTCGACGGTGTTGCAAAGAGTTGTCCCGCAGCATCGAATACTTTCTCGATGAATTGGAGCCGTACGTCTAAGTTCTTTTCCTTGAGCCCAGAGACCGCAGAACTAACCAGCGCCGCACACAATGAGTCCACCGGGACCTCTTGAAGTAGATCAAACAAGCGCGTCCTAAGGTCACCGGCTCGCACAAAGATTTCAAGGACGTCCTTCGGAACTCTGTTGTCGAGCTTCTTCGTAACCAGAATGGCCAAACATGTCAGAGCAGACTTCGGATCGGCCGCACCGTTTGTGACAAAAGGTGCAATGGCCTTCATCAAGGAGTCAATAACATGGTCCCCAAGGTCTGCGTTACTGGCCAGTACCAGGGCAACTGTGAAGCAAACAACGATCAATTCTGGGCAACCTTTCAGTTCGAGTCCGTCATTCAGCAACGGCAAGATCTTTAGTAGCGCATCTTCCGTTCGCTGCTTTTGTACCTCTTTCCTCCCACTCTTGACCTGGTCCAGTCTGGCTGTGGTTGCCTCGAGAAGGACACTGCTCCAGAAACGTAGGAGCTGAGGGTGAGCTGCACCCTCCTGGCAGACCCAAAGTGTATGGTTGTTGAAGTAGGAGGAAAAGGCATCGTTGTGGGTGGCGCCGTAGACGATTGCGTGCCGGGGAACGGTGACTATGTCTTTGTGATAAGGACCCAGAAATTTCCATTCACCAGCAATCTTGTTGGCGGGGACAATGCTTAGGACATTTCGAAAAACGGTCGTCTCGTGATATGGTAGGAACGTGGCGAGCAGGGCGTTGGTGTTGTAGACATGCACTCGGAATCTTCTTACAAGCCATTCCACGGCTTCGAGGCCAGGACGCAGCAGCACTTTCGACCCCAATAGCGCCAGACACCGTTCAAGAACCACACCTAGTGCTTCATTTTGCGGTTTGCTCAATTGTTCCCGATCCTGGTCTTTGGCTTGGGGACTGTACAGATTTTGTTCGAATTCGCGCAACCTGGAGTCTAGCAGGCAAATCTCTTGGAAGCCTTCAAGGCATACTTGGAAAATTGTTTCCCAGTCTTGCTTGACGGCGACGCTCCGCTCAAAAATCAGGGACTCGGCGTGGGCATCTCGTCGGGCTCGAAGGTCGAGTTCGTTGGTCGAGTTGGCTGCGATGTTGCGCAGTTGCGCCGCGAAGGTCGATGTCATGGCCACCGGGTGGAAGAAAGATCAGTTAATGGCTGCGGTCGTTCCATCAGCTTTGCGGTACACGGCGACAGTCACAAGCTGCGGTCAGCACCAGGTGAAGATCGCCTCGAAAAATTCACCGTCAATTAAGCACGAAAAAATGTTTGGAGATCGGACATTGCGGGGTTTATTTCATGCAACCAAGGGTGGACCCTTCAGCCTCGTCATTTCAGCCTTGCGATCGCCGCACACTCCTAGTCCAAACTGTCAGAGATATCTATGTGAAGCCGCATGCCTCGATCTACCATAGTTTGATAAACCTGTTTCAATGCGTCATCACCAAGAGCACCCCTCAGTGGGGCTTGTTTGAATGCCAGCATGCATAATTCCTTCGACCATGGACATGCACGTAGCGATGCATACAAAGCCTCCCGAGCTTGATTCGCTGGTGTCGTAGGATCACCTTTCGGCGCGGGTCTGACCCTGCCACCACTGCCTCCTTTCAACCAATCCTGCGGGGTGATGAGAAAAGTCTCCCATAGAACAAATGCCTTCCACATCTCTACACTATCGTGGCCTGGGGAGCCGGCTTGAGTAGCACGCTTGAATGCCGAGCGAATGCTGTGGTTGGTGCTTCCCGAGTATGAAGGTCTGTTGAGTTCAACCAGCACGTCAAAGATGCACGGAACCACACTTTCTTTCATGTTGGTGTCTTGTTGTAACTTCACCATTAAGTTGCCCTGGCGCAATCGGTCAACCGCTCCAGCCTTCTGCGAAAAGTAATGATTGAGTATCAGAAGAACGAAGTTGTCCGGGAATATTCGCACGGACTGCGCTAAGATGGCACTGAGCACTCGCGGCTTGAAATCTTTTTTGAAAGTGACAGCATGTGCATAGATGAATCGTGCTCGTTGTTCGCTTATTCCTTCAATCAGAGCAGATTTCGATTTCGAGGCACCTGCATACAACTTGATACCGCGCTCGTAGACATCCAGGGCCACGTCGAGCCGCAAGCCGCTGTTGAGGTATTTGTGATATGCCAGCACATCGATCATGGCACGTAATGATCCTTCTTCACATTTTGAGCCAGCAATATCGATCTGTCGCTTGACATATTGCTCGACCTTGACCAGCGCCGCTGCTGAGGGTGGTTGAAAGTTCAAACCCTCCGCATTGAAACGCGCCAAATCGAAGTCTTGGGTGGCCGTCATGCTGATTAATGCCCTCGCCTGCTCAAAATGTCCGCGGCACATGAGGGAATAGGCCCAGTTCCGCCACAGATAGAATCCATGCATGTGTCCATCCTTGCCAAACGACATCCTCATTGACAGCGCAGTGGACCACACTTTCTGAGCCGACTCAAAGTTTCCGAGCTGGTATTCAAGCAAGGCATATGCGTCGTAAAGCTTGAGACTATCTTTGTCCTTGAGAAACAACTTAGCGTGCTTCCTGGCGACTTTGAGATCAATACCCGCATCGAAAGCAACAGCATATTCAATGATCCCACCGAGTAGGTGACCCTCAACTCGCGTTTCCGCGACCTGAGCAATAACCCTACGCACGAACTCTGGATATGAGTTGAGCAGTCTTCCAGAACGGGGTCCGTGATTTTCAGATATTTGGCAAATAGATTGCTTGACTGCAAAAGATACTTCTTCGTACGGCACAGACATACCGAAGTCATGGCTTCCCTGTCCGACGAGTTTTGTGGGGCTAGAACCACTGGGCAACTGGGTGCAGATGAATGGATCACCTTTCCACCCCCTGGCGTCGTTGAAGGATGTGACTGGAGACAGGCCTGCAAACAGCAAAAAGCCGTCTACTAGCAGCCCGGGACCAGATTTGGAACAGGATCGAAAGAGAACATCTTGAACGTCAGAAAAGAGGACAATGCGATACGAATCATCCCCGCTGACTTCATCGAGGGACCTTGCAGGTAAGCTTGCTGTCTTTTCAAGCTCCATCTCGGCTGCAACCCACTGCTCAATGTCCATGTTTTCGGTTTGGAATGACTTGTCGGCTCTAGGATCTAGCCCAAGATCTGTATCCGAGACCCAGCCCTTGGAGCCTTCCTCGCCAATGCGCGCCACCTCCCTATCCCAAAAGGCTTGGAATCTTGACATGGCGTCCTCAGATTGTAGGTGTTGAGTGGGAGGGTGGAAAAGGTTCCATTCGAGAAGTGCCTGCCAGATTCCGACCGCTCGCTCAGTGAACCCTGCCTCCCACAGGAGCAGCGTCAGACGTAGTATTATATAAACACAATTCGAGTCTCTCTGGCAATCCGGGATCCCCGGCCTGGGCACGCGAAACGCTTTGAGCCAATTCATATGGGTCTGTAGACAATCCTCAAAGCTGAATTTGACCGAATTGGTTTGGACAAACCCGACATAGAGCTTCCACAGATCGAATGAGGCATTATCGCCAAGAAATGCCCGCCATCTTGAGGCTTGCTTTTCTACGTCCCATACTGCCCTTCCCTCTCGCATGAGGCCGATGATCAGGCCATGCCGATCGTCTGGGGCTTTGACACGTGATAAAGCCTGCTCATATAGTGATATCTTAAGTTCGCTGAGGTCCCGCGGCGATGGAGGGTGGCCCAAGTTATTCTCAAGAAGAACGTGCTGGAATTCGATCATAGCCAGCCATGTTGACGCAGTGTCAGGTCGCTCCTCCGTAGCTTTAGATAGTTCGAGATGTCTTTGGTGGATAGGATTTTTCTTGAAGGTATCGAAGGGGTCATCAGTGGCGGGTGCCTCTTCAACATCTGACTCAGACTCCTCACTTTCCTCTTCCGCAGCTGTTCGCAAAGGATCTGTTACAAGCCTTCTCCTTTCCTGACGTTGGCCGTGCCCGAACGCGACAAAATCTTGCCCCGGGTCGAATGGGTTGCTGGGTCCGTATTGAACATCTGTCATGGCTTCATCGTCACCAACAAAGTTGGCAAGTAGATTCTCTTTGCGGGATTTCCGTGTCGAATCACTTTCTGCATCTTCCACCTGAAGTGAAGACTCAGATCTAGTTGTGATGCGATACTTCGAGTCCAGTCCTAACAAGCGACCATGACCAGCTGGTCGATAGCGTGGAATTGAATTTCGGTTCGGTGACCCAAATAAGAGTATCTGCTTATCTCCTTTACAGTCTTCAACAAAGAAGGAGGATTGACTATTGGCGCGTGATTCGGATCGAGAGATCGAAGTGCTCTTTCTGGTGACAGCAGAGGAATAAGGCCGATATTCATAACGTGAGTGGCTCTGATGGGGAGAAGACATACTGCAAACGAGACATGAGGGGCCGGAGAAGACCTACCGGGCGAAGCGAAAGTCATAGATGAAATGAGATGCGCATCGTGCTGTATCAGCAGCTGAGTAGAAAGCGAGCTCTTGCATCTCACGTGGAGGCCAAGTGAGGATGCAGTGAACGACGGCGACTTTGGCAACAACCCAAGCATAACGCCAAGCAGGCTTAGTCGTTTAAGGAAGTGGGCTAGATGCTCACCCATACAGTCGGTTCTCGGCTCGCCTGCGACTGGGATGCGAGGCCGAAAGATGTACTATGACTTCGTACCAACCCACCGAGATGTCCAGGATTCCGGCCGAGACTTTAGCAGTGTCGCAGCCGTCGGAAGATTTGATCCCTCCATCCTAGCAAAAGATTCGGAGATGTGAAGAGCCTCTTGTGTTCTAGTTAGTCGGTCCTCGTGGCAAGCTGACTGCAGTCTTTCGGATCATGAAACCCAGATTCTCTCAAACCGTGTCACTCTGTCATGACACTCTGCAACATACACTTCGACGCTGCTAGCACTGTAACAACTATTAGCGACAGGCATAGGCCTACGGGAAGCTGCCTCGCCAACGCCTGGTCGCTACTCGCAAAGAGTCCGAACGTGCTGATTGACTATCTGTTGGCACCAAGATTCTTTTCGGGGAACAGACCGGCTCGCAACCTCGCCTGCGCAGCATGATAAAGCCTCGCGCCCGGCTCTCTCCCCTGCCACATGTCTCCTGCCAAAAAGACCGACAAAATTGTCTTTATCAACGTCCCGGGCGACAAGAATGCGCTGTCGCAACGTGAGCGCGAGTTGCAAGCCGCAGAAGCACGAGCGCACGCTGCCCGAGTGTCCAGGCGTCCTCCCCAGAAAGCTGGTATCGTGAAGCATGAACCAAGCGGCCGTACCGGAACCAAGTTTGCGGCGTTGTTCGGTTCCCCCGGTGCGCTTGCCATACGACAATCATATGGGAGTTCCAAGCGACGGCCCAAGGTTCTGAAGGAGGAAGATGAAGATGATGATACACCAGTGAACAGAAAACAACTATATGCTGTCTCAGCGTCCAGCTTGGGTCAAGGCCAAGTAGATCCTTTCGACAGTGCTCCTGTGAAGGGATTAGACAATTTCATTTACTCGATTCTCGACTTCGGTATGTTTCAGTACAAAAGATTCCTGTGCAGGATACTGACCACACTTTGCAGCATACGACTATGCGTTCCCGTCATTTGTCCCAGCCGCTCCTACCACCTCTCTACCTACTCACCGTGCCAACCGACGCAGGCTCGGTCGAGAATTTGGATTCCTTCTCGAAGCTCAGATTGTGGCCGCTGCCAAATTCCAATTGAGTCCTATGATCTCGTTAACGGAACAGAACCGGAGACGTATACAGGCGATTAATGATGTCCATGAGAAACGAGCTGTAGAGCTCTTCAATCAGGAGGTTCAACGGATAAATACCACTCCATCCGACACCCTAATTTATGCTTCAGCACTGCTGGCCTACGTTTCAGGGCCGAACTACGACTGGACTTCTACTCGACACCCCAAATCACCCCTCGCAACAGCCCAAAACCTTCACGCTATGGGTCATCTTGATATCATTCCAGAGCGCGTCCAGGCCGTGCGATCATTGGTACAGCTGAGAGGCGGTATCGACGCGCTAACCCTGCCTTTCCAGCGTATTGTCCTGACGTAGTAAGTCCATCGCGTTCCCTGAAACCGAACCTCTTCTTAGTAATATTACCATAGTCTTGACACAATCGTCTCTACTCGACTGGGTGTCCGGCCAGGGTGGGCATGGCCTGCGGCCGTCCCAGAATCCTTACAACGTACTGGCGAGCACATCCTCGATCACACTGCCGCCCAAATGATGCAAGTAATTGGATCTGGTTTCGGCGAGTTACAGCACGAAGAGATGCGTCAAACGCTCTTTCTGATGTGTGAAGCTACTGTGGCACTGGATCACTGTCATCGAGGGGGATCGTCACCGCCCACAATGTGAGTTCTCGGCTTCATAGATTATTCCATCTATTAATATTTACGTAGGCTAACCGGAATCAATAGTTGGGACGTGGCACGAATCAGGCTTGCCGTGCAGCACAGGCTATGCTGGTTCGAACCGCTTACCCCAGAGCAGACCAGCTTAGCTGACATACAGTTCGAGCTCTGCCGACTGTCAGCACTCATCTACAGTGATCTAGTGCTCTTCCCCATCCCCGAGCAATCAAGCGTCAAGCAACCGCTCTTTTATGACCTCAGTCGCACCCTGGACAAATACGTGAGCGACAGACCATCAGGGATTGACCGGGACTTTTTGGCGTGGTGTGTCATGCTCGCAGCGGCTGCCTCCACCTCCCACACAGTCTTCCGACCTCAGTATATCCAGCGCCTTGAAGCCCTCATTCGCTCTGATGAGAGGTTAAGAAACTGGGAATTCTACAAGAGCTTGGTAAGAAGGTATATTTGGTGGGGTTACCTGCTTGATCCCCTGGCTAGGGAAGCTTTCACCGCAATCTCGTGGCAGGACATCGATACAAATGGCCCTGGGCTTGGTCCTGATCGCGGACTGGATCATAGTATCCAAGATGATTCTCTCGAATTATTCTCCTGAAGATCAACGTCAAATATTGAGCACAGCTTGAAGGTTACACCTTGAACGCAAATTGCAGCGACTTTCCGTCAAAAGTTGACAGACAACAGGCGAACCCAGCAGTCTTCTGGAACTTAACACAGGCGCGCATGATATAGTCAGCCATTGTCGCCACAGCAAATGTCGGCCGGAGCGGTTTCTAAGCCTGATGGAATTTATTACGGGGCCTGGAGTTGTTCAAGCCGGTAATGAGGTGGTGGTTCCCATCGTAACAACAGCACGGTGTCGGAAACGGTGTAGCTTGCCGTCGCGACGCGAGTGCAATGGATCAGGAATACCGTCACATTTCAATTGATGCGGTGCATTGTTTGCCCTCCGGAAAGGTAGCTCGTGATAGATTTCAAAATCTGAAAAGGCAGGTTCATATAGAATCCTTGTCAATGTCAAAGTATTGCGGGACGAGAGTGTTTACTGATAGGGAAGGCCACTTTAGGCGCCAACTCATTAGCTTTCCGAAGGGGAATCGGGCTGCGGGCTCTTGATTGTGGGCTGCCGCAGATTTGGAGTTCGGCTATCGAGGGGCGGCAAAACGCCTAGAGTTCCCTATAAACTCCCATTGGGCAGCCCCCCGCAAGCTCGACCACTTTGCCCCTTGAGTGCGTCACGGCAGCTTTCCCGCACCTTTCCCGCACCGCCTGCACCACCAACTTCCCCCCAGCCCAGTTTTGGTGCCGCACGTGCAGCAAAGCAGTCCTGAAGACATGCAGGATTGATGATGGCGATCGCGCCACGCTCCTCAAGAGTCGTATCTGTTGTGTCTCATACTTGACAATCTTGCGTCGTCGAGTAGCGAGTTGATATGCGCTCGCTGCACGGCATTGGCCATTTGTCCTCTTGCCAGGGACCGTGTCACACTCAGTTGAGGTCGATTCTCGTCAACACGTCCTCCCATGGACACGGCTCCTTCAAAGAGGCCGACTCCTTCTTCCACAACCACCGATGACAGTGCTCCGCCCACGAAGAAAATCAAGACCGTCGCCGAAGTTCCAGCCCAGTACAGCGATGCGGTCCGAAAGAAGCTGGCGGCCGCCTCGCGGACCGGCCAGGCCTGCGATCGGTGTAAAGAGAGGAAAATGAAGTGTGATAGTGATCCCGTGGCGTGTCAACCTTGTCGCCAGAAGGCGTTACGGTGCTACACCACCGACCGAGTCACGGGTCATGCACGCGAAAGAGGAGAGTCGGACCGTACAGAAAATGAACTGTCGTTCCTGAGAGACCAATTGGCCGCGTACCAGCAAAGGTACGGCCCAATACAGCATGCAGAGCCAAGTGGTGTCGGGCTCGCGGCGACCTCCAGAGGTTCAATATCCCATGCCACGCTGTATTCAGCACCATCTACAGTATCGGTGCCGGACGCGAAGTATGTTGGCTGGCCTGCGCCCGATCATTCTGAGCCACTCCATTCTGGTCCGGTCAAGGGAACTGTTGTTGATATCATGGATGGTACCGTCGACATTGCCGCCTGGGAGTGCGACATGATGAAAGACTACCCGGAGGAGATTATGAACAAATTCAACCTCTCCAGAACTTCGATTGTCAATACCATCTATGGCTACCAACGAGTTGGAGATCCGAAGCTACCACCGAAAGAAGAAGCCCTGCGCGACTCGAATCACTTCCTGGTCATCATGTCACAATATGTACCGGTGGTTCACAGACCCAGCTTTATGGATCTCGTCAATACGTTTTACGACCAGCCGGAGACACTCACTGCCGCTGAGCGGGTCCAGGTGGTCATTGTTTTCGCAATCATCGCACACCAGACGGCAGTGCGAAATTACCTTCATTCGGCTGAAAAGTTTGAGGAGTCGCACCGCTACTTCCACTACGCCCTAGGACACTATCGTGAACTGCTCCATGACCCGTCACTGGCGTCAATGCAAGCCATGGCCTTGATCATCGTTCACTTTCGCAACCTGCCCAAGCCAGGAATGTCTTGGAACTACTGCCACGAGGTCCTCTTACGGGCAATAGAACTCGAGTACCATCGAGATCCAGACAAGACCCGTCTTCCCGACGACGAGACCGATCCACTGTCGAAAGAGCTGCGCAAGCGAGTCTTCCACTCGATATTAGGGGTCTGTGTGACGACAGGTTGCCGGGTAGGTTTGCCTGCACCATGGCAGTTCCAGCACCTTGACTTGCCCCTACCCAAGCCTATTAAAGACTCGGAGATATCCAAGCACGGAATTATTCCAGAGCTGTCGGGTCAATGTGACTTCTGGCCGTGTCTACACCTAGCCAAGCTCCTACCGCTTCTAACAGAATTGCACAACCATATTGTCGCGGTACGGAAGCCTGCTGCTGACTATCTCCGAACCGTCGAGGCTCTGAACGCAAAGATAATTGCCTGGCGGCAGGACTGGGATGATTCTATGAGGTCGGAGCCTAACAGGCACGTCAATCTGGTGGTGGCAACTCTACTCTTTGAGACATGGGCCGCTGAATATCAATTAAATCTGCATCATCCGGTGTGTTGCACCAGTGAAGATCCCGAGGTGATTGAAAAACACCTGGACATCTGCCATAAATCTGCCAAGCGGCTCTTGCAAAGCTTTCACATCTTATCGAGCAGGTACAAAGGCGTGGACTTCACGTGGCATTCGACATTGGCATATGCCACCGGCTTCGGCATCACACTCTATGTCTACCGAAGAAGGAAAGCTCCCGTGACTGTTGAACAGTTTGAGGCAATGAGAAATGAGCTGAAGGGCTGGACGTCGTTGATGGCGTATGCTGACCTGGTGCTGAGTAAGTAAAATATTCATCCAGTAGGAGCACGGCGATGACTGACTTCTGAAAGGGACGGGAAACCATTTACAAAGACAATTTCAGCCTCGCGTTCAAGCCCTTGAGGACGACTATCGTAGACTGATGGTGGACCAGCCTTCCAAGCCAAACGGCACGCAAAAGCCCATCAGCCCCGCTAATGGCTCCAGTACCAGCCCAGCTGTGAATGTCGAGCAGCAGGCCATTTCTTTTCAAGAGCCTTCCAACCCGAATTCTCTGAAGCACAGAAACAGCTTCCCTCAATCCATGTTTATGCAATCCCAAATCCTACCCCAGAACACCCCACAGTCCCCCTTCAGCCATCAGCAGTCCTGGCCAGCAACATACCCACTTCTGCCCCAACCACAAGCACAAGGACAAATACCCGGACAAGGATCGGCCCTCGCGTCGCCAATCTATCCGACCTTCTCCCAAGCGACAACAAACGGTCTCTCGTCTCCGGGGACCTATCCACCGATTCCTACTTCTTTGGCGTCCCTGCTTAACGACTCGGGGAACTTCTATGTGGGCTATCAGACGCCACCGCAGAACCAGAACGGCGTTGGAGGCGCCGCAGGGCTTGGTGGAGGCGGCGATCCTTCAATGGCATTCTCTCCAAATCACTACTTTGATGGTCCCGGGCCACTAACGTGGCCTTTGATCAGTATGCCACCCGGTCAGCAATCATGACGAGTCTACTTCTATATCGACTGCCGCAAGCTCCGGTAACAACCTGTGCATAACCTTTTTTCCAAAAACAGCAGGGTCTGATGATGTAAGGATGAGAAGCTGTACATAACTCTAATAGGGGTATCATGGATTGTATTTCTTCAAAAGCTCGTCAACAGCATTTGCCCTCCCGATGTCAACGCCTCTTGCTCATAGCAATACTTCGTGGCCAAACGCTGCACCTTCCCGGCTTAAGGAGATCATGCTGCCAGAACCGGAAGTTCCTTCATTGACACGTCGCCTGCCCCCTCGCTTTTCACCGTCTCCATCATACTCTTCTCGACATGGACCAGCCTCAAGCAGCCACTCGTTCCCACGTTTGCGCCTCGCGCGGCACTGGAAAAATCCCGCTTCCGAGACAATCGAACGAACGCTGGGATGTCCTTACGTCGGCTGCAGCAGCTTTTGGAAAACACTTGCAAGACTCGAGTAGATGTGGCTGCTTCAAAACTGCCATCGGTCAGCTCAAACGGTCTCCGCTGCCTCATCTCGCCCTAAGCAGATCGTCACACCACCGGTCTATGCAGCTCACCATCTTTAGCCCCTCGTCCTCTGCTGAAGGAACTCCTCATGCTGCGAGTATCATGGCCAACCAGACGACGAAGGCCTCGTATGATTAGCTAAGTCCCGACAATGTACAAACAATCCCTGCCTTTTTCTGTATTCAGAACTACACTTGCCTATCTAGGCCGCCACCGGCTGTGAGCCGAGCGTTGTCCCCGCGAAGCGATCCCCCTTTGGCCGAACTGTTCACAAAATCCTACACACAGAGCACTCATGTCTCGGTACCGATAAGCATGATTTGGCGTTCGCGATCCGGATAATAAATCCTCAGCCCACAAAGAATTCAAACCCCACCATATTGGATTTCTAAAGCCACTGCACTTCGAAATGGGTACAGCACTTTGTCGCTAGCTGCTGTTATAACACTGCAACGAAGATGGTGTTAATCGGTCAAAGTAGTTTCACATTCCTGGCTCCCTCGAAGGGGGAGAAGCCTATCCGCGAAAAGGAGCTCGAGAATGCCGAGATCAAAGCCCATGCGGCCAGGTTCTCGCATCAGAGACGGACCTGGCTCAAAGTCCAGCAGCAGCTGAAGCGACAGCAAGACGAGCAGCACGAAGATGAAAGAAGGCTTTCCACCACTGCGGGAAAATGGGGGATCCACACCCGTCCGCAGTCCCGCGAAATCATCTTGCTTCTACATAACTTTCACGGATCTTCAGATCCCTTCAACGCCTATCCGGTCAAAATCACTCCCGAGATCAACCGCATCATTGCTTATGCTAGGGATGTCATGCTCCCGAACGTTTTCTCTCCACCGTTCTTCCGACGACTTACTGCAGGAGGCCCCAAACTGGTCAACTATGAGCGTTCGGACAGGGTTATAGGCGGTTCGAATTTCATTCTCAACATCCAGTTGTTCCGGGACATGAGTGAAGGCGCCGCTCTTGGTTGGTTGTGTGGCCACATTCCTCCCATCGTACGTCTCAACTCGCCTGAAACCACACAGACGCTGTCGGTGGCAAGACTCAAAATGCGAGCCAAAAGCATCAAACTGTTGCGAGAAGAGTTGAAAGACCATGCTGAATCATCTCCAGAATCTCTGGCTGCTTTGAGATTGCACATCCGCACTCTCTACGAGGCAGAATGTATGGCGGGCGATACCACAGCGGCCAGAGCTCATATGGATATCCTCCTTCGACTCGACGATCCGGTCACCGATGAGCGTGTCCGTCTGCAACATCTTCTGGTGATGATGTACAACGCTACGGAGTTGGCCTGCAAGAAGCTCGAAAGAACCGTCATGCCGTTCGGCGAATGGACCAGCGAGAGGCTGGCGACGCTGTGGGCAATAAGTTCTGCCTACATGCCCGTTGCGCCAGAGTGGATTCACGAAGCCCACGCGTCGGTAACGTTCCCCGTTCTTCGCGAGGCCATGGTCCGACTGAGATACTGTGTGTGGATTGGGGAAACCCCCCTCGCTTTCACGGACACACAAGAGCGGTTCAAAGCCGACATGATCTTTGCATGGACGGCAACGAAAACATTTCAAGACATGGGAGTTCTGATGAATCTGTACATGGATATCGTTGAAGGGCACGTTTCGTTCGATTCCGAGGGTCATCGGCTCGTCCAGGCATGCATGGTTCTCACGTTGCTCTTCATGGTCCGCAAGTGTGTCCATGAAGCAATCATCGAGGACGGCACCGATGTGCGGGAAGCTTCCCATATTATCATACCTAGGCTGGAGCAGGACATGGTCACTGCCATGGAGATGATGACTGCGGCGGAGAAAATCTATTACCAGGAAGCATTCCTGTGGATGCTTTATGCCGGGGCACTTTACGAGCAGTGGCAGAAGAGCAGGGAAACGCAACCTGATGCGAGGTCGAGCTCACCAGACCAGCCGTGGTTCATGACCACACTGGCGAGGCACGCAAGGCACATGAATGTTACCACGTGGGAGCATGCGAAGTCAATCTTGCAGAACTTCGTCCACGACAAGTACTTGGATCCGGACGGGGATTTGTGGTTCGAAGACGTTCTTCAAATCCAAAACAGCCTGACACGACCTCAACGCTTCGACTCCAAACCCGTCAGCTTCCCCGATCAATCTCCATTCGGATTTCTCGACTTCTCTGGTACGAGCTCTGTTGACAGTGCGGCTGGGTCATCGACCGATTCTTCAAGCAGAAGGAAATGCAAGAATGATGAAGCCGAGACTATTGAATCAAATCCGAGGGCTGTGATGTCGACAAACCTGGATCAGAAGGCGCCCGAGAAGGCGCCCAAGAAGGCAACGAGAGCTATGGAGACGTACGCGTGCTCGCACAGCTCATCAGGCGGTCACTCACTGGATCATCGCGGGCTTTCGCCAGGGTATTCCATATCATCCATCGCTTTGCAGCAACTTGTGTGAACCGATTTCATGCCACTCTGGACCCGTCGGAACAAGCAGGTGCCCCGACAGCGGCAATCGCTCCTCTCGCATTGAAAGTGTGGGGATACAATCCTCCGATCGTCGAAGTCAACCCAAACCGAATTGACTGGCACCGGCACAGATGAGCAGGTCTCATGGAATCAAACAACAGTCTCTAGTGAAGCTTTGCAGTTGCAGAGAGTGGCACGGTTCATCCCGCCACATCATGGGGAGAGAAGATCTAGCTCAAGCAGCAGCGAACCAGGCAACCCGTTGAAGCGATATCATTTGAGAAACGTACAGATACTCGTGGCACAAACCTCTCGGGATCATCGACTCAGCACCAGAGATCTCTGTACGAGAGAACCCAAGACAGGAGGCAAAGCACCCCCTGGAGAGAGAAGATGATCTGCTCGGCAACGAGTGCGTATTTCGCAGGCAAGATCCTACCTCGCACTTACACAGGTCTCACCATCCCGCGCCTCGAATTTGCGATAACTCACCAATGCCCTCTGTGCAGCAGTCGCGTACACCCTTTACTGAGGAAATCCAAAGGGTGTGGACGTTCGGCAGCTGAGCATAGGACTGACGTACGACAGCAATTGGTGCTATATTGTACGCTCTGGTGTGTTTGTTCTGGCGCGCCTGATCATTGATATCAGATTGTTAAAAGCGTGTCCATTCCGCAGGATCAGGACCCGGCCTTTGGAAACCAGAGTTCCGAACTCAAGACAGGCAGGCGTCGTATTGATACCAGATGTTTGAGAGGAAGTGAGCGAGAATTGAAAGTTGACCGTCAATATGCATGATACACGGTTCTATCTTTTTGAGTATTCTGGCTCCTGTCACCACCCTCCTCCTGCTGCTCCGCTTCTATATCAATCCCTAACATCTCAATCTCACCATCTAATACGTCTAATACGTCTAATACGGCGGCGGCGCACACCCCGCCGCAGCAGGATCCGGGCCCGGATGCAGACAATTATCCCTCTGCGCCTCCGGCACGGTCACGCTCAGAATCACCTCGGACAGCAATTCGGGCCAATTCCGATACAAGACATTGGGCATGTCGTTGGGGGCGAACCCGTGGCACGGAATGCCTGTGGCGTCTTCCCCCGTGGCATTCTGGTCGATCATGTTGGCGCACAGGTTGACTTGCGGGAGGGAGGGGCGGCCGAGCGAGGCGTTCACGGTCGTGATGTTGACGTCGATGAATTTGAGGCCCGGGCAGGGCACGAGCGGCGAGCAGTGGATGATGGAGGCGACGTCGAAGTGCGACGTGCCTGTGATGTTTTCCCACGTTACGTTGGAGATTTGGAGCTGGAAACGAAAGTAAGTGGCAATGCTCGAAGTATGGCTTAGCCAAGGAGTAAAATGTGGGTGGAAAAGTATGTCACGCAAAAGAGCGTGTGTCAGCAATAGGACTCTGAGGGATAGACTCACTTTACTCGTGTCACACACGCTCGGATCATGTCCGTACACGCACTGCGTGATGCTGATGGGCTGGCCGACGTTCTCCATTCTGAAGTTCCGGTACGTGACGTTGGTGATGGAGCCGCCACCCCCGCCGCCGGAGCCGCCGTTGTTGGTGATGGCCGCGGATTTGCCCTGCCAGGCCTTGATCCACGCGCCGTTGGTCGAGTTGATGAGGTGGACGTCCTCGTAGACAATGTCCCGGACGAAGTCGGGGTGGGTGGGGTCCTGGCCGACGGAGCCGATCGGCATGCCGTGGGTGCGGTAGCAGGTGATGTTCCGGGACACGATGTTTGTGCTGTTGCCTTTGATGGCAATGCAGTCGTCGCCACTGGCGGTTGAGTCAGTTTTGTCAGTCACAATCAGTGAGCGCGGTCACTCGGGGGGCCGGTCCTCACCCTTCCACCGTCCAGTTGTAGAAGAAAATATCCCTCGAGTTCCACGTATCGGTGCCGTCCGTGTTGACCGTGAACCACTCGTTGTTGCTCGTCGAGTTCATGTAGATGTTCGACATGGTGACGTTCTGCGAGTGCGACACGAACGAGTGCCAGAACTGGGCCTGGCTCCAGGACACGCCGTCCATCCACAGATTCTTGGCATTGAGGATCGTAAACCCGATCGGTCGGCCCGGTTGGTTGCTGTTGTTCCGATTCTCGTCGTACCACGCTTGTCCTAAGGACCTCGAAGGGCGAATGAATGAGTTTCCATGGCGCTCTTCTTGTAATGGTCATTGAGGACTAGATTGGGCTTACCGTTGCCGTAGAACCGTCCCTGTCCAAAGCCTTTGAAAGTGACGTTCTCGCCGCCGAAGAACCACGCTGTCGACAGGTTCGCGTACGTGACGGAATAGCTGTGCCCCAGCCAGTACGGGATGTTGTCGCTCCATCTCATCTCGCCGTGCAGCTCGACGTCACAGTTGACCAGCCCCGTCGTGTTCATCACCTGGTTGACGTGGTACGTATAGTTCTGCAGAATCACGCTCCCGTTGGTGCCACACAGCTCGAACGCGTGCAGGATGGAAGGCGTGTCGTCCACCGGCTGCCCGAAATGGGTCAAGGACTCCGGGTAAACATAGCAGGCCGTCCCATTGTTCACGACGTAGGCTGTTGCGGACGAGGTGATGCTCGCGAGGAGGACCAACGTCGACAACATCTTGACTCCCGGAGGTCTGGCGAGACTTTACTTGCGAAATGGGAACTTGTCTTCCACTGCTGTCTTCCCATCTTGGGCCCGGCTTCTTGTAGCTACCGAGCAGTGGAGAAGAAGGGAGGCATTTTGCGGACTCGGCCTCACCCCCGAGGGTCTCCAACTCTGTCTCCCGGTATCCAGGCACGAGTACCGGTATCCGCTCTACGGTGTGCGGTGTCGAAACTCACGAGCTTGCCTCTTTCCTGACTGGCATCGTCGCTCGCCGCTCCATGCTGAGGGGTTTGCGGGGAACCGTCGGGGGTCCCCAGACGAAGACGTTAGCCTATGCTCAAAGCTGCGGTCTGGATAAATCGATATAGACTCAAGGTCGCAGCGGGAGATGTACACAAATACTCCGCAGCCGTGCAGAAGATGCTGGGTGTTATTAGCCTGAAGACGTAGGAGGCTGGAAATGATCTGCTCGGGAGAAACGCCACGGCGACACTCCGTGAGCCTAAGCCGTGCTAAGCTTCGTCTGGGCCTTGGTAAGGCTGGCCAATAGCGGGGGCTCGGGGGGGTACGCATGAGGGGGGCCACAATCACTACCCCGCCCTCCGCCAATAAATATCAGCTCTCATGTTTTCTAAACCCATGTTTTCGGCTTAAAATCCATGGTGAGGTGGTGAGTAACATCGTCACTGAAAAATAAAACTTGGGATGCTAACAGGTGTCCCTCAGGCCGAGTGGTTATGGCGCAAGTTTCAGGTATACCTGGAGCCTCAGCTTCGGTTTTCAAGAAGTACTTGTGGGTAAAACCGCGTGGGTTCGAGTCCCACCCTCATCAATTTTTTTTGACCGAATAATTTCTTTTTGGGTCTCAAGATTGACTGTCTATATCTACTTTATGTCGCTCTAGCTTCGGTTTTTAAGAAGTACTTTTGGGTAAAACGCGGTTCGAGTTCTACCCTCATTACTTCCACGGGATACTCTATTAATCGCATGATTTCTTCTTGAGTCTCACGATTGATTGCTGCTTCGTACCAAAATTGACATTGTATCTCATCTAGCCGTCACCCACACAGCCGCTCATCTAGTTGCTCCCCTGCAACAGCCCGATCCACGTATTGTCCACTCGTCAAGTGGGAGGGATGAGGGTTCATCTATCTAATCTTTGGGAGTCTGTTACATTCCTCAAGACCACCGAAATATCCATTCGTCCACGAGGTCATGGATGCTTCTGTTTGCAATCTATTCAGCACTCACACGCCGCTTAGCCACCCTCACTTTCCAAGTTCTACAACTGCCTTTCGTTGTTCCTCGATTGGCGGCGCTCCCACCTTCTCCGAGCCCTGGACACTAACCGATTGGGACCGCGATTGAGCCCGCGCGGGCCCGAGGGTGCTCTGGCGGCGGCCCTTGCGTCGAAGCAGTCGGTCGTCAATATACCTCGCGATCGCTAGGGAGAGACCGAACGCCAGGACAGCAATGTTGACGCTAAAGGCACGGCGATAGCGCGGTCTGTCGTCCGAGCGGAAGATCTGGGCGCCATAGATGCCCGCGACATTTGCGCCCATAATGACCCTACGTGCCGGAGTCAGCAGAGGCTTCGAGTGCGTCACGGATTCACGGGTCGTAATCAGGGCTAGAGGACTCACATGGCCATGGCGAGGGCTCTTTCTTCGGAATCCTCGCAGGTGAGGGACATCCAGGCGATGTTAAGCGGGTGGGAGAAGGTCCCGAACGTCTGTGTCCAGATGACGCCAAAGTACTTTGCTCCACGGCGGCCGTTGAACTCCGTAAAGCCACGGTTGAAGATGTAGCCGAGAAGATGGCAGCTGAGACCCGTAATGACGGTCGGGCCTCGTTTATTGCTGGGCGACAGCGTCAGCCTTCTGGCTTGCCCGGCCATTCCCGGGGCAACGTTTCAGCACTTACTAATGATCAGAGACGTAGCTGAAGGCGAATGAGGTGGGGATTTGCAGGAAGAGACCGACGGATGCCAAGGCGTTGCTTGATAGTTGACCGAAGCCAAACCCACTCACAAGGGACGGTGCGTAGGTGTCAAAGGCACGCTGCGGGCCATTGTTGCACAGAGTCACCAAGACGTGGACGTATAGACGCCAATTTGTGAACTGGCAGGGTTGGATGTATATCAGAATCAACGCTCAACGGTGGTGACGCCGATATCGCGGTGCGAGGACTTACCGCTTTCTTAAACCCCGCTCGGCCAATCCGTTTCTTCTTCTTGCCTTTCATAGGGTCATCCATCAAAACTCGGGTACGAAGGATATGAAGCTCTCTGTCGCTGAAAATCCGGACGCGGGGCAGGAACGTGCTATGAGGGTTCTTGAACGAGTCGGGCAGGAAGAATCCGAGGACGAATCCGCTGGCAAGGGTGAAGATGCCCATGATGACGAACAGCCAAAACCAGCCTGCCTTGCCTGCGACACCACGCATGTGGAGGATCCCATACGCAAGGAGCTTGGAAGAGGCCTGGCCAAACTGGTTGCCGAAGTAGAAGAACATGACTCTTTTGGCTGTTTCTGTTCGCGTGTACCAGGTCGATAAGGTCCAGAGGCCACCGGGGATGAATCCCGACTCTGTCATGCCGAGTAGAAATCGGGACGCAATAAAGGACCCGTAGCTGTTTTGGAACGCTTGGAAGGTGCTGACCGTACCGAAAAGGAAAAGCTGGAGAGTAAGCCACTTGCCGGGGCCGACGCGATAGAGAACCATGTTGGAAGGAATTTCGAACAGCACGATACCAAGGGACAACATCTGCTGGCCAACGTTGAACTCATTCTGGGTGATCCCGACGTCTTCCATCAAATTGTCCGTGATGGCGTTTGCGATGTTTCCTCTATCGAGCTCTGTAGGACCGAGAATGAGGACGCGGCTGGAAACAGGGTGCTGGGAGTCGATACGACTTACGCAGACAAAAGAAGCCGAGAGTCAGGAGCGGCATAATAATAAAGTCCAGCCTGTATCAGACGATGCATTTCAGTCAACGCTTCCAGGCGGTCTGTCAAGAGTATGGGCCACCGTGCTCACTTTCGCTTTGCCTTTGCCTCCTCTTTCGGCGTCCAGTCGACTTCCAGGGCAAGGGGCTCCTCATCTGGGCCGGGATCAGGATAGCCGTCTGGGTCGGGAGATTTCTTGTCGAAAGGCGACATGGTAGCTGGTCAAGGCGAAGAATCTGCACTTGCGTGGGGGGAAATTTGACCTGACCAGTATTCCTACCTGGCATGAAACAGGGGACGTGCTCAGTATTCATAGCTTTCCTCGACCTACCTGGCGGTCCCCGATTCATAGCATCATTGTCTTGTCTAGGTTTCCTGGGCGTTGGCAAACTCCTGGGCAAGGCGGTTGTGCCATGTCCAGGAAGTCTGGGACAGCCTTGGCCTGCGGTCGAGAGTGGTGCAGAATTTTCACAAGATGGGCAAGACAATAAAGAAATGTCTTGCGACGTCCGCTGCCATACACCAGAATCCAGAGGCACCAGGCCGCGGGAACGGCGCAGCTGCGAAACCCGTGGCGGATCCAGGCTTGGATGGATGCTACCAAGGACGCCGCCTGCAGGGCGAGGCAGTGTGCCGAGAGATTTCGACGGCGGAGCCTATTATCTCCTTATAAGAATAGTCAAGATTATCATGTATTTTCAGTGAACCGCTTGGCCTCGGCCTTGTCGTCACGGTCATATCCTATAGGATGGGGAGACAAGGATGGCGTGCTCGATCCCGTAAATGATGGCATATCGCCCAGACAAGTCAGCTTGAGCGGAGGAGAGCGAAATCCGCCAGATGACGCGCGCGCCGTGCCGGTCAGTGTTCCGATAGACCCCTTTGCCATCGAAAATGTCGAGACTTTGCGCGATCGAATCTATCGATTCCATGTCAGGAATCATCGCTCCCAAGCTGAGGGTGCAAAGGAGGGAGCAAGCGAGCGAGCGGGAAGCCGGTTTCACTAAATGCCAGCCACATGTGATCCAGGGGACGTAGGCCAAGACAAATGCAGCTCTCCATCGTCTCGACCTCCGACTCGAACCTCGACATAAACAATGTGGGAACCGTACACATGGCGACACGTAAGAGAAAGGCACCGAACTTCGGAAAAGAGGTTCGCGGCCATCGTATCTGCTTCATCCGAAGAGCGCGAGCCTACACCTTGACTACAATCTTCCCCACGAAATCCTGGCTTCTGAGCCGTTCGAATGCTTTGGGTGCATCCTCCCACGCATAAATCTCTTCGATTTGGGGGTGGATATCGTGTTCTTCGGCAAGTGTGACCGCTTTTTCAAGCATTTTCTTGCTGTAAATCAGTATTCCTCTCACTAGTTGGAAAAATCAGCAAAACCTCTTACAACACAAGCAATGGCGCCATCCTGACTTGCTATACTTACCAGTCTTCGCTCCCAAAAGTATTGGCATCACCAGTTCCAATGGTTGCGGCGGAGTCAGCATGCCCACTATACAGACTGTTCCTCCCTGCCTGAGAGCTTTGATCGATGCTTCTATTGTACCCGAGCCGGCCACGTCGCACACCAAATCAGCACCCTTCCCGGCAGTGAGGCGAAGCACTTCTTCACCCCAGTCTGGTGTTGTGCGATAGTTGATCAGCTCCAAAGCACCCAAACGCTTCGCGATCTGCAACTTCTTGGCTGTCGAGGACGTCGCGATGACCCGAGCACCCAACGCAGCTGCGTACTGTTGACTCTGATCAGCCACATCTTCACAGTGTCACATATACTGGGAGTAAATGTACTTGGATAACAGCACAACTAACACCTCCGGTTCCTTGCGTGACCACAGTAGTTCCTTCCCTGACGTCGATGCTTCCCAACACATTGATCGCTGTACCCGCCGTCGAAACAAGCGCGGCGGCCTCCTCGTATGAGAGGTTTTTGGGTGCTTTGACGACCCAAGTGTCCTCGACGACAACGTACTGGGCCAGGGTCCCATTCTTGTCTCCCGCACCTAGTGTGTTGGGAATCTGCACGACCCCAACATCACCGTCCAACCAGTCTCGGTTGGGCACTAGAATCACAGCCTGTCCAATGCTGCCTGCCCATTTACTGTCAGGGCCGACCTTGACAATTTCTCCGGAACCATCTGAGCAAGGTACAAGGCCGGGAACGGTGCGGACAGGGTAGACAGGTGAATCGGCAACACACAAAAGGTCGCGGAAGTTGAGGGCCGCAGCATGCATACGAATCAGGATACATCCTGGCCCAGGTTCTGGTATCGGGACGGTCCTTTGCAAGAGGTTCTGAAGCAGGTTGGGAGAGAGGTGTGAGTAGGAGTCGTCCACAATATTGATCTGGTAGGTCGAGGCCATGTCGAGGAGTCCGCGCACGGATGAAGTCGAAGTGCAAGGTAGCGATGACTTGCAAACGTAGAAGAATACTGTGCGTGAGCTTTATACTCCTTTCGCGGCCAGAGCAAGTCGCTCCCATTCCTGCATCTCGATTGCTCAGTATGACACCTTGTCGATGACGGAGCAGTGGAATTCCGCAATTTTAAGAACCGCCGCGCAATTCGCAAAATAGATCGATGCTGCTCCATCGACGTATCGGCACAGCGCAAGCGTAGTCCGTCATGAAGCTGCGCATTACATGCGTGCTGCATTATGCTTACAAGCCACCAAGATGATTGTCTCATAAGCGTCAATCTGAAGCGGATCTCCGTGGCTCCATTTTTTCACGTACTCTCGATATGTGACCAGCTCATTCTCAGCGCCAGAAGTAGCTTGCCACCAATCGTCTTCCGAAAGGCCCCAGAGTTTGCCATCCAGGGACACTGGCAACGTTGCCATCAGAGGGACGGAGCTACATAATCCGGTCTTGAGCAGAGAGTATATCGCTTGCAACATGACCGAGACCAGTATTGTTCGCCGAGCACTCTCCATTGCGACCCAGTGTTCATACGTTGACCTGCCAGGGAGAAGGCCATCCTGGCAAGCATTTCCCATGTTCTGCAGTCGCGTTGTCCAGGCGTCAAGCATCCCAAGCTGCCTTTCTGCATTGGCTCGCTGACGTATTGACGAGTCATCGAACAATCTAATGACCTGGTAAAAGATCAGGACTTGGGTGCCGAGCAGAAGGTCCTCAAAGGACCAAGACGATGAGCTGGAAATCAGCCGTGAGATACTCCTGTCCAGCATGGAGAACACTAGTTGTTGATTATCGGGCCCTTTCTGGCAATACATGGCGCCAACACCAAGCAGATCCTGGTACGCTTGAGGGATGTCGGCTCGGTACGAAGTGTGATGGACGAATGGCAGTCGGTTCCCGTGGGCCAGTTGCTCTATGCACGCCCGCAATCGATGGACGGTGAAATCTACCTGTTCCCGGCTGATAGGCGCGAGCTCTGGAAAGTCGAAAGACGCCCAGGGCGTTACTTCGGTTCTACTTGGGCTCAGGCTGCCGGCCACGGTATCGCTTGCAGATATGGGGACTGGAGGTGGTTCACGAGGCTCAGTTGCTATTTGGCCGATGGGCGGCTGGCGTTCTTCCATGTCCTCTGAAGGCGTGACCTGGAAAGATCAGCTCTGACACATTCACATTGCTCAGGAGATCCGGACATATTGACATTTCAAACGGCGCTTCAAGCACCGAGTACAACGCGGAAGACCGAGATCGCAGCGTCGCTTCACGCGAGCACATTCGATGCACGCCTTCCGACGAGTGAGACTGCGATGGACGAGCATGCTGAGCAGCTGAGACGGAACACATCCTCGCCCGACGAGGGTTTCCTGTAGCGTCCATGGCGACGAAATAGTGGCATTCGCAGGAGGGTGATTAATAATATTGCATGAGCACTCCGCGTGTGAAGGTGGAATTCCGCAAAGCTTCACGACGAACCCAGCAGGCGGCGGGCCTAAATGCAGCAGCTGGATGAGACCACTCTAACATTCACTTTGCCTTTACCATTCCGTCGCCATTTCGTCCTGTCGCATGTGCAAGTCGATGCTGCACCTCAGCCTCTAAATCTTGGCGCGCTGCGGCGTGTGCAACTCGTTTTGCGTTGAGCTACGGCCCATTGTCGTGTTTCAAGGTACCTACAATAATCATATTGATTGAGCCTGCCCGGGCCAAGGATACCAGTTTGCACTTTTGTGCCGCTTCACATGCCCACCCTCGATGCAATGATATTGGCAATTGACACGATGACAAGATCCATCTCACTCCACCTGATTCTGCCTCAAAAGCAACCTGCAAAGCTGACGTGGAATTCGTTTCCTCGGAAGATCGATGAGGGCAGCAAAGAATACTGGCGACTACTGTGAGAAGGAAGAGGAGGAAGAGGAATGCATACCCCAGCCATGGCGGATCCCAGACAGAAAAGGGTCACCAGGTAGACCAACAGTCCTACTTCGCTTTCCCTTCACCGTGCCAGAAGAACAGATTCTAGCCTCCCATCAAGAAAACCATTGAGGACCGGTGTGCTACAAGAGGATGTTAGAGAAGATTCGTAACACAAAAGGATTCATTGGACCATGAGATACCCAGACAGGTGCGCAGGCCACAAGGCCACGATCTCCTCTAGAGCCACTGCTCGGGGTGCAAGTCCACCTTTGGCTTGGTCCAGGCGCGTCCGATCCTGAATGACTTTGGAAACCAGTCCGGCTCCTGACCAGTTGTCATCATCGACACCAGGGCCACTGCACTACGATATGCCATGGCCATTCCGTGGCCGTTCATGCCCACCGACGCCCAGATACCCTTCTCGCCGGGAACCTCGCCCACCAGCGGGAAGGTATCCGGCGTGTAGCAGGTAATACCTGACCAGTCTCGGACCTCTACACTCTGGTTACCCCATGTTTCCCGTCCAAAGACATCTGGCGCCGAGTGCTTCAAATATGCCGATATTTCTGCATTCACGGTCGAATCGTCGGTGACTCCCATTTCCCTGGTCTTGGAGACGCTCCGGCCGCCACCGTACAGGACGTCACCGTCACCTTTCAGCCCAGGGGCGCGAATCAGAAAATAATCCCCAGAGCCACGGTCGTTGACACCCACGCTCTTGTCCCGAGCTCGATGGCCCGATAGGCCGGCTTTGGGTCTGATTGCTGTGACTTGGCTTCTCGAGGGCGTAAGGAAACCGGTCTCGTCGATGCCATGATGCAGCGCATTCGTGTAGGCATTCGTGGCTAGAATTACCTGCTTGCCGTGGGCAGTGCCCCTGTCTGTATGAACCTCCCAGCCGGCAGTGTTATGGTCAGGCGTTGGTTTGACCGCGAGCGCAGGCGTGTTAGTCTGCAGATTGAGTCCTTTCTCAAGACTCAACTCCAGCATCCTGCACACAAGTAGATACGGGTTCTGGGTGTGTGCAGAGTAAGTCACCGCTCCTAGAACATTCGGCAAGCCCAAGTGCTCCCTCGCCTCCTGGCCGTGCCATACTCTTCTCTTGGTCAATGGTTGCGCATCGGGCCTCCTCTTACTCACCTCCTCCCTGTACCTAATCACGTCAAGCACCTCTGCCCAACCCTGTTCAGTATAGTAGGCATCCGCCGTCTCTACGTCTTGAAAATCGCAGTCGACCTTGTGGTCCCGGACGAAGTCGGCAATATCTTGGACATTCTGCTCTTCTAATTGCTCAAACTTGAGGGCCTCGTCCTCGCCAAAAGAGGCAGCATACTGCTTAAAGTTCAACCACCAACCGGCCCGACAGTGGCCGCCGTTGCGGCCTGATGCACCAGACGCCGCGGTTCGAGCTTCAAGCATCAAGATCGAGAGTGAAGGGTTGCCGGACAGGAGCTTATAAGCCACTGTCGCCCCAGACACGCCGGACCCTATGATGATATAGTCGAACGTGGTGGATGTGGGCAGGGAAGTAGTCGTGCGGTGGTTGGCTATGGCATGTGGAGGGAGCTGCCAGTAAGATGTCGTCGGATTAGGCTGAGGAAAGCCTTTCGGCACTTCACCACCGCCCATTATGAGAGCAGAGGGATTAAATGCGCTCAAATCCAGAGCGATAGACCATGAGATGCAGTTATACGGCCAAATGCGACGACATGAACTATATGTACAGCCCGTGATGGGGAATGCTGATCATTGCAAGTGCTGCAACCCTCTAGCGAAGCAGCCGCTAGCGGGTGATCGAGCCGTCCTCTTGGGCGCCATGCATCGATCATGTTGCTCAGCATGGGGGTTATCGATAGAGGATCAACAGCTAAACCGAATGGGAACACGTCAAATAGCTCTCCTTTACGAGGTACATTACTCTCCCTCCATCACCTTCCACTTAAGCTTTCCAATCAAACACGGGGCCAATGAGTGGACGTGATTTGCGGCGCTTCGAGCACAGTCACGAACAATTCCCAAGGTATATCCGGCGTTGACTCAACATCACGTTGAACTATCCGATCATGATGCTTAACGATAATTTCGGAAAGGTCTTTGCAGTCTTCGAGAGCTTTGATATAGCAAGGACTGGCGACCGCAGCAACTCGACTCCCTCAGTTAGAAACACGACCACTCCGGGCTGCACAAACTTCAGCCTCCAGCTTGAGCCTCGTACTTGAGCCTCAGTGAGCACTCTTCTTCAGACTGCCCATTGCCACATTTTTTCCAGAATGCTCTTTGGCTCGCTGGCAACATGCCGCATCTGTGTTTCTGGCCTTCCGCTAAACAAGTCAACCTCCCGAGGAGCTCGGATTTTGGTTTTCTTGAACAATTTCCACGCCACAAACAGCACGAAATAGATTCTGCAAAGCCTGGATAAGCCTTCGCACAACAACAGAATCGACGCCAACTTACGGAATGCCAATATATGCAACCACAAACTTCTGTACATCCCAGTGCCCCCGCGTGAAGACGGAAAAGCCATTGAAGAGGATGAGCAGCACAAAAAATCCCAGGCTGGACCATGCAAGATAAGGCTGGAAGCGACCTCGGAATGCCAGCTCGTCCTGATGTACCCCTTGCGCTCGCACAGCTTTATCGAACCCGATGTAGGCAACACAGATGCTGCACCAAGTGAATAGGGCGGCGGTAGTGACGAGGTTGGCAAACCAGGAGAAGACAATGGCCCCGCCATTGCTGACGACCATGTATGTGAGTAGGGACACAGAGCCGGTAATCAAGACGCAATAAATCGGTACACCTTTGGCGGTGCACTTGAGAAGGAATCGTGGCGCCTGGCCACCCTCGGCCAGGGCCAACAAGTACCGACTTCCGCTGTACAGGAGCGCGTTCGCAGACGAAGCGGCCGAGATGAGGACGACAGCGTTGATAATCGAAGGCAGCACGGATATTCCAGCCCGCTTGATCCCGATAACCCACGGTGAGCTAGCCGCACCAGCACCACCGTTCAAGAGGTTGGGGTCGTCGTACGGAACCAGGACCCCGACGGCTAGTGAGCCCAAGACATAGAAGAGAAGGATCCGCCAGAACAGTCGACGGACGGCTTTAGGAATGTTCCTCTGTGGATCTTCAGTTTCGCCCGCGGCAACAGCAACCATCTCAATGCCGGCATATGCGAAGCCAGAATTGATAATGGCGTTCCAGAAACCCAGGAAGCGGCCCGAACTACCCTCGCCGATGTAAGCTCTCATCGCGCCTGGATTGTGCCAGTATCTTCACTCGTTAGCCTGCAGACTGCTTGCGATAGTCACAATCTAACCTGAACCCCAGCCGGTCACCGGTTGGTCCGCCTCCAAGATCGAGGACGAGAGCCAGAATGATCAAGCCAACGATGGTCACGATCTTGATGCTGGCGAAGACGAATTCGGCTTCTCCGAACACACCTACTGAAGCGAGGTTGAACGTGAAAATCAGCACAATGATGATGCTAATCCACACGGCCGGCTAAGCGGGAATACGTCAGTCTGCCATATCTGCCAACTTCGGATAGTATGGCACTTGAAGGAATGGGTCCTCACCGAGATGCTGTCGTTCCAGAACTGGATGACGACCGCGGCCGCCGAGATCTCCGCACAGACTGTGATCGCGCAATTGTACCACTGGTTCCACCCGACGGCAAACCCAAGGGCGTCGTCCACAAAGCGAGAGCAGAACCTCGGTGTTGCGCCTGGAAGAGGCAGCCATGTTGTCATCTCGCCGAGGCATCGCATCTGCAAGTTATGTTAACCTTCTGCGAGCTCATCCTGATGCCCCGTACCAGGGACGTAGCCCGAAGCAACGACAGGATTCCCCCGAACTTACCATTGCAAATATCGCCAGCCCAGTGATGCTGTATCCCAGTAACAAGGACAGCGGTCCACCGGTGGCAAGACCACCTCCTATTCCGACAAAGAGCCCTGTTCCGATGGTGCCACCAATAGCATAAAACTGCATGTGTCTCGATTTCAGACCTCTCTTGACCGTGTTGCTCATCTCGATGTGGTCGGTGCGAACTTCAAAGTGGCTGACATTGTCGGGCGGTCCTCCTGACTCTGAGACCTTGGTTCTCATGGCGTCCTTTGTTTCTTCCATTCTGAACCAGGAGCGTGCGAGATCTGTGAACAATCTCGACTCCAGCATTGCTCTTCGCCACTGTCAGGGGCTGTCACTACCTTTTCAAGACATTTCTTGTGCCAATCAGCCTCGGACTGACCAGTATATTTGTCCGATCCGTGTTACTGTATTTGCCGACACCAGAAGAGAAAATGCCGACGAGGAACGCATATCTCCACCACCTTGTTCTGTGTACCATCAATGCTGCAACTACGGAATTCGAACCGGGAAAGGAAAGAGAAAGAAAGCCGAATGCACCATCGGTGAATTGGTACCGGCCATTATCGGTTTCCACAAACGAAGAGAGAAAGGGACATCAATATCTCGTCGTCCCCGACAGGGCAGGCTCTGGCTATAACAGTCAAAGGAAAGTATCTGCCCTTGCGAACTTTAAACGCACCCACGGTTAAATCAGGAGAGGGCATCTTGATCACTGGGTCATCTCATAATGATGGAAACGCGAAGCAAGCAGACTCCTGTAAGTATTGTTCATCTCTGACACCCGAACCCAAGGCTAGCTTCAAAGGAAAGAGTTTCTGACCACCCCTTGTTCCGATAGGTATGGAGCAGATTGATTCGATTCCAAGACGAGAACGGTCAAGAAAGATACGGGCAACCCATTGATGTCGACTTAGATGGTAAATGGCCCTTTATATCATGGCCGAGCCGAGGCCTGGGATGCCAGTCGAGCTAAGACAGTGTTATGGCCACAGTCGGCTTAGCCGTGAGTAAAGGCAAGACGGTCTTTGCCAAAGTGCTGCGGACTGATTCGGCTTTGGATCCATCTGCCACGTTTGGTCAGGAGATAGTGGAAGTCAAGTGTGTTCGTACCCTCTACCCCACCCCTCCCCTGGCCAGGCCGGGTCGACCTTCGGTCGCTTTTCTGGGCCTTCGACTGACTCCCTCTGACTTTGGTGGCAGCTACTATCTCCCCTTCGTGCAGATGAGGTGGGCACCATTCGGTGTATTGGGCTGAACTATCGTGATCATGCAGTGAGTTCCTCCGCTAAATGCAAAACTGCCAAGCAATATAGTAACGATTATCAACAGGCTGAGCTCAAGCTCGCCATCCCGAGCACCCCCACAGTGTTTCTCAAAGCGAACACATGCCTCAATTCACCATCCGGTCGGATATATTATCCCCATTCTTCCGCCGGAGGCCATGATTGTCTGTTAGACTACGAAGTCGAACTGGCCGTTGTCATTGCAGAGACATGTAAAGACGTCTCGGAGCAAGATGCCATGCAGTATGTGCTCGGATACATGACGGCCAACGACGTGACGGCAAGAAAGCATCAACAAGAGGTGTCCCAATGGGACCATGGTAAGGGGTTCGATGGATTTTGCCCCGTCGGACCGACACTGGTATCTTCTCAAGCTATCCCTGACCCGTCCGTCTTACGGCTTCGGACCGTCCTCAACGGCAAAGTCATGCAGGACGGGAACGCTCGGGACATGATCTTCTCTGTCCCCAAGATTGTATCGTTCCTCTCGCAGGTAAGACGAACGTTGCCTCCGAGGGACTTGGACAAGGATTGCTAACTTAAAATCAAAGGGATGCACGTTGCCGCAGGGGACCGTCATACTCACTGGCACGCCGTGTGGGATTGGCATAAGCAGAGATCCAGTCGTTTCTCTTTCCGAGGGAGACGAGCTATACGTGACCATCAGTCACGGTCTGGGGACTTTGACAAACTCCATATCGCGGTGGCCCCAGTCCGATAGTAGACCGGCGTACTCTGCATCACCGCCTTTGGATTTGTCAATGTCATCGCCCATCACAAGTTGTGGGCATAAGGCTGTTCTTGGGATGAATGGAACGAGGTCGACGGTTGAGGAGCTTCTCGGTCATTCATGATGGTGACCTGCTACGGGGACAACATGCGTCTTACCTCCAAAACCTTCAACTAGATTCGTTTTCAGGCCTCGACAAGAAGATAATAGCTCCCAGGATGATACAGATGACAAAAAGCCAGCCTCAGAGACTAGGCGCAATTCCGGATATCATTTGTTCCCACACGTCCAAGTCCGCGACTTCCGGGAAGGAGAATTGATTGTCTTCCCACACAGCAGGCCAATACACCGAACCCATGTCCGGTGATATACCAGAAGTCGACGAGTCGATGGGAAAGGTAGTACCCTCTACGCCTATAGTGGCGTCATCATCACCCACTAACATCTGGGGAGGGGGAGGGGTGGGCTGTCGTCTCCTCGCTGTTGAACCCTTTCTTTTCCCTTTCACCTTGGAGATGCATAGCTCGATAACCTTGACTTCGGCCATTCCGACTTCATTAAGCCACACGTCCCGGTTGAGCTTGTCACAATAGGCCTCGAGATCTTCCAAGATCCCACTGGTCTCGTCCGAGTACGGATTTCTGACGGCAATGATACCCAGAATCATGGCGCTGTTGAAGAGATTGTGGGCTCCCAGTGCCCATCGCAGGTTTTCGGCAGCGTTGTACGTCAGGGCGTCGAATCTGATCTTGAGATCGGCGGAAGCCGAGGCCATGCACGCTTCATGACTCGGGCGGAATCGATTGGTGATGGACTCCCGCAAAAGGTAAGGCCGATGCAACATGATCCTGGCGAAATGAAACGAAGTGTGCAGGTTTAGTCGATGCCACTTGAGAAACGGAAGACTGGCGTCCGAGGACAAGTCGGGAAATTCGAGGCGGAAATATCGGGGCAGTCGCTCGCTCCAAGACATGAGCTCTCTGTCGAGACCGAGGACGACATCGTAACTGGCACTTGACAGGCCAAAGCATCTCTCTTGAATGGTTCCGACTATCTTCGCGAGTCGGTGGGAAAGAATGGACAGAACGCTGGGCGTTGGCAGCTCCATTGGCCACGGCGCAGCTTGGGCCGCGTCTTCGCTGTCCATGTCGTCCAGCCAAATGTTTTCCGCTTCGTTAAACAAGCACAAGTTGTCGTTGATGGCGTAGGGTCGCCCCAATGCAAGGGCTATCATCCGATCAAGGGCGTAAATGTGGCTCCAGATCCTCCGACGTTGCCCGATGGTCTTCCTCGACAACCCCCATTTCTCGCCATCCACCTATTTTGTGTAAGCGGCGGCGTGCTCAGGAGCTGGGTAGCGGGGCTTCTTCTCACATGCATGCCTTGTGCTTGAGCCATACGCATGTTGAAACTGATGGTCAATCAGGATTCTGTGAGTCGTCGCGTGTGCAGAAGATAGCGAGTGACAAGAAGTCCTGCGCGGACAATGTCGGTAGACTCGCCATAGAATGAAGGAGCGATCACGATCGCTCGCCGTGATGCCCACTGCAGTCGAGCTGTTAGCACAAGATGGGACGACGACCTGGAAAGCTGAACCAACATAAAACCGAAGAGACGTTTCTTCGCAGTCCCGTTGCAATTCCTTGGTGCAGTTCGACGGCGCGTCTATCAAACAACTGAACGCCAGAATGATGAACAACAGGGCCAACCACCGGAGGTCAACACCCGCGAGATCATCGAAGCCGAAGCGTCTCGCCCAAAACTCGGTGTATTGGTTTCGAAACGTTCGTTCATGGACGGCGTCGAGGCACCAGTTCACCTCTGCCAGGAATTTGTCGACCAGGCGATCCACCGCAGATTTCTGACGAGGCAGGAGACCAAGGAGATCCCAAACTTGAGAGAAAGGGCTGGACTCGTCTCGAAACGACCGGAGTGAATCGCGACCGCGAGAAATGCCTGACGGCAGATCCGGGCTTTCTTCTTGCAATATCCGGGCCGCAACCTGATGGCCGAAGTAAGAGGTTCCATAGAAGGATCGAGCGCCTCGCGCGATGAAAAGTTCTCCAAGCTTAGGACTAGCAGGCGTAGTCCCGTTGCGTGAAGATGCCTGCTCTTTGTCGTCCGACGGCCTCCTCGTTGCGACCCTGTTCACCTCACCGCCAGGGCTCTCCGCGTCTCCGGAAAGACCTTTGCTCGAGGTGCTGCTACATAAATGTGCAACTCCACGCTGTAAACACCTGTTGCAAGGTTGATTCTTGTCACAAGCTTGTTTCCGCAAGTGGCATTGCGTACAGGAGGTTGGTTTGCGGCCACGCTTGCCCGTTCTTGCCCGCTTGCTTGGAGGACGTTCCAATGACTCGGAGAATTGGGGAGCAAGCTGTCCACTGTCGGCATTCGTGTCCGGATCGGATCCATAACTACTCGACTCGCGAATGTTCTCACTTGTGTTTCGGCGAATGGAGCGACTATTTAGGAGAGGAACAGCTGGGGTCGTCTTTCGGATGGAGCAGAAATCAAAATTGCCGATACGGACCACGTGCATCTTCAAATGCTATCCAGCCCGTCGGTAATTAATACTACATGATGCCAATGCGCAGGGACGGCTGGTTGAGGTTGCGGAAGAAAGTAATTGAGTTCTACTCGATTCGTGACCGTGGGTGGTTTTCCAGCAGATTTCGACGAACGATGGGCTCAATCGAAGTTCCCGCCGATTTCCGCCGGAGGCACGTTCCCAAAGTCCTGAGGGAAGATGTCACTATTGCATGCGTACAAATGATGGCCGGTAGTACTCTATCCTTGGATCCATACACTTCTATGAAGAAGATATTGATCCTGTTCCAGGTGCGGACAAGTCCAAAAACTTAGCCTTCGCGAGAGAGAAAACGCTTCAAGCTGCGAAAACTGGGGCGAGGATTGTTGTTCTTCCGGAATGCTTCAACAGTCCCTACGGAACGTTGTTCTTCCCGAAATATGCAGAAAAGATTCTACCGTCTCCTCCGTCGCAGCAGGAATCTCCTTCCTTCCACGCGCTCTCTCGCATGGCAGCAGAGGCGGGAGTATATCTTGTCGGCGGCAGCATCCCCGAATTTGACCGGGGCAAATACTACAACACCTGCCTTGTCTTCTCTCCGAAGGGGGTACTGCTAGCGACCCACAGAAAGATCCATCTGGTCGACATCGACATTCCGGGCAAGGTCACTTTTCAAGAATCCGAAATCTTGTCGCCGGGGAGTGCCATGACCATTGTCGCGTTACCGGAGTACGGCTTTCTCGGTGTTGGGATCTGCTACGATATACGATTCCCAGAAATCTCGACAATCGCGGCAAGAAAAGGTTGCTGTGCCATGGTCTATCCGGCGGCATTTATAAAGCCAACCGGGGCATTGCACTGGACACTGCTAGCTCGCAGCAGAGCGGTGGATAACCAGATCTACATCGTCATGTGCAGCCCCGCGCGAAACCCGGCGGCGAGTTATATTGCTTGGGGTCATAGCATGATTGTTGATCCCATGGCAGAGGTGCTTTCAGAAGCAGATGAGAACGAAACCATTATATCAGCTCGATTGCACAACGAAAGGATACGGAACACGAGAGAAGCCATTCCAGTGTACGCCCAAAGAAGGTTTGATGTGTACAAGGATATCAGTGTTTGATACGTGCTGTGTATGGAGGCTGAAATTGGAAAACCAGCCTCGACGAATCGCCAACTAAGAGGCAATTTGAGATCAGGAAGAGGATAGAGTAAAGTCTGCTAGTTGTAGGACAGTCAGCTGCATGACCAATGCTGATGAAACAAGTTACGAACCGTGTGTTCTAGGATACGTATATTTTCGTCCAAGACCGAGATCAAGGTTCTTCCTTTCTCATTACAAGCCCTTCTCATCCACCGGCACACAAGTGATGAACATTAAGCACCCACCCTTGGACGCGAAAGGGCCGTGTTCCATCCCGGGCTTCCGATAGGCATATGCGCCTTTCTGCCACGATTGAGCCAGCCTCGTGTCCGTCAAGTCGCCCGCCACAATATAGATCTCCTCGATGTAGGGATGCACAAAGACCTTCTTTGCGTTCGCTGCCCCAGGCTGCCACCGCTGCAGAAGTGTTTTTCGGCCTGTAGCGGGGTCTTGGTTCAGTATCATTTCGTCGATGCCGGGCTCCGTTTGGTTCCAACTCCTGTCGGCTCGAGAAGCAGGGTCGTGAAATTCCAATTGCTCCATCACAGAAAGATCGGTAGGATTGTATGATAAGGCTTTCTTTCGACGTGTTCCTAGTGTTTGAAGGGCAGGCAGAGGGGAAATCGTCGTCAACTTTTATAAGCCATTCCTCTAAGTTTTGTGTTAATTCTTTGTAGGAAGTGAGAACTGCATCTCCAGATTGTTAGTAAGCGGCACCTCCCTCTGCACCATGAAAAAGCCGATGGCTGTCGGCAAATTGTCCAGCCTCACAATGTCCTCCTCACTGTACTCGGTAACGCCCTGTTGGGTTCCCACGCGACTTGATAGCCTAAGGCTTGCAAACAGAGTTACCTTCGCATCAGAGGGTAGGTCGGGAGGTTCAAAGCGAGGGCGAGTTGTAGCTGAGTTGTAGGTGCACAGCAGGCGTCCAGAGAAATCAATGCAGCCCCTTGGCATCGAGGGAAGAAACCCTCTAAAAGCGGCGGCGCTTGACCGCCAAATTCGGTGGAGGATTCCCCTGCAACTTACGGTCACATGTCAGCGTCCTTGCACCACGAGTCACAATGCCTCCTGTTTCGCAGCATCTGAGCATCCCAAGCCTGCTTGAACCTATCGCCGACGTTGACATTCATCTTCGGTGACTCTACCACCTCCGCCTGATGAACGCTCGCCGGAAACGGGAAGCAACAAATGTCGCAATCCTTCCAGAATGTCCTCGACACTGGCCGCATCGTCACGCTGCTGGCCCTCGCGGCCGCTGTTTATATTGCAGTCAAAGGCTTCCAGGTGATCCAGCGAACTTATAGAGCTCGCCGGCGTTACCAAGACATCCCGCAGCTGCCTCGACATCCAATATGGGGCCACTTGATCAACATGGGCGAGAAGCTCGATCCCGGCCTGCGGAGACATCCGGATTACGCGTTTGAAGAAATCTGGATTTCGCTCGGCAGGCCCCCTGCGTTCTTGATGGACTTGCATCCCGTGGATGGTGCCTTTTTGATTGTGGCAGACCCCGGGCTGGCTGAGGAAGTCTCCCAGCCGAACTCGACATTCAAGTACTCTCTGCCGAAGAGTGATACGCTCATGTCCATGTACCGCCTCATTGGGCTCGAATCGCTGATCATTGCCGAAGGCGAGGAATGGAAGATCTTGCGGCGAAGATTCAACAAGGGCTTTGCACCTCAGCATCTGCATACTCTGGACGGGTTGATCGTGTCCAAGACACGAGATTTTGTCGAGCGGCTGAAGCAAGCAGCCAAGAGCGGAGAGACCTTTTTGCTCAAAGACTACGCCCAAGATTTAACCACGGATATTATCACGACCGTGGCCATCGAGAAGGACTATCACGCCCAAACGCTCCCGGAGGGAGTAGGGTCGAAAAGCGCATTGGGGATGCTGACCGCATCCAGGCTCCTGTCGAAGCTGGTCTTCCCCATCGGCCGAGGTTTTAACCCGTTTGTCTACTTCGACCCGATCCGCCCGGCCAAGTCGTGGTTCTACGAGCAGGTGTTCAATCGCGAACTGGCGGCGCGGGTGCGCGAACAGATTGCTCTCGAACGGGCGCAAATAAACGAGAAATCTAACGGATCCACTGAGAGCACCCCGACGCTCCAGCGGTCCATCACCCGCCTCGCACTCTCGGGACTCGACCCAGACGCGGCGTTGGTCCGAAGCACGGTATCACAAATCAAAAGCTTCCTATTCGCTGGTCAGGACACGACCGCAACGCTGATCCAGTGGCTATGCTTCGAGCTCTCCAAAGCGTCCTGGTCTCCGCGCTCCGCGACCATCCTGCAAAGCCTCACCGCAGAGCATGACGCCGTGTTCGGCACGCGAGGCGGGCCCTTCAACGCCCTCGATATCCTCGGCCGGACAGACGAAGCAGGGCGCAAAGAGACGGAAGCGATACTGGGCAGTCGGTTACCGTACACCACGGCTTTCATCAAGGAAACGCTCCGAATACATCCGCCTGCCGCCACGGCGCGACTCGTCCCCGAAATGTCACCGCAGAATCCTACACCCGTGACCATGAAGATACGCACAGCCCGAGGCGAGGAAAAGGACGTGAACGTCAACGGCCTGAGGATATACAGTGCCCAGCATCTCATTCATCAAAACCCGGATTTCTGGGGTCCGGACGCCCCCGTCTTTCGTCCCGACAGGTGGCTCGATGAAAAGTACATGTCGGGTCTGCCTACAGGCGCGTGGCGGCCCTTTGAGCGGGGCCCGCGAAATTGCATCGGGCAGGAACTGGCCATGGTGGAGGCCAAGGTGGTGCTCTGCGCTGTGGCCAGAGGTTTCTCCTGGGAGAAGGTAGGCTACTCGGGCAGGAAGCAGACAGAGGGCATGGAGATTCCGAGAGGAGATGGCAAGGATGATCCCGAGCGAGAAGTGTGGAGCGTCAACCAGGTCACCTCGATTCCAGTCGACGGCATGAAGATGAAGGTGCGCTTGAAGGAGTAGCAGGGTCACAGGCGAGGACGTCCTGTATGCAGTACGGAGTAGAGTATCACAAATATGTAATGCACCAAGGGTGAGAGCGCAAGGCCAAGAGCGCAAGGCTGAAGTGGCTGAAGTGGCTGAGACGCCACGTCACGTGATATCGGCACAACTCTCGAGCAAGAAGCCGATGGAGCTGCAAGGACGCGGGCGATCTGCTTGTCTTTTTTGCCTCCCAGGCTCCCAGTGGAACACGCACCCTCAATGACTCTCTAGGCAGCCGAGAATGATCAGAGTCCAGATCGCCTTGAGGCGTGTCACTGTCGGCTTTCAGGGTTCACACCAGCCGGGTGCCATAGAGTTACGAGTGCTGTGGCGTCGCATGCTTCTCGCAGCTTCGAGCTGCGTCGCGTACGAGTAAGCTGATTCGCCCCTCGCAGGCCGGGGAGACAGGACGAAATGTGTTTGCCTGGCCGCGGGGTCCAGTCCATCACCAGGGAGTGAAAGGTCTATAAGAGCTCGAACCTCTCTTGGTGGTTTGAACCTGCGTTTGCTTCTCGTTCTCATTCCCCCCCTCGACTAACCTTTTTCCATTCCTTCACACTCGGCAATCATCTTCTACACAGTATCTGCACGTTGAACAATCAAACATAGGTAGTGCGTAATCAGGCAAGATGCCTAACATCTATTACCTCAACACACCACCGCACCCATTCTGGGACTTCGTCGCCGGGATCGAAGATCATCCCTTCTTCGCTCAACATCGACGACCCGGTCCACCACCACAGCCGGCCCGGCCAGGCGCTGAGCAGTCTCGAGCCCAAGCTCAGGCCCAGGCCAGCACCACCACAAGCGACAAGGCCAACGGCAAGCAAGCTCAAGCGAACGTGGAAGACCCACCAGAGGTCGACCCTTCGACTGTGCGACCCGATCGTAAGGATATGCCCTTCCGCGGGCGTGGTCGGTTCGCCAACGCGTTCGACGATAACGGCAACAAAGAGAAGCACGGCGGCGACAACGACGGCGAGGACCACCACCGCGGCAAACGAGGCTGCCACGGACACAGACGTGGCCACGAAAATGGTCCATGGGGTCACCGCGGGGGCCCACCGTTTGGACCCCCGCCATTCATGTTCGGCCCCAACTTCCCCTTCGGCCCTCACGGCCCGTCCGGCCGCCCCGGCGGTCGGGGACAAGAAGATCAGGAAAGTGAACGTGAAGGTCATGGTCACGGTCACGGTCATGGACCTCATCACGGGTTCCGTGGTCGCGGAGGCCCGCACAGAGGCCGCTTTGGACCCCATCCTCACGGAGGACCTCATTCCCGCTCGCCACCACGGGGCGGTCCTTTCACCCACCCATCGGGCTTTGACCTCCCCTCGTTTCTAACTAAACTGGGCGACCGTCTCGGCGTGGACCTCAGTTCCGCGGCGGAGGGCCTGGGACTCGGCGTCGGCCCAAAGCACCCCCGCTCCGCCGACACAGACTTCGAGCCCCGAACCGACATCTTCGACACCCCCCAAGAATATACCGTGCACGTGTCTCTTCCTGGAGCGAAGAAATCCGACATCGGCGTCGACTGGGACGGCGACCACTCGGTCCTCCGCATCGCGGGCGTGGTCCACCGACCGGGCGTGGACGAGGAGATGATGGCCCGCCTGGTCGTCGACGGCCGCAAGCGCGAGACCGGCGTCTTTGAGAAGACCATCCGTCTGGGCACGCCCAGGGAGCCAGCCGCCGTGGACGTCGAGGCCATCTCCGCCAAGATGGTCGACGGAGTGCTCGTCGTGCGTGTCCCGAAGGCGGAGAAGCGGTTCACGAAGAAGGAAGTCCGCGTGGGCTCGGCTTCACCTGCCGTCTCGGCCGGAAGACACGACGAGACATACCTGGACGCAGACATGAACGAGAAGGAGCAGGAGAAGGATCTGTTGTTCGACGCGGACGAGGACATGTACGACGGCGCACCGGAGCAGCACAGCCATGTCAGCGAGACAGTGGGCGGAGCCGAAGCTCAAGTCGACGCCAAGGGCAAGGGCAAACAGCGCGAGGCCGAGGAAGAGACGACCAGAGAGAGGGATGACCGCTCCGAGACCATCGGCTTGGAGTATCCGCATGCCAACGCCGACGCCGACGCCACCGCCGAGACTCTCCCACGCTACGAAATCGAGGAACCCGCGGAGAGTAAGCGGGCGAAGGAGGGACAAACACCAAGTCAAAGTCCGGCCGAGCACGAGGACCAGGACGACAACATGAGTGACTGGGAGAAAGATGGCTCCGATGCCGCAGCCGAGGACGAGGATGAGGGAGAGTACGAATACGTTAAGATCAATGTTGATTGATTACGACTTGGGCGTCACTCACTCACTCATTCAGTCGTTCCTAGTGGTCTACTTTACACAAAGTGTTGTCTGGAGATGTAAACATCATCTTTAATGGTGTGATTTACACAAAGTATTGTCTGGAGATGTGTAAACATCATCTCCAGCGGTTTAATTTACACAAAGTATTGTCTTGGAGATGTGTAAACACAACGTACACACACGCTCGACTCATATCATGAAGAAAGTGGTGGTACGATGTGTAAACACAACGTACACACATGCTCGACTCATATCATGAAGGAAGTGGTGGTACAGCGTCTATGCCGTCCACAGGAACTAGCTAGCTAGGTAGGTAGATTGATAGGCGTGGTAGGAGCTATCAATGTACCAATCGATCAATCTATTCGTTGAATATCCATCCAGTCTCCAGTCTTCGTTCCGTTCACGGGCGTATAGTCTGGAGGAGGTGATCATCTCCTTTCCATTCTTGTTCTTCTTTCCGTCCGATCTCACACCTCGATAACTCCATGATGGCAGGCTATTTACTACTCTCCGTGCTATTGTTATTATGTTCCTCGTCAGCCCGGCTGTCTCGGAAGGGGAGATGGAAATGGGCGGTAGAGGTGGAAGTAGCGGAACAAGAGGGAAGTAGAGGCGGAGAGAAGGAGCCACAAAGGTAGCCCCTAGCAAGGCCGGCTGTCATTAATCTATACCATATCATAGAGGGATGTAATGTACTGTGTTAGACACTTGTCTAGCAAGTCACGATTATCAAGTCATCAAGCTATTAAGTCACCAAGTCATCAGAGCGCTAAGCTATCAAGTCGTAAAGTCACCAAATCACCCAGCGAGCTGACCCATGCAAAGTCGTCATCCTACTCTGATTAAATATGTACTTGTGAAATCCTAATTAGCCCGTCCGTCCTTTCATCCATCCAACCATCCATTCAACACTAACTGGCCCTCTCCCGCCCTCATTCGAGAATATAGTTCCCCATCGCCTGTTGATGTCAATCCTTCTTCATTTCCTTCTCGCCCTGTCCAAGGGGTCTTGTCCCCTCGATCCTCCATTCACTTCTCTCGAATATGTCCATGCTTTCCCACCACCACCACCACCTCCCCCCTCTGCCATACCCGCGCTATGCGAAAACCTGCTTAACAACCTCCGCAAACGTGGCGCTCTCGCCGCCAACGCCCAACGCCGTCGCACTAACCTCCTGGTACGCCCCATCCCAGAACATGGCGCCAGCCAGGTTCGGCAGATCCATACCCCTCACCCGCTGCATCATGGCCATGTAGGTCGGGACATCGACGTAGCCGGATCCGGCTCCGAGGAAGGCGGGCGTGCCGATCAACAATCTCGGAGAATCGATGCCGTTGTCAATGCCTTGAAAGCCGGGAGAGCGGGGGATGATTCGGGAGCCCGACACTAGTGATCCGAGGGCGCGGAGGTCGGTGGACCAGTCTGCCAGGGAGGAGAAGAAGCCTTCGTTCGGAGTGGTGGATTGTCCCGACTCGCCCAGCTGGCAGGATGGGTTGTTGTAGAATTGCACGGCGAAAAAGTCGACGTAGGGCAGGAGGTAGGCGACGGGTATCGAGGCGTCGGGCCGGGGGCATTGCGGCGCGGCGGAGATGTAGTACGGTTTGGAGGCCGTGGACATTAGCTGCCGGAGGGTGCGCGCTAGGGTGGGGAGGTACGTTGAGCTGGAGGGTGATTCGTTGTCTGTCATACAGAGAGCGCGATGGGGTCAGTAAACGCATGTGGGGGGTTGCGGGAGCGGAGTGGAGAGAGCCTACCGATGTCAATGCCGTCCAAGACGACGTCCCCGTATGGTCTCAAGGGCGCGGAAGCTGGATCCGTCCCGCCCAGGAATAGATCCCACAGTGTGTTCGCAACTTGCACGGCCTGGGCGTCGCCGCTCAGGGACAAATCTCCCACTGCACCGCCCAGACTCAGCATAACTTTCTTGCCTTGCTGCTGACAACGGGCAATCTTGCTTGCAAAGCCGTCGCCTACGCAGTCCAGAAGACCGGTCGCTCCAGCTGCTTGTTGCGCGGCGTTTGGGCCCCAGCAATTCGACGCCATGTTCATCGCGGGATAGCCGCCATTGGAGACGAAGTGTGTAACGAAAGCGAGGATGACAATGTCAATGGCCGGGTCGTCGCATACTTGGCTCAGGGAGATTACAGGGGTGAGATCGGTTTGAGAGTAGTACACGACGTTAAGGTCGGTGGCACGCGGATTGAAGGTGTAAGTCGCCGATGGCGAGGGGGTCGCTGATGGCCAGGAGGAGAACGCGGATGTGTGTAGGGGCCGATCGGGGACAAGACTTCGCGAGGTAGTCGCATATGCGGGAGGGGTGTTTACGCTTGTTATCGGCAGTATTGATGGTTGACCGGTAGTCGCAGAGCCGGCGACGGCGGTGGAGGCGGTGGCGCTGGGTAGAAGCCCGTCAATGTCGAACTGCGAAGCCAGCAGCTGGATGAGCTGTTGCACAGCGCTTCCGATCTCGTTGATCAGGTCGTTCAGCTGCCCCGAGAGGTCGTCTGAGACATCAAGACGTTTGTTAGCCGCCAGGGGTTTCCAGTACCCTGCCGGGCCGGTTCGAAAATTCGCGTCTCGTCTTGAGTGTGGGTTTGGCGCTTGCGCCAGGTATTGCACGTGTGATAGCTGGAGCACGTCCAATGTGCTACGCAAGGTAGCTGCAACATTCGCCCAGTCCTGGGTTGGGGCCGATGCGAAGATGGAACTGGTAAACAAAGCAAAGGAAAAGAGCGTGAGTAACTTGAACATCACGGCCATTGTATGAACGATGAAGGGCCGGTACTTCTTGAAATGAGCGACTGGGACTTATACCTTGAAGACACGCATGGCTGGTCGCTCCCAGGCATTTTCATGCCTGCTGAATACTGGAGGGAGAGGTCTCAGACTCAAGTATGGCGTGTTCGAGACAAGGAATGTGGAGGGTGCATTGCCCAATCTGCCGCCTCGCGGTCAATGCATTATTGCATTCCAACGAAATCGTCGCCAAGGCACAAACCAGCACGCGCTTTTCTGGGCTGCTCGTCCTCTTTGATACAGAACAGCGCGAGGCTTGACTTCGAGAGCCTGTAGCTAGCCACCTGTGTGAATGCCATCACCTTGCGGCAGCACCCCATCCGTCGACGATGTTGCTGAGAGACAAGCATCTGACTTTCGATGTTCGAGAAAGTACACGACCACTCGACGATGAACGAAGGTCACCTCGCCGTCGTCGACTCCCCGTTCAGCTTTGAAGAAGACGCGATGGAACTCGATACTACGAAGCGAAAAGCTTGTGTCAGACTGCCAATTTCGCCCTGTGAGAGCGGCACAGACACGACAGAGTACGGCATCGATCCTGTCAGACCAAGATTCCTGGTGAGCTGTCTGACACCAACATTTGTGCGTGGCACCCGCTACGTGATGGTCGTCAGACAGGTCAAGTTCCGGCGAAGCAGTTGCAGAGGCACAGAGGGGGGGTTACTGGATCTTGAGTTTCTCCCTTCGCTCGCTCCGGTCTGCTGAGCCCCCAAAGTCTTCGTGGCTCGCCTGAGCCGTCGCGGTCGACAATTAGACAAGCCCACACCAGGGCCTTTGAGCCTCAGTGGTCGCATTCCTGCCCTCCAGGCCGTTACCCTGTAGCGCGACCCGCGGCCTTCATGCTGGTGTCGCGCATTGGACTCCCTGCCGTCAGCAAGGCTAGAGACGTTCTCTCAGGGAAGTCGTGGCCCGAACTGGAAGCTCACGTTCAAGCGCCGATGCAGTCGCAGAATTTGCCTACTGAATCCATCCCCGAAACTTTCCGGGCCCAACTCCTTGGCCGACTGACTTGCATGTGCAGCTCGATTGTAGCCTGATTCGCCGCGGATGTGACCTTTTCGCTAGCTTTCCGGCATCTTTCGGTCTGAATGTCGTGGAGAAGACCGGAGGGGGATCGACAGCAGGATGCAGTAACTCCGCATTGCTTTGAGTATTAGTGGACGAATGTGTTCTCAGTTGCATGGCGCAATTATCGTGTGATCGGTCGTCCTGCGCAAAACAACAATCAAAGCACAAGAGCACTCCCTGTCAGCGAGTCGCCTAGTCCATCCGGATGCCGCTTGATCATGCTCATAAGCTGAGAAGAGATGACTGCTGCTTTCTGCTTGGGGCCGGCGACCATACGGGCTAGCACGGCGCATGTAGGCGAGGAGGGCTGGACTCGATCGTCCGAAGCTTGTTCTGGAGACGTGCAGGGCGCTGATGCAGGTCCAATCCTTCTCAAAGCAGGTACTCGGTATGCGTCGGTTGTAGGACTGGCCTGTACTCGCCCGCTGGCTCTGCAAAGCTGCCCGAGCTCGAATGCGGCGGATGGGGCATTCCACGGAGCGACCTAATGCATGGCCCTGTCCTCAGGTGATTTTGTACTTCTGCCTCCGAGGAGTTCACCTGTCTGACAATCTTCCACGTGAGTCTGCTCCCGAACGCTCTGGAGGTGTTGACAGTCTGAAGGGCGCGCGCACGTGATGCCACAGCCTTGCCCGATATTCGGGTGCTGGATCGAGAGCGACCACATCGAGATACAAAGAGACCATTCTCAAGAGACCGCTCTTCTCATGCGGTTAGCTTGCATAGCTAGGCGCCGACGTCGGCGCTGGCGACCTGCAGTATTTCAGAGCACGTCCAGGTTACACAAGCAGAGCCCAACGCAGCATGCGATCGTGGTAACTTCCGGCTGGCTGTTGTTGGTACGTTGGCATAAAAGCGTGGATCTCGACGCCGACAGACTAAGGCAGAAGCCGCATTGGTTGAAGGCCAGGTTTGAACGAGGCAACAGCCCCGAGCCGTCCCGCAGGGGATGTGTTACACAAGACACAGCGTCGCGAGCTTGTCTGAACAGGGATGTATCCAGATGTTGCACAGCAGTAGCGCCGTTGCACTTGCAGTCGTGGTTGTCGCCAACTTGGCTAGGGCGAATGCAGAAGTGAGCGAAGGGCGAATCATGGCGCAATATGCAAAGGCAAGTCGGTAAGTGGTTGGGATCAGAAATACTCGCAAGGTCTCGAACGTCGTGGCAGTGGTGAGTACGAGTACCAGGTCTGTCGAACGCTAAAAACGCTCTAGGTCGAACCGAGCAGATTTAGGATTGCACGGATTCTCATGGAACGAGTTGGAAGGGAACCTGGGAACTTGAAAGGGTTCGAACAGTGAAAGGAAGGTAGCCCTTGCTCCCTGCCATCCATGCAAACAGCCCAGCTTCGGTCCCAGCGACACACATTTGACCATGTTCGAATCACTGACCATGGGCATTTCTCTTTCCGACAGAAGCTCGCCTGGCTCGCTGTGACCATGGAACGGTCTTCATGCGCCTAGATCCAACATCTGATGGTGGACAATGGTAGAGCAGTCAGGGAGGAGGAGGATGGATGATTGGAAGCTCCCTGTTGTCATAGGGGGTATCCACTCGACGAGAGCACAGGCCACTTCTATTGCCCTGGCCTGCAAGCCACACTCAGGCCCTCACCACTGGGCAACCGTCACATGGCTGCCCCCAATGACTTTAAGCCAGGTGTATTCGCAGTCCTGACATGAAGCAGGAGAGCGCTTTTCCCAGACAACCTATCTGGGGACTCCACAACAGAATCATGCAGGCTATCCCGCTCTACGATACACTCAAGCCTCCTCACCAAGTATGAGGACGTACCTCGATGGACTGCACAAGGAACAATGGGCGGCTTTTTGGCCGACCTGGCACCACAGGCACCCGGAATCAAAGATCCTTTCGCTCTCTCGCACCGCAGTCGATGTCCACGAACTCCACTCGGCATGTTCCATCATCCAATACGCTCCTGCATGTGGCTGCTGGATGCGTCAGCGCGCCGGGCAGTCGACCTCGCCTACGCAAGTAGACAGAGTTTTGCAATGCCCGAGCCCTGCATGATGCGCGCATGAACGACTGGCTTCTGCCACATATCGTGTACATTTCGAGCGAGGAAAACGGTCACGGGAAAGAAGGCCCAGAAAGCCTTGGGACTGGAAAAAGAAATACGGGAGCGCGTAGCTGTGGGCACGATGGAAGGCCATTGCATTGTGTATGCTGTACGACCTTTCAGCGGCATACACGAGCCTCACGCCGATGCGTGATACGCCCACAATCCTCTCGATCCCAACCTAACTTCCAAGAGCCCGACACTTTCCCAGCCCTCTCGACCATGACACCTCCATAACACAGCAGCACGCACGCACGCACATTTCTTTTCCCTCATCCTGGCTGCGGCGCCGAGTCAACAGGTCTTCAGCCCGAGCGAGGATCCCGAGTCACAGACCAGCGAGCCTCCGCCGCCCTGCCTGCGCTGGACTTCCGGGCCTCTACCACATGGCGTCAGAGGCCCCATGGTGGGTGACACAGCAGCAGTCCCAACCCCGGGATGCCAGCGCACAGATCAACGACCCCTGGACGTGCCCTGCTTCGAGCGCCACGGTTACACAGCAGCGGCAAATCAATACCTAGTCAACACGAGCTGCAAGGAGACGTCCAAGAAGATTTTCGAGATCGGCCGTAGAGCAAAATCTCGGATGGATATTGAAAGCGTGGACAGATCCCGATCAAGGCTGATCAGATCGACGACGAGACAAGGCTGACGGCGCTCAATCATACACACCGTGCAGTATCCCACAAGGGCAGAGATGTCGGAGGGAACTCGAAAGGCCATGCCAGACCCAGGCAGCGGAAATATCTTCCAGGCCGGCCAGGCGTTGTGTGTGCAGCTCTTGGTGCAAGCGCAGCGCCCGAGTCACACGGGGCATCTGTCCTTAGCTCTCCGGTGGCTTTGGTGAACCTTCATCTCGTGAATGTGACGCTGATCGATCCGGAGCTCCATGACGCCTACACAGTCAGATTTCTTCCCTGGAACACGGCAAATGGTTCAGTCTGACTTTTCCTGGTTGGCGACCAGAGTTTCAGGCACCGGCCGGCTCCTCTCTCGCGCCTCGTGGAAAGAGCGCATATCCGGCTAAAAGAATTCCTCAGGAGCAGCACAGTCGCATTTATAAGGGGGGGTCACTTGAGGCAGAGACTGTAAGCACGGGTTGATGTAAAACATTAGCAAGCTTGAATGCACTATTAGCCGCCCAATCTGATCGTCTCTCATGGTGATGGTGGAGAAAATGACAATGTCCAAACTCGCTCCCGCTCTCAAGTCTTCAAAAAGAATGCCATGCCATGTCCCATAATGATCCATTTCCCGTAAAGTCTCATCTCGTCATTGCCCAACCATGTAGTTCAAGAGCGTAAGAATTAGAGTCCGCCACCCATTCGTTCTGTCCAGCCGAGTCCATGCCCTCATATCCCGTGTCAATCGCAAATCATCCTGTCATGAAGCAAAACACGCCATGTACATGTGAACATGTCAAAGAAGTCACCAACTCTCCTGTGCTATGCTAGTGCAAATTCAAGGACCTCGGAAAGCACTCTTTCCAGGTTCTTGACGGTGGTCGAATTGAAAGTGTCCTGGTCCCGGCAAAGGAGCGTTCGGGCTTTGTATTTTGAAAACCCTGCCCCAGCTGGACATAGACTGCGAATGAAAAACGTGCTGAGCTTTTATGGTTCGATGTGAAAAGAAAGCCGCCCACCCTCTTGTCCGCCGTCCTTTTTGGTCTCGATTTTTGATCATCTCCCGTTTTAACTTTTGAATGAAAGTGGTGCTTTTGCAGAAAGAAAATAATTGTGCCGACCGTGAAAACTGGAGTTCGAAGGGGTACCCTGCATCTTTGACAGGGCTGGAAATTGAGCTCAGCAACGAGAGGATTATGCGTGGTGCTGGATTATGCAGAGGGGGGCTGGAAGTGTTTCTGGTCGTAATCATAGGTTCTCATTTCGTCGTTAGGGAGGAGCTTCTCGTGCATCTTCTCCTCAGTAAGGTCCTGAAAGTGCGCTCGTTTTTGCCGGATCATCCTGCTGGAGTCGCTGGCGTCGGCATTGGCTCGACTGCCCCATGTGGTCTATTTGGCGAACGTTAGCCGTGCTCGTGTGACGCGACATCCCGCCTTCGACTTACCACACTGAGTGTCATCATGGCATACATCTTGATCAGGCCATGGAACCAGCCGAAGAGGACGGACACAGGCCATAAGAAAATGTCGACAGGGTACCGAATGAAGTGTGTGACCAGCTTGATGAACTTGGAGAACGTCATCCACGCAAGGAAGGCATAACGGGCAGTGTAAGCTTGGTCAGCAGGCCAGTCCCAGGTGCCGAACCAGAGAAACAGCCATAGAAGGCCGTCCCCGATGATAGCAGGCGGCATCAAGGTCGTGACGTGGACTGCGTACGTGCTCCACGGTTGCCGGCTAGAATTGGGCACGGATCGTCAGTGCCAAGAAACTTGGGAGAGCCGAGGAAGAAAAGTTGCTGCTGGAAATTGGGGAGAAAGGAATCTCAGGCTTACCACCAAATATCACGTTCATGGAACATGCTAGTGAGATTACTGCGCCAATTGCTTCGTGCCCACCGCAGACACTGCTTGAGAAAATTGGGGTTGTCTTCCAGCGTGGTCAGCACCTCGCACTCCGGATGGTACTGCATGTAAGTCTCGTGGTGGTGCGAAACCATCCAGCGGGTCAAAAAGTTATCGTCGTCGGCGTTGAGCTGATATTGGCCAAACCACCACTTCTCATTGGTGAAGCCATTGGTGAACTTGACGTCCTGCAGGATGCTTGTGCGATAAGCACAGGTGCGGCCTGACAAGCAGGGCACACCTCCGTCCATGTGCGTGGTGGCAGCACAGTCAAAGTTGCGGCGCTCCAGGTAAAGCGCGCCCAAGAAGCCGTAGATACGCTGAGAGAAGGTCGGATTCTCAGCTCGCCTCAAACGTTGACAGGTGACGACACCTCCATACTTCTTGTCCTCAAATGGGGCTAGCATCCACTGGAGAGTCCGCACGGGCCAGGTAACGTCGTCGTCGGCGAAGACAATTATCTCGGTGGTGACTTCCGGGATGGCTCGGGCCATTTGACGACGCTTGTTTGCCTGCTTGACAGACATGCAACGGATTCGCTTATAGATCGACGCCGGCATCTTGTTCATGGTCCGCTCCGCCTTGTGCATGTTCTCGTCGATCGTGACCAGGATGATTTCTTTGGGCTTGTTCTGCAAGATCGAGGCGATGGTCCGCTCCAGTTCCTCTCCTTCGCCGTCTAACGTTGGCAAAATGACCGTGACATCTGAAGGTCGGAGGGTGGGGTTTTCCGGGATCGGGATTGGCTTAAAGGTCCAGAACGCCCACAGGTTCACAACTAGGCGAAAATAGCGGTAGAAACTGGTGCAGTCAGTCGGTCTGCCGAGAGCCCGATTACGGGAGAGAGGCATCAGCTGGAGGGGCTCACAAGTAGCAGGCAAAGACCCTATACCAGGCGGCCGAGTCCATCGCTGCGGGTGCTTGTCTGGTCTCGTGTCACTGGGACACCTACGACACAGGCGAACAATAACGATTGTAAGAGTGGTCAAACCACTCGAGAGTGACCCTGAGGACGGGACAAGCAAGGACAGGCAAATTATTGCGAGGACATGGAGGATGGAGGGTAATGAGGGAACAAGAAGAAAGAGATCGTGCACAGAGTCCAGGCAGGTGGACGACTCAAATAAAATATGGGGAAGGCGCGGAGGCTAAGGTGAGGAACAAGTGAAGGCAGCGTCCGTGGTGAAGGAGATCAGATGTCAAGTACAAGTGAGAAAGGCCGTGGCAGCATTGGCTGTTGCACGACGCCCTGCAATCCCGCGAGCCTGCACCTCAGAACCGCAAACGTGAGCTTGCATGAGTTCGCAGTTCGCATGAGGTGAGGAATTGTTTTCGGCTTAAACACCCCAGATCAAGTAGGGCAGCTTGTGATGAGCGTCAATGGGCAAGCAGTTAGCCGCATAAGTGTGTGTGGGCTCGATTGCCGGGGTGGTGATTGGGTCCGTAGGATGGCGGCTGCAGATTGTCTGTTGAGCGACACACCTGCAGAAATAGCATGTCGATGGCGGATGGAGGGGCAGTCAAGCGACCGAGGGGTTGTTTTGCCAGCCTGAGGACTGATTGGGGCTGCGGGTGGGTGGCTTGACCAGGGTACAGGTGACAGGGTTTCGAGGGCACGAGCACGAGCAAGACCAGGTGGACATGGACATGGGCCTGCGAAGCTCTGGATGCCGCTACGGGCGGTCATCTTCGATCATTGGGGAAGCACGTCTCTAGTCCAGTCTGTCCTTACTGCAATGGACTTGTGCCTTGCCCTCGGCATTTTGCTTTGACTGTGAACTGGTTTCCTCAAGGCAATGTGGATTGTCGATGCTGTAGATCTTCTCCCCAGTTACACCATACGGCAGTTCCCATCCAGCGATCGAAAACAAATCTCCATTTCCATCGAACCCCCCAGGAAGAGGTCCAAAGTAAACTCTCGAACCCTTCCGGCCAGGGGCGCCCGAAGGACACGGCAAAGCCTAAGTTAGATTATTTGTCTGCCTCGCGGTCGTCCACTGCCTCTAGTCAGATCATGGTCATCTGCAACCCAAGCGCCTCGCCTAACGTGTTATTTAACCTGAGCGGCTACTACAGCACCAAGCAGTAAGAGGCCCCCAGGCGTCTGCCGCCGATTACAGCGAACTGTGCGCGGGCGCATTCCCCTGCGCCGTCTTTCGTTACCTACCTCACTTCCACCGCGTAGACATCACATGCTGGTGGAACACCCTGCTGAAATGAGGATTCGGCTGGCCCACTGCAGGTATCCTTCGAAACAAGCACCTGTCAAGACGCCATATTGTAGAAGCAGGGAAAAGCGAGTCAACCGCCCTTACTGGCTGACGCATTACATACGGCGCCACAGCGAACAAGTCACAATCGCTGCTGGTCATGCAGGCGTAAAGGCGCCGTGAAGCCCGAAACAGCCCTTCGACAAAAGCCTCTTCCCGCAGATGTTCCGTCCTCAGAAGTCCGAGCACGGGAGGAGCCCGACATCCACATCAACCCTTCCTCGTGCTCCAAGCTGACTTGATCTGAGCTCCCGATCTCGATACACCAGATGCTTCTTCCCGTCCAGAATCAGGTCAGGGATTGGAATCTGAGTCAATCTCGAAATCAGCTTGCGATGCGGCTGCACCAGCTGACCGCGTGTGCAGGATTGTTGGGTGCTTCATCACACCACAAAGTCTCGATCTCTGCAGTCATATGTCCTTTCCCCAACATGATACAGTAATTCGGAGTCCTTAAGCGTCGGTTTCCATCTTGTTGCCGCCATCACGAAAAAGAAAAGTCTCCACCTGATACCCACACCTCGTTGCCTAGCTGTGTCGATTCGCCGTTTGCTCCGCATCAACTGCGCCGTCCCCTCAATTCCTGGAGCCAATTTGAGCAAAGCGAAAACGACACTTTGCAAGTGCAGCTCCTGCTAAACTCGAACTGCCATAGACCACGATAGAAGTGGCGTCGATAAGCCAACAGCAGACGCTCTCTGCAGTCCACTTGTTCGACGTTGCTGCGCTGTCGCTCCAGTGTACTTGTCGAGCGCCATGCACAACTCAAATGAACGCTTCGTGCTATCAATAATGCTCTCGCTCATCCTCGGCCCTCGACCCGCTTTCGCATGCTCCGCCCCACCCCATCAATTTTCTCCTCGATTTGGCTCGTCGCACTCGCCGACCAGTGGGAGCAATAGTGGCCAAATCATGACTGCAACTCCACCAATAGTGACCCTCCTTCGCTTGCGTGTTGCTTCCAAGCTTCAAATGTTCCAACAGGTCACAGCTCATTCATTCGGAATGGCGGACGCTGACTACCATGGCCTGAAACCACAGGCCTAAGGATGGCTGGCATTGAAACCTGTTGGACAGCTCGTAGCTGCTTGGGCGATCGACAGATCTGATCGGCGATAAAGCATCACGCATTGGACATGACGGAAAACTCAATCAGCACGAATCGACTCCTCGCCTTTTTCGAGCCAACAAGGGTCTAAACAAGAATGGAACTCTGCATTAACACAGTGCGAGGAGCTCGAGGGTCTGTGCTCTGGTCGTGGGCCGCTGCCCCAGATGGCGTAATGCGTGATGCGACTCAGCACGGAATCACCCGCAGTCCTATCTGACACTGCTAACCTCAGTTGCCCATGTGAATCGCGCGGCCGTCGCCTCTGGCTGCAGCCGCAAAGATAGCCTTCGCCCAACATTGTGAAGCAACTGAAAGTACGGGTGAGTCCTTCTCAAGCTTCACCTCTCCACAGAAAATGGCGGTGATGTCTCAGAATTAGGAAGACGCGCTGCTTTCACAAACTCGGAGAACAATACCTCAACCCTGCCAGCTTTTCAAATTGAATGGTGTCATGCGATGCAACTTGTAGATCTGCATCATAAGACCCTAGGGCCATGATCGGTGCACGCGAACAGAGGCTCCGTGGACAATTCGGGGTAGAGGCACCAAGAGTACGAGTAAGATGGCTTCCTGAAGTCATCAAGCCTACCACTATGTCCTACAGGATTATCGTGTGCCGCCCTCATGACAGCAGTGGAGACGGAGATAGACATTTCCACAGCCTGTTGGTGTGTGTCGGACGCCACCAGCTCCAAGCTCGTGACAGAATTCATGCGAGAACGGATAAATCTTGGTTCATACTGCACGGTCTGGGCCACGAGAGACGGTAGATGTCCCCCAGACCGATCGTTCCAGGGATCACGCCACCAGGAGGTTGAGCGTTGAGTCAATATGTACCACAGTAGCTACGAAACCTGACTTGGGCGAGACTGATCCTCGAATCGACCGTGAGCAGCGCGCGAGCTTTCAATGTCACTTCTGTCGCATTGGCCGAAGCACCGACCCGGGCTCATCCATGCTTAGCGAAGGGAGATGGAGGGCGCGGTGCATAAGGCCTGGTGGCGTTTGCATTACCTCGACATTAGGGCCCCTTGGCATCATCCATCCCCACAACACCCCCCGACCATCGCGCAATTGGCCGCCGCCCGCTGCGGGCTGTCAGTGTCAAGTGTCAAGTGTCAAGCGACGATCAAACCTTTCCCTCTTGCGCGTGAGTGCGTGCTGCATGTTCATGTTCAGCTTATCGCGCAGCAAGCATTTCTCAGCTGCCTATTCTTAATACTGGCCGCCTCGCGTGTGTTCGGATTCCGAGCCCAATCAGCCCGTGTCCGTCTCTCACTCTGAATTTTCAGCTGTCCGCAGATATTTTCCGGTAGCTCTGGGAGGTCGCTGCGCCGCGTGTGCGAGAGTAAGGCCTTTCTGAAGCTGAATTCTACGTCGAACATGCCAACAGAAAAAAAAAACCGTGGAAACCGACGTAAGCATTACCTCTTCGTGCTCAGCAAACTGAAGCCGAACTGCGAACACCTTGCAAAGCCAAGTGGATCCCGAGTCGGCCGTATACCCAGAAGTAGGGCCCCGATCGTTGTTGAAAGTCCTACAAGGGGCTGGACAACGCGTTGCATCTCCTACGAGTATCGCTTGCTTCCACATTTTCTGGAGAAAGGTGCTGTGGCTGGTCGACAGCTTTTCTAGCTTGTGGAAGTTGGAGTATTGTCAGGACTTCCTTTTTGGAATGCTGCATCGACCGTGTCCGGCACTTCCAAGTCCTCAACAAAATCTCACACGGTAGCCGCGCCTGGCGATGGATGCTGACAGCCTCCATCCTCGTTTGACGGGCATACTCCCCTCATGTCGTAATCCTGTAATCGCTTGGAGCGACAAAGCCACAAAAGCAGCTGCATATGCGAGGGCCTGCTATGCTGCCGACTCTGGGCAACATTTCCCACTCAGGAGCTGACGACTCGGTTATTGACCCATACAGAATGGCTATCCAGGAAGACGTGGTACATGATTTCAAAACGGTATGCTCTTGAACTGACGTGATGTCCTTGCTCAATTTGGCATACGGACCTGTGATCCAACTCGAACCCCATCTCCTGTGCCAACGTCACGAAGAACAAACGGCTGTGCAACTGGATCAATGACTTCCACCACCTGTAAGACTCTCCCGGCGTGCTCCGTTAATAGTGTTCCTTTCGACGGGTCATAGAGTTGACAGTATACGTCCACGAATCCTGCAAGGGCTGTGGTAGGATTTCCTTGCGACTTCCACATGTTCGAACATGATTGAGCATTCACTCACGGGTTCCCCAGTAGTCTCTCACGATACGGGAAGTGTAAAATCGCCTGTTCAGGAATGTACACGTTGGGCCTGCAGCCATTCACGCAGCCTCGAGTTCCAAGACGTCGAAGAGCTGCGAATGAAGTTGCAGAGCTTTCAAGTTCGCCGGAAGCAAGGGCTGCACTTCCCCCCGAAGCCAGCGCGGTTGAAGTGCATTGGGATGCAGACTGTTACCCAAGCGCCCTAAACAAGTCCCAGCGCGGGGCTGCCAATCGTGCCTGAGCGATCTTCGCCGTGTGCCAGAGCTGGCCTGTGTGCCTGAAGCCGTCATCTCCGGGGCTGGAAGAGTTGATACAGATCCAACATGACAGCGTGGGTTGTTTTGCTGGAGGAACACAACAGAGGCTGCGGTGAGAACGTCTTGGCGATGACGTCGGCAACCATGCTCATTTTGAACGGCCGCTCACCTCAATCTCACGTCGGCCTCGGTGCTACCATCCTGAAAAGATCACTTTCTCCCTTGCCAACTCGTATTGCACTCGCACAGTTTCCTTACATCCATCGAGGGACCCGTGATCTCTCAGACACCGGCGTCGGGGCGCGGGCTAGCCTCGTTCTGCTGGGTGATCTGCAATCGCTGGTTCATGCAAGGCTTCACCTGACCGGTGAGCGCTTCACCGCCATTGTGGCTTCGGACAGCTGCCTCGTGGTCTGACGCAAGATTGGCGGTGAAGCAACGACCGCCCAAGGCTCTGATCTTAGGCCCCAGTGAACAGATCATTACGTGCATTTGTGCGGGCCGAAGCGAGATCGTCTTCCCCCAGATTGTCAAAGGCCCAAGCCCTGGATGCCCAAAGCAGTCCCCCCAGTGCGAGACCCCTCCACCCTACTCAACTTTGATCCAACCTACATCCCATAAAAGACCGCGGCGCGCCAGATGCCACGCCTAATACCCGCATTCACGCGCTCCGATATAAAGATGGTGAATCGAGTCGAGTTGCCACTGACCTCGACAGCTGCACCGCTCGCTGGCACCCCCGAATGACCTGCAGCTGGACTAGGAGAATGTGTAGCTAACGACCTTACCAGCTCGCGTTCACCAAGCACACAGGACGTGTAAATGCCACATCTGAGGACACGCTTTCGTTCCCGTCCTTGCCGAACGTTACCAAGTTCCACGCTTCGACCAAATCCAGCCGTGCCGCCAAAAACCCCCACTGCCCACTGATATCACCGGTCACATGGACACCCCCGTTGCGGGCGTGGCCTGACGCCATTCCTCAAAACGGCCAACTGCTTGTTCCTGCATTATGCTGTGCCCTGTTGCACAGATCGCCCGCGCTGCAAGAATCGTGTCATGCAAGTCATTCGAGAAGGTTTGGTGAAGAGGAGTCTGGAACCTCCGGCGGGATGCTTGCCGCCAGCGCTAGGGTTCGCAAAGAGGTTCTTCTCGGGCAGGGCGCTCCTACTGGTTAGCGACCGACTACAAGTCTCTGATCTGCCGGCAAATAACATCGCTTAGAAGGCCCGGCGCTGGGGGACGTTGTCAGTCCTTGGCGACCATCCTGCTGGGAGACCACCTTGGGCGTTTTCTCGCCACCCGGATGTTTCCAGGCCTGATTTTCACCGAGGGCTGCCGGCACCCAAATTTTCTGCCGCTACCATTGGATTAGCACGTTGGCGATCCAGAGTGGTGGTGGTGCGAAGATGAGGAGATACGACTCTCCAGAGCCCCAGCCCAGCCAGCGCAACAGCAGTAGCGACCTACGCAGCACGTCTCAAGCAGGGATACTGTTCTTCACTCGGGTCTAAAGCAGCGCTGATCCGGTGTGACCATCATAAACTATCTACAGATGGTGCTTACGTCGAGTGATGTTTGCTTTTTGGCCATCCAACCCACTAGAGAACAACTCGACCCAGCGGTATTTGGTTGCACGTGTGCAAGCTTCTCACTCCTTGCCGTCCTTCCCTGTCGGTTCAAATGCTGGGGTGGCATCTGTAGGTCGCAGCTTGCCATGTGCGCTGGGTTTTCCGATCCAATTGGGCGTGGATTTGCCCACAGCTCGCTCAACCTTTGCTAGAGCGGCCGATGTTGCCCCGTGGAATCCAGTGGAGGCTGTGTCTCATGCTGTGGAAGTTTCCGGGTTCGCGCGGCGTGAGTGTGTGCTGGCTCCCTTTGCTTTCTCCCAGGGAGAGAATTTCGCCCTTCTTTTCAGCAGGTAGTCAACAAACAATACACAGCAGTCGCTCGATTGCGCGTGTAGTTGACATATCTTTGAAAATTCAGCACAATCTCTCCCCGATGTTGGCCGAGAGGAGATACAAAATGCCGCTATGTCGTATGCTAACGCAAAAGTCCACTACTTTAGAAACGGCTCCTACACTCTCTGCGGATACACAACCCGTACCTCTCCTGCCGCGCTGCGTGTTGCTCTCAATCGACACGAATCCAACACTCAGCGACCTTGCTTTCCCACGCACATTCCCCTAACGAGCCTACCAATTCCTCTAATACTTCAAATGGGGGTATTCGATCAAGAACCGGACCTGGTTGACGATATGCTGTCGTTCCGAGCTCAGGAAAGAGGAGGGATATCCCACAATTTGACGTGCCAGCTCTGTGCAAGCGATTTCAGAGACAGTTGCGATTCGGTGCCGACTTCTTCCGTTTCCTATTCATGGCAGCGGCCGTTCCTACCTTTGTGAACCAATGTGGCTGTCACCTCCTGTTCGCTGACAAGCTCCCCCGGAGCCATTTTCGCTGCGTCTATAGGTCGCTCGTAGCACTTGAGATCTTGAGGGATATTCGACAACCCAACGTCCTAGCAGCCTGCGTACGACTCGCTCCGGTCCTTCCAATAGCGACCCTTCCCTCAGACACGCTCAGAGCGAACAATCCAACATTCAATACAGAATTTGAGCTCCCAGAGATCAGATCAGACTTTTGGTCGAAACAGCGCTCAGACGAACTAACTGTCTAGCAAGGTTACTCCCGCCGTCCTGCCGCTCCGCTAAAAATGCCGCTTATAAGCCAGGCCATTCCGAGAGGAGAAAGATACGGAATCGGGTAACAGGGCCAGCGCAAGACTGGCTCTGACACCTGTCCGACCATGAATCTGATAATATTGGCACTCACATCTACATGAAGCCAGAGAAAAGTCCCGGTGCTACGGCTATGTCAAAGGACCCGGACCCCGTCGGGCGAAGTGACCCGGACCGAGCGTATCTTCCCTGCCTCCAACCAGATGCTACCGCAGCGGAAATCTCACGCCAGCGCTCTGCGCATTCCTCGGAGGCTGCGAGTTTAGATTCTCCCTTCCTCCTCGAAACCTTGACCCCACGAACGTCGGGCCCGTCTCTGGCGCGCTCGAAGACATAGAGTCCTCTATTCCAGCATGATCATTACCCACGCGACCACCAAGTAGTGCACAAGTCTCCGCGAGTCCATCGAATCCACGGTAAACGACGACTGCGCGCAAGCTCCCAGCTGGTCCTGAATAGCAGTCAGTGACACCACATCAGCCGCAGCCCTGGCCAGAGCGAGTTCGAATAGTCGAATGATCGAGTTTATGGACTGAGCCACATCAACCGTTGCTATGCTTCCTCTACGGTCCTAACAGACGCGCTCGTATTCCTATGGGGCGAATCGGCGGCGACTCGTCACTTGGACTTAGGACTATTGCGCAACGGCGGGAGGAGAGACTGGTGATAAAAATTTGAAGAGTGGAGCACCGGCATGCGGCGCCGCAGTACAAATATGTATGAGGGAGGAATTGCTGTCGTGATACACCCATCTCTCGACTCGTGAGAACAGACTGCACAACGATCTCTTGGAGGGTGCTATAATGCGTAGGAGGTCCGTGTGGCGCTTGAGACTCCATTGGTGCCATCGCGCTCAGCAGCCTTCTGATTCGATGGCCGCAAAAAGGCAGGCTGACCCAGCTGCGCTTGACAGAGCCAGAATTGTCTAACCGTGTAGGACCATGCGAAAGGACTTGAATCTGAACCGCACCGCCCTTTGAGCCTGCGCAGTTACCGATACGCTCGGAGATCGAAACGGGAGCGGCAAGGCTCGAATTGAATACATGCATCCATGTAGGGTCTTTGGCTACCCAGACGCGAAGTCGTGTACCCCTTCGATATTCGGTATTCAGTATTGGATTTGGCTCTCCCTTTACGGCCTCCAGGTGCTTGTTTGAAAGAGGAGGTGTGGCTGCGGCTGTAAACATGATATGATCTCTCGGCATTTGGCTCATCTGCCCCCTCTAACTGACGCTGTCCCCGAATGTCACCTCAAACTCGACTCCGCCAAAGACTCCAATAGCAGCGTACAGATCACCCTCGCCCATCAGGCCGCCAACACCTTCATCTCGCTCGTCCCTCTCCTCCTCGATGTCCCAACTCCACCGCTGGTCCTCCGTCCCGTCTCTCGTCACGAACGCTCTCGTCTTCACCCTCCCCCGGCCCGCTTCCTGCGCCTCAAACCTCATGCCGATGCCGATGGTCTCGTTTTCTCGGAACGCGGACACGAATTCCCGCCCTCCCCACGGATCGTTGACGAATCGTCGTCCATCGTCCCCGTGCACACCGATACTCGCGCGATGCCACCCCGGTAACCGCCACGGAGGAGAAGGCCTCGCGGCATACCCTATCGCGATGCCTGAATTGTCGTTTTGAATCCTGCGGATGTGGATCTGGAAATAGATCGTCTTGGGCTGGCCTGTGAGCAGCGGGCTATCCGCGCTCGCGAAATAAAGAGGTACAGAAGACAAGAAGATGGCGTCCTGCTGGTTCTTGTTCGTGCCCACACGCCACGTCGTGGGCGAGGTGTGCTGGAACGTGGCGACGTGGCGTTTCAACGGGCCGGGCGGTGCTTCTAGCGTGATATGCCCTGCGTTGACGAGGAGGTGGAGCTCATGAGACGGGCGGGACGGCGTGTACACGGGGTTGCGGGCGCACCATTCATGGGCCCGGGCCGCGGAGTCGTAGGTCGCGTTGTTGGTTGGAGAGTAGTCTTGGGGGAGCGGGGGAGGGGGCGGTAGGAGCGCCGTGTCTGGGATGATGGTCCAGTCGTGGTAAGGTGGCGGGTTGGATGATTGAGAGGAAGGAGGTGGACCTGGAGGGGGCAGGAAGTCGTCTTCTCCTTGGCGGTTGTGGGATGGCGGAGGGCCTGAGGGGGGAACGAAATCGTCTCCGGCTCCACGGTTGTGAGATGGTGGTGGTCCACGAGGAGGGGCATATTCTTCGGCGTCGTCAACGTGGGTTTGACCGCGATACGAAGGCGGTGGACCCAATGGTGGGATGAAGTCGTTGTCTGTCTCTTTCCGTCCTCGGTGACGATGGGACGGCGGTGGGCCAGAGGGAGATAAGTACTCTTCTCGATTCTGGTTGTCTGTCCCGACTTCGATCTTGCCCTTTAGGGATTTAAACAGGCCCATTATCAATGGTGGATTGTGGCGTTCTGTAGAATGGATGGTGTAGGGTGTGTGGTGTGTATTAGAATCGAACAGCCTTGGCCGTAGGTGATGTAGGTGTATAGGCTTGAATCTTGATCAACCGACAATAGACAATGTAGCAGGATGAAGGCGTGAAGGTGTGTATCGGTGAGTGGACAGGCGTATTGATAGTGCAAGGGGCGTCTTGCTAGGCGTGAAGATGTATTGATAGTGTAAGGGCGTCTCGGGAACTGAGAGGAATATTGCCCAGCGGAGAGGCGTATTGATCGCGTCGGGGCGTAAGATATCGGTAAGTGGAAAAGAGCACTCCGTCTTGCCAAGTACAGACGTACAGCCTATGGCCCGAACCAATCCGACTGTAGGCGTGAATTCCAAAGTGTGATTACAGTATCATGAGTTCTCAGGCGCGGATTCAATGCACAAGGACAAGAGCGAGCCCAACCGAAGTCTCTTTGCCGGTCAGTGCCGTGTTCTGGTCCAATCGAGTCGTGATGCGTAATTCGGGAGTCGTGGTTCGGGAGTCGTGAGTCGTGAGTCGTGTGGCGTGTGGCGTGGTGTCTGGTCGTGCTAGGTTTGACTCTTGATTGCGCGTGGTGTGTCGTTTGTGCCTTGCCTTATAAGGTGGGTGAGTCGGGCAGTGCCCTAACTTCAAGTCGACTGCGAGGTGATGAGCGATTGATCAATATCGAACGGACGTGAGGGGGGAGGGAAGGTGCTAAGGTGCTTGAAGATTGGTTCTGGGGGGCGTCAGTTGACTCAACCACTTACTCTGGCGGTATAACTCTCACTACTACTTGCTAGGCTGGATGGGAAGCAGGGTAAGGCTTCTTCGAATGGAAGATGTGCCGTGCCGTGCCGCTCAGGTAGGGTGAGATTGAGTGAAGTTCGTGTAGGGTGGAGGAATGTATCGTCGATATAAGACGCGGTGACGTCGTCCTTACTGATCTCGATGACCACCACTAAAGCTCGAATCAGGAGCCGGAGTCAGATCCTCTAACTGAGTTCATGTGGACGAGACGAGATGAGTTGAGACGATGTAAGTCGGGGGGGGGGGGGGGGGGCTCTGTTACACAGTATCCTACAAGCCGATGTAGACGGATAGACGCGCGTCATGGATTGAAGCCTCGTCGCTGCGCCTCGCTGCGTTTCGTTTCGTGCCGTGCCGCAACGTGCCGTGCCGTCTCGATTACTGAAGCGTCCTCCTGCCCCAGATTCGTCTTGCCAGGCGTATGTCGTGTCAGAAAAGTGGACGGGCTGAGTTGTCCGATTCTTGAGGGGTGAAGAAATGCGTATGGCAACTTGGCGGTAGGCTGGGGAGAGTTGTCGGGCAAGTTAGCTAAGGGGGCAAGTCAGGCAAGCCACGTAAGTCGTGCTGGTCGGGCAAGGAGGCCGAGTCTGGGCCAGGACAAGGGACAACAACGATCGACGTGATGTTAGTGTTTACTGGGGATATTCACTGTGGAGGTGACAGGCAAAGGTGAGGTAAAGGTAGAGACGGCAGGCAAGGCGACGGGTGTCTGCCCCGCTCGTATTCTGAAAGACTTCGGAAATTAGACGCAAAGAAATCACAGGGGGTTACTGTATCAGACCAGTGTACTCACAGATGTAGGCCCAGCTCAGGCAAGGCTGTACCCCTTGATATGATATGATCTTGATTTGATGTGGGCGAGGGTAACGAGGATAGGGACGTGCAATAACGCCGACGTGACTGACGAGACGTTGAATGGCCGCTAAGCTACGAGGACAGCAAAGTGCGGGGTCAGGGGGGCCAAGGATCTAAGGATGTGTTCAAGTAGATAGACATATAAGTGTGCTATGTGCGGGAGTGAGTGATATCACCTCTTTGGCACGGCGAGGAAACCACTCCTACTTCCCCCAGTCTACACCTCTACAGGACGTGCTCTGTACGCGTGGTTGGCAAATCTACATGGCAGTGGCCACGGTCTAAGGTCTTTGAGGCCACTGATCCAACGTCACTGGACTGCCGCTCAGGGTGAAATTCCAGGTCGCCTGCGTCGGCACATCAACCAACAAGCCATAATCCCCAGGATACAAGATCTGATTGCCATTCACATCACGACGGGCAAGGCTTCCCAATGTCAGGTTCAAGGTCGCGGTCTGCGAGGAATGCCCGGTGACGTTGAACAGCCGCTGATACGCCACCAGCTCCTTGATCGGGTACGGCCTGGGGCCGTTCTGGCCGCTGATGAAGCCGAGCGTGACAAAGTCGGATGCCACTGTGCCGGTGTTGGTGACGTTGACCTGGAACGAGTCGAACGGGCATAGGTCGAGATACTTATACTGAGACCGGTTGCAGCTGGAGACCAGTCGCGAGATGTTGTACGTCGTCTGGCTGGGCTCGACGACATCCACGCTGAAGTTCGTGTAGTGCAAGCCGTATCCAAATGGCAGGACTGCGTTATCATACCACTTGTAGGTCCTTCCAGGGTTGCCGGACGACGCGTTTGGCCTCAGGTTCATGTCCGTCATGTCGACTTGGTTGACATAGTCGCTGGGATACTGTGTGACAGGCAATCGGCCGGCCGGCTTGGTCTTCCCGGTGAGAATGTTGACGATGGCGTCGCCTCCTGCCATCCCAGGATATCCTCCCCACAGGATGGCTGAGATGTTGGGGTTGTTCAAGAACGGCGTGTTGTCCAGCTGATCTCCGAACTGGAGGATGACGAGCGGCGTGCCCAGGGTGGCGATCTGATTGATCAGGTCGATCTTGCCAGGTGCCCAGCTGATATCGTACCGGTCATTGCTTTCACTCTCGTCGTTGTTGTTGATCCCGTCAGCCACGATGATGAGATCGGTGTTTTCAGCGGCGGTGATCAGTTGTTCCCAGTTGCCCGTGGTAGGGAACTGGATGCTGTTCTGGTTGCTGTTGTATTGAACGTTGACGTTTGACAATTGCTGCAGGGAGTAGAGCGGCGCGTGGAGGAACCGTGCTACACCAGCGTAATTGCCTTGCAGTTGAGTGGTGACGTTTGCCCACCCACCGAGCAACGTTATGTTGGTCTTTCTGCCAGAGGGTAATGACAGAGGCAGAATCCCGTCGTTCTTCAACAAGACGATACCCTCCTCGGCGGCTTTGAGCGCAAGTGCCTCCGAAGTGGGAGTAGACACGTTGCTGAAATCAAGAGATCGATACGGCGTTGCCGACGCAGGATCGAAATATCCGAGCCTGATCAACGACGAGTAGAGACGAATCAATGCCTGGTCAATCACGCTCTGGTTGAAGAGGCCCTGATCGTACGCGACTGGGAGATGCGTCTGGTAGTATGTGCCCTTAACCCCACGTCAGTACCTCCAGCACGTGGGTGCTTGACAGCTTCACTTACGCAATTGAGGTCAGTGCCCGCCTTCAGTGCATCGGCGACCGCCTGCTCTCGTGTCGCCGTATAATCATGAGGCATGTAAATGTTTTGGATGGCGTCGCAATCAGAGGTGACGTACTGGCCCTCACCCGTCCAGTTCCAGTGTTCTCTTAGGATCGTTTGAAGAATGTACGGATCAGCGCAGGTCGGCACCCCATTTAGCGCGTTGTAGGAGCACATGATCGAGCTATACATGTCAGTGGTTGAGCCCTCAACATCTGCTGGCGTCTCACTTACCCAACGTTGGAATCTCGCGCACAGGTCTGGAAGGGCTGCATATAGTATTCCGCCAGCTCTTGGGTGTTGACTTGTGCATCAAAGTTGTAGCGGTCCGTCGTTCCCCAGTCCTCCAGGTCATAAGCTGCGAAATGCTTGCAGGTGGCTATCACCTTCTTGAATTTCGGGTCTTCACCGCCTTCGAGGCCACTGATGAGAGAAGCAACATAGCTCTTCAGGTGGTACGGATCCTCGCCTGGTGTCTCCTGGCCACGGCCCCATCTGGGATCTCTGTAGCCTCTGGGTCAGCATAAAGTACCCGGTGTGTGGTATACAGATCGTATAGGCATCGCGCTCACTTGTATGGGTTGATGTTCGGGGTCCAGTAGTCCAGTCCGCTTCTGTTGGCATTGTTGAATGCTCGAGCTTCCGTACTGACCACAGTGGCCACGGCGTGAATTAAGGCATCATCAAACGCCGCTCCCATCAGGATTGGCTGCGGGAAAGAAGTCGCATAGGAGTAGTCTCCTTTGGGAGCGAATGTCACACCCGGGGAGCTTGCAACACCATGCAGTGCTTCCTCTGCCACCGAAGTCAGTACATAGAGAGGACCGGAGAGCTGTAAGTAACATACGCCACCATTGATAGCTGTAGAGTCCCAGCCGGGGCACCCCGGGGGATGTGTTTCCCGTCAAGTTGAACTTCTCATCGATGTGCAGGGCATCAACCAGTGCTCTGGCTCTCTCTGCCACCGACGCGGTCGTGTCACAAACAGTGTTGTTTGCAAGGGGTCCATGAGCACAGTCTGGGAACAGGTCTGCAGCCGCTGGCACGGCGAGCAACGCGAAGAGACCAAGCAAAGTGGCGGCCATTGCTTCCACGCACGCAATCCGTCAAAGTTTTGGAATTCACGAGACAGACGCCTTCGCACCCGGCAAAATTCATCGTGGTCTCCATCTGGGGTTATAAGGGTGCGAATTTTCACCTACCTTCCACGGACAGTTCTATGCCCCTCTCATTCTCCGCAGGTAGTTTGTCGAACAGGTCGACAATGGATATAGCCGTCGACGGGGGAATTCATCCTGAACCGACGAAGCTTTTGCAGTGACGATCATCCGAAGATCCAATTGCCGGCAGGACGTAGTTGCAGATGCAAGGTCGATGCCCTTGTATCACCGGTGACCGCATACAGACCTCTGCTGCAGCTTTTGCTGGATTTGTGAGCAAGTTCATCCATCGGACTGACCACCGCTAGCAATAGCCTGGAGTTGTTGGGCTGAAAGGGATCGAAGCCCGGACGGGTATACGGCACTACACGCCGACAAACGATGAATTGTACATATCGTCATAGGCATCTGTAATTTCCGCCAGCTGCAGCCGAAAAGAAGGTGACACTGAAGAAATTGCGCAAAAGGGCACAGGCAGAAGAGTCAAGAAGAGAGGGGGAAAGGCACTCACTTCCTTACCCAACCAGTCACCGGTGAGGATGTCGACTGCGGTTAAATTGGCTAAATTCCAGCTGTGACTGTGGAGGCGGAGGCAGGCTGGTTGTGGAGAAATGCGGCCATGCCAGCCTCTCCTGATGCTTCGACGCAATGCGAGGCCAGGGAAGGCAATCCCCTCAGCATTTGACCTCACCATTCCATGGAACATTCGACGGCAGTTGATGGCGTTTTATCCAGCCATCCGTACGAGCGTCGGGCCACTAGCAATGCACGCCTCCATGCAAGCAACACGGGACAAGATATGGCCAAGTCTGACTCTGAAGACTTCTTGGCCATCGACATTGCCAAATACGTGCCTCCCACTCGTCACAGGCCGGATCGAGGTTGTCAGACAGGCCCGGACCCTCTCCACGCGAAGCGTTTTTGTAACGGATGCTAGCTGCCGATCCTCAAAGATGCTTGATCTAGCTTGCTGGTGGCTTGCGGGTGCTTAGCCCAGACACGCCGTTCTTCGCTGCTCATTGTCCCGATTGACGGCCTGTTGACCAGGATATCGACCCACTCTCCAATGAAACCTCATCGGTGCGCATGATCGAGCTGGAGAAGTGACCGTCCATGTGCGCCATGTGTCGCTCCAGGATTCCGAATTAGCCTGAAGGCGGTGGACGCGTCGGCGGCAGTGACGAGCGATCATATACAAGGCCACCGCTTACCACCTCGTGCCCTGCCATGCAGTCTCCAGCTTCTTGAGAAAACTCAGCCGACAAGTCGCAAAGATGGTTCACGCATCAGGAAAGCCTTCACAATTCAGTGATGCTGCCCTCCAACACCGGATGCAGCTGGCCGGCAAGGCTGGGCCACAGGCACTTGTCCGGAATGTTCGTGTCTTCCTAACTGCATGTTTCGCTTGTATTGGTGGTCTCCTCTATGGTTACAACCAAGGTGTGTTCAGCGGTGTCTTGTAAGTATCCCTGATCATATCTCGAACGTCGTGTCGCCGAGCCTAAAATCGCTGGAGACGGACTACCTCGACCTCTGACTGCCCTTTCGTCCGACGCTCCTTGCAGAGTCGCTAACACGATGACAGGACCATGAACTCCTTCAATCGACACATGGGGGACTATACCACTGATCAGTCCAAGAAAGGATGGCTTACCTCCATTCTCGAACTCGGCGCCTGGACCGGTACTCTGTATTCTGGGTTCCTTGCCGAGATCATATCCAGAAAATATGCTATCATCGTCAACACCTGTGTTTTTATCCTCGGAGTCGTCGTCCAATGTACGGCAACGTCTGCTGGCCACTCCGCCATTCTTGGCGGCCGATTCGTCGTCGGTATGGGTGTAGGATCGCTTTCGATGATCGTGCCCATGTACGTTGCCGAATGCTCCCCTCCCGAGCTCCGAGGCCTGCTCATCGGGGTGCAACAATTTGCCATCGAGTTCGGCATCATGATCAGCTTTTGGATTGTGAGTTTGTCGTCGTTGCTGCCAAAGTGTGTCCCACTGACGTTCGCCAGGATTATGGCACCAACTACATCGGCGGAACTGGCGACAGTCAGTCCGAGGCGGCTTGGCTCGTTCCTCTCGCCCTTCAGCTCTTCCCGGCCCTGATCCTCCTGGTTGGCATGATCTGGATGCCCTTCACTCCTAGGTGGCTCCTCCACCACGGTCGCGAAGAGGAGGCACGACAAACTCTTGCTACCTTGAGATCTTTGCCAATCGAGTCGGAGCTTATCGAGCTAGAGTTCCTCGAAATCAAAGCTCAGTCCCTGTTCGAGAAGCGAACTGTTGCCGCGAACTTCCCACACCTCTCTGAGATGACCGCGATGAACACCATCAAGCTTCAGTTTGTCGCCATCGGCTCTCTGTTCAAGACGATGCCCATGTTCCGCCGAGTCATTGTTGCCACCGTGACCATGTTTTTCCAGCAGTGGACTGGCATCAACGCTGTGCTTTACTACGCACCACAAATCTTCGGCGCCCTTGGTCTGTCCTCGAATACCACATCCCTCCTTGCTACGGGTGTTGTTGGCATTGTCATGTTGTTGGCAACCATCCCATCCATCCTGTACATTGATAGAATCGGAAGAAAACCTGCATTGGCTCTCGGTGCTCTTGGAATGGGTCTTTGCCATTTCATCATCGCCGTCATCTTCGCCAAGAATGAGCATCAATGGCCAACTCACAAGGCTGCAGGTTGGGCTTGCATTGTCATGGTCTGGCTCTTTGTCGTCCACTTCGGCTGGTCTTGGGGTCCCTGGTAAGTTTTCAGCCCGAGCGTCTTTTACTTGCAGACCTCTAACGGCCTCTGCAGTGCTTGGATCGTAGTTGCCGAAGTCTGGCCATTGTCTGCTCGTCCATACGGCATCGCCCTGGGCGCTTCCAGCAACTGGATGAACAACTTCATTGTCGGCCAAGTCACCCCAGATATGATCACCGGCATCACATATGGAACTTTCATCCTTTTCGGCTGTTTGATCACTCTTGGAGCCGCCTTCATCTGGTTTTACGGTAAGATAACAGAACCTCGAGCTGTCACGCAGCAAACACAGTGCTAATGCTCTGAACAGTGCCCGAGACAAAGCAGCTTACTCTTGAGGAGATGGACCTTGTCTTCGGATCTAGCGGTGTTGCCGCCGCTGACCAGGAGCGCATGGCCCAGATCAATGCCGAGATTGGTCTCAACCGCAGGCTTAGTGCTCTTGCCGGTGAACCGGGCAGCGATGAGAAGATTGCGGCGTTTGATGAGAAGACGACCGAAGCCAAGACGGTGTAAGAAGTGGGGTTTGGATACGCATTCAACTCTTCCCTGGTCATGGAGGTATAGTGGAGGACAGCAAGACGGGTTGACAGTAGACTAAGCTGCATACATACATCCACCATCGAGGCCATCCACCCCAAGTGTAAAGATGTCTTTACGTTCCTGAAGTGAACCCCTACAGAGCATTTCCTCCAGACAACGGAGTAACCCTCTGTTCCTTCCAGATCCGCAGGAGTCAAAGCGTCAGCTGCGTGAAAGACCGAGTACTAACCTCGATAGAGCGCGTTTGAGAATATTCGCCACAATAATGTTGGAAACAGTTCCGTCAAAGATATAATTAAACACATCGTCCCGGGTCGCAGTGTTGCTAAACCCAACAGTGATCTTCATGGTCAACTTGGTGATCGGTCGGCATCGCCGAGGCCTAAAGGACGAGGAAGCCTCTTACGCGACTGGAGATGGTAGCTGTGAGACCATGCCGTGACCGCTGGACCTTTCCATTACAATATCCACATCCGACGTATGGCAGATGAAGGTCGCCGATGGCAGATCAGATGACCCCAGGTGTCGAATATGGGAAGGAAAGAGATGTTAACGCCGACGGGGGACCATCCGCGGGCATGCATTTCTTGTTGACAGATGACCGTGCAATACTCAGCATGGGCCATGCCCCTTCTGCTCACTTTGTTCATTAATCTCCAGATTCCGAGATCTCAAATGGCACATGTTTGACCTCGCACGTTGAGAACATGCACCGGCGTCGTTAACGAGCTCCCTGCTCGGACGGAGTTCCTGTTGATGCCTAGTCGCCAGTCATTTGTTGGGCTCATACGGTTCGAACGAAGAGGCTTGACTCTCAGACCAAGTGGTCTAGATTGCATGCACGGCACGGCCTTAGCTTCGAACGTGATGATTTCATAGGGCCTGGAACGGGTTTTCTCGACAGTGCAGGGTCAATTCGGTCAATTGGGACAGACATCGAGTCAGAGGTGGTGGCTCTGTGTTCCCAGTATGAAGTAACTCGAGACAGCCCGCAATTGGCCCTCATCTCATAATGATATGCGCAGAAGGCGGACCAAGGGACCGACAACAACAGACTAGGCCCTGTCCAGTTGCGCTCATGGAATGTTCATCGTGGTATGCAGCGACGCCAGGGACATTGTCGTGAGCATGCGTCGGGTGCTTGGTGTGGCAAGCTGTCGGACCAGTCGCAAGTGATTGCTGCAACTCGTCGTCGGCCGTTGGGTCTAAGACGAACTCAGAACGAGCAGTTGACAACTGGCGCGCATAGAGACGGCGGTCGGATCAGTGAGGACAGCGGAGGCCTAGAGTAGTGGCAGCCAACGGCGAAGCCTCAGAGTACTCCGTGGTAAGAATGAAGAGTCAGTGGGGGCTAAGTGAGCGACAGGTGAGAAGTCGTTAACTGAAAGTCGGATGGGGAGCTGGCATTGCGCATAACGTACCATGATTTGAGCTCGTGCTCGAACAGAGTCGTGACAATGGTGAAGATTTGAAGGAAGCACCGCCTACTGCTTGTCGATACGATATGATCCCGAAGGGAATCAGCTTGAGTTGGTGAGCCTGTCTTTATCGATGTCAAGATAATAAGGCGAAGGTGATAAGGTGAGAGGTGGATGAAGTAAGAACGAAGTAAGAACGAAGGGAGGTTGCCAGATTCATCCATTGGATAAACAAACACACTTTATGATGCACTGATGGCATGTTGGTCTCTCTCAGACCTTGTGGACCACTCCACAGATTTGAAGACATGCCGCCATTGCTAATGCCAGCAAGGCCGAACCGCTGCCTGACCGCCGACCATGATTTCCCGTCCAGATTACCTCCACAACACTCATTGGACCAATCTCACAATGGGTGAACCTCAAGGGTAGATGAACCACAACGCCGCGGAACCTAGCCAGATGCAGGTGTTGTACAAATACGGCATATGGCCTGCTATGGTGAAAATCAAAAAGAGTTTGCTCCAGCTCTGATAATGATGATGTCGTCTTTGGCGGCCCGTCGCCTGTCGACGAGTAGTCGAATCTATTCTTTCTGCATCTCGAAGGTCGTGGGTATCATTGTGAATGCTCGGCAAAAGAGTTAACTCCTGATCCCCTGGCCTTGTTGCTTCTCTTGCGTGTACTGAGAATGGTGACGGCCTTTTGCCCTCCTTGTCCTGTTGACAAGAAGACCAGCCCATGGCTGGCCAGTCAAAAACAGAAGCGAACGCAGGAGTCATAACGGTCGTGATCATCGTCGGCCCTTCATCTTGCCGCTAGTACTGGCGCTTCGACCCAGGTTGTCTCTCGACATTGTCCTTGTCAACCCACCAATGTAATCCTGGAGGAAGCGGTTTTCGGTTTCGAGTTTGTCGTGGTCCGTCTTGACCTCGTCAATCTTTTCTGCCAGCGCGGCCAGCGACGACTGTAGGTTTCGAGCTTGTCTAGCCCTTTGGTTAGTACCATCATGTGTTGGACTCGGTGGGTGATCATCTTACTCCTTGAGTGTTTCGCGGAGACCACGCTCTAGCCTCTCGATATCTTCGCTGTTCCGCCGTGGACTCATGGCTCTTGCGTCGTCAGGTGGATACTGGGGTCTTTCGGTTTGTACAACGTCTCGACCTTTGGGCACAATGATCGTGTTCGACCTCTGTCTGTCTCCTAGTCGAGGTCTTTCCATCCGCGAACGTCGCGAGCTTGACCGAGGTGATGTATGGTGGGGAAGGTCTGAATCGGACGAGGAGGCGGAAGCACCGCTTGATAGTGAGGGAGATATAGAAGGTCGAGGAACGAGGTCTCTGGGTTCGGACTCAGTCATAGAGACTGGTTCGGGGAATGGTGCCGTAGCCGTGGACGCTGACGACGGCCTTCGCATTTGGTGTCTGCAAGTATTGACGTGTCTCTCGTCGGCTCTCGATAGGGCGTTCTTGCTTTTCCAACTCTGGTCGACCAATGTTCTGGATTTGCCGAATAGCGCATTGGCCGGCCGCTGCAAGTCAAGACAAGCGCACTGACCTGAGTCCCGCGCAAGTCCTAGGGTATATTCTGCATCCAAAGAAGAGCACCCGGCTCTCAGCTGAGTGAGCCAGACAGGCAGTGGTGTGAACGGAGCGTAAGGCTGGACAGAGAGCGACGGAGCAGGAGAGTCCCTGAGGCGGTTGGGTGTGGGAGGTATTTGGGACGGCGACGCCTTTCCGCAGCCGGGGGACTACGAGAGGGTCACTGGGTCGCAAGCACGGTACGTGAAATATCAGCGGCGGAAGATGACTGGTGGAAGCCTGATTCCCTTGTTGGTTGGGCGGTGGATAAGACGATCGTCGGCGAGTAAAGCTACGTACTGTTGCTCGCACTCTCCGTGCTAGAGAAGAAAACGGGTTCCGTGCTCACCCCAAGAGACACCCAGAGGCCTGAGGAGGTCTACTTGTCCAGGCTGTGGTTAGTGTGCATGCACACCAGAGACTTCCGCCCAGAGTACGCGGCTGAGTGGTGTATTGTTGCTGTGAGGTGGATCTGGCTGTGCCTGGTAAGTTTGTCCCACGGATCGCTGGTCGAGTTACGTCGGTGATTTGGACTTTCAGTGGACCGCTGGCGGATTGATCGACAGCAATCAACAACGGAGGTTGCCTCTGAAAAGCCAGGAAATGAGTGGTCGGCCGTTTCGGGGCTGGATGAGACGCCGGTGCTGCGCTGCTGTGTGGATGTTACGGAGACGGAGGAGTCGGAAGAGCGTCGGTTTCATTTGTTTCTTGGGAAGGTGACAGATATCTCTGGACGAAGAATTAACGTTTCGTGGAATGTCGACCACCCTTCGTGGCAGGGAAAACGAGGCGGCGCACCCACGAGGTGGCGTCTGATGGCACGGCGAGAAGATCGGAATGGCGCAAGGCTGCTTGCTCAAAGAGACGGGATGAGACTTGACCTCAACGTGGCCGGCGAAGACAGTCACAAGGTGACCCTCAGACTCGGGAATCACTCGCCGGAAACAGGGCCCTTGGGGAAGGTGATTGACGAATGAGTCGCTGGCACGCAAGCGAAGGCTGGAGCGCAGCCAAGAGGAATGGGGCGAAACAGAGCCTAGAGAGCCTCGAGAACCACTTGTGCAGGGGGCAATCTCGCAGTGTCGTAGTTAACGGGGAGCCGCTATGCCGCCTAGAGTTAACTGCGCCTCTTGGCGCGGAAATCGGCAAGCAGCAGCACCACAAGTTCTGCAAATTGACGTAGTCGATCAGGCAGACCTTCATCATACTCCCACCTCCGATCGACATCATCATGTCCAGGTGCAGTTAACATATTGCCGCCGGTCAAGAGCCTGACCGACATTCCATCGGGAGATGCCTCTTGATGGCGCAGAAGGAGCTCGTTGAGGGACGACACAAGCGCCGTATGTGTTGACAAACACAAAAACTACTCTGCATGTTTTGAAACAGCGCATTGATGGATTCAGGCAAACATTCGTCGTCCGAGAACTTCGGTGCCTCAGTGTACTCGCGTGCCTCATAACAGGCTTTACAAGTGCCTATGACTTGAGAATAGACTTCCGCAGAGTTACCGAGTGGAGGCGACGTGTCCGTTCGCGCCTTTCGAGACAGGTCGTCTTCGCTCCCTGTGGGCTCGGGGTTGCAGGGTTATCTGAGGCAGGCTGACTGGACGCCACCCCTACAGTATCACCTTGAGAGCTGTCTGCAAACAATACCCCAGTATGTGTACTCGTAGGAGTACGCTATCACAACGAATCCTTCTCGCGCCGATCTGATCTTTCCGGTCGGAGAATTGGAAGCATGACACAGCACGATTACCCATGATTTTAGGGCCGCGATGGCCGTTGCACTGGGAACGGGTGCACAGCAACAAGCGATTTCTACTCTCTACTCGTATATCAGCCAAACATCCGTCTTCCACCCACGTTGTGGTGGCTCCCCGCCACGGTCATGGCGCTGCATTGTTAGAAGGGAGAAACGCGAGCGCTAACTCGGATATATCTCGCAGCAAGGGACCGTGAACGGAGGATCAATCGATCCTATTGTCCTACCAATCCGAGCGTTTTCCATGCAGGGTCCGACATCTGCTCAGGGCAAAAGGACCCTTGGGATGTGTAGAGGATCTCGGTTGACAGCGCTAACACAATCACAAAACACAGCTTCCTAATATTGCGTTACAGAACACTTTTGCCGCCAGCCTTGGATGCGACCTCGACAGTAACAAGTAATTCTCCCCAAGCATGAAGATCAAGCAGCATCCCAGAACCCAGGGTGAGGAATTCTCTTGCGGGGCAAGGCAGCAACGTCCGTGAACACAACGACGTCATCTGTCGCGGGCGGGACTTCCATTCCAGTCAAATGATCACCACCGAAGAATCCACGGTGTTTCACCAGGTCAACCCAGCCTCCTCTCTGATTGACCCTCAGCATTGCGGTTGGGAAGATCTTCGGGCGAGGAATTAAGGCTGCCCCCGTGCGGCAGCAGGTGCTTTGACTTCCCCGGCCTCAAAACCCTTGCGCAATGGCGTCCATCACCAATGCGAACACTGGAATACGAGTACTTGGAGAGTCCATGACGCTCCGCTTTATGGGACTCTCGAACGGATGGAAGAGTTCCTTGCTTCGAAACCGGTTTAGAAGTCGCTCTTTCTGTCAGGACGACCCACGGCACGAATCTCTTTTCCTCATTTGCATTCGAAGGTGTACTGGTACTGGTACTTACTCTTAACCATGCGGGATACCCCGATGGCGTGGTGTTGCTTTTTCTCCGTTGAACACGCAACATTTCCTTTTCTAGCCCTGGAATGTTTCTCGGGCTTTCTGCCCAATTGTCCCCACAGGCCCTGTACGGAATTGAAATACCTCACAATGGCAATACCAGAGCCCTGAAGATCTTCCTGGGCACAGACATTACTGCGGCAGGCTTGGGCTTTGGGCAGGTCGCCGGAACGGAGAGAACCGTCGTGACGCACAGACATTGTTGAGTGGTTACCATTTCATGGACAAGCTTCCAAGAATCTTTTTCCGTGTGCAAGTACCTCGTACTCAGTACTGGGTAGCTCGCCAACTGGTCTTGACGGACGGTCCAATCTTCAGAAGCTTCAACCCGCGGACTGCTGAGGCGAGAGGAAGGGGCCTCTGCACGTCAGTGGCCACCGGGACTCACATTTAATAATCCCCCACTCACAATGCGAAGTGGTCTAACCTAATGTCGCAACCTGGGCTGCAACTGTACGAATGGATGGTCTGCCATCGATATTTTGATGGTGAAAATGGCCGGCCAGCTGGACGACCATCTTTTTCGCTTCTGCTTCAACTTCCTCACAACATCTTCGGCGTGGTCTGACGAAGTAGAGAAGCCGTGGTTGGCATGGAGTGTTCGGAAAGCTCGACAAGAGAACGGATGGTCAGCAGGGTATCGAGGGAATTGAACCCCTATTCACCTATCCAGAAATGCAGGCCCAGGAGCTGCTCGTCTCCCGATTCTCCTTCCCAATCGGCTTCAAAACACGTCTATCTTCTATTTTCCTGTGTGTGGGCCTTGCTCGGGTTGAGCTGTTCTCGGCCACGGCCATGGTGCTCGGAAACAGTTGCGGCCCAATGGTCTCGGGCTGGTGCAGGTTCCAGACTTTGGCATTCTGAGCGTGCCATAGTCACCTCGTCAGAGCTGACATTGGTGGTCAATAATACTCCAATGCAGGTCTGCTTAAATGAACGGTGGGTTTCAAGGCAAAGGAATGGGCCTTCAGTGATGGCAAGGATTCTTCAGTTCGGTAAGATGGGCTGGAGCCCGGTTGTCTACTTCGTATTCTATCCGTGACGCAGCAGGTTCTTTGGCATGAATTCAAGCAGGTCGGCTGCATCCAACATCCAACGCCTTGCACGATGTGTCAAGCAGCTTATTCATGTGAATCAAGCCTATTAGGCAAAGGCACTCATCCCGACATCTCCATGTCGACCAAACGCCAGGATGCGCTGGCCTTTTCGCCCAATGGCTCGACATGCGCGATATCATCAAATAAGCGACTGTGTCTTTGGACTTTCAGACTGCGAGCATAAGGAACGTGGAAGTTCGGGCCGACCGATGGCGAAAGCGAGGTGTCAGACATCATACGGATTGTCATACGGAGGCCAGCCAAAGTCTCTGGTAGACACGAGAGCAATCACACATACCGAGTAGATCCGTCAAATCTGATCAACATGGCGTGGTCAGTCACGTCAGACCGAATTGCCCTCGCGTCAGCAACACCGGGAGTAAGGCCGACCTGACCCCTCCTCCGCATTCGCTGCGTTGTCATCAAACATTCCCGACCCATCGATTGCCGATGACAAGTGCCCAACTAGCTGAGGGATATAAGATTTTCCACACAAGATCGCAGCTACTCGTACATCACTTAGCCTCCGTGTATCCCTCTCTTGCCTTCTCTTTTGCCCATTGCGCTTCGATCTTCGGAAAAAGCCCCCACCGCACCACTCTAGCCAAAGCTGCCGCCAATACCGACAATGGGCTCACTCGACACCTCGGCCAGCCTCATCACCGGCATCGCGCACATCAACCTCACAGTTCCCCGGGACACGCTCCACCTGGCGACCGAGTTCTACGGCACAACTTTGGGCCTCTCCCCCCGTGCGGTCCCCCACCTCCAGAAGGGCGAGCTCGCGTGGTTCGACATCGCCGACTCAGGCCAACAAGTTCACATTGCTTTCGGCGCGTCTAGCGACTTTGAGAAGCCAAGCAGGCGACACCCGTGCTTCAGGCTGGGCAGCCAGACCGCGCTGCTCGAGTTGCGGAGGAGGATCTGGGCGCATTTCGAGAGGGGTGGGGACGCCGCGCCCCGGGAGGCGGACAAGCCTGGGGAGGTGGATTCCGGTAAGTTGATTTTGGCGGGTTTGTCCCTGCCCCTTTTTGCTCCATTCCCCTTTCGATGTGCGCAGGGTGTGTGGTGTGTGCGGAGGCAGTGTCCTCGACCAGTTGATGCGTCGCGCCTAAAGCTATCGTAGGCTGACCATTTCACCTTGTCCCCCCAGGCTCCCAGGGCGTGGAATACCCGGAGCGTTTCTTTGCCAGGGACTACGCTGGGAATAGGCTCGAGTTTAGCCTTTGAATATGAAGCATGGTAGATGTTCAACATGTTCCTTGCTAGTTGGGTGTGGGGTGTGGTAACCTGTGGTCGTATAGGGTGCCGGTCCAGCAGCGCGGAGCGGAATCATGTTTCTCTGTTCATATCCGCAATCACGTCCATGTTCACCTTCACGTCTATCTACACAGCCATCTGGTGGGTGTTTTGTTTGCAGGTGAAGCTACGGAAGTAACGGTGTGAAGGTTGAGCTTCGCCGCCCTAGGGGCGCAAAGCAATGCTGCTCCTCTGCTCGTTTGTGTCGTACTCCAAATCGAGAAAGCACCCAGCCAGCCAGTCAGCCGGCACCTTGTTCGGTATCAAGCAGAACTCACTCTCCCTCAGCTTTCCAATTCCATTTCCCTTTCCGTTCCGCCGCCTGACCGCCTGCCGTGTCCCTCACATCTGTCACAGTACCCTTCGTTCATGCCCCCGGTCCGGCCACTGCCACTTGCGATGCCAGCGTTCACAGTTCGGATCGACCCAGTTGTCGGTACAGTTTGGGGCGAAGATGGAGTAGAATTCATCTGCAGCTGGTCTCCAAGAAGGCGAAGCTGAAGCTGAACCCGCCGAACGCGTGGCTGTTGCGGTGGCATTTGGTGATCGCGTGCCCGAACCCGAGCCCGGCGCGGCAGGCTGCCGAGGTCTGGTTGGTGTCGACGGAGCATTTCTCGCGCGCGTAGGTGTCTGTTGTTGTCGAGGTTGCGTATGCCGACTCGAAGTCGGTGAAGGGGGTATGGGATGGCGGATTGGACGTTGTCAGCGGGTGCTGGAGAAGCGTAGGTGGCGTAGACTGGAGTTTGAGCGTGGGTCACGGGGGCGAGACAACAGAGGCCAATCAGGAGGAGAAGGGGAATAGAGGACCTTTGGGAGACCAGTGATTGCATCGGTGAGAATGGGCCATTGTGAGTGAGGATCAAACTGCCACGTGGCAAAGAGGTACAGGGAGTAGATGGCGTCTTGAGATTGAATGAAACAGCCGATGTTATAGACAGTATTTCCAAGGTAGGAGGGAGAACAATCAGCAGGAAGTAAGTTCTGTCAGGGAAAGCGAGAAATGGCCTGCAGTTCTGCCTATACGACTAGAACTGAATAGTAGCATCGTCGAGGAGGGGAGCCTCGAGCGGAAAGGAGGTCTTTCTGACTGAAGAGCCGTTCGAGCGGGAGCTTGAATGATGCGGTCCTGTCCAACATTTGTTGATGCGCCCGGACAATGGTGACCCAAGTAACAACGCTGGTATCCTTCACCATAGCAAACAAGCAAACTCATCCCGCAGTGACCATACCCTTAGAAGCATCGGGCAGTGGGCGAAACGGCTTACTGCGGCGTTCAGAGCCTCGAAGGAATCGCAAAATCTCGTTTCTGCTTCAGCAACCACTCCACCCCTTCCACCAGATCCTTCACCCACTTCTTGTTGATGGACAACTGCGGGTACATCGACCACCACAGATGTGGGACCCCAGGATAAATGTCGATTTTTGCGTGGCCTCCTGCCTCTCTGATCTTGTTGCAGTAGAAGACGGCGCTGTCTCTCCAGATGTCCATCTCGGCGGCTTGATAATAAAGGGGCCATAGTCCGGAGTAATTGGTCTGCGTCAGTGGTGTCACAGACGGATCATTTGATTCAACGCTTGCGATACCTGTGTGAGGACCGTTAGTGCTGCATCAATTCAGGGCGGACCGGCCGGCCGATTCGACTCACGGGCATACAACGTGTTCATGGCACGCGTAGCTACAGGTCCGTCTTTGTACTTTTCCCAGCTACCATGAGCCAGCTGCTCTGGGAACAGGCTGAGGGTATTTCCCTTGCCGTCTTCGTCAGAGTGTGGCATTCCAGTGCATACGAGAAGATGTCCGGTCAGGGGAGGCTGCAGGTGCTCGTCTCGAGCTTTGATGGCAGCCATGCACGTCGTATTCCCGCCTGCAGAGGCGCCGGCGGTAAGAAAGCCTTTGGAGAGGTCGCCCCCGAACGCCTTTGCATTGATGGAGACCTGTGTCGCAGCTCAGCCATGTGGACAGGGACTTGAAGCCGAAGGCGAACGTACCCATTTCAGAATGTCGTAGGTGTCCAGGACGGGCGTGGGGAATGCCCATTCAGGAGCCAGTCGATATCCGACACTGACGATGATGATGCCCAGCCTCATGCAGAGGAGCTGACAGATGAACTCTTCGGTGTCGAGCCCCCCCATGCACCACCCACCGCTATGGGAATACACCATGACCGGCCGCGTGTCTGCAGGGGCTGAAGGCCGATAGATTCGGACAGTAATCGCGTTGCCATCGCGAATAACGACGGGCCTGTCTTCTTCCGTCCACAGTCGCTGGTCTCCCAATGTCTCTCTAACGAAGGCGCTCTTCATGAACCGCACATTTCCTTGTGCGTGGAGCCGCCGGGTCTCTGACATCTTGTCGGGTCGCGGGAAGAAGAATTTCGGCATTCCATGTTTCTTCCATATCTGGAGGGCGTTAGCCAAGTGTTACACATCGCACGGTCTGGTAGGCGCACAGCAGCAAGTTCACGATCGGTCTCGGGGGGAATCGCCTTGCGGTTGTCTGTCATTGTGCAAGATTTGCACTCCTGTAACTAATATCGTCGTCGTTGGGGTGTCTGCCAGGGAGCAGGTTCTTCCAGGCTTTGGTCTCAACTATATGGATGTGAGGTCTATCCATTACGCACTAAGGAGTATGTATCTCTTTGGGAATTATCAGTATATGCTGGGGATAAGCTGACTGATGGGACCATGTTTCAGGCCCTTGTTCAAGATAAGCGACTTGGATACTGGAACCTTTCCTACGAGCAGACGGTTTAATTTGACCCACATGCGATATTAAGAGTCGTACTCCGTACCTACATATATAGACGCGGCCGACATGTCCACCGCCGCTGACGAGAGTGATCGCTGTCTATTCCGGATTCGGCGTTGGAGGGTGTCTTTAGTGCCCCTGACTGATATAAGCATGGCCACCGTACGAATAATGGTGCTTAAGTGCTCCATAAGGGCACCTGTTCCTATCTCTTAGGTTCCATCGATGCGTGCTGTCAGATCCGGGGTGAGACGCCTGACGCAGAAGCCTCAGTGTCTTTGAGCGATCGTGTCTCGTATTGTCCCCGAGCAAAGGCCTCCTTCTCCGGATGCCGCCTAGAATTGGCAAGTTAGGCGGGGCGGCGCCGTTCAACCTCGGCTGTTGAGCTCCGGCGTGAATCGCAATCCCTGCATCATCCACCGGAACCTTCACACCATCTAATCATGAATTGTCAACAACTGCGTGCCGTCAATTGTTCGGCAATACTGGGTCGGTGGCTCGATTATATCTGTTGACGACTTCCCCGGCCAGTCCAATTGAGGTCTTACCCCGGACTTTCACAGCATAACAACCAGACCACGCGGGACAACATGGGCAGCGCACAGCAAGACGTCGAGCTGAAGGACTTCGGCAGCATTTTCAGCCTCGAAGGCAAGGTTGCTGTCGTGACGGGCGGCTCTAGGGGCCTCGGTCTGAATGCCGCTTCCGGGTAAGCTCGACAACCTTCTCCCTGGAATGTAGTCTCTGACCTGTGATGTTAGGCTCATGCAAGCCGGCTGCTCAAAGGTCTACATAACGTCGCGCAAAGCAAAGGCATGCGAAGAAGCCGTCGCAGCCCTCAACGCCCTCCCTAACAAGCGACCCGGGGCCGTTGCCATCTCCGTGCCCGCCGACTCCTCCAAGATCTCAGAGATCGAGCGTCTAGCTGCGGAAGTGGCAAAGACCACCGACCATGTCGATATCCTGTTTGCGAACGCTGGCGCCACGTGGGGAGCTCCCTTCGAGACACATCCCGAGAGTGCGTTCAGCAAGGTCATGGACTTGAATGTCAAGAGCGTCTTCTACACCGTCCAGAAGTTTGCGCCTCTGCTGCAGAAGCGAGCCACCACCGAGAACCCGAGCAGGATCATTGTGACTGCGAGTGTGGCTGGTCTAGGCGTCGGCACACTAGGCCAAAACGCCACGTACGCATACTCGGTGTCGAAGGCGGCCGCCATACATCTGGCTAAGAATCTGGCTGTCGAGCTGGGTCCACGCGGGATTATCACCAATGCCATTGCACCAGGCTTTTACCCGACCAAGATGGCTTCTGGACTGTTGGAGTTGCAGGGTGGAGTAGCCGCGTTTGCCGCCGAAGTCCCCAACAAGAGACTTGGGCAGCCTGAAGACATTGCCGGGTTGGTGGTCTTTTTGAGCAGCCGAGCTGCCGGACACATCAACGGCGCCGTGATCACAACAGATGGGGGATCACTGCTCTCAAGAGGGAGACTATAGACGTGCCACAGTGTATATCAGTTTTGACAGGACGCCTAACTAGATTAATCATCTCTTGACCGGCGTCAGTTTGACATTGAGCGGCTGAAGCTCCCAAAGAACCTATATCTGTCGTCAGCGGACTCGGTGGCGTATTCGAAGAAACACCCACATAGAACCGAGCGTCTTCCACCCATGTTGAATGATCTCCATCGAGCTCCATGTCGAAATGCCACAGCAATTTGGCAATGACCAGCCGTGCCTCGGTGAGTGCCACCCTAAGCATTTCGTCAGCATCACCAACCCCAACAAGCGGGAGCGGGCCAAACTTGCTGTTTGCCAATGCAGTTCCTGGGGCCAAGGCTGAAAGGCTTGAGGATCTCGTCGTTCCGCAGTCCTGCCGGTCCTTTCGTGCCCAGCTCGTCAAGCCATCTCTCTGGTCTGAATTCCTCGGGACTGTCAAAAAGCCGATCTGACCGTCCCATATGCCACTGTGCTGTTTTGGCGTTAGTATTGGGACATGTTGAAGACGGTGCTTGTACAGGCTCCGAAGGCTACTCACCCATAGACACATAGGTCTAAATATGTATCAAGGGGTCAGCAGTGTCTCTTAAGGATGAAGGGTCGAGCATTTCCCAACACTTACGCCGCCCGGAATGTAATTTCCTGCGATCAGATGCCCTCCCTTTGGCGTAGTTCGAGGCGTGATATAACTCGCGATGGGGAAGATTCTCAACGCCTCATCGACGGTCGCCTTCAGGTAGGGAAGATTCGACGTGGCCCTGATCGTGATCTCGTCGGGCACTGTGAAACTCGATCGAATCTCCTGCTGCAGCTTCTTCAGCACTCTCGGTGTCTTGAGGAGATGGTAGAAGGTCCCGCTCAAGCATGAACTCGTCGTCTCCGCCCCGGCGCCAACGAACAGGATCGAATTCGACGTGACTTCCTGTTCGGTTAGGCGATTGCCGTCCTTCATCTCACGCAGCATAAGACCGACGATATCGGGTCTTTTCTTGCCCTGATTTCCCTCGGCGCCCGGTGCCTTGTCCGAGCTTTCGCGGGCCAGTCGTTGGTTCACGGCCCTGACGGCCTCGTTGAAGAAGTTGTCCCGCTCCTCGAGCTGCTTCTTCGACAGCAGTGGCGTCAGCATCTTCTCCGTGATGCCGAATCGCCGGAATTGGTTGAAGATGGCGATGTTCTTGAGCCCGTGGAGGAGGAACTTCGGCCACTGGTGCATCCGCTGCAGTTTCAGGCATTCGAACTCTTGATCGAGCGCGAGTTGCCCGATCACATCGTTGAGCGTCCACAGGAACCATTGGACCATGTTCTGCGATCCGCCCGGGCGGCAGGCCTCCTGGAGCTGACTGCAGAGTAGGTCGACGTAGTGCTGCATCACGGGCTCGACTTCCAAGATGCCGGCGGTGAGGAACGCGGGATTGGCGAGACGCCTCAGCCGGGCGTGCTCGGCGTCAGTCGCCATGATGAGGCTCTCGGGCATCTTGCGCGCGTCAGCACGCCCGAAGTGGAACTCGGTCTTCTGCAGTTGAGGTCGCGTGTTGTAGATTTGCGACCACGCTTCCGGGTTGGTAAAGGACAGCTCGTCCGGCGCGAGACGCACTGTCGGGCCATACTGGCGGTGGATGGCGTCGATGCACTGGTAGAGGTCGCCGCGCGCTTGATGCCACGACGCTACCAAGCGGGTTGCCCGCCAGAGAAGCGGGCCAGGATATTTCGACAGTGGATGAAAGGGGGAGACATTGTAGGCGAGCCTCAGAATGGACAACCCGACGATCTAATATCAGTCTCGAAGTCTCAGCAATGCCGTTAAGTTGAGACGGACGGAAACTTTCAGCCTACCGCGGACACGGCATATGCCCAATACCAAAACGCATTAGAGGCGTAGTGCCACACTTTCGCGACATTGACTTCCATTGCCAGCGTCTTTACAGAGCACGGAAGTAGCTTTTCGTGGATTGCTCGAAACTACCCAGTACAGTAGAAGAAGTTCATCCTTTTAGGGTGCAAACGTGCTTAAGAGCCCCGACGACATCCCATCTTTCTTGGACACGAAAGGCGTGCCCCTTTCGATACGGAAGAGCCCACGAGCCAGGGCCTCACAAGGAAATTCGACCTAGTGCTTATCATCCTACCATCCCGCCATCCTTTGACGAGCAGGCAGGTCCTGAGCGCCAGATGGACGGGCGGTGGGGGCAAGGGAGGGCTGTCCGGGTAAAGACATGGCATGCACAGTGCACCAGGCATCTGCAGCTATGTAAGCAGCCACCGCCACTCAAGGCAGCCAGCGAGATCCCCCATACGAAGTACTTGTACAGAGAGAGAAATAGCTGGGGGGCTTGATAAAGCAATAGCCGATCAGTAAGCGTACCACAGTAACCCCTACAGACGGCGGTGATTCCCTTGAGTTTGCTTGATGAGCTGCCTATTTATACATACCGTAAGTACAGTGCGTTGAAGTCAACACTAGGTAAGCATGATGCATACTCCGTACGGATCGGCGTTAGATCAGGCAACCCCTGGTGTCAAGCCCTGAGTCGCTTGGTTAGGCGTCTGCTCCTTTATCAGCAAGAGTATAGAGTGATGCGTCATCATTTCGGGTTCTATTCAACATGATCCGGCTCCTCTGCTACAGTAATCTCCTTTCCGCGTGTTAGGGACGTCCCTCTCGAGCTACCGTTCTCTTCACCTACCCATGTGTCAAGGACGTCCATCTACCTGTACACCCTGAGGAATTCTACCAGCGCCATCATGGCCATAGCCTGACCGTAAGGCATACTGGTCCGTTCAATGTCGATGTAATGTTTGAGATCTCTCCCCATGCCCGTCCCGAAACTGACATCGAGCAATTCGCCGTCCGTGGTGATCCGCTGAATGACTGCTTTGACTGCCTTCATCGCAACGTCGCTGTATTCGTTCGAGATGTAGCGCTTCCGTATCGACTTCAACAGACCATACGCAAATCCCGCCGTGGCCGATGCCTCTCGGTAACTGCCTTCTTCCTCTGGGACGTCGAGAAGCGTTCGCCACGTCCCATCTGCAGCCTGTAAGCGGCGCAGAGCCCGGCATTGCGCTTCGAGCACACTGACGAGGTAGCGTCTCAGGCCATCTTCCGGCGGCAGGTCCAACAGCTCGATAAAATCCGGTATAGCGATCGTTAGCCAGCTGTTCCCCCGGGCCCAGCGTGCTCGCGCAAAGTTATGGCCCACTCCGCCCGGTGCACTCTCATCGAATTGCCAGCCGTGAAAGAAAAGCCCAGTCTGAGGGTCACACAGGTATTGAATGTGCAGCAGGAACTGGCGCTTTGCCTCCTCGACGTAATGCGGCCGATTGAGAAGCTTCCCGATCTTGGCCAGTGGCATGACGGTCATCATGAGGGTATCATCCCAGAGTTGATTGTGGTTGGGTTCGAGGTAGGTGATGTGCTGCATGCCTCCGAAGGTTGTTCGTGGCAGGTCGTGCATGGCCCACTCGGCCCAGCTATCGAGCCAGGGCAGAAAACTCCGCTCCCCCGTCTCTTCGTACAGATATGCAAGAGTGAGGAATACCGCCATGGTGTTGATGTTCTTGGTGGTCCCTTCGGCCAACCGTGCGCTGAACCAGTCGTTCATCACCTTGAGCGCCAAAGGTGAGGATGTCAGTGCATGATACTGGTACAGGCCGTAAAGACCGATGCCGTGGGTCCACTCCCAGTCATTCCATCCCTTGGTGTCAATGACTCTTCCATCAGGCAGTTTGAGAAGGAAGTGCCCTGTTTGGTCTTTGATGTTAACGAGGTTGTCGATCAACAATTCGACCTTTTCAGAAACGTCTTTACCACTGAACCCCTCGATTATCAGATGTGAAGGCATGATTCTGTTCGGCGTGATTCGTCCCTGTCCAGCACGCTTTGCAGCGCCCTTTGCAGTGCCCCTTTATCACCTGCCCTTCTCACGAGAACTTTTGTCGGGTCGGAGTCAGATGCACCGAGATGGGCCAGAGTGGCCGTGGAGGCTTGCTGCAGCCAAGAGTTGGCTTGAGAATTGGGAGCAATATTTTCCCGGCTCTATGTGCCACAAGAGGTACGTGATCGGCCGGGGCGGACCATGGGGAATGGGGGACGGGGGCCCCCACACAACCAGATTGAGAGATCTTCCGGAGGAGTTGAGTCGACCCTGTTCTTCAGCTCGCCATCTCGAGAAGTCAAATTGGGTTCGGTTGATGCTCTTCCGAACATGTCGCTGGATCTCCTCCGAAGCTGTCGCTTGAATGTCCTCCGAGCAGTATGGAGAAGGTTCCATATAAGGACGAAATCCACACCAAGGAGGTGTTGTGCTGAGGGCCAGCTGCTGCTTCAGCCGAGACCTACTCTATTCCGCCGACGAACATTTGCTGACCGTAACCATGGCGGGCTCCGACCATATTGTCACTGACACTGCTCCCGCAGCTGGGACAGAGAAGTCTGTTGTCGAGAAGCAAGATATATCTCAGATTGAGAGGGTCATGTCCGGTGGCAGCGAGCTCCAAAAAGATTTCGTCGACTATGATCGTATCGACAAAGACGTCGCCAAGTACGCAAGTACCACTCGAGTCGTGATCTCTGCGGAAGAGAATAAGAGACTCAAACGGATGATTGACCGGCGAGTTCTTGCGATCATGATACCGACCTATTTCCTTCAGGCTCTCGACAAGGGCACTATGTCATTGTAAGTCTCTCGCAGCAGCCACGTCCATTTTCCTGAGACTCCCCACGACTCTGCATTCCCTATTACCCTCTTCGAAGCTGATGAGGAGATAGCGCAAGCATCATGGGCATCAGAGAAGACCTTAGCCTGCATGCGCAGCAGGTGGGTGCCATCTTTCCAACTTCGTGAGGTGACGACTGACCATCGCAACAGTACTCCTGGCTCACGACCTGTATCTATGTGCGTCTGTTCCCATCCAGTTTCTGTCATGGTGCCCTTGGGCTTTTCTCTTGCGCCAAGGTTTACCCCTGATGGTGGTGCTAATCTGTGGTGTGGTCAACAACAGATCGCCATCTTGGTTGTCGAGTTTCCAACGAACTGGACCTTGCAACGCGTCCCCATCGCCAAATATCTTTCCCTAAACATTTGTCTATGGGGAACGATACTTGCCCTGCACTCTGTTGCCAAGAACTTTGCCGCACTCGTGGCCCTGAGGACGTTGCTCGGCATTTTCGAGGCCGTTTGTCAACCCTGCTTTCTCATCCTCAGTTCTATGTGGTACAAGCGAGAAGAACAGGCTGAGACCGTCACATTTTGGTATCTTACCAATGGATTGCAACAGATCGTGGGAGGCCTTCTTGCGTACTGTTTCACAAAAATCGATTCCGGGCCGTTGAAGTCGTGGCAGGCGATTTTTATAGCCTATGGTTGCTTCTCCGTTTTGTGGGGCATCTTTGTCTGTTGGTGGATGCCAGATTCACCAATGAAGGCGAAGTGCTTCTCGGAGGAGGACAAGACGTTGATGGTCGAGCGGGTGAGAAGCAACCAGACGGGGTTGCAGAACAAGAAGTTCAGACCAGAGCAGGTCAAGGAGGCATTCCTCGACCCGCAAACGTACTGTTACTGCTTGATCCAGATCTGTACAACTCTTCCCACGTCCGGCCTGGGAGCCTTTGCCAATATCATCATAACTGGTCAGTGGAGAAGTTGATTTTGGTGGCGGAAACTGACATCGACCAGGATTCAAATTTACGGTCCTCCAGACACAGTTGCTTGCCATGGTCCTTGGTGCCTTCATCGTCATCATTCTGCTCAGCTCGACTTACCTTGTCAAGAAATACCATCAGAATTGTTTGATCATGGGAGCATTTGTCATTCCGTATGTGCCCGCCATCGAGCCGGCCGTGTTCGAGCTAACAGGAAATCAGATCCTTCGTCGGTACAATCGTGTTAATGACTGTCAAGAATAAGGACACGGCGACAAAGGCGGGTCTTCTTGTCAGCTATTACATCGTCCTGTCGTTCTGGGCTGCCCAGACACTAGCGATGAGCATGCTTTCCCGCAACGTTGGTGGACAGACGAAGAAAACAGTCGTGGTCACGATGAATTTCGTGTCCTGGTAAGCCAGCTGATGAAAGATCCATGACAAAACTAGAACTGGGCCTGACGCTTTCACAGGTGTACTGGGAATGCTATAGGGCCTCAGGTGTTCCTATCGTGGAACGCGCCCCGATATTTCATAGCGTTCTCCACGCACGTGAGTCCCTCCTTCAGACCTGTGCAGCTGGGCTTCTCTTGTTCGTCTTGATACAGGAACTGACTGCTAACGGGAAACGCAGATGGGCTGCTACGTCCTCCTCGTCATCGTCATCGTTTTCCTCCGCTTCCACCTCACACGAGAAAACCGGAGGAAGGATGAGCTGGCGGCTGCGGGCATCCGGGAAGCCAGAGATGAGACCTATGTGCACGCGTTCGATGACTTGACCGACCGAGAGAACCCTAACTTCAGGTACATTTACTGAGTGCAGTGAATATGCAGTTGGGCAGGACTGAAAAGGGGGGATAGGGGAGTGCGCCTTTTGTTGTCCCGTCAACAACCGACGTTTCCCCGTAACCGTCACGTAAACATGTGGCACCGACTGTCTTAAACGCATAGACCATCTCTCCCTGTAGCGTAATCCATGACGATGGCGAGCTTTCCTTTGCAAACTGTGTCCCCTGTGCAAGTTGATGTCGAAGCATGCGCATTCCAACAGTCCTCTCCGCTTTCCCTGCGCCAAGAGCCACCCCCATCGTCCTCCATTCTACATCCCACCGACGACGTCCAACCTCACGACTACAACTTCTCTGGCGCAGTTGACGATGATACTACCTCTGGCGCAGAGTCGGAGGACCTTTTGGAAGACCAAAGGCGGCAGGAGGAGGATGTTCTCGTCACACACGGACGAGTCTTGTCGGGATGCTCATCCATCTCATCTTTTCCCACGTCAATATCGCAACACCTGCCTCTAGAAGAAGAACAGTGCGATGATCCACGAACACCCGCCAAACGCGACTCGATCGGGGTATCGCCGCTAGGAGGTGCTGGAGGTCGCAGTCACCCGACTATATCACCCCGAAGTTTTCGAGATTACCCCTCCCCGTTCCGCCATCCCAGCAGTGTCAGAGCTTTGCAGATGAAAGACGAGATCATGAGCGAAACGCAAAGTGTGCTGCGGCACTATCGACGGCCCAACTCTCGAATGTCCTCCTACAGCCAGCGCAGTTCGTATTCTGCTCACACATCTCCCACGAAACAATCGAGCCGCTCTCACCGCAGTTCGCCTTCGAAGGGTGGGAGTAACCTCAAGAAGGAGTTTCCGCTAGTACTTCTACACTGCACGTTGTTGCCGCCAAATATACGCGTGCAGCCTGGGTCGGTTGAGGATTCATTGATCCTCGAGTCACTGCCAGAAGAGTACAAGCAACGCTGGATTGCCCTGCGGAATAAACTGGCCGACGCCGAGATCAGCAGTCGAGGCGTTTTGATACCACACCCTAGGGAAGACCTGGCCCTCCTCGAAGAACGGCTTTTGGAGAGTCTGGAACTTGAGGCCCCCCGCATCAGACACAATCATTACTTCCAGTCCGACGGCAGCGTTGCGGACAGTGGTTTCGAAAGCGCTAGCACTGAAGATGAGGCTGAGCTAGATCTCTCATGCGAGGCATGTCCTGATTGTGGACGCCGCCTACGTCCCGAAGAAGTCAATAGGAAATGGGAGGTCAAGGTATTCGCCGCAAATGGCCTGATGCGCGCTGGGGCCTGGGCCGCCGCTTGGCAGGAGATGGAAAAGGTCGACGTGGAAATCAAGGTCTGGCTGCCAGAGGAGATTCGACAAGAGTTGGAGGCAAAGGTCGTGCTTCTCGCCGCTCCGCAATTCGAGACCTCTGATCTGGCGTCCCGCGAGGGCTCTGTGGATTCTGAGATGGCGAGCCCTAGCCAGCAAGAGGCGAACGGCAAATCTGCAACATCGAAAACCCAAGAAAATACGAGGCCCGTGGAAGGGAAACCTGTTCCTCGGACAGAGCCGCTGACCTCGAACCTTCCGCCAGTCACTGACAATCAAAGTGTCCAGTCGCGACTTGCAAGTCATGCAAGAGCATTGACAGCAGACGGAAGAAACGTGCTGGTTGGTGTCCTCAGCTTCTTGGTCTTGTTTTTTGCATTGGCAGGCCCACAACAATCCAGTCAAGGAGGTTCGAGCCCAAGCCTGGCATTCGATGCCACTGATACGAAGCCACAAGTCCTCACGACAACAATCACGACAACCAGTATTGCTGTTACGACTGCAATTGTCACAGTCCCTGACACCAGTGCAACTCCTGCTGTTTGTTTGCAGCCAGAGTCTCTAGTAATTCTGGAATCCGCGTCCATCGGACATGTTGCCGAGCCACCCTTGGCGACCGAGATCGCGTCTTCGCAACAACCTGTCCTGGAAAGCATGGACAGTGCAACAGCGCCTCAATCCGATATCACAGCTGCCGAATGACCGACCCGTTGGCCTGTGAGATTACCTCCACCTTGTAGACGTTGTGGGACTTTTCAACGTTTGATAGCGGAATCATTCTAGTCAGCTGAACAATTGATCTACGAATTTACTTTCTAAGCTAATGTATGGGTGTGCTGCGACGATTTCTCGTCCGGCCTTGAGCAAATATACAAACACAGACGATAGGGTGTGCCCATTCTCCCTGCAACACGGAAGGGGGAGCCAAACTCGGAAAGTGTTTATTGCATTGCGGCTGAACTCGTGTAGGTTGCGCCTCGTGGCCTTCGAGACTAACCAGGCAGTTCGTAGACCAGGATGCTGGAAAACATGTGAAATATTCATGGCGGCCATTTGACGTGGTGGCCTGGTCTCGACCCAGGGTGCCATGGTGCCCAGCTCCAAGCCCCTACGCCAGCCCTGCGAATAAACCCCCCGGTATCGCCGTTGGATGTCAATGTCAAGATTACAGCTGGGCTTCTCCTCGGCCTAGCAATGAACACGGACACGTACATTTTCCGTGATTTTTATCAACAAACAGTAACCACAAAATGCCGTAATGGGCACCGTCTCAGCTAAGAACGGCGAGAGTTTCCTGCTGCATTGGTATTCTAGCATGTCAGATCTGACTCACTATACTTCTTTTGATGTCAAACTTAGAGTATCTCGGTAACACAAGGCTGAAGCACGGATAGCGCACCGTAATCAAATCGTTCTGTCAAATTTTCTAGCGTTGTCAGCCGCTTCGGTCCGATATGCAACTGTGGACCCCCCTTCCTAACCCCCCTGATTACCGGAGAGCGAAGATGTTGCTTCATCAGCGCGTCTTCCCCCCGGGACCTCAATCTGTGTCTCCCAGTCAGACACCTTTGACTTACTTCTCAGAGTTTCTTGCGCAGCCATTCGAGATTGAAGTTCTATATAACCCGCGCTCTGGCTTTCTGGTCGTCATCATAATTGCCGACTTGCGCAACGGTATATAAGAAACCCCGTGTCGTCAAAAGTATCGATGGCGCCAACGTTCTTCGACCTCCCCCTAGAGATCCGCCTGGACATTTACAGCCTTGTCTTCGGATCCGGAAAGGCTATCCTGGAAACCAAGATCGAGGACGACAGCGGCTGCATAGTGCCTCGACGCGGAACAATCCACAGCCATTCCTCGAGGTCGTCTCAGCTTCTGAGGGTCAATCGGACGATCCTCCTGGAAGCACGACCCGTCTTTTATGCGAACACAGTCTTTCATATTGTCAGCCAGGCCTTTGCGGGGAAGCTGCCGACGCGTCTCACGGACGGCCATCCCTGCGCACCGCATATCAAACACTTGATCTGGCAGCTGGACTGCGACATGCTAAAACACTTCTATCCCGAAGACTTCCACATCGGCATGCCGGAAACTTCTCAGTGGAGTAGCCTCGAGATCAGATGTCGCGCCGACACTTGGCGGAATTCGTTCCTCGGCGAATGGTGCGACCGCAAGGCCTTCCTCACAGGCAGATCTCAGGTCGTCGACTATGCTCGGGCGCTCCACGACGCGATGAGCGGTGCCGGTGGGGGCAGCCTCACTTTGGTCGAGGATCGCAGTCAATTGGGGCGCGGGCGCATTATCATGAGAATCGACGGCAGCCGATCCAGTCTGAAGCAACAGCGATCTTCGAGGGACGAAGCAGTGGTCATCGCTACCTCATGACCCGAGCGAACATTTCCATCCGGGATTTTCAGAGCTTGAAGAGGAATTGATCTCAAGAACCACAAGCAGGGTTCACTGCGTGTACGAGTACTGCACCTCCGCTGTGGTTTGCACACCACGACCCTTAATCGACGCCAAGCCCTACCAGCCTCGCCCGGTTCCATGTCGATCCAACGGCATACGGAGTACTGGTACTGTGGAGCTCGTAGCAAACTTATCATCGATGGTTGTGGCCAGGAAGTACCGATCATGCGAGTAGAAGTTAGCCACAGCCGCATGCACGAGTGCCAGTGCCGAGGGTCGATCCAGACGTGGTGTTGTAAGACTGGATAAGAACCCCAGTCTTTCCCTGAAGTCAAGGACAATGTTCAGGCGAGGATCCCCTTCGCTAAAGGTCAGATGTGCCTCCCTTAGGACGATCATTCGGAAGATCGCAATCATTTAGACGGACGGTACGAACCTACATCTCGATAAGCGCCAGGAAGAGTCACCGGCCGGTCTCGCCGACGTCGCTAAACGCGATAATCGTCGGCTTGAGCCCTCTTGGAACAATGGGCAGAACCGGTCGTACGAAGCAGTAGCGACAAGAGCTGGAGGCCCTGCAGATCTGCCTCCACGTTTTCTGTCGGGGTTACGGCTTTCCCGGCATGCAAGGTCTCGAGAGCTTCCCAGTCGCCGAAGTCTCTCGATCTACGATACAAGTTATCACCTATCGAGAAGGTCCTTGGGGAGCTGCCTTTTTAGTACCAGTACTCCGGACTCTAAGGAGAGGTTAGCGTGGTGGATGGCGGCGGCATTGGCCCATTCTCGTCCATCGTCATCTGCGCCATTGCCGTCATTTGTAACCTGGCAAACCCGCCCAGAATCAAACAATGCACGACTAGCTTCCAAGTTCTAGTTCCTGTCTTCTCCTGGTACGAGTACCTCCTACTCCTAGCAATGCCAGAGGTGGAAAGATCGGCAAGAGAGGCTACTGGAGGTACGTACCGACAGTGGCAGTGGTATTTTCAGCCTTGATTATCGAGCTGGTTGTGCTTGGCTCCGGCAAATGCAAATCAACATTCTGCTTCCAAGCTTCCCCTCCTCGACGCCTCGATTTCTTCCACCCACCACCCGTAGACCTGGTGGTATGCACTATTCAACATTGGGTCTTCTGCTCATCTGGGTACCGGAACAACCTGATTGCTCCCTTGCCCTCCTGACGCCTGCCTTGATCGTAACGCGCAGCCGCAGCCCAAGGCTTGCATGCTCGAGCTGCCAAAGGATCAGCCACTTGGCTGGTTTGGGTTACTTTGTGTAACCCTCTGTCCAATCCCTCCGCGCAGGTCTTTGCTACATTGGCCACTTTAGTCACTTTCTTCGTCGTCTACCCCGCAACAACGGGCGTTTCCCTCGTCATTCATTGTTGTCCTTCGCAAGCTTCCTCGCTACTTCGTGACCAAAGTCCCTCGACGTACCTCCTTCAGGACACCCCCTCCTTTTCACGCCCTTCATTATCCGCCGGGGTACCTAGGCAATCGAGCCACTGAGGGTATCTACCGACCGCTACCTCCAGCTGCCCCGTACTTTCCGTCTGCTCGCCGGGAACCACATGCGATCTGGAGTAGCTACCTTCGTATGCTACAACCGTTGTCCATCATCTGACCCTGTGCAGTCGCGTCTCCCGCTGAACAGCCAACCAGCCAGCCTCGTTATCATCATCACTCAGTAATAATTTGTCGAGACCGCTTTCGCAGCTGATCGGTTTGCAGTTCCCAACCCGTAAACCCGTATCGCGGTCTGCACCCTTTGGCTCCTCCCTGGCCTCTCCCCCTCCTTTCGATGTTCATGCTGCTCATTGATTCCTCCACATGCTGGTCTGCAAGTCTCCCATCTCCACCTCCGCTTCCAACCCCGGTCATGCACACCATGCCACTCCCGTAATAGCATGTGCCTTGACAGTCGCTCATTTGGTGCTTGCGAACGCCTCACAAGCACGATTGACAACATCGAGGAGTGCCAGCGCGCATTTGAATCCCGAACCGCTCACGGTGAACGTCAAGGTTACGTGGTGACCTATCTACATTTCCTCTGGTGCAGCCATCCCCCGTCCTCTTGGTGCTTCTTCTCTCGCCCCCTCTCCCTTGCGTACCGTGTGCCAAGAAAGTTGTACAGCTCACTTTAGTACCTCAGGACATGACTCAATGAAGGTCAGTCCAATCTCTTCCAAATCATCGGCCTCGTCGTTCGCTGTATAGAGCTTCCGCAATACTCGCTGCCATCCCTGGTGCCCTGCCAATCCCCAAGGCTTGCCGGTTAGAGTCTGGAGAACTTTGTCACCGTCGTCCTGTGGCGGAGGAACCAAGGCTAGTACATCTGATCGGCGACCCTTCTAGCCTTCATTCTCATCGACCTGGCTTGGAGCACAAGCGGGCAGAATTTGAGCAGAACCAAAAATCGACTTAAAGTGAGCTTCCTCTCAAAACCTGCACCATAGTCGTACCGCCTCTCGACTACTGTGCCGCTCTTTCTTCCTCCTGCATGCCACTTCTGGACCTGATTGGCCTTGGTCACCCTTCTTGCACTTCCTCCCTGGTCGGTGGTCACACCTTGTCCCCGTCCGCTCACTCTATTCCTGGTCCCGGTCCTGGTCCGGCTGGAGCCTGTCGGCCTCGCCCACTACCACAGGAAGCACCGCGCGACATTAGACTCCCGCGAACCAACGGCTCCCGTCGCTGTGCGACACACGCTGTCTCTGATCCAAATAACACCGACTACCTCTCCTGGTGACCGGCACTCCTGTGGCTGGCCTTGACAATTAAGGGACATTCCTGGCCCAGAGCATGCTCGACCATGCCGACAGCAACCTCAACTCAGGTCAACCTCTACTAAGCAGATACACGGCCGTCACAATGTCGTAAGTTCTACTCCGCCGGTGGTACATTCAAAACTGCACCGGGGGAAACGCCTGGCGGTCTATCCTGGTTTTCGAAACACCACCACTGGAATTGATGTCCGTCTTGCCCACGTTCGCCGCACCTAACTCTTGTGCATCTCAGATCCCTTCCTCCAGCAAAGAAGCAAAAGCAGTCCAACACCACCACGTCTCCTTCCACAAACACAGAGGTGCCAGCGCCTCAGGCGCCGCTGGCACCCAAGCCCAATGCCGACCAGCTTCAGCCTCCGTTGTCTCCGCCAAATCCCCGCAAGCGACGGGCGTCCCATAGTCCCAAGCTGAATACTCTCCCTCCGGGGGCCACCTTACCGCCAGAATCAGCATCAAATAACGTGTCGATACCGGCTCTGCTCACCGAAGAAACGGGCAAGAAACGCGGGCGTACCAACACCCCGTGGACTGCCCAGGAGGAACAGCGACTGAAGCAAATGCGCGATGCAAGTCTCAGCTGGAGTGAGATCGCAAAGGTAGCTTCTCCAGTTGGGTCCCACGCAAGAACATGTGTACTCAACACCACCAGGCTTTCCCCGCCCGCACCGAAGGCAGCGTGAAGAAGCATTGGTATAAGGTCGTAGCTGTCTCCATCTTGTGTCTGCCGTTACTTATAGGTGGGTTTAGGACATGCACTACGCAGAATTTGCAGAGGATGAGGTATGTACGAGTCCTGCCCGGTAGAACTTCCTGTCTAACTGGCACATCTCTAGTCGGCGGCGCTACGTGAAGCTATCAAAGAATACGAGGCAAACAAGTGGAAAGCCATTGGGCAGAAGCTAGGGAAGCCGGCAAAGGTTGGGTTTCCCCGGCCGTCTGCTATCATCCATCCACTAAACTGTCCCAGGCATGTGAGCAGTATGCTAAGGAGCATTTCAAAAACGGTTGATGCATGTGACTACTGCGTTCTTCGAACACACAGCGCGGCGTTGGGAGGCCTTGGATTATCTAATCACATCGAGTTGCTGGCTTAATGGGTTTCGTCGAGCTGATGCGCTGACAGGAGGATACTGTGCTGCGAGGAGATACGGACAGATTGTACCGCCAAGTTCAACAGCATACTCATGGCAGTTGGATCGAGTATTGTGAGAAGAATGGTGACATGACGTGATAGCACTCCAGCGTGAGCCGAAGTTGGATCAATGTTGAAGATGTGTTGCGATTAGTGGCATTACTGAAACACCTGCTCCCGTGTGTTCCTCCTGCTTGTTGATAGTAGTGGATCGAGTCGAGATCTGAAGGCGGATCCCGGTTTCGCGTGCCTCAGGCGTCTCGGAAATCTGTCAACCATGCGGAGTGCCAATCACGAGGTCTGTGTTGCACGTTTCCGTCCTCATCCTCGCAACACTCCAAGTAACCAAGCGATAATAGCCATGCTGTGTTGTCGTTGTTGTCCCCAGCTGTCACTGACCTTTGGCGGTGACGATGGACGGCAGCTACCAGCACGAGCATCGTTTCCGAGACACCGGTCCTGCGGTGAGTGAGCCAGTTGTTGCTCTCACTAACCTAGATAGAACTGGGTGAATGTGAGGTGTATGCGTGGGCGTCCAGCTGAACCCGCCCGGAATAACCTTGATCCGTAGCAAACCTCACTCTCTCTCCAGTTCGACTTCACTCACTCCCTACCGCGTAATTCTCCTTCAATTTGTTCTTGGTGTCTCTTAATCTTCCCACTCTGCCCAAGGCTACCTGCATACACAACGGCCGAAGTTCTCCCTCCTGCAACTGGGCGGTTGTCCCGCAGCGTCCGTCCCGCGACGTGGCACAGCATGGCAGCCTTCGTTTCGACAAGGACTGAAATCACGAGCTCCACCGCCTGTCACTCACACTGATCTCGGAAGGCCATTCTCTCCGCTCGAGCCACAGGCGGGCACATTCCATTCGAGACCGTTCTCCACGTGTAGCCGCCAATCAAACGCAGCATGGGCCTCGACTGCTCGTGCCGAAGAGCGTCCGCTCGTCGCATGAACACCTGTTCGTCCGCTTGGTCCATTCAGCCCCCGCAAACGCAGAAGATGGGCCGCCTGCCTCGTCATCTGTAATCGGCTCGACTGAGTCACCAATCAGGCCGTCTTGGCCTCGGCGTTCACCTATGAAACTCGGATTCATGCATCGTTTGGAGTTTGTCAACTGCCAGCAGTGACGCTCTTGCATTCTGCATCGACCAGACTTCTTTGGTGCCCCTTCGAGCCTCTGTCTCGTCCCCCCTTAAGCACAGCAACTGCCACACGGTGGATCGGATCGGCTGGCTAAGGGCCCAGACGTCGCAAACTTGACCGAGCGCCCTTATCCCTGCCTTCCCTTGCGTCGGTCACCACAGAAGTTCCTTTTTCTTGCCTCACCGCTCGCGCCTCCAAGCTCTGGCCTGCCTCTGCCCCAGTGTGTGGAGATCAGCGACGCTTAAAGTACAGCATGGGTCGTGGAATTCAATAATTGGACGATGACAAAGATGCCGCCCGATGCTGGAATCCAACCCTGACTACGGACTGCCTCGCCCTTCCGGTCTAATTGCCTTACTATTCACCTGCACACTGTTCCCACAGCGGTGTCTCCAAGCTGGTGTTGAAAAGTTATCTGCCTCGAGGACCGGGAAAGCGCCAAATTTACCGCTCCACAGTTGGAGTAATAGCGTTGGCTGTTCACTATCCCATGAGATCCGAAAATGTTGAGCTCTACTCGATACCCTCACAATACCACAAAGAGCTTGGCCCCCTATTTCGATTTTCTGGAGTTCATCTACTGGGTTAAATCACGATAATCGACCACGGCCTCAGACAGACTACGTTTCGGGCATTCTAGTCCTACTATCTGGCCTCAGTGGATCTTCACTTGGGCGCAATTCGATCTTGTAGGATGTCCACTTCTTTGGAGCGCAGCAGCTACGCCTGTCGAAGACTCTACGCATCGTCTTACTTCAAGAAACCAGTGCATAGGTGGTGCTGTCATACATCTGCGTCCACTGTTTTTCTCCGGCATCATCCTGCTGCAGCAGTCTTGCTCTGTCACCTCTGTGTTTGTCTGCCTAGTCTTGATTGCTTTCAATGCGTGTCTGCAACAGTTGTGTTAAAGTGGGCGCACGGCAACCGCCCACGTACACGGCATAGAGCCGAGATTTGATGTTGTCAACCCATGAAACCAGCAATGCTGCCGCCTCTCGGTCGGACCTTCATTAACCGACGGAAACCGCAACTTCAAGGCACTTCGATCTGATGCAACACGGTACATGGATTTCTCCTGGACCGGGCGTCAGGCTGCATATTCACGTTGAGTGATAGGGCGATCTCTCACATGGTCAAGCAGGTATATTTGGAGTTTGCCTATCAATGTAAGTGGCTCAAGAAGAGAGGTTGAGCATGCATAAGCCACCAGGAGACCCTGACGATGTCTATGGCTTTCGCGATCCGGTCCGCTGTCCCAGAAAGCTTCTCCTTTATTTTCGGTTAGTTTGCACAGTCTACCATTTCTACAATCGACATTGCGCCCGAGGGAGACAGGCTACGAGTCGAGTCCCGTGGAGTTTGGACCGATCAAGCTATAATCTTTCCGGGAAAGTGCGCTTGCGCCCCATATACAACGCGTTGTCTGGAGCTTACTTCCGTGACCTTCCAGAACGGCCTGCGAGCCTGCCTTCCTAGCACGCCTGCTCGGCTGGAGACCCATGTTCTCCTATCATCGCAGCATAGCACAGCGTGTTCAAGAGCTACTAGGGCGAGAGTTTGAAGAAAGCGTCCCTGGAGCCTGCCTTACTACAGTTTCGGGGGCCACCGCAACACATTGTCACCGTTCTGATGAAGAAGTGCGTCACATCTATCAGCCAATTCTATCCACTCCAGAAGAAGCCTCACGACAACTATTGCATGTATTGTCATCCAAGATCCAAAACACGACTCGTTCCACTGCCTGCGGCCAATGGGTCATTTCGAGCCTATGTCGAGTCTCTTTGCCATTTGTACAGAGAAGCCGCCAACCTAACAAGGCTTGGCAAAGGCAGTTCCGTCGCTGTGATTGTCTACTATTTGGTTAAGACATTCCATGTCGACGACTACAATCGACCCGCTTCGATCCAAGCCTGCTTCTCCTCGATGTCGAGGAATCCTGAAGCGTATGTTTTACGACAGTGCGTGCCGTGGTCGACCACAGCGTTTCAAAGAAGAGAGACATTGCTTTGCCTTGAAAGGGGCGGTACAACAAAGTTTAACATGCCTGTCGGCAATTCCAGTTGTGACGACCTGGAGAGAAGCACACAGAAGGATGACTACTAAGCAGAAACCCCGGACACAACCCGGGCAAACTCAGTTGCCACGTCCACAATCATATCCTCAAAAGTCTTGAATTTGATCCCCAGGGCACGCTCAGTCTTGGAGGCCTCGAACGGTACGTTCTGAGTCACAACTGTCCCTCCCAAAGGAAACACGCCGCGTTCAACAAGCTCTGGCAACCTCCTCTTGACAATGTCGACGGCTGTATTCCACTCGACGCCGTTCGGCCCGTCGTACGTGACTCCAAAATTCCGGTGGCCTGAGATCTCGGGATTGAGCGCGGCAACGTGCACAAACGCCACATCATCCACATGGCACACCACGCCAGGCCTTGGCTCTGGGAACTGGACGCCACGCAACGGCGCCAACGCGGTCCTGTTCGAGCCCTTTTCATACTCTTCTTTGCCCTTTGCAAAGCCGTTCGGCCCGATGACGAAGGAGGGCATGATGTTGATGACGTCGAAATGGGGATTCTTGTCCGCGATGAACCTGCGCGTGGCATTCAATGCGAGCTTCTTCGACGCCGCGTAGGCAGAAAAGGTGTGCGTCCAGGGGCCCTGAGGGTCCGGTTCGACATTGTCTGCGTCGAAGACCTTGGGGGTTGTCGGCAGCACAGCAGCAACCGAGGATGTGATGACCACTTTCTTCACGCCAGACTCTTTCGAAGCGGAGTCGAGGATGCTCAGGGTCGTGTTGATCGCCGGTTTGATCAGCGTGGCTTCGAGGTCATCGGATGGAAGTGCCATTGGTGAGGCGACGTGTACGATATACTTGACCCCCTTCACCGCGTCGTCGAACGCGTGGTCAACGGCCATGTCGGGGACAATGACGAACTCGAGTTCGTGGACTGCTGCATATTTGCTTCGAAGTGCTTCCTTGATAGCCCTGATCTTGGGTTCTGAACGCAAGGCAAGCCGGACTTTGTATTGCCGATCCAGCAGCTCGGTGAGGACCCGAAATCCGACCAGGCCGGTCGCGCCAGTGAGAAGGACGAGATCCTGATGAGACATGGTCGACAGTTAAATGCGTGGATAGTACCGGCGCGGCCAATGAACTACAGAGTAAGGATATATGCAATGGTATGGTATGGTCCTCGCCAACTCGACGTCGACTCGAAGGCAACTTGCACCCTATCAATGCAACACGGAAGGCTATGTTGAGCAAGCGAGCAAACGAGCAAGCGAGCAAGCAAGCAAGCACAAGCAATCACTAGAAAACAGAGCCGATCCAGCTTCGGGTTTTCGACCAGTCATGCAGGCGCGAACAGCACAGATATAAATATATATCAAGAAAACTCGATCATCAAAACTGCGCCTTGGGTGGCCCTGGAAGAAGGAGTCGCATTGCATGGCAAATGGCGCTACTTCATCGCCGAGTACGAGTATGTACATATCTGAATATGTATGGATGAGTAATCTGACCCCCAACGCTGAGATGGCCTATCTATTAGTTGACATACTGAAATACTGAACTTCACCTTACCCTAGTCATACCCAACACCGAGGTTGATTTTAGCCTCTTCCCAGACGGATCTTGGACGATCCCAGACGACGCTTTGACCTGCTCTGATCAGTAAGGTCGGTCGGTACCTCGTATATATTCTTGATCCTCTAGGATGCCTACCCTTCACCGCGGAGTTCCCCCGGCTTACGAGTCCAGGCCGAACGATTGGTGCGTGTAAGACTGTACATACTTTGCCTTTTACTGTGCATACGCGGTCACACGCACCTACGATTCAGAAAGCCCGTACCTAGTTAATCAAGGTGGCAGACGCTAGGCCTCAATGATGTGTGGGCTGAGGCTGCAAGGTTGGTGTCTAGTGTTTGTGCAGATTATTTATTGATACAGAGTACTGTAGAGGTACTTGTCTCTACCACCCCCCAATCCATCATTGAGGCATTGTGACTATTGCCAATGCATGGTTCTCTCATCCATGCTCCAGAGATCCGTTCGGGTCTGTCATGGTTCCGCTCGAGTGTTGGTCTCCGAAATAAGTCAGGACGTCCTGCGGCAGGTACTCCAACCAGGGAATCATATCGCCGCCGGGAAAAGTGAAATCGAACTGCTGTGCTCCGCTCATATCGATATCTTGTGCTCGAATCAGCATGCTATCCAGACCTTGGTTTTGGACATCGACAAATTGTTGCTGGATGTCCATGGCTTGCTCGTAGTTGGGTACCAGTTGAGGTTGATAGTCAGAGACATTCGACCTCTGCGGCATGAGGGTAGAAGTGGTGGTTGCTGGTACCCCTGAACTGGGAGTGTAAGGCGAGTGGAGCCCTAAGAGAAGGCCTGCGTCTTCTGTCGAGACTGGATCGTACGGAAGAGACGGATCCGTCTTGATTTCGCCGACCCTAGGCAGGTGATCCTCGGAGCCTGAAGGTGGGTTGCTGTCTTGCACCCACGATCGGTTTGCAGGACGATTCTCCCTGCCCGACTGTTCTTGCCCTGTTTGGGACCGTTGTGCGAACGATGCTGTCTTCCCACTATCGTTCATTGAGTAGAGGAAGCTCAGGTTTGGAGCAGGTGAGTTTGCGGTACCGGTCAAGGACCATCCGATGGCATGACTCAAATCCATCGAAGGAGAAGAACTCGCCCCTCTGTCTTGCCCTTTGAGTCCGCGCAACCTGGCATCCACGCCAAGGGAAGCAGCCAATGAGGTGCCTCTTCGCCACCCGGGTGTAGTAAATGATGGCTGCGTTGACGGCATCTGCCCATCTACGTCTTCCGCCGTGAAGAGTAGAGGATCCATGAGACCTTGTGATTTTTGGTCGAGTGCTGTCAGGATGTAACGACAGCCAGCCCAGTACGAATCCAGAGTCTGAAGCGCTTTGTAGCAGCGTTGATAGTTCTGATTTGCCGCGGTTGCCAGTAGCGTGTGACGGGCAGATGCTGCTTTCTGGGCCTTTTCGGCGCTTGTGGATTGTTTTGTAGGCAACGAGTGGCCGTTTGATCGTGGAGACGTCGCCCGAGAGGACGGTTGCGATCCATGGGCGGCAGCTTCGGCCAAAAAAGCACAGGCCGCCACATACATAGGCTGGCTCGTAAATGGATTGCCGATGAAGCTCTTAACGTCGATCAGTTCGGCGAACGCCAGTATGTCTGCAATAGTCTTTGCGGAAGACATGGACAATTCCCTGCTGTCGGGGAAAAGTTGCTGGATTCGGCCTTCAAACGAATGAAGCAACGTGGGCTGATGAACCAGAACGATCAAGGTATGGAACCAGAAATGCAGCAGGATGAAATTTGTGCCATGGCCTGCCTTCACATACTGCTGAAAGTTGGTGGCGTTGAAATGTAACCTGGGAGACAAACGTTGATAGAATCCTACATTGATCAGCATCTGAAGCATCTGATGAGTGAAGGTCTTACCAGTCAAGTCTCTCTCCATGCTCGCCAGACGCTTCAACACTTCGGGAGTAACCTGGCTCACGTCCTTGATGTTGTTTAGCACGTCCGCCACTCGTCCATACATATGGACGATCTGAATCATGGCAGGGAAGGGGTCGGGGTGCCCTCCAATTATCGTCTCGTCAGCACGATAAGGGAATGATATCTCAATGTCCTTGTCCCGTAGGGTGACAGGACGACCAACGCCGGACGAGACGGCTCTATCCAGGAAGAAGATAGCCCAGAAGGTATCGACCCGTTCTTGCTCGCTCGCTCGTCTGTCGTCAAGCTCAGAGCTGTTCATCTCGGATAGATGCTCCGACAGTCTCTCCTGCTGTTTGAATCTCCTCTGCTCTTCCAGTTTCCCTTCCTGGCCATGTTTAACAGTTTTAGGGGTTGGCCCAATTCTGCCTTCGAGCTGCAAGCCTTCTAGCTTCTGCATTCCCAAGTCTTGAGCCATCCGGATGGCCGTACCAAGATACATCCAGAGGCCACTATCATGGTCGGTGCCGAATTCCTCGTATGCCAGCAACAGGCATGCCTGAGCAACAGTGATGGTTGGATAGGAGAAGGTGTCAATCATAGCTGACATAGCGCGTTGCGCAAACGGATGTCCGCGAAATGCTCGTAAGACATTACCCTCATCGTCCAAGGGAACGGAAGGATCATTCGAAGTGCACAGCAAAGGACTCGAAGAAAAGCGAGCTGCGACTGCGCAAACCGCATCGACCAGGATGGCGTCGACCTTCTTGTCCTCCAAGTCTTTCAGAAACCTTTCGCGTTGGAGAAATGGATAGTTACAACCCAGGTGGGTAAAGAATGTGTCGCAGAGATGAAGGATCAAGGGAGGAATCGGATCAGGATCAGTGGCATCATAAAACGGCACCACGACGGGTGCTCTATCGTGACCGACAGGAACAGGCGCGTCCAATGGCTGTCCTGAGGCTGGAGATCCAGAAGGCAAGCTCGATCGGTGGTCCTTAACCTGAACAACCATCTGCTTAAAACCTGGCACGATTGCGGTCGGCCCGAAGTAGCGGAAGTAGGGCACACGGTTCCTGGAGGACATGGAGCTACTGCCGGTGTGGTTGCTCGCGGGGCTGATGATATCGTCCGCGGCGCTCCGTGGCTCTCTTTCTGGCTGTTCTATCGAGCTAGAAACACGTGTCATGGCGTCGATGTCGTTTGAGAATGTTTGAGATGGTGGCACACCAGCCTCGACTTCCTCTTCATCGTTCTCTTCGGCTCTGCCATCCTCGCGACTCGCCCGGTCAGCGTAGCCCGAACACCCATGGCCGTAGTCGGTGCATGTTTTGCATTCCGGTCTTTCTCCCGAACAACGAGTCTTCCGTTTGCGACATGTCAGACAAGCCGCGTTTATCCTTCTCCTCTTTGTGTGTGGCTGCCCGTCTGTTGCGACGAAGCGAATCTGGCGCGGTGGAGGAATTGAGTTCCGGGGCGCGTGTTGCACGGTTGGTTGGCCATGTTGGGCGCTGCTAAGGGTCATGTTCAGATGAAGGGCTCGAGCTCATCGCCGAGAGGAAGGACATTGTAGACAGTTGTCGAAGAATGGATATTTTTTGGGGACCCAGAGTTAGGCGGTGGCAAGCATCCAGACGCTCGAACTCAAGCGCAGGATCTGTGGACGACCGAGAGCTGGCTGAACTCTCCGTCCGGCCGGGACAAGATCTTGGAATATGAGCAGGAGTCAGTGATTGCCATGCTGCGTCTCTTCGCAGTGGCAGTTGCTTGAGCATGACCACCAGCTGCTGCTCGACTTAGGCATCTCTCCCTGGCATCTGCGCGACGCTTAAGTGCGGGGTCAGGAACCCTAATTGGGCTGAAACCGAGCCCGCCAAAACAGGCGCCCAGCCCACGAAGCCTGGAAGCCTGGTGTTCATCCTCCGCTCATTGCTACTTATTTAAACAACACGGAGTACTACTAAATAGCCAACATGCATGCACACTCATCACGCCGTTTCATTCACATTCACACCCTCATCCTCCTTCAGCCGTGCTTTCCACGTCCCCTCCACCCACCTCCAATTCCAAGGCAGCAAACACCATTTTGTTCGCACCAGTTCCTGACTTCCAGCAGGCTCACTTCTCTATCTTCGCCAATGGCTTTGAACCCCTCCGTGTTGAGCCAGGTTGTAAGTTCCTCGAGGACGATTGGGTCGTACATAAGAATCTTGTCCCGCCAGGTGGGTGATGTTTGATGATCGTGTGAGTCTGAGCCTCCAGATCCGGTCTCTGGGCGATGATGAATAGCGGCATGTATTTGTACCATAATGTCGATCGGCTGTGTTTGCTTGGGTGTAAGGACAGGAGCTTGAACCTCAGCCGAATCCGTGGTCGAGGAGGCTTGAGCAGGCGGCTGGATGTCTTCGAGGTCCAGCGGGGATGATGTAAAATCGAGCTTCGGCATCGTAGGAGGCGGTGTGGCAAGTCTGGTCAAGACTTGCCCGACCTTGACTGTTTTCTCCTCTGGTTGATATAAGACCGCTGGCATATCCTCGTGCTTCTCTGCTGCTTGCCTGATATTGGTCTCTTCGATGTCGTCGACGTCCATGATCCTCTGATCAGAAAGAGCTTTGCTTTTCGTCCTTCGCTTTCGAGGAGCGTGGTCTTTCTTCGAAGCATCCTCTGTCTTTGGGGCTGCCTTTTTCTTCTTCTTGGGCTCTTTCGGAGTCGCCGGGTCACCGCCGTCTGATTTTCGTTTGGCACGGGGTTTCTTGACCTTTGGAGCTGGCCTCGCAGAGACATCATGGACTTTGCTGAGAAAATCGCCATGAGTCAATACATCGGCCGGGTCGTTTGGTCCGTCGCTATCATGCTCAACGCCATGCTTGCTCTTCCAGCAGCGTTCAAGAAGTTCAATCATCTTCTCCCGTTTTTTGATGGTCTTGAAACCGTATGTCGCTATTTGTTTCTTCAGCTCATGATCGGACCATCCTTCGTAGGATGGCATGACGGCCTTTGGTCTCGGAGAGGCGCCGGCTTGTTTTGATTGTGCTTCGACTGACTGATGCTGGGCGCCACTGTTATCTTGTTGCCCCTCCAGCGCCCGTAAAGTATGCAACCCTCTCACCCGAGCATTTTTCATATTTACCCCGGGCCCACGAAGACCGGGCGTCTCGATATCGTAGATATCAAACACCGGCCCAACGATCCTAGCGTACGGGGTCTGAGCTGCTGGTGAACGTGTAAAACCTTCGCCTACAGGGCCTATACGATAGTGGTGCGAGTCGTCAAGCTGCATAAGAGCATCCTTGCCAGCAAAAGCCTGGCGTACGGCTGGGGAATCGGTCATGTCCACAGTCTCAACCTGCAAGAGAGCATTGTCTGCATCCCGGCCCGCTGCACTCCACAGGTTTCTTCGCCTGACCAATCGATTTGTCCCATGCACGACTCTAGGTGAGGTCGACTCAATCGAGAACGGTTGAGTCCGTTGTGGAGAGAAAGGATCAGATAGATTCTCTTCGGATTTCTTCTGTCTTTCCAAAGTGTCACGCGTCATAGTAGGGGACTCCTCTCGTGCCAGTTGACTTGCTGGGCCGAACAAAAATGGACGCTCAAGAGTTGTCTTCATCGCGGACGCAGGGGAGACTAATCGACTCTTCACCGGAGCTGTTTTTGACGCACCCACTTTCTTGGCCGAAGCCTTACGCTTAGAGAATTTCTTGAGGCTCACATCGATGACTGGCTCACAATCGGTTCCAGCAGCAGCAGCAGCAGCAGCTTGAGTTGACGTCAGGTACTCCATCATAGGCCGTAGCTTGCCCTCTTTATGTTGGCCGTCACCATAAGCCGAAGTAGCTAAAGCCGTGATCGTGAGAACCTTTTTGGGAGGTGCTTTCCCTTTGCCCCTACTACCGGCTTTTGCCTCTTTGGCGATGCGCAACTGCGAGATAGAGGTTGATGATGTCGCTGCAGTAGCCATAACAAGGTCAATCTGTTTTCTCGTGAACTGGTCCCCGTTTCCATCGACTTTCTTTGTCGCCGTCTCAGATGCGTTGGCGGCGGATGCAGGATAGGCGTAAGCATCTAGGAGATCATTCGAGAATCCGGCCTCTTGAGCTGCCAACTCCTGAGTCTGCGATGCGTGTTCACTTGATTTGACAGGAGTCCAGTCCAATCTTCGTGGAATGGCCTTCTCCATCGGCGGTGGGCTTGAATATCTACCACGAGGAGATTTCCCTTTGTTGCCATAAGATGAAAGAGTCTCAGAGGCATGTTTGGAGCCGAGTTGCTCTTCTTCCCGTGCGACTTGACTTCTCGTAGGGCTCAAGGGAGCGCTTGGCTTGGAGGGTTTGAAATGGACCGAGAGCTGCTCGGTTTGTGAGGATATTCTCCTTCCCACGAGGTCCCCAGATGAGACAGGACTGCCAGTATTATCTCGGGCTTGTTGTGATGCTTGTGGCCTGAATTTTGATCCGCTTGGAGACTGCAGGGGGATATTTTCTACTCCAGGTCGAGCCCAGAGGGCACGCGCACTGCTAAAGCCAGGCGGAAACCCATGTCTGATTTGGCCCGACCTCTTGAACCGTTTGGCCCCGTCTCTGACAGGGATACTGGGTGACCTCGAGGGAGAAGGAGACTCAACAGGTGTGGGGGATGGTGCGAAGGCCCGGGGAGGGGAAGACGAAAGGACGATGACCGCCGAGGAGGACATGCTGGGTAGGATCTTGACCGCCCATCGGCGCAAATTCGAGACAGCCAATCTGATAGCTAAGCTGGCTCCTGTATTTCAGGCCCGAAAACCCAGAGCGCAACGGCGAGCGATGAGTGAGGGCTGTTGGAAACGTCAAGACATGATCGCAAGGTGCGGAGGCGGATTGAGAACAAAGTAAACACGCGGCGCACGCACGAGATCACGTGATACAATCAGTCAGTGATGAAGAGATCAAGAGGCGGTTACCGCTTTATCCTATTTGTAGCAGCACTATTTCAGTCCTGACAATAAGGAGCAACGCCCGAAAATGCCTTGATTCCCTTACAATGAACTTTTAGGCCATCCTTAGCCCCGAATCCCAACGCCACTGCCCGAAAACCGAAGGGTGCTTTTCTCCATACGCCGCGAGTTTCAGCGGTTCGATCTCAGGTCCCATCGTGATTGTCCCCTAGAGACCTCCTCCCATGTATTGGAAATCCTGTTGATCCGAGTCGATGTCTGGGGATGGTGTATGAGCAGGAGACAGCATTGTGGGTGTGCCATCTGACAAGTTGATTGTCGAGGTCGATGTTGAGAAGTGTGAAGAAGGGTCACTTTGGCCTTCTGGTAGCAGTGGATCCTGCTCAGATGCATGAACGGTGAAGACTAAAGAGATTAGTGGCTGCCTTGGATACTCTTCGATAGTACCAAGGCTGTATACTCACACGCCATCAACGTGTCCAAGACGTAGCTACACAATTTGTCGGTTGTATGAATCAACTTTCGCACTATGGTGACAGCATAGCCCCAGATGGCATTGAAGACCAAGCCAATAGCTCCAAACACGCGCATAAGAACGGTAAACAGTGTCAGTTGCATCGGTGATGACCGAACCTGTATACCAGAATAGTTTGCCTCGCTCATGCAATGGCAATATTGATTATATATGACCAAGAGGAATGTCGAGCTTTACCATTGTGCTACCCATCATCAGCATCCAAATCACCTCAAAAATCACTCACCTTGTCTCAGAAATGCGTTCATCAAGTGGTCGCTAGAGTTCTCAGAAGTTCCATTCATAACAGCTGCATATGAGGTTTTGGGACACGAGAAGCGAGCGACTTGCGGACACGAAGAGTCAGTCAGGTACACAATGTGACGAACGCGGCATCATGATCGGGGGTCGGTGGAAGCAGGCACGAATTGCTTGTCGATGGAAATCAGTGCCAGGCAAAAACTGCCTTGTTTGCCAGCTCATTGAACAGTGGTTGGATGATTAGGGCAAGGTGAACGAGGAAATGGGCGCGGATTTGGCATTGAGAGAGATCGACAGCGCAAGCCGTGATTAGGGAGAAGCATCCAAGTCTCGGACGCACGTCGACTGGGCGCCACCTCCAGCCACATCTCTGGCTCCAGCCTCACCGGCGCCGCAAGCCCCGAGATTCGATTGGCCAGGTGTGTGACTCAAGGGCCCAAGGCCTGGAACCCCCCGAGAAGCCCCTCCCCAATCGTTCAGCCGCAAGGCGCCCTGATCGGGGCCAAAACCAGCAGCAAGCGGCGACACGGCGCTCAACGGAGCGAAACCTTGGCTGGAGTGACGGTTGGCGCTCTCTCTCCATGTCAATCACAACGCACTCGCATGTGCAACTTGACTTCCGTGTCGCCCTCAGCGCCAGCAATTCGGGCTTTTGTTGCCCGAAGCCCACCGGCATAAACAAGCTCAGCGCAAGAGAACATCTCGTAGGCGGGGCGACGCGCAACCAGGTGGGAAGAGCTGCTCCTGTTCCGCAACACCAGGACTGTCTCTGGTCTCATTCCGACCATGGCTTCAGACGACGACTCGCAAGCTCTAGACACTCATCATGACGACAAGGACTGGGAGGAGCAGAAGGAGAACTTCCGGATATGTTACATCGACCACAACATGACTCGCAAAGAAGCAGCCGAGTACATGAAACAGCATCACAATTTCCACGCCACGCCTCGTCAATGGGAGCGCAAAATCAAGCAGTGGGGATTCTCGAAGTATACCGGCCGAGAGGAGAGACTGGCTCAGATTGCACAATTCGGCAAGACCGTGCTCGACGTCAGTCGTCCTGGTCGACGGCCGCGCTCTCTTGTGGACGAACGTGGGAATCTCCAGCCTCACGAGGATCGCAACCTTCGCCGCTTCGCTCGACGAGAAGTCAGTCGCTCCCGGTCGAGGTCGAGGTCGGCTTCCTTCGCCGACAAACCACGGCCACAATTCAAGCAAGAATTCTCGGATCCCTCTGCAACTTCCTCCCTGGATCCAGCCTTCAGCTTCAACGAGCTCGGGTCAGAAATGCGAAGGACTCCCAGCAGAGAAGGGCCCCTCATGGGCGGAATGGAAGGTCCGCGAGAGATGTCAGACCCACTCCAGCCCAATTTCTTTCAGAATCAGCCGGTGGCATACAGGCCCAACGACGACCCAAGTATCGCTGTTGGTATGCAAACGCAGTTCCAACAAGCTCACCATCATGGTTCGCCGCCATTCAACACTGTACCAGCACAGACTCAATTCAATAGCTTCGCACACGGCCCGATCCCATTGCATACCTCGCAGGGCATGGGCCCCGCAAACTCAAATCAGCCATTCTCGGGGAACTCCACCAATGCATATTCTGGCTATTCTATGCAGGACACGGTTATGCAACCCTTACCCCCGGGTTTCAATCAATTCGGAATGCATCCAGCTATGCTACCAGAGGACCTCATGACTGAGCAAACAATTTTCGACAACACATTGCAACTGCCGCAAGGTGCAGACGGGCTGGACCAAACAGGGTTCGAGAATCACCCTATGATCACATTCGACATAGTGGACACGGACCCTCCAGCGATGGTACCTGCTTCTGAACCTGCACCGCTGCAAACCCCGGCCACGACGTCAGTCCCGTTTCCCGAGGCGTCTCTAGGCGACAGTGGTTCTCTTGGTAGGGATGTCTTGCCGCTGGTGGAGCAGTACATACGGGCTGTTCAAAATGTCGCGCTCAGCGCTCTGCCAAGATCGTCACTTGCGGACGGTCTTTCAAATAAACTGGCTGCGGATCTTGTACAACCGAGTAAGTGGACTCATCCCTCGTCGGCTCCTGGATTTAACCCCCACGTCTTTAGGCAGCGCTTTCATGGCGAGCATGGCGATTTTCCTCGACAATTTTGACAAGACGAAGCAAAGGTCTCTTCAAAGCATGAAGGATACTTGCAGTAAGCTGCGACAGAAGAACGCAATTTTGGAACAGATTCTGAACAGCAGTAAGTCCCCAGTGGTTGGCCTTGACGCTTCGGACGAGGTCTGACTCCTCTAGATACCGATATGGATCCAATCCCTTCGATCGAGCCCCATCACCATCGCTCGTCAGTTCCGCCACAGGGCCCAGTGTATAGCGACATGTATGGACGGAACTACTGAGGGTGGCCCCCCAACGGCGTCACGTGCGCGCATCGGCGGCCGGTGTTTACCCGAAAAATCACTGGCCGAGCCGCACAATCTGGAGTGAAATCTTATTCTCGATCTCACTGTATCCTGATAACACCGACGGCCCTTGTTGCCGTAACGAGACCCTGGAGCTGTAGCGCGCTCGTCATCGACCGGCAATCTCTGCCATGCTTCCCAAAGCGGCCCACGTAGCACACTTCCCCGAAGATGTTGGTGGTCCTGTGGGACCCTGACACTCTCCTCCACCAGACCGTCGAACTCCTAGGCTCGAAGCTCATTCCCGCTCTTGAGTCACCAGAACGGCTTGAAGCGATTTTGAAAGCTTTGCGCACTTCCCAGTACGAGCTTCGCACGATCGAGTTTACCTCGCTTCATGACGACCGTCGTATAAATCGGCTACTTGGACTCACCTCTGCAACTCACTCCCAGGACTACTTGCAGCACTTGCGCGATATTTTCCAGGTCTGGTTAGATGCGGGCTTAATCGAAAATGATGGCCACGTCTTACCGGAGTGCTTTATCTACTCCACCACGACCGGAAAGCCCCTGCGACCACCGAAAGACCCCTTCGCGCGTGCAGGGTACTATGCCTTCGATATGAGCAGCGGCATCATGTCAGACAGCTACAAGGCTATCGTCGCATCTGCAAATCTAGCCAGTGAGGGAACGGACATGCTCGCTGGCTTTCCCAACCTTCCAAACGACGTCGACACAGTAGTAGCACTATGCCGACCTCCAGGACACCATTGCGATGGTCAGCGGGCGGGTGGCTATTGCTACATCAACAACGCCGCTCTTGCTGTGAGCACGTGGCGATCAGAGCATCCGGAAGCGCAAATCGGCATCCTCGACGTCGACTTCCATCACGGAAATGGAACACAGGAGATATTCTACGCTGACTCCAAGGTCCTGTACGTGAGCGTCCACGGAGAAGACGAGTTCGTGAGTTCCTCCCAGTCCTCTATTCGCGTACCAATTATCGCAAATCTGATATGCACGACACCATTGACCGCCAGCCCTCGCTATGGTGGAGAGGTTATTGACGTTTCGGCAGCCATACTACACAGGTGCAGCAGACGAAACAGGCAGCGGCGATGCTGAAGGGACAACTATCAACCTCCCTCTAAAAGTGGGTAGCTCAATCGAAGCATACATGCAGAAACTCGACTACGGACTGAAGAAACTAGTCGAGTTCAAACCCGAGTTTCTCATCATCAGCCTAGGGTTTGACACGTTCCACTCCGATCCTTTGGGACATTTCCAGATTCATACGGAAGACTACGAGACGATTTCGAGGAAGACAAGACATGCGCTCAAGCATGTACCCGCTCTTGTTCTGCTTGAAGGTGGATATGTCATTGAACACCTCGGTGCAAACATGTTGTCATTCCTGAAGGGATGGAGTTCTGATTGAGGTTCCGTGCGCCTGGTATCGAGCCGAGGGGCTAGGTAAAGCTCGAAAGATTGTCCAGGTGGAGATCGTGGCCGAACCCTTAAGAGTACGCCATATTGCCAGAAATGGTCAATGTAAATCTACTGGCGAAAACTTTGGTTGTACTTAGTACCTAGAGCGATCGTCCTAAATAGAAATAGGAGACTTGTAGTGCTCCATGTGCTCATTGCCCTCCAGCGACCGATCCAAACGGTCCACAAATGAACATTATGTGGTTCTGGCTGTCCTGCGTCCTCGAGCTGTGCTCAAATAAGCAACACCGGCTGTCTGCAGGCCACCAACGCAGCGTTCTGATTCACAGAGCAGCTTCATGCAGTCGAACAGGCACAGCGACGGGTGCGCTCGTCAACGCGATTTGGTTCTTTGTGACTGGCTCCCTATCCAAATTCTCAATCCCGTCGAATCTCTGGAGCATTCTGACAATGACATAACCGGCCTCTGTCAAAGCGAATTGCTGTCCTAGACAAATTCGCGGCCCACCGTTGAATGGAAGGTATTCCCAGCCGGCTTTACGGCCACTCCACCGTTCGGGCTTGAACTCCTCGACGTCTGGGCCCCAGATGTCTGCACGGTGGTGCATAATGTGAACGGAGTAAACAACATGTTGCCCCTTTCTGACGTAGATTGGGGATTTGCCGTCTTTACCCCCGCCGCGTGGTAAAGTTGTATCCTTCGTGGCCCGTCGAAAGTTTAACGGCACTGTAGGGTAGACGCGCAGTACCTCTGACATGACGTACTGTAGGTAGCTACATGACTTGAGGGTCTCAAATGTGATATTTTGAGGGTTAGAGAACGTCCCGAATTCTTCAAGGATAATCTGACGCAGCTGTTTAAAGACATCTGGATGGCGAACCAGGCAATAAAACGTCCAGCCTAAGAGCCCAGCGGTTGTATCCCTACCAGCGAGTAGAATGTTAAGCAGTTGGTTTCGCAGCTCGATCGGGTCTCTTGTTTTTTGGACAAGCTCTTGCAGGAAAACATATTTCTCGGTCCGTGGACTTTTGTCGCGATTTTCCGCTTGTGAGGACAGGTCCGTGTTCAGGGCTAGATTAACATAATAATCTGCAAATCGGTGGACTTCCTTGCAGTTATCGTAAAAAGATTTCGGCGAATAGAGAGGATACATTTCCATCAGTCGACTTCTAATCCCGAGAGCCGCGGTAGCACCATCGAAACACTGAGCGAAAGATGTCCAGTCCAATCCACCAGCTCTCTGTGGCATCTTGTCGTAAAGGTGTATATTCTCTTGTAACGCGGTGAGCTGGGAATTGACGGTCCGGCCGAAGAGAAATTCGGTCGCCGAGTCCAGGGTGAGACGGAAAAAGAGCGGAACCAAGTCGGTCATTTCGGTCCATCCACCGGCACGTGGAACGACATGTCTGAATAGGTGCTGAACATGGTTTTCTTCCAGACCCAGGTCAGCGACTTGGTGGCGAGCAAATTGTGGGCGTAGGAGTGCCCGGGAGTGCTCCCTAGCAGCAAATGCAGTCAGTGTTGCGAAACGCCCGTAGCGAACTGAGGGCTTACCAGCTCTCTCCATCCATGGTAAAGATGCCATCTCCTAGTAAGGGGAAAAAATTTCCATGTCTTACCCTACCAAGTTCAAAGTCTTTGAACTGGGTCGCGAGCATAGCCTGAATGTTTTTCGGATCAACAGTGAAGTGTTGCCATGTACCCAGCTGATTCTGATACCAAGTATTAGGCTTGTCCAAGGAGTCGTAGATACGTAGATAGTCTTGGGGAAGGAGATGGTCTTTTTCCGCCTTGATAGTACTTGCTACATTGTCAATAGCAAAGGGAAGGCGATATGGGCGCACACGAGCGGGCTTGCAGCCTAGCTCTTGTGCTCGTCGAGCATGATATTGATTGCGGAGAAAAGTAGACACCACAACGTAGACAATAAAAGCAGCGAGCAGGCCGGCGGTCATTAGGAAGTAAGCACTCAACATTTTGAAAGGGACGACTCGGAGAGCGATGAATTTGGATCCTGCTCCATCTCAATAGCGTGTAAGGCGTATAAAATACCCTCTCAGTGCAAGTAGTGCATCTATCCTTAGTCGTCTCGACCCCGCAAGATCCCCGTAAAATCCCCGCAAGGTACGCCCCCACGATAACAGATCAGTGCTTAGACCTCGGTCTCCAGTGCCCTCCAGAGATTGTGACTACGAGTACAAGATTCGGTCCTCGGTCGCGGTATTAATCATATCCAGGTACCCCACAAAGCTCGCTAACCTAAGGGAGCGTAGCGTCACGGTAGTAGGTATTACTGACATAAAATCCACACTAACGCCTTGGCAAATGCGGTGATTGGTTCAAGAAATACCCGCAAGTGATTTATGCACTAACAACAACAATATTGAGCCGTGTAGAGAAGTTATGGGATCGGACTTCATATGGCTCTTTGGTATTCCAGAAGTAGAAGACGTATTACGCTGTTGTTGAAGCATTCGGAAGGGGCGACGGTCTGAGAATATGGTTTTATTCTCAATTTCCCATGTCCGATCAGGTTTGTGTCGCGACGGGATGTCCTTCTCTTGGCATATCCTAACTCGACGAGAGCATTCGCGGTTATATTTGGTTGGAAGATCCCCGAGGAAAGATAGAACCCTCTTTTGAAGAGTCGCCCATTTAAGATGTCTGCGCGTCGGGAAAAATCCAGAATATTCTTTGAAAGGTTTTGTTTGTTGTACCTTCCTAGAATTGGCTGGGTTCCGCGACGATGTCGCGGAAATCGAGTGGCAGCGTTTCCAAGTCTAGGAGAAGGAAGCTGCTTCGAGTGTGCCCACATTACCCAGCTAACGACCCAAGCAACCAAGTTAATTAGGTACCTCAATTAACCCTAACCAAGTTCGATTGCAGCTACGTGGTGATGACGGGTACACATGGAGTCGACAGGCCAACCGCAAGCATCTTTTTTGCGACACAGCTCGGTAGGCATTCCGTGGGCGCATATAAGGAGCTCGCAATGCTGTATTCTCCAATGATCTTGCTCGCCACGGAAGAGTACTGCTTCAGTACCTCCGAGGATTCTGTTCAATATGGCATCACACCTCCAAGACCCCACAAGCAGAACTCATTGTGCCAACCCATGGAGTCATCGTCCATGGAGATATCAAAGAACACAACGCGCAAGAGGACCCGCCTCGGAAAGACACATCTACCCGAGGCCCAGGAATATTACTGAACATGACAAATGGCAGACTGCTCATCGATCTGTCACAGGCATGTTGAAATGCAGTAGGCCAGATTGGTTGCGAAATCATTTTGTGGAAGTCCGGTGCCTTTCAATGTAATTGGCCCTGGCCTTAAAAAGGTCCGAAACAGACGGCTAGATCACTATCGATCTTTTGAACTCGCCGTCATGAGCAACGGCGTCACCTACCTCGTCACCGGAGCCAACCGTGGGATTGGTAAAGGCTTCGTTTCAGCATTCTTGCAGGAGCCATCAGCGACGGTGATTGCGGCCGTTCGAGACCCGTCCAAAGATTCGTCCAAGGGTCTTACCAACATCCCCAAGGCAGCAGATTCCAAGCTCATCGTCGTCAAGCTTGACTCTGCGGTCGAATCTGACGCGTTCGAGGCCGTTTCGCAGCTCCGCACAAGTTATGGCATTACAGCTCTCGATGTTGTCGTCGCCAATGCCGGTATTAATCATTCACTGGGCCCTGTGCTTCAAAACTCATCCAATGCCCTTGCTGAACATTTCGCCATCAACTCTATTGCACCAATAACCTTACTCAAGGCTACTGCAGACCTCCTCAAGTCCAGCAACACTGGGAATCCGAAATTTGTCGCCATATCAACATTCATTGGGACTATTTCCGGCATGGAGCTACTACTACAATTCCCTGCCCCTACGAGCCCCTATGGCTCCAGCAAGGCTGCATTGAATTGGCTTATTCGTCGAACGCACTTTGAGGAATCCTGGCTTACAGCATTTGTCTTTCACCCAGGCTTGGTCATGACTGACATGGTAGCCGGTATCGTGGAGGGGAAGGATGTGGACCCCTCGGCAATTGGCGCGATCACTGTGGAAGAGAGCGTGGCTGGAATGGTCAAGACGATTAATGCTGCCTCGAGGGATATCGGTGGCACTTTCCAAAACTATGACGGGTCTACCTTGCCCTGGTGAGCTTTCTGGATGATAGAAAATCCCAACACATCTTCTTTGGTCAAAACACGTCAATGAAGTTCTGCTCCCAACGTGCCCCTAAACGTGAGATCTTTTCATACATGTTTATGCGAGTCGAGGCGGGCTTGGAGGCTGACGACGCAGCAACTAAGGTTGGATATAGAAAGAACCAGGAAAACAGTCTTTTTTGTCGTCAGCTACTAGGAAAGGGAAATGCAGGATGGCCGGTTCTGGCTCTTATACTGGGGGAAGTGGATGAACGAGGGATGCGATACGACTGATGGAGCTAGTGAAACTGCAGAAGAGCAGGCTTGGAGATGATCATCCCGACGCTTTGGCATCTCAAAGGCTTCTGGCTCGTCTACCCCAAGGTATAGAGGAAACTTCGTCAACATTAGACAACCATTTCGCAGGTAGCAATACCGACAGGGACGCAGGAGGCTGGCGTTACAGTAGCCCACCACTGAGCCAAAGCCCATACAATCTGTGCCGACCTGTTCTTCAAACCTTAAACGGCTCACCGGTTGGGGGCTGGTCATAGTTGTTGACTGTGCGGCGACCGTTATGTCGACAACCCTTGAAAGTCGGTAGGTAGGCTGGCACCGTGGCGGAAGAGAAGTTGAACCGACCGCGCAGTCTTGAGATTTGTATAGGCAACCCCATAGGTGCCCAGTTCCCATCCTACTGTCGTTTCAAGATATTGAAGACAGAGTTCCAGCTTATATATATTGTAGAATATATACCTAGACCAGCAATTTAAGCTGTTCACCGTCTATGCTGCGAGTTGGAGCCGGTAATACCCCTGCTAGGTACTTCGGGACAAAGTGACAAACAGCTTATTACATTACCGAGAACCGGTACTCTCCTTTCGAGGTTTGGCCAACTGTCAGAGTCCTTCACCTCCGTAGCGTTCGATTATTTGTGCCGTATAAGAACAGCTACTACTATATTCCGATAGTCTCTGCTCGTTCAAAACCTGACTACTAATTTCTTGCCCGATACTTCCCCCCGCCGAAGCTTCTCCAGTCCGTCCAGAATGCTTTTAAATCCACCGTCCACCACTGATATGGGAGGTGGTTTAATAATTCCTGCAAGGCGCGGCAATTCGAGGGTAAAGCGCGCATAAAACGCTCGGTCCGATGGCTTTGCTGGAAACTTTGGACCAATGGGTGGGAGCCAGGCGAACTCGTGACCGAATACCGTGTAGAGCATGACCGTATCGTATTCGACGCCAGGGGTCTTCGATACACCACGAGGAAGGAGGGTCACGACCTTGCCACCTCGGTTCTTCAGCACTTCCGCGCAGAATGGAGTCGAATGGCCTTCAGAGAAGCAATCCACGGCGAGCTTGAGGTCGGGGAAGGCCGTAGCTATCTCACGGGCGGAGCTTGCAGATCGGTAATCGAAGACGTGGTCCGCGCCGTAGCTCTTGACCAGGTCAAAGGAACGCGGCGCCGCTGTCGTGACAACTGTGCAGCCCAAATATTTTGCAAACTGGATGGTGAACAACCCAGCATTGGTAGAGCCCGAATAAATCAGGACGGTGGGCCCTTTATTCGTCCCACTGCGGAGCCTGGAATCGGCTTCCCTGGGCCATTCGAGCCCGAGATGGACGATTAGCACGAGCGCAGCTGTGGTGGCCGACACGCCGTAGGTGACCGCCTCCTCGTCCTTGATGCTTACCGGTACCTTCCACGCCAGATCACCATCGATCTTGAGATATTCCGCGAAGGATCCTCGATCTTTGTAGAGCCCTCCGTGGACAGCACCAGCCACTCGATCACCTATATTCCAACCCCCGGGCGCCTGTCGCCCGACCTCAACAACCTCTCCTGCGTAGTCGCATCCAATAATGCTGTCGGGTGGGGACAATATGTCGATGTGTTTGAAATCGGTCGGGTTGAGTGCTACAGCTCGGACTCTGACGAGGATCTCGTTATCAGCGATGGATGGTTTGGGGACTTCCTTGACTTCGCAGCCTCGACCAATTGACTTGTGGAGAGTTAGATTAAGTAGTCGGCCAAAGATCCAGTGATTTGCTACTAGTGCCTTCATTCTGACTGCACTTCTATCTTCTCGAAAAGAATAGTTGAGCTGATTTGGGGGAGAACGAGTTCGAGCACTACCGGGCGAGTCGTCCCGAAGGACAGGTGAGGGAGTGTCAGAATATTGGGTTGCGAGGCGTTAGCATAATTCTCCTGGCTTTCCACTTGTTCGGAAAGACGAGGGAACCGGTACAATAGTCGTTCCGTCTCAGAGGCGCTAGCATTTGACTTTATCGAACAATCGAGGTTCAAGCCATTGTAAAAGGGCATGTAACTTCCAGGGATCCGTGACGACAACCAATTCTACGAATAATATCGCTAGTCTCAAGATTCATTAGCGCGGACAGATCAGTAAACAGGAGTGGCAAGATACCAACTTGTACCGAAATTTCGACCGACTCTCGGACAAGATATCTTAAGCCAAGGGCTGGTTAGGGAGAATTCTCGGCTGTCAACACCGTCCCCCATGAGAACTCTCGTCGACAGTGGACGCTCCAGACAAGCACTCGACAGGGTAGCTTGGGTCACACGTGTTTGATTGATGGAGATGAGGAACGGCCATCAAGCCCGTGGCGCCTATTGGCGCAGTCTAGGTCCTTGAATAAGTATAGGGTACTTCGTTAAACCGACTTGTCCTTCCTCCACATGTCACCCTTGCCTTCAGTAGCCATGACCCTTGATTTTGGTGGATGAGGTGAACGCAAAGTGTGTTCGCGGTAGGATGCTTCTGGTTGGACTCCGAATCCCTGCTTCCAAAGTGTCGATGCAGTCGCCGGTCTCTTGTCCATACATTCTAGGTAATCACAGCACTTACGGGCTGCTCTTTTGGGTCCTCAACCTCAAGAACTTTGCCGTCAGGAGGACGGGGATGGGGTTCAGCGTCAGTATCGGGAACGAGAAAGCACAAACGAACATCCCAAGCAGGGGAATCCCCCGCATGGTGTCGAATTACTTGGTAGGTGCTACGGTTGCAGAACGGAGACCTGTGCCATCCACGGCGGGTGCAGTCGACATTTGGAGAACATCAGCAGACCAGTAGTAAGATATCAAATCCCATATTGCACCAGAGTGGGCGAGATAGCTCCTGTTGAGGGCCAGCCTAGGTTGAACTTAGCCGGGCCGTGGCATTCACAGTGAGGGAGAATCTGTTTGACCAGCCATTTAGCCAACAGGGCAATTTACAGCAAGACGACGTTGGCCAGAATGGCGGGTGATGGCAGACATCTAAGGGATAGTCTGACAAGTACAGGCCAGATAGTGCACCCACTGCTGCCAGTAAGTAAGCCCCAGCCGACTTATGGCAGCTTTTCTTGGAACAAAAAGCAGGTTGGCAGACAAGGACGACCAAGTCAAGAATTGACGCTCAGAAAGCTACCATGATCGCTGAATGACATGACCAATATGACTTTGTCTACATATTATTCCCTAATGCATCAGGATGTCGTTCACACCACACTAACATGACGCTTGCAAATGTCAATTAACACGATGGCGGACTTGCTGCTTGGTAGCCAAAATTTCGAATGAATCGAGGAAGATCCTGTGGCCTATGTTAGGCTGTCTCGAGCGATTGTGGATGCGACTTACTGCGGCAGGTTCAATATTGACTTCAATGACCTTGGAAATTCCGAGCCCCTGAAGTAATGCATCTTCAGGTTCCCATTGCATAGCCAGAAGTTGGCTTTCAGGATAATGCTCGAACGTGAAGTACTGCAGGTCAACGGAAGAGAGTGGAACAGTGTACCTTTCCGCGACGTCTAACATCGCGTCTGCGATGTCCGCTGCAATCTCGGTGGACCACGACCCTTCAGTCAAAGTTAACCGCCGCAGGGCGGAGATTGCTCGCCTCCTGGTCTCAACATTTGGCGCTTCGACTGCCACAAGGAACACCGGGGGGACTAACCCAAGGTACGCAGTGTCCAACTTGTCGAATGCGCCGGTTTCGATCAGCTTCTGCCGCATCATATCTTCGATCTCGAGCATGATGAACCCGAACGGTCGCTCACTTGGTTCTGCATGTTCATCTGCCATGTCTACCCTGGCTTTGAGCTTGTCAAGCAAGATGTGAGACGCAACATGGTGGACGATAAACGTCCTTCCATAAGAGATATGGGGTATCAACGTCTGAAACAAGTTCATCCACTTGTATAGTTTTGCGTCGATCTCCTTGATCTGTTCCGCTGGCTCAACTCCAGCAACTGTGGACACTCGGAGTGATAGCAAATGCCGAATACAATCTCGCAGGACGGTGCTGGCATCTTCCAAGCTGTCAAATTTCATTAACTCAAAATCCATGATACGTCGATCATGCGAGCTAAGGGAAAGCACATCCATGTGACGCTCAAGTTCCTCCACGCGGTCTCTGGAAGCAAACTTGATGCCGTCGCGGACGGTAGGTTGGAGGGAGGCCACGATCAGACCATTAGCGGGATCATCTGGACGACGAGTGACCTCCCATTCCCTCAGGATCTTGACCGCCGCTTTCATATGGTCAAACGCAGCTTCCCCGCAGCCGTTGAAATTCTCCAGTGCCCAGAAGACGATGCATGTTGCCAATACTACGTCAACTGGTGGCTTGTATGTGACCAGGGCGCGGATTGCTCTATTGTAGTGGGGAATGAAAGCCTGAGTTCCTGGGGCAATCTCGGTTGAACTACAACTGCTCAATTCTTGGTGAAGGTCTGCCAGAGCGATGATGGAATGCTTGATGGCTTCGTGGCGCCATGCTGCTTGAGGGAGAACGACTCTCCATAAATATGGTTGAGAATACAGAGATATAAAATCCGAGGTCCTCTCGAGGTAGAAATGGAAGGAACGGTATTCTTCCTTTGTCCCAAACGATGGTATTAGTGTACACTCGTGAGGATGCGGGTATGAGTTGAGGAGGGTCTGGTATTGCGAATAGTCTGGTCGCCTTCTTGGTTTCGCGATTGTTGTTGCTTCGACAATAGCCGAGTTCGGATCAAACAATCTGATTTTGGGTGGAACATAGCCCCTACATGGGACTTTCGCCTTGATGCATCTACCATAGGGGTCAGCTTGTTCAGGGAAAGAACTAGGGGTCCTCCCAACCTTTGGCAGAAGGGTCTAGCTTCGTCACACTTGACTCGTCTCCTCCTTTGGCAAGGTAAGCATTTCGTATAGTACGTCTCACAGCAGAACATACTTGCAAGTGACGCAACCATTGAAGGTCTTCGGTGCCCATTTCTTCTTGCGGACCCTGTCAGCAACCTTCCTTGGCCTTTGAGAATCGAGTGCTTTGCTAGAGGTGGTCATGCCGATACACGCCGTGAAGGAGCATAGGTCTGTTGAGCAGTGTTGGTGTGGCCGTGGTTCTTGATATCAACAAGACTAAAACGAGTCTACAGACATTCAACGTCGTCCGATAGTCCACGGATGCTTTCGACAGGCAGGTGGGACTGGTACGTCATGGGGATGATCGAAGTTGGATAGGAGCGAGGCTGAGCGAGGCTGAATCGTTGAATGGGATCGACACGAAGGTAATTCTTGATATTGCAACTCTGATGATAAAAATGACGTTTGCATTTCAAGCGACTGCTAGTTACGGCATAGTCTTTAGGAGCTTGTCGGGTTTGTGGCAGAAGCTTGAAAATGGCCAAGGCGCTTGAATAAAGTCGTAGCAAGTGGAAATGCAAGTACATAGGAGTGAAGCTCTATTGGTTAGCATGCCGCTCCGCTGATAGATAATTCAGCACCCAATGCTGATCAGTTCTGCACATAGGATAAGTGGAAAGACAGGGGGCCTGAATCGTGACGGGAGACGTTGCAACGGTGGATCGCCGGGACGCTACCATCATTCAAACCCCTCCCTCACATTTTCCGAGCTGGAGCTCCTCTGGGCATGGCAGGACATGCCAGGATGTAGCGGCGATTGTCCTACTCCCCGCACAATCATAATCCAACGGGGCGAGAGATAAAGCCGCTTGAGATGGCCTTTACTCGTTGGATGTGGTGTCTGTGGCCATTGGAGGCTCTCGACACTGAAAGGATCGCCATACGGAGACGAAGGAAACACCTTGCCATTAGACCGTTGGTGTCAATCCAGATCAACGAAACATACCGAGTACTTCTAGAGGTTAGGTTGGTAGCTGAACCATTCAAACAATGCGCTGACCTGTGTCCATTGACTACTGGCACCCTATAAATGTCGGTGCAGCAAAGCAAGTTCCCTAGTTGCATAGAAATCGACCATTTACATATTCGGGTCATTTTTCGGCCACCGCTTGTTCTTGTTCATCTGGGACGGCCTTTGACTCGGACTCTTCAGCCTCCGTAACCCACTCACTGTCAGTATCCCGACCCATCTGCTGCATCTTTCATGGTTTGCACACTGTGACGAAATTGGATATCGAATGACATCGATTGCTCTGTTACCCAACGATCATCGTCCCTGGCGCATCGGAGGCCACCTCGACGAGTTTCATCGTTACAGCCGCCACCTCATCCCAGCGTCCTACGTGCAGCACAGACAACCCCCACACGACGTCTCTCCCCAGACCTCTGAACTGGAGAGCAAGCAGACAGATCTTCTTCTGGCCCAAGTCGAGTGTAATAAAGGTTGGCCCTTGGCAGATATAGCATCAAGGCCGACATAATCTGGCCGTAGGGGAGAACTTCGATATGCTATTACTCTGGATTCCGCGCAAAGGTGCAGAAAATTGATCTAAATAGATGCTCAAGCCTACAGGCACCTAGCAGAGCCGCCGGCACGGATCGTTTAGTGGAATAAAAGAGGTCGTTCACTAGCGTGTCGCCGTGGGGAAATATACCTCTGGAATAGTGCTTTCCCTTGTATAAGGCCACCAGCCTCCATCCCATGGCCCTATCCTGGTTTTATAACCGCTCTTTTGTTTGTTCAGAGTCCATGAATTTTCTTCCCCCTAAACCTCACATCTCTTGCCAGCTTGAGCTCGTTGCCTTGATATGCATATCTCTATTGTCCCCGTCGGGGCTGCAAATTATGGTATTATGTTGGTTTCCCTTGCCCTGGTCTGCGTGAATCTGGTGGTTGTGACCGGCGCCCCGGATGCCTGGGGTGGATCGTACAGCAGCAATCATGACAAAGTTGCCAACGGCTGCCGTGGAGCGTCACAGCCAGCTCCTAGCCCTGAGACCTTCACGTCAATCCAGAACACACTGTCACTCTTCTCCATTGCTTACGACACTGGGCAGCTCTCCCTGCTGTGTGAAGTCTTCCACCCTACTGCAACCACCAATTTCACCGGAGAGTCGGTGCAGACAGGGCTACCTGCTATCACCGAGTTTTTACAATCGACTCTTGTTCCTGGCGGTTCACAGCATGCCTCCAGTAGTCTACACGTGAATCAAACAAGTTCGCACACTGCCACCGTTGTCAGCTACCTGCAAGCTACCTTTTTTGGACATGGCGACACCAAAGGCCAGGTGTATCAGAACTACGGCTTCTATGAAGACAAAATGGTGAAACAGGAGACGGGCAAGTGGTTGGTGCAGAGTCGTGTAATACACAATTTCGTAAGTTTCAGATCGACAAGCATGGAGAAGTCACGAATCGAAGCTAATACATACAGGGCGGGTTGGGAAATATAAGTGTTCTAGGCGGAGGCACTTGACGGCTGAACAGGCTGAGGGGCCTTCGAGAGGGATCCCAAATTTCAAGTTATACGGACTCCTGATGCTACAATAGATGTGTAATGAATTGCTGGTTCAAGACAGCATAGAAGCTAAGAGGTCCAAGATCTAGGCACGAATTGCCATGATTCTCAGTCTTTTTTGGCGATCCCCAAGGGACCGTGGACCTCGTCCTGACAGGAACCTTGTCGAATGGATATAGCAGGCTCGAGAGAGTCACCACCATAGTGAGACCGTACTGGCCAGCTTTCTCACGTATGTGATTGGCCAACCAGCTGAATGAGCTGGCAAGGTATATCAGATGCTCGTTTGAATGCCTTTTAGGAGAGAGACAAGCGTCAGGCGTGTCCGGCCTATCAATATTCTACGGACCGGGACGCCTTAAATGTGCAAAAGCGTCATGCGCATTGTCTTTAGGATATATAAACTGCCTCAGGATGGGGAAATAACTCGAGTTTGGAAGTGTTCTGCCAATATTCCTACTTCAGAGACTGTGGTGTCTCGACTGAATTCTGAATCATGACCTCGATTTCAGTCGTCGCATTGTTCGGCGTCCTTGCAATCCTAATATCCTTCCAAATTCTGTTCAATGTCTTTGCGACGACGCTCCGCCATATCCCAGGGCCTTTCATGGCGAAGGTCACGTCGGGATGGCTAATGCTTATAGATCTGGCCGGGAACCGCACATCGACAATACACCGGCTGCATCAACAATATGGTTCGTCAGTTCGAATAGGTCCACGAGAGATCTCTTATTCCAACCCGGAAATGGTGGACGAGATTTACGGTCTGGCGACGCCATACCTGAAGGCTCCGATATATGATACCTTCAGTCTTCAGCCACTTGGTATCTCTGCCATGCGAGACAGGACTGAACACAGTCAAAGGAGGCGGCTACTGAGCCACGCGTTTTCACAGTCCAATCTTTCGGAAACCGAGCCGTTGATAATGCAGCAGATCGAAAAACTGCTCGTCCACGTGAAAAGTACACTAGGGAGGCCTGTGGACGTATTGGTCCTCTTCAGGCTGACCTCCTTCGATATCGTCGGTACGTCGAACGAACTGCATCGTGAGTGCTTGTGGACATGATCTAATTCTGCCAATCTAGGCGAACTGTTCCTCGGGCAGAGCTTTGGTGGCTTGGATTCGGCAGAGCCTCCTCAGTTCCTGCTTGACATGGACTATCATTTCATGCTCAGTGGTCTCGAGGCCGCCTTCCCATGGCTCTATCGACGACTCGTCTCGCTACCAATTCTTGCATCAACGGGCGTTTTGCAGGCCAGGGAGCGGATTCAGCAGGTGTGCACCCTGCCAGCTGCAATTATCTTCTGTCACAGACTAACATATCTTACCTGGAAGTACGGGAAATCGTCCTTCGACAAGTACATTGGACAGTATGGACGGAACTCCGGTCGAAAAGACCTCCTGACGAAAATCTTGACCACTCGAAGCGAGGACGAAGCTCCAATGCCTGATCGTCAGATTTGCGCCGAGATTGCGAATCTTGTATTCGCTGGTACTGGTATGTGTTTTTCCCGGTCACTCGTCGAGAAGGGTATCTAATGATGCCTCTTTAGACACCACAAGCACCACTCTGACCTATCTATTCTGGGAGCTTGCACGGCATCACGGCTGGCAAACCCGGCTGCGAGCCGAATTGCGTCGAGCTGCCGGTCCTGACGAGCTGCCATCATGCAGAGATATCTCTGATTTGCCCATCTTGGATGCTGTCATCAATGAAGCTCTTCGCCTCCATCCAGCAGCTCCCGCAAGCTTGCAGCGGGTGGTGCCTCCTGGGGGGCGAAGCTTGAATGGGGTGTTCGTGTCTGAGAAGGTAGGTGAATTACAACCCCACAATTTGCACTCCCGACATAATATTGACTGCCTTGCTTAGACAATTGTATCCATGCAATGCTATACTGTTCACCGAAACCCTGATGCCTTTCCCGAACCGGACCTTTTCAAGCCAGAGCGGTGGCTTCACCCAGAAAAGGTGACCGCCACTATGAAAACGGCCTTCATGCCTTTCTCTCAAGGCCCGCGGGCATGTCTTGGGAAGAATCTTGCTATGATGGAATTGAAGATGATCACGGCAACCTTGCTGAAAGGCTGTGAGGTCGATTTGGCGCCAAGGACAACCGAAGCGAGTATGGCAATGACAGATTATTTTCTGGCAATTCCCAAAGCGGGAAAATGTGAATTGATCTTCAAGAGAGCGTGCTGGACCGACTGACGTCGCCACCTTTTTGATGTTGTATTCAAGAGACCACTGCCACGAAGATGACGGAGTTCCAGTTCTGTTCAGTTTAGCTAGATTATGGCGCCAACGCTGAATCAGCGAAAGTGCTGTCAGGGGAGCAGATGAAGACCAATTGCTTGCGCCGCACAGCGCGTTCTTCCCGTGGCATCGGGGGGATGACTCAAGGTTATATCTAATTTGCCTATCTCTCTATTAGGCTATTTCCTGCAGAGAGGGTATTATTTGTATCCAAGAGAGGCGCATGTGTTTCGAATATGGGTCCCTGCCTGCCTGGCATGTCGATAGTCGCTGAAGGTTTCATGGTTGAATGATTGATGCAAAGGAATACTTATGCGTGCCAAGGTTGTGACAAGGGGCAAGGCTGCGGTTCCATGAGATACCGCGTTCTGATTGGTTGAAAGCCGACTATAGCTCTGCAGTCGGATGATGATTGGTCGATTGAGCTGCGAGGACTATGACATGCACGTTGACAAGGGGTGCGTGACGAATACTGTACACCAGCGACGCGATCCTGAACTCGGCTCCTTTACGCAGCAGTGGTCTTGAAGATACGAGTAAATCGGTTATGATCCGGGCAAACTACAATGCGCCCCTACGGCCCGGAGCAAGGTCTAACGTGGGCGGCGTACCCTCCTGGGGAGAGTCCGTCCATGCTGCGCAGCCTCCGTCCTGGGTAGGCTCCAACCTGACTGACCGTAGGACGTTCTTCTGTGGAATGGCTGAAACAGTTTTTCAATCATCGAAATAGACACACAGTACACATGGAAACGCAACCCCTGGGGCAAACAATATTCAATCTCACCGAATTCTAGGATGATGAGTGGCTCTATCACCTGTCCGGCTGGTACAGTATCTTCTGCAGACGACAATGCGCAACACGAGGAAATTTCAATGGACTTCAACAACAGAGTGGAAATACATCTTAATTTCTCCTCCGAGGGTCTAGCTTCTTGCTGTGTTCAACCCTGATTTCAGACCGACATCCCTATTATTTTAACAGTCCGTGATGTACCTCCATCGACAAGGCGGAGTCCTCACTTCCCGGAGACGTGAGGCGAGTCCTGGCCACGCCTCTGGCACACTCGGGGACTCCAGCCCTTGGCGCTGCCGGTCTTTGAGAGCAATGTCGCCCGACTTTATCTCCTGTTATTCTGCCTCATCGACAAAATCTGGACCATCCGGATAAAGATGTTCAGAAAGTCCAGTTCCAACGAAATACTCTCGTTGACAACATCTTTCCTCACCAACCCTCTCTCGCTCATCCTAGCATGATGCAGAATCTTCTGGACATCATACAAGGTGAATCCGCCAAATACTGCGAGACCACCGTACAGCCAGATATTCTCAGTCCAGGCCAATGTCCTCACAGCGGTCGCGGGGAGGACCAAAGGGGCGAAACCGGAAATGGCAACGATGGCAACACCGGCGAGCAGAGGGCCGCCCAGATATAAGTATTTCTCTTGCTTGGCTGTGGCGCCGATGAAGGCGATCGAGCCCATCATGCCAACGGTATAGAGACCTGCACGTGCCAGGATTGCTGGTGACATGAACATCAGGGGCGTGAGGATGGCGGCCTGGGTCACGTTAAAGGCGGTCCAGAGAGCGTACTTTTGGATGTAGCTACAAAGCTGTTAGCATCCTGGGCTTGAAAAGAATAGTGATGGCTGACTTACTTGTCTGGATGTGTATAAAACGTGCCGTACATGGTGCCAAAGCTAGCCGCGAGACCCAGTCCTACGACCAACCACGGGTTTGTCGCCATCAGTCTGTAACTCCATCCGCTCTGGTGCAGTGTCCGGGCTGCAAGTGCAATGATACCCACGCCCAAGCCGGTGTGCATGAATGTCTGATTCAAGTATTCCCGCTCGAAGGGAGGCATACCGCCATCTTCTCTCGTCTCACGGTTGAAAATTAGATTTGTGGCGAGGATGGTGCCACCAACCAAGGCTGCACCCATTACGAGTCGTTGCGTCAGGTTGCCGCTCGCCGCGGGGTTCGCGGGTTGGTATGAGGGAGTCTGGTAGTTGCGCTTGAAGCCATTGCGAAGTGCTTGCGATTTGAGGAGAGACTGTGCATGTGAGGTCGATGTGAGAGGCCGGGGATTGAAGAAGTTGGATGATTTCGGGCTTGACGAGTGAAACGCTCGGATGACGCTTGATGGCTTGCTGAACTGTTTGAAGGCATTTGAGGAGACCGCAAAGGGCCTCCTAAGTACGAAGGACATGCTGGCGATACTCTTCAGGTTGTGCGAAAGGTGGCTGTCTTGTGAGTTGAAGATGAGGCAGAGGTGAAAGATGTCGACGCAGGCATTAAAGAGCTTCGCGGCGACCTCGGGCGCGCCACTTCGTGCATGACGCAGCATCCCGACAACGCCCGCTGATTGGCTAGAAGGAAGTCCTACGCATCACATGCCGGCGGATCAGAATATCCGAAGCTTTCCTCATTTCTGGACGCTTCTAGCAAGCCGCGGGTCAAGATCATTACAAGCATCGTAGACAATGATTGCTGCTGCCGCCACCATCTGCCACTACTCTACAGCTAGCTATTCCCGACAGCCGTCTCTCTCCATTTTCCTCGCCATTCCAGCCTCCTGCGCTGCTCAAGGGATGTACCTGAAATCCGGGTGCTTGTGGCCAAGGTCTCGCTTTTCCGCCTCGTTCAACCCATCAAGCCGATGATTCCTCTTTCCTTGGTCTCTGATTTTGTTCTCGCGCATGTTGTATGCAATGCCAAAGCTAGCGACGCAGAGCACAATGATCTGAGCTCCCAGGTTGATGCTGTGGCCAATGGGGTATCGGGGCGCATCCCGAACGAGGTATGTCCATCTAGGCATCGTCAGCACTTTCGGCGCGGGAAATACGCTTTAGTGGGAAAGACACTCACGTAGCAAGAACGCCGCCTAACGTGCCAACTGACACGATCCACGCAGTTGCAACAGCTCGTACTGCTGGTCCGGCAGAGTCTGTTAGGTATTAGCGTCGGCACCACAATTTGTTCACGGAATGGATCTCACTGTTAATGCCCCATGACAGGAAGCCCGGCCCCCCCGGGAAAGCACCAGTGGTGATGAAATAAACAGCCATATAGCGGATGTTGGAGTTCGTGCTCCATCTGAGGATCGAAAAGCCGGCAATGGGCAAGAGGGTGGCCACGGCGAGGTAGATACCACGCCTGCGAGTCTTGTCGCTGATGTAAGCGATCAAAATTGCTATCAGGCATGCGGCCACGTATGGTGGAACCGAATACAGTTGTGCCTTTGTTGCGGTCCAGCCGAGATCCGCCAAAATGGTGGGCATGAAGATGGACAGGCCTTGTACGGTAATATTGATTAGGAAAAATCCAGCAGCGGCAAGATTGTTGTTGATGTTGAAAATGGCGGCTTTGATGTGGTGCCACTGTACTTTCTCCATCGGGTCCTATAGCTCGTTAGCTCTGCTCCGGAGATGCCCATGGCAGACTTACAGCTCGGTGCTCCCGGATCAAGCGCTCATGGGCGATATGACGTTCCCGTTCGGTGAGGAATTTGCATGTTTGTGGATTCGACGGCATCAAGGCGGGAGCCCCAGCGGCGAGGATGCATGTTAGCTGCAACGAGTCAGCGCATGTCTGCCACACGACGACCTGTGTTATGACTCACTAGTCCTTCGAAAAAGAAGATATTCCTCCAGCTACACCACAAAATCAGTCTGGAGAACGTTTAACCCAGGCAGCGAATCTGTACTCACGTATGGATAGGTGTAGACTCGATGCCCCAGCGAGGAATGCGGCTGCGCTGTCGTTAGTGACACATCTTCGAACCAGATTCAGGGACGACCCACGCTAAGGCCGTCGCGAACAGGCCTCCAAAAGCTCCAGCGATCGATGCAGCCGAGATGAAAATCCCGATGCGGAAGTACAGTTCTCGCCGCTTGTAGAATGTGCTGAGGAAAAAGGATATTCCGGGCATGGTTCCGCCTTCGAAAACACCCAGGAATGCTCTTGCTACACACAGCTCGTTGAAGTTTTTCACGAATGCCGTGCAGATGGATACAAATCCGAAGCCGAAGACCAATCCTGGAATGTAATACCGTGGGCCGACATGTTTCAGGAGGATGTTACTGGGCACCTCAACGAGGAGGTAGATGATATAGAAGACACTGAGGGCCCAGTTGAAGCGATAACCAACGAGATCGAGGTCTTTGGCCATGCCCTGAATTCTGGCATTTCCGATGTTCTGAGAAAATCCAATCAGCCCGCTGCGTTCTTGACAGAACCAAAACCAAATCCCTTCAAGCACGGAAACTCATTGGGAGGGGAGAACTCACGGCGCGGTCGAGGAAACAGAACAGGTACAACACGGTAACGAGGGGGACAATGCGTCGGTCAATCTTCCTCCTAATGGCCGTTTCTTCGGCCTCTGTCCAATCGACCTCGTCCCCGGAGGATTCACTTTTGGTTGGATCCAGCTCAAGGTGGTCGAAAGCCGAAGCTTTCAAGGTTCCAGTCGCGATGCCTGCCATTCTTAGGAACTGGCGGGAGAAGGGTAACTTAGAAATTGAGAGTATCAGGAGAGGAGGTCTGGGTGCAGAAGCCAGACGTCACGGCGGCCGCGTGGTTCATTTATGAAGATGAGAAGACGTTGACGACGGTTCGGACAAACTTGCAAACTGCCCCACAGTTCAGGGATAACTTTTGGTGACGCCCAGCGGGTCGCATTTCCCATGTGGTGGCTCTTGCGTGGTATCCCATCCGGTGGGTAGGCCTTTTGTGCAGGGTGCATCGGCTGGCGCGACCGGGAGTCATGATGCCTCTCGTAGCGAACGAGATCTCTAAGGGAGCGGAGGTGGCCAGGAAAGTTGATTTCCCCTAGACGTCATGATAGGCTTCTGGAAGACTTTGAAAGGCAAGCCAAGCACGAAGTCTGTCTTGGAATCTGGGGCGACGGTGGAAAGGCTAAGTCCAGAACGAATAGGGGAAGAGAAGAAATCCTTGACCGGGGCGTCAACTCTTGGCTGTCCGGGGTCGACGGTCAGGTGGCGCGACGGTACTCCCGGCCACCGCGGGCTTGCATTGGGTATACGACCCTGCAAATGAAGGGATAAATCCTGGCTGTTCGACCACGTGTGGAATGAAGCGTGCGCGAGCTTCAAGGCTCGCAAATAGTTTATTGTCGTTTAAAGGTGGTAGCATACAGTAGGAGAAATCGTTGCCAGAAGAAGCTATCCGCTTCGAGTTCGGAGCGGGAGATCAACTTGCCAAGTCCAAAGCGGACGGACAATTGGATGAAACAGTGCAGTAGCAGGGAGGAAAAAACACGAGGGCTGTTGCTTCAACAAGCCTCAAGCAAGCCCCTCTCGCAGCATCGGTACAGCGGTGTGGAATGTCCACCTTGCAGTGCCTTGGCGCTGGCGCCGAGACTTCGGCAGTTGTGTCGAAAACCATCTCGTCTTCTGCAACGCTCGAGTTCGATCTGACATCTGAGAAGCCCTGCGAATACGAATCGGGAGGCAGTTGAGTTGCGCGTTGCCAAAGCACCCTTTGGCAGAGTCATGAGAAGGGACAATCCCTTATTGCACAAATTTACCAAGATGTGATGAAGCCATGAGACAGCTCATGCCAGCATCCTTCGTGGTCACTCATCTTCTCGCACTTAGCTCGATAGCTTTTCGGCAATCCCTTTTCGCCTTTCGACGTGATTTTTATGTCTGTGGAAGAGTGTCGTTACTCATCGAAAAAATGCGCAACCATGATCCCCTTCTCTTCCTCGCCGTTTTTGCCTACCACATCGCCGCCATAGGTGAAGTACCCGTCCAAACTTCCATTGACCGGCAGAGTATGCGCTTTGATCTCATCTGGCGTTCCGAATACCCACACGGTCGACTGGCCCATGATGACATGCTGCAAGATATGGCAATGCATCAGCCAGACGCCGACATTCTTCTCCGTCACGCGAACACGCCAGACCCGCCATCCGTTGGTCACCCCCGGTTGACCTTGCAGGGCGTATTTGTACAGCATGGTGGTATCGCGGCGGGAGCCAGGGTACGGCATCCCGTTGGAGGAGTGGTTTCGCAATAGTTCTGCGTGTGTTTCAGCTGACCACGACCCCGACCCGGAACCCATATCCCAATATGGCCCACCATGAGCGTGCAGGGGATGGGGTCCATAGATCCCGCCGGGAACGGACGCATCATTCTCCCAGACAATCTCGAGTACTTCACCAATCCAGGCAGGATAAGTCAGGGAGTGGGGGTCGATGCCGCCACTGCCCTTTATTGAATCGCGGTCCGGGATATGGCCATTGATGGTTCCATTTTGGAGTATTTCAACAAGATATGGTGTTTCAGCTGATGGCCCGAGAGGAGTGCTGTCAAACCAGGACCAGCGGTCCATTTCCATTACAGTGGTCCCCAAATCGGTGTCAAAGTCTTGTGCGGTGTTGATGATTATACGTCGGGTGACCTCTGTCTCATTCGGCGGCCGTTCGTAGCCAGGCAGGGCTGGATTTATAAAGGTGTACTCAAGCCAGTCGCTAACAGTTGTGGGCAGATCTAATACTGGGGTCGAAGGAGGGCTGCCGGGGCACCACATAGAAGCTCCGGTCGGGTAATCACAAGCACCATCCGCGTCGACCCCCTGCTTCAGGTCAATGTCCGTGTACTTGAGAATCGCGTATGCGTAAACCGTCCCTGCACCTTCGCGAGTCGCAAACTGAATCCAGAACTTCGAGTGGCCTTCCAACTGCTGCAACTCGCTCTGCTCCTTCGTAGATAACAAGAAACTGAATCTCTGACCCGTATCGACTTGCATATAGGACGTCTCGACGGGATTGACGTAGGAATTGTCCGTCTCAATGATTGTCAGGTTGTCGTGATCAATGATGCCAAAGAGTACCAGGGACAGGGCTGTGGTCCCGATGACGCGGACTCGATATCTCTTTCCCGTCACTACATTCATAGTCCACGGTTCACAGGAGGGGTCCACCCCATTGGTAGCCGATGCGTACGGGGCTAGTCCGCTGTGGCCATTGATCATCAGTGCAGTTGGGTCTCCTGGCCAGACGTTGGGAGAGCTCGTCAGCCATGATTCCATAGTGTGATCGTCCTCGAGGTAAAAATCGCCGATCTGAAGGATGATTTCCTCGTCGTACTCGAAGGGTGGGGCGTGGTAGTCCATCACAATCAAAGGCCCGGAGGCAGTGATGGCTTGGAATCCCACGTGGGAATGATAAAAGGACGTTCCTGCTTCGCTCGCATTGGGGTGGAGCTCGTAATCGAAGAAGTGCCCAGGAGGGATAGGCCATTGCGAGGCTTGTGGCGTTCCGTCAGCATACGGTGCAGTGGACAACGAGAGGCCATGCCAGTGCTAACATCGTGGCCGGTTAGCACAATTCTTTCCACACGTGACCTGCAATGTCCTGTCAACGTACCATTGTGGTGTTCACATCTGCGTCGTTGTAAACTCGAATCCATGTCGTCTGTTCGGGTTTGAGATATATTGGTGGTGCAGGGTATTGACCGTTGATGAGCATCGAGAGACGGGGCTGACAATTCAACTTGACGGTATCAATGCTGACTCGGAGGACAATATCTGGGATGAAACTGGCATCATGTTTGACCAACTTCTTTGCTTGCGAGCACGAAATGATCCAACATACCAAGCAAATACTCGCACATAGCCAGCGTGGGATTACAAAAGACATCTTGCAACTCAACCTTGCAGCAACGAAGATTTGGGCGCGGGTCAGTCACCTTAAGATTGAGGTATCGAGACTTACCAGGCCATTAAATGTCGAGCATCGTCTTGAGAACGCCGCTCGCTGAGACCAGCTCCCTGCTGAGGCCACGCGGCATTACTGCGCCAAGTTTGGCTGATGATTGAACTCCTCGCTGTTGTGATTGACATGTTCTGTCGCCATCCGATCCGAGCAGAGTGAACAAACAGCTTTCGTGGCGCAGTCTTGCGACTTTACACGATTTGAGTAACGCTGTCAAAGACATCTCGGAGGTCCGCCGCCGGGTGGTGCACTCGGAAAGTTTCACGGAGATGTCAGTGTCAACAGGGCAGCATGATTGTGTAGCGTTGACATGCGGAATGAAGACTGTGAGAGGAAACAGTCCAGAGAAACGAGAGCTCGACGCGCCAAAACAGGAGGGTCTGACAAAAGACAGCCGACCATTTTGGGGGAAACCGAGGCAACTTGAACGTCACTTTTAGTCAGACGCAAGAGTGTAATTTTCGAGCAACTCGTGATTAACTTCACCTTGTCAACATCATCTCGCTTTCCTTTACACACTCCATTCTACTTCGGGTCTCTCACGGCTATCAATTACTGGCAACTTCACTCCACAGCAGACCCCGCGCCTTTAGGTCGTGGCAAATTGGTGCGCACAAAAGCAGTGCAACGTAAGAACAAATGCCATAACACATGTAGGCCGACGAGACCATCACTCATATCATCTGTAAGCACCGTTCCTTGCGATGGGCAGGAGTAATGCCGTCTTCTGTCGCCGCTCTATGCTCTATGGGTCTTTGTCTATCTTCATGATCCCATGCCACGCTTTACAACTTTGGAAACCTCACTCTCAAGAACTGACTGGGCCAGGCAACATCGACTCCCAGCTTCCACCCGACCTTTAAAACCCACTCCGGCTCCCTCATGAACTGTCGCGCCACCAAAATAACGTCTGCCATCGGCTCTTTACCATCTTTAGCATCTGTCATTTCCTTTGCCGCATTGGCTTCCTCCCCGATACTCTTGTCCGAACCTCGATCATCAACAATATCCCTCGCCTGCTCAGCCTCCGTAATGAGGCCGACAGCCCCAATGAACAAACTCAACCCGCTGGCTTTCATCGTCTGCCGGATCTGGTTTGCGATCTTTGTTTGATAGTCCTTCGAAGCAAACATGTTGATGCGCTGCTGAGGATGATTTCCGCCGCTACTGACGTCTAATAGATCCACACCCAAACCGGGCAGCATTCGAGCCAGCCTTATCGTACTCTCCACGTCCCAGCTACCAAATTGCTTGGCCAGGTCCGTCTCCTCCATCCACTCCGTCGAGCTCACCCGCAGAAAGAGTGGCATACCTTCTGGGATTTGTTTCCGGACTGCCTGGACGACTTCGACAAGTAGACGGGTGCGGTTTTCAAAGCTCCCGCCGTATTGATCGGTGCGTCTGTTCGTAATTGGACTGAGAAACTGATAGATTAGATAGCCGTGGGCGGCATGGATTTCAATGACATCGATGCCCGCTTCCACCGACCGCCTTGCGGCCTGCGCAAACGCATCGACAGTCTCTTTGATCTCCTCCACGGTCAGCTGTCTCGGTGGCCAGAAACCGCCGTCCTCGGCCAATCCTTTGCCGTCCCAGCTGTTCTCGGGGCCACCACATGGCCCAACCACGTCCTCCGGCCAGCCGTCGGCGTCTTTGTCCGCACGCAGGGACGGCTTTTTGAAGGGTGCCGCCACCCACGGCGGCATGGTACTCGCCTTTCTCCCCGCGTGAGCGAGCTGCATGCCGGACAGTGCGCCCTGAGACTTAATGAAGTCTGAAACCCTCTTGACGCTCTCGGTCTGTGCATCACTCCACAGGCCCGGGCAGTTCGGGGTGATCCGCCCATTGGGCTGGACGCCAGTGGCTTCGATGAAGACAAGCCCTGCTCCTTTGAGCGCATAGTGCCCTAACGTTGCGATGTGGTAGTCGGTCAGTTTCCCGATGTCGGGGCCAGAAGAAGCAGTCGAGTACTGGCACATCGGAGCCACTATGATGCGATTCCTCAGTGTCTTTGAACGAATCTTCAACGGCGTGAACAGCGTCGGTGTACTAGAGGACGGCGTGAATGGGACACCAGGATCTGCAGCGTGAGCGGGCGTGAAGTACGGCAAGTTCGGGACGCCATTGTTCGCGGCCTTGGAGTAGCTTGACGTCGCCATGGTTGGATGCGTAGTTTTGCGTACACAATGCTCAGGGTTAGCGGTCAATTCCTGCGCTTATTACTGGGTATTATGCCCCAAGCGTCCGGGTAAATGAGCCAGGTGTTGACCACCCTGTGGTCTAACGAAATGCAAAAGTAAAATGTTAAAGACCAGCACACAGATCTTGAAGTCAGGCAGGCAAGCCAAAGGCCAGCAGATTCTACGGAAGCCAAAGACAATATAAAGACACTTTCCTTATCCACCGGAAAATGATAGTCGAAGCCGACTGAAGGGTTTCTGATTTCTAAGACGAATGTAAGATTTGAACGGCGGTGCCGCCGATAAAGCCGAGGTAACGGCTGGGTGGTTGAGCATTTCTCCACGCCGTCACCCCCGTACGGGAAATGGAGTAACGTGGCCAGATAAACTTTCTTGCGTAGCCGAATAGACACAGTAAGAAACGAAAGACAGATCCACCCAAGGATTAAGACGTGCTTGCTTGAAAAGGTCAGACGTCAAGAATGGACGCCGCCAATTAGATGAGCAGAGGGATATAGATTTAGCAGTAGCCAACGTCGAATCTCTGGGTCCTTCAGAGGGCATTGTCCGTGACGGCGGCTATGGTCTAGTCATGGTCTAGGGAGAGTCAGCACGCAGGATGTGCGCCAGTGTGTCCTCATGGAACCCAGTACCGAGTACGAGCTGTCTGATTAGCGCTCGGGCCACCTTCTCGTCCGCAATATTCAAATTGGTTCAACGCCTCGTGCATTGCGATCACACGCAATGCATATGTATCTCACCAGGGCAGCTCATAACCCTCACGATGCCAGAACTTGCCTGTGTCTTCGATCGTTTTCTTACTGACAATGTTGTCCCACAGTTTCCTCGCCGCTTCGTCTGGCAACACAGTCTCGGGAGGCATCTTCGCCTTTGGCAGCAGATTTGTCTTCACAAAGCCAGGATGCAACAGCATGACTGTGACGCCCTTGTCCTTCAGCTCGACCGCCAGACTCTTGCCAATCGAGTTCACCGCCGCTTTTGAACTCCGATATGCGTAATGCGTGCCACTAGAGTTGTCGGCTATAGACCCTACGCGGCTCGAGACGATTCCGATTTTGGGGTTCGAAGACTTCAGGACGTTTGGCAGAAGAGCCTGTGTAAGGAGGAAAACCCCAAAAGTGTTGACTGCAAATGTCCGCTGGAAGACTTGCAAATTACTGGTCGTGAGGCTGTCGTCTTCGGTCGAAGCGGCAACACCTGTTTCAGCGGATGCGGTTACTTGCCGGACCCTTCTTCAAGCTGACGAAAAACGCTCAGGGCGCCATACCTGCTATGTTGAGTAGAAGATCAATGGGCGTGTCGCCAAGCGAGTCCTTGAACTTCTGTATGGACTCGGGGGAAGTCACGTCGACTTCGGCGGTATGGGCCTTCTTCGCCTGCAGCGCCCGAAGTCCCTCCCCAGTGTCTCGGTCGACGGCGTACACCGTATATCCCTACCTCGAGCGTCATCTCGTAGGTTCCTGTAATGGTTCAGCTTGACTGGCTGAGGTCTGGCTAACCTCATCCACTAATATGTTGGCGAAAGCATGGGCTATGCCAGAGTTCGCTCCTGTGACAACGGCAGTAGGCATGATTCTGATGAGAACGCTTCCGAGCACACCCTGGTAAAGAACAGCTGAGTTGTCGATGATAAAAAAAAAAGGATTGGAGTCTGATACACAGTATGCTCCCGTGTCTTGTATTGCATCAACTTGGCGTCATGGGCACATGGGTCAGGCGGATCAGATGAAGAGATGAGGAGATGAGGAGATGGGGAGATGAGGGGGCTTGCCAACCAAGACATTAGCCGTAATCCTTCTGGAAAGAGGGGCCATAGAGGCTCACATCCCCTGTAATTCGGGCACGCCCAAGCCTTTTAGCAGGTCTTGGTATTGCTCCCGTTGGGCAGGTCAAACACTGTTGAGGCGGCCATCTCTGCGCCTGCGGTCCGCTAGTTGATGTGGACGCAGCAAAGCCAGATGGAGGCTGAAGTCTTTATCACTGTAGAAATCGCGCTCGCTGTCCCTGATTTTTCTCATGTCGTCGTCGCCGACGAACTCACCCCCCGGTACAAATGCTGGCTCCGAATTGCCGCTAAAAGATCGCTGATGTCCTTGCTCCCCACTGCACGGGCCCGAGGTAGTGACAGGTGGAACCGGCGCCGACGTCTGACTGACGTTGGCGTCTTGTGGCATGATCGAGCTCGTGCCCAAGGCCCTTAGCGACAAGCTGAGTCCTTCAGCCTGGATCTCAACTCACAGACGCGACTGGAGCAGCGACTCCTCTGGGAGCAGTTTGCTGAGCCACGGTGGATCGCCGCGGCCACGCGAGGGCCACCGACGACATCTGAGCGTTTCAAAGTTCAAGCCCAGGAGAGCATTATGGACAGCAGCGGCAATTGCTCTCCTGACGGTTGTCGCGCTTTGGTGGTCGCTGTCCCCCACGAAAAGCGCTCGGCGCGTTGAGATCCCCGAACCAGATGTTGAGCAAGGAGATGGAGCGGACGTGATAGACCCAAATGGACCAATTCCGGCAGGCCAGTCGGTGGATCGGAATGGCAGGGAGGTCTTCTGGTGGGAGCAGTTTCCAAGGTGAGATCATCTCAGTGCGGCTGCCCCAGCGAACAATAATATGGCTAACCTTTGTGCCAGGCTCCACGGTTTCTATCGCGGGCGCAAGAATATAGTCCCTTTCTCCGACTACATGTCTGAACAGGAGACCAGCTCATTCGACCCCTTCGACCCCGGCCATCGCGATGAACCGCGGCTTACCGAGCTCCTGTCGCCCTTGCCCCCGAATTTCGAACGTTGCTATTTGGACGAGGAAAGAGAGGTTCTCCCACCTACAATATCCGCGTACCAAGGTCTACCGCAGGGCATGCCCTCGCCTCTGCTCGGATCTCAAAAAGAGCTTGGCATAAATGAAGAAGTCTGCTACGACCGTGTCAATCGGCTCGCACCTTATGGCTTAGGAGTTCCTGAGGAGAAGGGCGGGCTGGGTGATGTTTCCAAAGGTGACAATGGTGGTCTGGAAGAGGTGGCCATTACTGACTGGAGAGGAGTGAACTGGCACGAGGCACAAACTCGATGCTTTCGAAAGAACTCTGACCAGATCATGTCTCGGAACGCCCTTGTCTTCCGCACTTGGAGCACATTCAAATATACCAAATATCACATCGCTATGATCCGAGCCATCATTAGCGAACTTGCCTTGGCGTCGGGAGGGCAATACACGGTTCATTTCCTGATCCACGTCCAGGATGATACGATTCCGATATGGGCTTCTTCGGAATTGTACAACAAGGTCCTGAAAGACAGTCTGCCAGAAGAGTTCCGTGGAATGGGCACGCTTTGGTCAGTGGCACAGATGAAGTTGATCTACCCTCCACCATTTCCCGACAGCCTTGTGAATTTCTCGGGCGGCGAAATTTACGAGGCATATCGGTCACTGCATTTTCCGCTTCAATATTTTGCAGAAAGACATCCTGAGTACGACTATTTCTGGCAATGGGAGATGGACATGAGAGTTACCGGCCATTATCATGAACTGCTATCTGCAATCGCTTCCTGGGCGGAAAAGCAGCCTCGAGATCATGCTTGGGAACGGTCGGCGAGATTCTACATCCCTTCCTTATATGATTCCTACGAAAGCTACGCACAATCTGTGGTAAAGCAGGCCAGAGCGGCAAATGAAACGCCAATTTCTGGCCCTCAGTTGCCCAGTGAGAGACTTCTCGAAATACCTCAACAGGCCGTCCCCGACTCCACGGATGAAATTACAGACCTTATCACGTTCAATCCTCTCTTTAACCCAGAAAATACCCGCTGGGCCTTCCATAACGACATAACCGGCTATAATGTGACGCGCGACGGCCGGCCTCCGACACGTGCTGCTTTGATCACGGCCTCCCGCATGTCCCGTCGCCTATTGCTGCTCATGCACGAAGAAACGTACGCCAATAAGCATACCATGTTCCCAGAGATGTTCCCCGCCTCGATCGCACTGCATTACGGGCTGAAGGCAGTCTACGCACCAATTCCAGTCTACTTCGACCGCAACTGGCCCAGTGTCCATGCCGACGAGGTCTTCAACAATGCTCCGATAGGGTTAGAGGATAAGAAGGCTGGCATGGACCATGGACACGGGCATTTTCATGGCGAAGGCGGCAGTGTGTTTGGGCCTGGCGAACACGTTTTCAGAGGCGCAACGTATTATTCCAACGCTGCTTTTGCGGGATATCTTTGGAGGAGGTGGCTCGGGAGGGAGAACGGCAATGATGAGGTCAACTGGGAATCGGAGGGTGGGCAGGGTGGAGGCAGGATGTGCCTCCCAAACATGGTCTTGCATCCGGTCAAGTTTGACTGATGACGAATGTGGATGAATGTCGACTAGATCTGGGTTTGTAAATGGTTCATGGAGCAGGGATCGAAAGGTTGTATGGGCCGTGGTCGCATCGGACGCTCAACGGGCTTGGGCAAATGTGACCTCTTGGAGTTGGATAGGACCATGTTTGGTTTACCCTTTGACCATCTGCACATAGACGCATATCATGACGACTCTGGGAATGTTATACATACTGTATGTAGGCTAGGATGGTAATGCAAATTGTTCCTATGGTTTGGAGTACCACGGAAGAGTTTATACCAAGGCGCCCTGCATCTTCCCAAGCCTTCTAGCCCTAAAGGGGCAAGTTTTCATCGACAAGCTATTGGTAGACTGGAGTCCCCTGAGGACCAGCATCGTCGTCCCAGACAACACCTTGCCTTGATGTCGACAGCGGGAACCAACCCCGTACGCTTTGTCAGCTGCTATACGAACGCGTCTGTTTCTGCTATGACAGAGACGAGAATCCACCAAAATACCATCAAAAATGGACAACACCTTTGACATTGAGAGGGAGCGAAAGCCGTGGAGAGCCGGTTGTGCAGATAAATATCGCGTCCTTCGCCCTCGTACCGAGCACATGCTGTGAATTCTAGAGTATCAGGCCTTGCCTCACTGCACGAGAGATACAGACATTGCAGATATTCATCCACCCTTCCCATTTGATCCGATCCTTTCGGGCTAGACTTCCATCCAGCTGAGATCGAGATGCCTCTCCCTCGTCGAGCAATCATCGCCGTAACTTCTGCCACGGCGCCTCTGCATGACGGGAATCCCACAGGGCTTTTCATCAGTGAAGCCCTCCACCCGTACAAGGTCTTCCTGGCCCATGGGTTCGAAGTCGACATCGTGTCGGAGAAGGGCACCTACGTGCCTGACTGGTTGAGTTTGCAGGAGAGCTTTCTGAACGGCGAGGATAAGAAGGAATGGGAAGACACGGGCTCCGAGTTCCGGAAGAAGCTGGACAATATGCCGGCGGTCCAAGATGTCGATGGGAAGAAGGTATGTGCGTTTCTTACGGGTTTCTGGTCCTTGTCCAAGACCCATTAGCCTCTGCGTGCACATGATGCTAACAAGCTTGGTTCCGCCCGCGCCTCTGTGTAGTACGGAATATTCTTCGCTAGTGCAGGACACGCCGCGTTGATCGACTATCCTCATGCAAAAGGATTGCAGAAGATCGCAACTGACATCTGGACGCAGGGGGGTGTAGTTGCTGCGGTGTAGGTCCACCACCACCACCTCCTCCTATTTGTCCTTCTTCGCAGACTCAAAATCCTTTTCCGCTTCCACTTCCCTCCTGCTATTGCAGTTGGGTGCCGGGGTTGGCACTGTGATCACTAACACTTGTCATCTGCTCAGGTGTCATGGAGAGGCCATATATCCCGGGGTAATCGATCCCATGACAGGTGACTCGGTTATCAAGGGCAAGACCATCACGGGCTTCACCACTCAGGCCGAATATGACATGCACATTATGGATCCAATCAGGAGCTGGGGCGAACCTCTGATCGATGAGTGGGCGGCCAAGCTGGGCGCGAAGTGTACGTTCCTTCAGCTCCCTTCGGGGCGAACCTGTGTTTCACCCTTGCTAACTCCTTCGGCACGTAGATGTTCGGGCTGACGGTGTGTGGGACGATTTCCATGTCACGGACGGCCGAATCGTGACTGGTATGAATCCTCAGAGCGCAAGGTCGACTGCAGAGGCAACGGTGGTGGCGTTCGAAAAGCTGTGATCCGAGAATGCGGTGAGATTAAGGAAAGACATCTCGGGGAGCGAACAAGCGGGCTGTCTACCCTGACATACTTGGTGCACAAGGCTTCCACGTAAATGAATGTTACCGCGAGATGTGATGTTTCCTGCCGATTTGAGTCAACGTCAATTCCCGAATCACCAGCTCTTCTGCTGGGGAGATCTCGGGACGTCGTGAGGGTGTCTGTTACCATCATTGCTGGAGCTCCGCAAAGATTCTTGTCGTCGTGCTCGTCGAGAAGGTGATGCCTGCTCAACAGCGAATTGATCAAGGTATGGAACCCGCAAACCGATCAGAGACACGATCCAAGGATCCAAGAGGGCGAGACGCATGCCTTGATGAGAGAGATGTGCTTGCTCGTATTCTGGTTCCTACCAAGCTCGGTACGTAGGCGACTCGGGCCTTTCCCAGATGAGGAAAGCACTCCAGCCAATCGCATATAGTCCCATGCATCCCTCCCACGACTTACCCTCGCTGGGAATCGGGAACCTTCCCTCCTTGAAGCCCAAAGCGACCAGGAGGTGCATGTGTGGATGCCTGATCACCGATATAGCCCGGCAAGCATTCGGTGTCCGCTCTGCTACTTACCCTTCAGATGTTCCCCAAACACGTCCGCCATTCGGCTTTGATCTTCACCGTTTGCCCCCGATCGCAGCGCCATGCTGACTACCGCTCAAGACTCTGGCACAACCGCTGCCGCTAAGATCTCGAATTACCGCAAAGGGATCTTGAAGTTTCGAGTTGGAGCCTATCCCAGCCGACCGAAGGTGGCTGCCCGCCGAAGATCGACCTATTCCCCAAAGGGTCCTTCGCGGCACTCCAGCCCAGGCCAAAGCTCCATCTTGAGTCATAACAATGACCAGCAGGACCAGCTGGATCAGCAGGACCAGCAGGACTATCAGAGTCTCAAGGACTCTCGCACTCCCGAGTTCACATACGAGCCCTTCTGGATCTTCCCGGGGAATGACAACGCCAGTACAAGAGCGGGTGTGCATTTCTGTGAGTTTTCGAAGAAAAAAAAACAATTAGCAAGTCCAGAGTAACAAGCTGACGCAGCTGCAGACATGTACAGCTGGGCGCCGTTTTCCGGGTTTCGTAAAGGCAACAGACAGCTCAAGAAAAGCGTCTTCGACACTGTTCTCAAGAACATCTTTCAGGACGATATGCTCTTCGAGGCAACAATAGGGTCCGTCCGCGCGATCCAGCTGGCCACTATGGCCCATCAGCCGGCACATTCACGTATGCTGGATCAGCATGCGAACAGCGTCATCTCTAAACTTCGTTCTAGAGTGGCAACCAAACATGCTACCTCTGATTATACCGTCTTGGCCATCCTGCAACTCATCACCTTATATGCAAGCGCCTTGACCCTTTCTCTTAGTATCTCACAAACTGATCATGGTGTATCAGCTCTTCTCTCGCCGCGATGCAGACATGGGACCCGAAATGGAACTGCATATCACGGGAATGCGACGAATAATGGAACAAAGAAAGACTGGCGGCCAAGTCACAAGCCTAGATGGCTATATTGATTTCCGCATCTTGATGTAGGTTGACAATACACAAACGTGATCCCCGTAAAGTGGCTGACGGCCCGGCCTTTGTCAAGGTACGAGGAACTATTGCAGTATTTCAATCGGAGGCGTCGGTTCGGAGATCCTACAAGCTCCGCGGCGATGGGCACAGCCATGTATCACCCCCTGTCCGATCCAGAGTTTGTAATAACTCGCTTGTCGACTTTGCCTCATGGTCTGGCCGCCCTGGTGATGAGCGGGGCGATTTCCCGTCAGATCTACTGTCTCACGGAAGAGATAGCTCAGGTCAGCAGAGGTAGGTAACAGCCCAGCGCTGGCCGAGTGGAATCACACTCACACCGACTTCAGATCTCCGGAGCAACGGTATCCGGGCCTTAGGCCCCAATCCAGGCGCCACGGAAGCGACGTTTCACGGCACGGACCTGCTGATGCATCGACACTCACTGGGGACACTCGATGAAATCCTTCTCGTCGCCCTTTTTGCCTATTCCGAGCATGTATGCCGCATGCACTGCAGTCCCATCGCAATGGCTTCCGACCCATTTCATCGCACCAGTTGCTTGGCACTGGCGTCACGGAGCAACTTGATGCAGGAGCTCTTTCCAGTACCATCCGGCCTCGGTGACTCGGCTATCTTGCAGCAGACCCTGGTCTGGATATCGGCCATGTTGACGGCAACGCGACTGCCTGATTCGCCCGCCTGCGCGCTTGCTCAGCGGCTCTGGCGAATATCGGGTGGAGAGTTAGCCGATATCGATCGTGCAATGCTCATCAGCCGGCACCTGTTCTTCTGGGACGATTATTTGACAGCTCGGGTATCGGAGAATCTTGCTCTTGTAACAGGCAGTTGATGCCAATGGAAAAGCCTCAGAGTCGTGAGTTCGAGATCCTCGACGACTTCCACGAGCCAGGTGCCTGAAGATGCAACGATTGTCTGGGTATTAGCAGAGGTCCTTGCCGCCCTTATGAGTGGGCCTCTTGTCACATCGCGTGCTTGAGGAACGTGTGTAGTTGACGCTAACGTAAGAAGGGTCACCATCGGCAACAAGAGGGACGGGTTTCGGCCATAGAAGAACCAAGGATGAAGCCAGGCAATTTCCTATCCACGAGTGTCAACGTGCTAATCAGGATGACCTGAGGAGAAGGGCATCCATCATCCTAATAGTCGTCCAACCAGAGACGTGCTGTTTCTATTGCTCCAGGGATTGGCTTGTCCAGACGCCGTTTCCTCAAGGGCATTTTCGTGTGTTATTACTGAAGACCTTGGAAAAACCCCAGTCCACGATTGAAATGACACGGCGAAAGGGCCCATCACGTGTTGGCCTCGTGTGCCCAGGATGAATCAATGTCGAATAGATTGTTCAATGTCGTAGTTAGTACCATTAATCAAACGTAAAGAAACATCTTCGATGCTGAGCCGATTCAATAGAATGTTGGTCACGCTTATCCTATTTCGGCATCGGATTTTCAATCTTCCGTCAACCGAATCTGAATTCAAGCCACCAACGTGAACTTTTCAACACCGTCGCTTCGATCACTTTACCTCAATCCTCCAGCAAGTTGAGGCATTCGAGCGAGGACTTTTGTCATCATGGTTGTCAAGATCAACTTAGCCCACATGCCACCTGAATTGGCACTTTACGTGGCCGTGTACACGGATCTGGAAAACGCATCCTTTCTGAAGGAACAATTACTCGCTGGCAATTCCGACTTTGAATATGCCTTCATTGATGCAAGCATGGTCAGCGAGGACGTCCCACCTTGTTGTCCGGTGAACATTAATTAATCTCCGTCTATGGATGCAGGTCGTCTCCACGAAACACGTCCTCGCCGCCGCTTTCCGCGCCATGAATGACTATCTCAATGACCGGCTGAAGTCGCGGAATGTCCACTCCGAGGCTGTCTTCTCGCTGAGTCCAAACAATAACGTGTGTGGTTTTCTTGCCTGTACATCCAGTGTTGCCAAATTGACTTTTTGTAAGATCGGCGACGCTTTCCGCAGGTTCGGCGTGAGCGAAACGACGAAGAACCTGCTCGTACTCAAGGTCGCCACGAGCCCTGACATTACGCTAGAAAGTGTTACCCAACACCTCTCAGCGAATATCAAGGGGCGAGAGTGTGTCTTTGATGACTCGACATTTGGGGAACTGGCAGACGTGGAGAGGATCAGGAAGGTCTACAAACTGGGCGCTGCAACTTCTACAGGCCGATCAACCACGACTCTGAATGGCGACTCCGACTTTAGCCCGGACAACTCTGTCGCCGAGTCGAAAACCCTCGAGGCCCAAATCCTGGGACTGATGGCTCTTCGAGGCGCTACCTGAAGAATCCGCGCCCTCTGTAATGGCCCGATGCGGGGGTGATTTACTGCCCAGCTTCTCGACTCTTTTCCAATGGTTCGCGAGGCTGTTCATCGTGCTCCGAGACTGCCAGTATAATCTTGAATCATTGCAGGTCAAGTGAGGCCGTCACATTCCGTATCTTCAACCCCGCACAAGTGGCCAGACCATCCAAGCGAACCCGAACGCAATCGACAGAGGTTGATCCTCTCAGTATCAACATATCCACCAGCGAGCCATTGTGTGCGTTATCATCGCTTTTTCGATCAGTCCAACTTCATTTTATCCATCGCCAACACTAGGATAGGCTGTGTGGATATGCAAACGCCGCCGCGCCGATACCCCGCTTAAATGTGCGACACACTGATCCTGCTGTACCCCGGCCCATTCTTGCGTGACTGGTACAGAATATGGCCGAAGATAGCGAGACCGACAAGTTCAAACACGGCCACAACGATGGACGCGTACCACGTATATTTCTAGCGAGTAACAAAATTAACACAGGATGTTCCCCGTGATCGAAACGACCTTGACGGAGGTCAAACGAGAAACAGGCGACTCACCATTTCGGCGCACATTGTTTCGAAGGACATCTTGCCATTTTCTAACGATTTATGGCTGCACGACCAGGACCACAAATCCCAGCTCTTCTTCCCGCGACTGTCCTGCCATTTAAAGTAGGCAGCAGCCACAACCCAGGCGGCGATGCCGAGCAGCGATGTGCAGAATACAGCCCAGCCGTGCAGGCGAGTTTCGCGCAGTTTGCGCACCTGGAGGGAAAGCATGCGAGGTTAGCGCTGAATTGGGGACGATGAGCGGAAATCCGATTACTCACCCCGCCGCAGAATGTCAACAACGACAGAATCTGCACAAGCACAGCAATCACGGCGGCTCCGAGCATCACCCAAGTCGGCCACCCGTCTAGGTGGTTCGGCCACGCCCGCTGGCGGACCCCGTTCTGTTGCTGTTGGATGACATTCCTCGTGGTGAACCACACAGCGGCCGCGTGAGAGAGCACGCCGATGATCGAGGCTGCCACTGCCAGAGCGACTACCCTAACGAACACACGGCAGACGTTTAGCGCCGCTCTCGCCTTTCTTTTGGCCTTGCGCGCCTGTTCAGGTGCGGATGCCGGTGGATGTGACAGGAATGCTCCTCCAGCATCAGCGCTGCCGTTTCTATCATGCTGCGATGGGAGGACTAGATGCCGAAGAGACTCCATGCTGGGTGAGGAGCAAAGCGCGGCTTTATCTGTACATGTGTTTGTGGAAGAGGTAGATGCGACTAGTTGATAAGGAGCGACAACGGATAGCTGGGAGAGAAAGTCTCTGACACCTCCAAGCGCCACACTGTCATCGACATATCGCGTGAATGATCAAGCCGTTAGAAGGCGGCGCGACCTATGAGTCCAAGTACGACTTATTAATACCGCGAGGCTAATCAGCGGCTGCTGCAAGGTAAAGTTTGTTCTGGGGCCTGAAGCGGCGCGAGCGATTAACGAAGTAGGGATGTCGATCGCTTGCGGACCGAATCGCCTTCCGCCTGTTGTGTACTTGCTGCAGCCTCACGATCCAGTGCCAGTACTTCGTAGTTGTGAGGATACCTGCCCAATCCGGTAGGAATCAAGAACAAGCTAGTCAAATTAGCCTTGCCACCACCCCCCCTCCCACCAAACTAGGTAAGTAATCAAGATGGGCTTAAGTCTTACACGCTTTGCTAGTCTACTCAAGGGTGTTGTACTTTAGTATGCTGCAGGTGAGGCGCGGACTTATTAATAAGCTCCGATATTGTAATGCGATCACTACCGTATATACACGCCATTGAGCGGTAGACGTCGGAATGAGTCACCTCGTAAGTCCGTCCAATTTGCCTCTGAGAATTCCAGAACCCGTGGGTAACCCGAATGGTCTCGTGTAAGACACAGTAGATTCGCAGTTCGCAATGGAATCTAGACACAGATCTCCACCTAGTGTATGAGCTCTGTCCACCCCTTACCCTGCCTGTAGAGCATTATTGTAACATGGCAAGTCCAACTGCTCACCCGGATGACTCAACACCACTGGGCACATGGATTTGGCATGCTACTGTAAAAGTTCAAGCAGGCTGACAGAGCGAATTTCGTCCAATCGATGGAGTGGGTGGAGGGACTATCCATGGCGGAGGGCACAAAGCGATGGCGATATACTCCCGCTGTTACGATCCTGCTTGCAAGATAAACTCACCTACATCCTCCCTCCAGCTTTGGAACTCATGTGGTTACTGGCGATTCTTCAACACCTGTTCACAGTCCATCAAACCATGGGTTCACCGACGCTGGTTTTGCTTGTCGCCTCAGCCATCATCGGCGTCCAAGCAAAACCCACCAACGGAAGCATCAAGGTCCCTCTTGCGGAACGGCAGACATCATGCTTCGTCAGTGAGAACCCCGTAACGGCGTGCGGAGCCAGCGACCTGACGAAAGCGAACTGGGACACCTTTGACATTGACGGCTTCCTCTCCGGCTTCATCAACGAGTTCGGTACGGCGGACAATTTCCCCAAGTTCTTCGTCTCGCAGGACACTCCCACTGAGAACCCCTTTGACGGGTTCGATTGCTCTTTCTTCGGCACGCCGACCCAGTCGCTGCCCCAGTGCAGCGTGTCCAGTCAAAACAATCCCGATGCCGGCACAGACTGCAATTTCAACGGCTTGCAAGGCACGTTCTGCGCCAACTTCATCGACCCCAAAGCCGGGTTCGTTGTGCAGAACTACATCAATTTGTGGCAGGGGCTGCAGAACCACCACGATGCCATCCAGGACGCTGCCGACGCAATCAACAGCGCGAACTTCATCAACACCATGGTCTCAGCCTTGGCACCAAAGAAGCAATCCATTGGTCTGGCCGTCTTCTCACTCATTGCAGATCTCGTCACAGACATTGTAAGTACGTGGAGACCGAAGACGGTCTCGAGATGAGATCGAGTCGAATCTTTGTCTCTCTGTACCGCCACGGTATCCGAATTCCTAACTGTACGAGTGCAAGTTCTGACGTCTCTGTAGCTCCCATTGGGTGGTGAGATCAAAGCCGCTGCCACGTTTATGAAAAAGATCCGCCTCGTGATCAAAGCCACCAAATCCGATCTCGAGGACGACTCCAACGACATCGCCAGCGTCGTCTCCTCCAATGAAGCAATCGACCAACAGGTCTCCGCCACAGAAGACCAGCTAAACCAGCAGCTGGCAAACATCGTCTCCGGAACGCAGAAGCGGCTAGAGAATGTCCTCGCGCAGATCTTCGGGCCAAACAAGGACCCTCAGCAGGTCGACACCTCGGCGGCCACCACCACTCTGGCGTTCCTGAACGCTTACCACGGAGTGTTTCTCGACGACGTACCCCAGCGCGCGGACTTGAGGGATCAGATGAAGACGCAGCTGCAGAATTGGATCGTCAGCTCCGTGCTCAGCACCATAGGTTACGACGTCACCATCGACACGACGGAATTGGAGGACGATCCAGCCGATCCAGGCGGCGTCTGTCGCGCCGAGAACGGATTCACCGTAGCAAGCGGCTGCGCATTGTTCAGAATCAATGGCATCGACCACGACAACGGTGGCGTGATAGATCATGCCCAGCAGGGGAACAACATCTTTGCGTTGCAGGATACTGCGGGCATTGACATTGCTGGGGCGATTGCAAATGCGCAAGCCTGCAACGGCGGTGGTGGGGGCACCGTGGATTTCGAAAGCTTCCTAGAAATGGACAATACAGGGAGCCTTCCAAGCTGTATGTTCAATTTCAGGGTCGTCGAAGTGAAGCTCTGAAAAAGAAGGTATCTGGGCCGGGCTGTTTCCGGACTGGGGACAAACAACGAGCCTCCGATCTTCCACCCTGTACATTTCCACCGAATCGACATCGTTCAGCCTTCTTCTCCAGTCAGTCTGTTGTCTCTGTGGAGCCCCACACGTTCGCTTCGATTCTCCGGGGCTCTGGTGCGTGCATGCATGTCAAGCGGCATCGGTCAACCTGGCTCTGTCAGCCTGTTGACTCGGCCACACCCCCATGAACCTCGGCGAGACAAGCTTCCGGCTTTAGTCCCAAGCCATCCGGTCACCGGTCCGCCCTCGTCTCCACCGGTCGCTAGCTACGAGCCCGAGCGGGGGGTCGATCTTCCCCAGTTTGATATATCCGCTTACCCCTGGTTTCCCGGATTCGACTCCGCAAACTCTGCCATGTCGCATATCTTCTGTCATGGTGTCAAGTTGGCTTCCACGGTACAGTCGCGCTACCGTCCACCTGGGCTCGACATGAAGAAATTGTTTAATCTCCCATTCCCAACCTTCTGCCAGAAAAGGGAAGGTTGACATTCCTGAATCACTGATTCAACACCGCCGGTTCAGCGACGACGTGATCCTCATTGCTCGGCATGGCGGCGACGGAGTCAAGATCATGGACTACTATGGACACTTGTGTCGTGATGCCAGTCTGCGAAAAAAGTAGAAAATCAATCCATTAGAACACCATAGGTGAGAAGGTCAACAGACTCGCCTTGAGAAATCCCTGAACTACTCTGTCTCTGTCTTGTGTCTGCCCCTCCTTATCCTCCATTGTTGACCTGACCTCAAACCTCCCAAAAGATGAAGAGTCCCAAGTCATCGACGTTGCTCGCCGCCTTATGGGCCATGGCGCCGGCTGGTGTCCTGTCCCAGTGCTTCCCTGATTCCATCACCTATTCCACGACGCAATCGCTCACGAGCCACGTTCAATACACGTCGTGCGACCACGCGGCAGACGGGCCCAAGGTGTGGCCTATCGACCTTGTCTCCTACGACTGGTGGTACTTCGACGCCGTGTCGGAGGACGGCAAGGAAGCCGTGACGATCGTCTTCTTCGCGTCCTCGGCGCTCGGGTTCCTCGACACCACCAGCATCCAGGACATCCTGAACGTCGCCATCACGGGGACCTTCGCCAACGGCACCACGATAGGGAATTCTGCCCTGGCGACTTCCGCGACCGTCACCTCGGCCGGCAACGGCGCTTCGGGCAACTGGACGGGAAGCGGCTGCAGCTTCACAGGCGCACCGGACTTGAGCAGCTACTCGATCGCGATCGATAGCCCCGAGTTGGGCATTTCAGGCACGGTCGACTTCGTCTCGGTAAGCGGGCGGCAATGATAATTAGTCCATCTATGTGACGCCAAATAACTCCTACCCATCTTCTCGTACTGGGCTGGTGCGCTGACTGAAAACCCCAACAGCGCGGTCCGGGCCACTATGCGTGCAGCCCGCTGGTCGGCGGCGTGGACGAGCAACTTGTCCCCAACGTCGGCTGGGTCAACGTTCTGCCCGCGGCGTCCGCGACCGTCAATATGAATTTCGGAGGTTCGCAAATGACATTCCATGGAAACGGATACCACGACAAGGTATGTGTGGACTCTGTATCCCCCATACCTTATCTCTGATTATCTCCCATCGTTCGTCGCCATTACTCTTGCATTTCACACCGCTCCTACGTAATTAGATCCTGCTTTTGTTTTTCGAACCCGTATCAATCTACTACTCGAACCATTTGGCCGAACCTGACTTGACTGACCACTCTCCACAGAACTGGGGCGACATCCCCTTCGCGACGGCCGTGCGGAGCTGGTACTGGGGCCACGGAACCCTCGGGGACTACGAGCTCGTATGGTTCGACGCGATCGACTCGACCGGCACGGAGAGCGTCAGCGGATACCTCATGCGTGACGGCCACGTCGTCGCCTCGACCTGCACGACCGGCTCCGCGGGGCTCCAGGTCCGCCCTGTCGGCAAGCCGTATCCGCCGACCCTCCTCGCGCCGACGCCCACGCAGTTCACCATCGTCATGACGTGGGAGGATGGAGGGCTCCTGAACGCCACGCTCACCCCGCTCAACATCCAGGTCGATTCGGGCGTGTATACGCGCTGGCTCGGCGAGATTGCGGGCACGGTGGACGGGGTTGAGGCGTCCGGGTCGGCGTTGTGGGAGGAATTCGACTTCGTCGTGGTTTGACCGCCTTAACACACAAGCGCGCTGTTATCGTCGTGCATGCTATGGTAGGGTAGGGTAGGGACTGTGAGTCGAGCCTGCAATTGGTATTGTCTTATACACAGCGCTCCGGTACTGACCCTGGAACTGGCACAACGTGAGGATATGGGAGGAACTTTTCACCATTCACCCTATTTCGATTTTTGGGGGGGATTTTTTATCGATATTCTTATGACTTACTGGCTTGTTTAATTATGTCCAGCTCGGTACGGTGGTCGTTCCAACCTACCTACTTATGTAACATATATATCCCATTAATTTCTCAGTCATGCTATAGCAATCCATATGTCTTCCTGGTTCAGAACACCGCCTATGTCTATAGAGCATAAATTAATAGCAACTCGAAATTCCCTTTCAGTCAGCAGAGCCACGGCAACGCCCGTTGAATACAATCGATAGCCATGCTACAGTATGCCACGCTTCGCGGTGGAAATGGTCTGAGTAACTTAGTTACATAGCTGATTCCTGGACGGAGCCTTCGAAAGCAGCGGCTGTGGTTCGAGCCGACCGACTGTGCGGCTTGGGATATTTTCGGCGTGCCACACTACATTATTAAGTATTTTGAATGGCCCACGCCCTGGACGTCGGTTTCAAGGCAGTTTTGCGCGATTTCCGTCCGGCTCATATGTCTAGCGAAGCATAAATAACTATCCGAGGCCAATTCAATTGCTTTTCAAGTCGCTACTGTAACTGAGTCTTTATTGCCTGCCCGTACGTGCTGCCTAGACTTGGGGACAGGAGTCGCTATCTCATAATGCCTGTGTTCTGTCTCTTTCTCTGTATCTCTGTTGATTGTACTATCACCTCCATTCCACGCCTTCGCCCGTATACGGTCAGTGGGTGGCTATTAGTTGCCAATCTTGGCGGCAATGCGGTTCGTCATGTACTTGTTCATATTGCCGACGAAGCAACAAGCGACGATGGAGCACACCCCGAACACCAGACTAATGTACCAGACGTACTTCAACGCGTCGGCGTAAGCCCAGCGACTGCCGATCGTGGCGGCCTGGATGATGGCCGGCGTGATGCCCGGGATCTGCGTGACGTTCTGGGGACTGGTTAGAAACACGGCGGTGAAGGTCTCGGCTTCGGCGACGGGGAGGCCCGCTTTGACGGCATTTTCGGCGACGTATCTCGGGAGCACGGGCGTGAGCTTCTCGACAAAGACGTTGTAGTAGATGGCGTAGCCGATGGAGCCGCCTGTCGCGCGGATGCAGAGGATCAGAGCCACGCAGGTGGCGATGGTGGAGTCCGGGGCGACGGTGATGGCGATGGTCGAGGCCGGCGACGTCACCATCCCGACGCCCAGAGCCGCCATGGAGCCAATGCCAATCACCGCGCCGGTTGTGTCTGGGGTGATGGATGCGAGAGCGCCGGAGAATGCCGCTGTGGAAGGGAGAGAATAGGGCGGTGGTCAGCCATGGGGGGATTGGACGTACGGGCGGGTGAGTCCCGCAAGCAGACGAGAACGGCGAGGGATAGGAGCATGTGACAGGGACTTACTCATTATGAGACATCCGACGAGCATCAACTCTCGGTTATGTCCCTTCAAGTACGTCAACAGCGCGTTGGTCGCGATCGATCCTCCGATCAGGAGCAGCGCCGGTGGAATGTCTTTCAGACCGATTTGGATCGGATCGGGCTCGAAAACAGTGGTGAACTCCAACGGGAAGAAGTTGAGAAGGGCCGAGAAGTTCATCCCTTCCCAGCAATGAATGGGTCAGCTTTCAAGACCTTCAACCATTTCGAGAACCATGGAGTATGACTTCCCATTTCCGGTAGAAAAAGGGACATTGACTTGACTTACCGGACACAAACGACACGACAAAGCACATAGCGACGATGTTCTGGCCTCGAAACAGTTCCTTGGGGATAATGGGGTATCTGGCGAACTTCCATTCCCAGACAAAGAAGCCAACGAGCAGGAAGAAGCCGACAAAAAGGTTGACAAGCACGTACGCGCTGACCCACGGGTGGCTTGAGCCGCCTGCCTGTAGGGCGATGAGGCTGGAGAGCATATCAGCAACCAGGATTTTGAGGGTGATGGCGCACTTACAACAGGACCAAACCAATGATGGACAGCAGGCCTCCGATAAAGTCGATCTTCTTCAGGATATCCTTTTTGGAAGTGCCTTGTGCTCGGGTTTGCGATTGGGGGAAGTAGGTGATGGCGATGCCGGTAAACCAGATCCCATTCCAAATCCTGACATGAAGGTGAGTCCAATTGCCGCATGAGCAAGCCGAAGTGCCAAATGCACAGTACTTACACACACAACCACATGCCCCATCTCCAGGTGGCATGTTTCGCCAGGAGCTGGGCATATAGGAGGTAAGGCGCAAACGGGAGAATGGTCGCCGTCACCATGGCTAGGTAGATGCCTCGTTTCTTGATGGGGACAAGCTCAGCCGTGCTGCGGGTAAACGAGTTAGCCCATACATCCACGAGACTCTCGTTTATTCTGATTGCCTCAGCAATGAATCAATCACATACCCAGCCACGGCGGTCAATTCTCCGATCGAGGCACCCGCTCCAGCAAAGCACATGGCGACCACTCCCGCTCGGAATGTCTGAGCCGTGGCCATGACAATGCAGCCGATGAGAAGGATCAGGCCTCCTGTGAGAGTGACATAGCGTCTACCCAGCAAGTCTTGCAGATAGCCGCAAAATGGAGTCACCGCGCCGAGAGCGAGCGAATATGATACCGGGAGCCAAGCAGACGCCTGAGGACCGAGACTGGCGGAGATATACGTCAAAGTCCCGCCTAGGAAGTAGAGAGGGATCTGTGAACCTAGATGGATTAAAACAATGTAGTCGAATCAGTATATGGTCGCACGGGGATTGGAGTAGCGGCAGGCCCAACAATGTCAACGTACCAACGTAGAGGCCCGACAAACATACAGTGGCCAGGATTTGGTTCCAAGTCCAATCGACTTTGCCGTCCGACTCGTCACCTTTGATTGCATTTCGGTTCGTCACGTCAACGTCGACACTCTGTTCCTTCTGCAGGGATTCATTTTCCTCGACCTGCAAATACTCGGGCTGTCCGACATTCTTTTCCACGTCGACGACGACACGGCCTGAGTGACGGGTATCAGTATCCGCGGAGAATTCGTCGTGGGAGGAAGCTGGTTTGGACTCCATTTGGCCTGGCAGTCACTGTGGGATCTTTTGGTATTCCGGGGTTGTGGAATACTCACAACAGTCTTGGCCGAAGTTTATAATATTTCATGATCCTCAACGAAAGGAGACTCGACCAAATAAAAGGACCTCAAAGAAGCCAGGCGTGGAAAAGTCCACCGCTCAGCCAGAGGAACAGCATGGCTGTCTTTAGTTAGTCTGTTAGCCATATTGAGCTGAGGGCATCTCTCGCCCCCGTATCCACCGGTGGCCGAGTCACAGAGGCGAGTCAAGGGTGCTGATGTAGATGGCTACCTGCGGGAAGAAGGAGGAAAAGGGTGAGGGAGGCTGGCGGGATCCGCTATCCTATTGACTGTGGGGGACCCGGACATCCCGCCTTTACCCCGCGGCACCCCCCTTCAATAGTTATGCACCCCGGAGTCTCGGTACCTTGTGGGCGGCGCGCGACGAATGTACCAAAAGCATGATTGACAGAGAAATACACTGGCAGACTCCTCGCAAACGAAGCCAGAAGCCACTCACTGATGGACTGAATCTGATCATTGTCATTAAGATACATCTGCTCTATTTCCATCGATCAAATCGCCGGTGTTCTACCTAACAACCAACCCATACCCTCGAGCTGGTCCTGCCAATATTTCGCGCTCGCTTTCAAAGAAGGGAAAAAGGCCCAATGGGCGTGCGGGAGACCTGGGTACACAACGAGCTTGGTCGCGATGCCACACTCGTCCCGTAATATCCTCTCGTAGATCAACGCATCGTCACGTAGGGTATCCGCCCCATCAACCTGCAAAAACGCTGGAGGCAGCCCTCGGTGGCTTTTGGGGTGGATCAGAGGTCCATTGTAAACACCATCGTCGAGATCTGGCTTGTATGCGGCCGTGAAGATATCGATCACGGCTTGCCCATTGATTGGGTCTGTTTTATGTTGCTCGTAGCTGTATGCCCACTGCTTGTACTTGTCCGGCATCCGCGAAGGAGGAACCAACCCGGCGATGCAAAGGTAGTGTCCCGTCAGAGGCGGCTGTAGCCCTTCATCGCGAGCCAGATGGGTCACCACAGCGGCAAGGTTGCCGCCAGCTGATGTGCCCCCAACGATGAAACCTCTGGATGGATCTGCGCCCCATGACGAGGCGTTGGCTGCAGCCCATTTCAGAGCATCCCAGGCATCCTTGGGACCCTGAGGGAACGGAAACTCAGGAGCAAGACGGTACGCGGGCGAGACACACACGGAGCCAAACACTCGAACGAATTCCCTACAGGACTTTTCTTCGGATTCGGGGATACCCAGACAGAAGCCTCCGCCGTGATACATCACAATCAACGGGCTACCATCATCCGGCGCTGGATTTGGTTGATACAGCCTGGCCCGCAATTGGCTGCCGTCAGCGGTGGTGTAGCTGATATCAGTTTGCCTGACGGAAGGGGCTGGTGGCCCGAGTGCTCTGATGGCTTGCAGAGTCCGATCTTTAACCTGCTCCCTTAAGGCCTCCATAGTTGTGAACTCCATTGGCGGAGGAGGGTTGGCTTCGAGAAGCTGGTTCTGGTGAGCAGGTACTCTCAGATACACAAGCCAGGGACGGAGAGAGACTGACTGCCTTCAATTCAGGGTCTATGACCCCCAGGGCCTGGATCTCCTCCTTGGTATCATACGACATGGTGAGTGTCGTAGTGCGATGGAAGGAACTTTGGAGAGGAACTGGTGTCGGAAGCAATTGACCATGAAGATCGAGCCTTCAACACATTGCATGACATCCTCTCCCATTTCTATATCTCGGATCTGAACTCGGCGGCTTGGACGGTGCCCCAGAGCGCACGAGCTTGTGAATAGTCCCAAGGTGCTCAGGGTCAAAGGTGTCCTGGCGTTCCCAAAACTGCTATGCTCAGGTCAAGTGTTGGTCTGTTCAGGTGCTCCCCCCACCGTGAAGACAAATGGCCCCCATGCCCCATGAGTGGGTCTCCCAATCATCCTCGTCGGCTCTCAGGGGCCCTACATAGGCCCTGCGTGACGCTAAAAGGCTCGACGTCAAGAGCCTGACTCGTGCCCTTGATGCTTGATTTCACCGTACCCGGTTGACACGAGCGAGTGCCTTCGCACTGCAACGGTGTTTGTCGAAGTAGAACTGTGAGGACCTAATAAAGTAAGGATACAAATGGCTTGTAAAAATTCCATGCCAATGAGGTCATGAGGCCGTAGATTGTGCAAATAACGATCCCCCATATGAATATATCTAGGGACCCCCCACGCCAGTAGCCCATGCGCAGTAATCCTGGGTCACCGTGCGCACATATGCCTCCCTGCAACAGACAGCAGAGGCGGCCTAGGGAACGCAGTCAAAGCATGCCGAGGAGGAAGCGGTTCTGTTCAAGAGCTCGTAACATGTCTCAGAACATACTGTAGCTAGTCAGAGGACAACAGAGAAAGCTTAACATATGAGCTGCTCTCGGTGGGAGAGAACCGACGACTTGCACACAAAACCCTCATGGCAAGTGATCGAAGAAACTCCATGACTAAAATTTGCCTCTCTTCTAGGAGCCTTCTCCCTATGGAAAGGCTCATGCGACCCAACGGTATCGCAGAATCTCGTTAATACCTAGCGAGCTGGCTTCTTTCTGTTTAGGGTGCCGCCGGGTGTTGGTCCAATCCTCGTCGGATGAGACGAATGAATGCATCTTGCCTTGCACATCCTCTCTTGTGGTCACCCCATCTCAAGGTCTCATTGACTCGGCTCCATGCCTGAATGTTATCCAGGTCTGGACCTTCCGCTACAGGTTGGCCGTTCTCATGTGCCTGCCACGCTTGAGCGATATCGTCCCATTCTTGCAGTAGGCCCCTCTCCTCTGTGGTGATGCTAGCTTCCATAAGAGACAGCGTGGTGTCTCGTCTCCCATGCCACCTCCCTATCCCATTTTCTGGTGGGTCGTATCTTTTAAACAAGCCGCAATTCAGTCGCGAGTCTGTACGTCGACGAGGATATAGCAGCCGAGCGGTGAAATGAATCTCTAGTCGTAGAGGGTTGTTCTGTTGCAGTCCCTGATCTTGCTGGTCCGGTTGCTGATCTTGTTGATTCGGTTGCTGTGCTTGAGCAGCCTTGCTGTCGAGGAATTTGTCACGCTTCCCATTCCAGACCTTAAAGGAGAGATAATATGGTATGATCCACAATCCCCTGCGTGACTCTTGAACTCGTGCTTGTCCGTGTCAATGACATGCTGTGGATCACGCGGCTAATCCCGGGGTCTCACTTACCTTTGGTAGATGCTAGATTCCAGAGGCGCATAGGCGGATGTTTCCTCGGCCACAGCAACTGCTCCTTGAGCGGCATCATAAACTGAAGGAGCACGCGACGTTGGAAGTCAGCTTTGCAAGCATGTTTGATCTGCGAAACCATCCAAAGCAGAGTGACTGTGGAGAGACCTGGATCGCGGTTCCCACACCCAATATCAGAATGGCACCCCACGAAAGCGCACTGCACAACCTGAGTGTCGTCTACCTCCTTTGCTGTCCAAAGCATGGGTTTAAATGTCTTCCTCTTCTCGTGGAGCGCCAGCGCTAGGAACGCATGCTCGACATTTTTCGGTACCTCATCATTGACCATCGGGAGCTTGTAAGTCAGGCCCATCGCGCTGACTGGATCCCATTCGGCAAGCACTTTGATCTTCACCTGCTCCCTGCTAAGATCGCGTAAAAGATCTTCTTGTACATTGCCATTGTTTCGCTTCCAATATTGATAAATAATCCGAAGCAAAACTAGGTCATCTCGGTGGAGGAGACCAACAGCGTTGATAAAATGAGCTAGACACCGGACAGTAAAAGCGCCTCGCGAAAATCCTACCAGAACGATCTCGTCCTGCAGAGACCGGAAGTTGTAATTGTTGCAGATAAAGCAGTAAGCGTTCAGGAGATTTGAAGACAGCCCTACCAAGTTGTCAGCTGAACACAAGTGTGAAGTATGAGGATTGGAACGAATCACCTACCCTTTCCTGTTGCCCCTGAGTACCGGCTGTCTACTGCCAGGGACGACTGGCTCCCCACGCCGCTCGAATAATACACGACTTGACGAACGACCCCATAGCGATGGCGTTCTGATCCATCAAGGTCCTCAAAGCTACCCGGGATATTTTTTTCAGGGATATGAAAGTCGTCTGCTCCCAACCGAGATACTGCCCGAGCAAGCTTGGCTACATTCGTCAGAGGCTGAACAGTGCCGGACGCGTTATTCCAGGTGCCATCGCAGCAGACAAAGAGACGCTTCTTCTCAGAATCCGTCACTAAATCGTGCATGACATTGACTGTGTCCTTGTTCACAAAGTCGCCATATCTCAAAGCAGGAAGAAGGTCGACAAGTCCATCTCTTTGGTCGTTAAGTTGATTTGTCAGGGTATTGATTATTGGGTCGTTGTCCGCATTGCCCTCGGCCATGGTGAGTTTGGTTGAACAAGTGTGCACTGTTTCCAAGCAGATTAGGGTCGTCAGTAATTGAAATCCAGCTGATTTTGATCTAAAGTTATTAGAATTCACACGCACACCTTGTGGACAAGATTTTGCATTATAGACCTGACCTTATAAGCAATGACAAGTACCACGAAAAGTGAGGCGGGAGCAGACAAGTGCTCGCATGCAGCCTCAGTTTTCGCTGGAGTCGCATCCTGGTTTATTATCTGATGACCGGTGTGACAGAGGTGGAAGGATATGCAGGTCCCTGGGTGAAAGAGCAAAACTGTTGACTTGCCTGCCTTTCAGTGCTGACCGATGGCTTGGAGAAGCCCATTCACATGCTCCCTCCCAGCAGCTGCCAGAGGACGAAGCTAGGCACCCTTCAAACAGGGTGTGGATGGTGTAATCCGCCTGCGCAGTGCGTTGTTGGCGAAGTATGTTGCATTCACCAGACTGCAAGAAACCTATTTGGGCGAGCGCATGTTGTCTCTTTGAACTCGCTTGGTCTTTAATCAGGAAGGATACGAGCTAAGCGCCGAGTCTCGTTGACCAGCAATCTTTTTGTCAACTGTACATGTAGGCCAACGTCACTAGGAAGGCAATGCATTGCCACGTCACAGTCATAGAGGTCACAGCACCACTCAGTTGCCAATAGATAGAGTAGCTCTGCTCCGTTCTGGTCTGCCCGCAGCATAGCCCGAGTTCCTAAGGTATCTCACTGGTAATCAGCGTCAACACTTCTTTGACGCACCACAACCGAGTACGATCACGCACGTTGAGATGACACAACAGTGGACGGCGTGGGTAAGGAAGAAACGACTGGTCGCAAAAGGAGGGAGAGGCATGCGTTCACATTCATGATTAGGACTGATAAGGGTTCGACGTTCAACCATAGACTGCCCTTAGAGCCGAAGGGTTCGTATTGTCTATCAAGACTCTATCTAGCAGGTCAGACCTGCGGACTGTTAAAGTACAGCTTGGTCTCCTCGAAGCTTGCCTCCTCTCCACCCAACCTCCAAATCCTCTGACTCAAGCTCTCGCTTCCATCGCCTTCTGTCACCGGAATCGGCTTCTCGCCGAAGATCGCGGTCCGTTTGCCCTCTCGTTTACTCGGATCATATCCGCCGGGAATCGCACGATGGACCACCTCGCGGTTATCCCAGAACGCAACTGCGCCAGGCGTCCATTTCCAGCGGACTGTGAGGTCGTCGGCGGCGTGGAGGTGCTCGCGCAAGAAGTTCAGCGTGTGGATTGATTCCTGGCCTTTGAGCTCGGAAAGGTGCACTATGAAGGCCGGGTTGTAGTAGAGCGATTTGACCTTGGTGACGGGGTGGACACGGACCTGCACGAGGTGGGTCAGTCGAATACAGCTTCTCGCGTCACATTTGATGCTGACAAACGGAGACCTACCAGGGGATGCTCACGACGAACTGGGCCGCGGAAGGGCTGATACCCGTTGTTTATGGAATTGATGAAGCTGGCCTGTCACCGATCCGTCAGTCTGGTGTGTCCGAGCAAGACGGGGAGTATCAGCCAACCTCAGAGCTGTGAACCGCGTGCAGTTTGTCAAATGTCCTCTGGAAGACTGGGCTCAATTTGTCGTAGAGCGCCGTCTGGCTCGTGAAGATCGTGTCACCTCCTGCTTCTGGTGTTCGGATCATCCGCAGCATGGTATAAGCGGGAGGGTTGGCCTCGAAGGAGTGGTCGCAGTGATATTCGCCGCCAAAGTCGCCGTATTTGCGGATGTCGCTGTTACGTCCGAGGATGGTAACGTGCTTGGGATCCTGTTGATTTGGGTCGCGGTCTTGCTACACGCGGAATGACTGCAGTGAGCATCCAGTACCGTGCGCGGTGCCTCTCTCTCGTCTGAACGAGGTCTGACTTACAATGCCATAGTGTGCAGTTAGCTCATATTGTTGATCGAGCGTCAAGTCCTGGTCTCTGAAAAAGACAACGCCTCGCTGCAACCGACATAAGCAGTAGTCCTCGTGGAAGAAAACGTCTTCCTACCTCAGCCACCAACAGAGCCAACTCATCTTTCTGCTTATCCGTGAGTTGACTCAACTGGATTCCCACGAGCTCAGTCCCGATGTAGGGAGTCAACTTGCGGACTTCCTTGGCTGCGGAGAGAAGCGACTTCTTCTCCGGGTCCGCGAAGAAGGCTCGGTCGGTGGGCGGCTCAAATTCCTTGATCGGGGGATCTGGGGCTTGATAAGAGAGCACTTGCTCAGTGATGCCAGTGTGCGTAGCAGCCATGGCGGGCAATCGAGAGCGTGTCTTTCACGGCGAAGAGGAGTCAAAGCTGATTTGAAGCGGCGAGGCAGGGACGACTACGCTCTCGAGTGATGTTGGAGTCGAGCTCTTTAATGTGGACATCAGTAATCCCTCAGCCTAACAGCCATCTTTGGACCTGTTCTTCACAGTGGCGGGGTTCGAGAAGCCCCGAGGCTCCCCTCATGTTTGCGTGATCATGGTGCGCCTTGCCATATCAGGGTCAGATTTGCGGGCAAGGTAGAGGGGTCAAATGGGCAATAGATGCTGAGATTGACGTGATCTGCATGTGATATACGCCTGCGGAGCTGTGAGTGGGCAGCGGTTTTGAGGCCTTCGTAGTCCGGCTGCCCGGCATGCCAACACCATCTCGAGCGGCATGTGTCAGTGGCCAGTTCGAAGCAAGAGACTCGAGGTGTCCTGGCATGGTTCCCTCACCAGTCATCGACGGCCGACCAATCTTGTGGGATTGTGTTCCATTGCTCATCGCTCAATTGCATTCTCGCGAGGCTGCAGCGCCTGCTTGCCACCATCGAAGAACATTCTATCTTTATGTTAGAGTACAATTGCATTTGCAGACTCGCTTTTCTGGCCTCCTTGCCCGGATCGGTCAGTTCACCATCGAATACTACGCATTCTCCCTGCCAGCTAGAGTCCCTCATCACCAAGCTACCGAATCCCCCATTGCAGCATTCGATGCTGTGTCATGCTGCCACTCCGGCCAGTCGATAATCATCACCAGGTCGCCCCACCCCTTTGCAAATTCATCTTCCGAATCAAGGCTCATTCTGCTCTTCACTCGTCAAGCGAAATATCTCTATCCACCCCGTATTGCAAGCAAGGTAATATTTTCGATTCTGGTCGAAAGAAGCACACGTAATAAAACCATCCAACGCCGTCGCTAATGTGCAAGTGTTTGTTTTTGGTGTAGAAAACATCGGTGGCCGAAGATATCCGGCGGAGCACTCCAACAAGGAGCCTCCTCTTTCCCCGGGAGCAATTTAGTGGCCACGAAAAGCGTGGTGTGAAGAACACGAAGCCACCTCATCAGAATCCAAGCCAAAGACAGAAGATCAAGTTAATGGATCCGTCGTTCGTCTTGCTTCTGACTGGTGCGGTTTGAATTGACATTACCGTCATGTGGTAGTACAAAGAGGCATCAATCCTCCTTCGGGGAAGTTGGCGAATATTGTGGACTATTCGGAGAGTATTGAGGGCTGGTCGGGGACTGGTTCCGAGCCTGAGGACTTCTAGGAGAAGCATTGTACACCGGGCTCGTAGGCGAGTACGATGGACTGGTCGGCGAAGACGGGCTGGTAGGGCTGTAGGTGGGCGAGGTGGGCGAATAGCTCGGCGAAGTGGGAGACTGCTTGTTGCCACCACCGCCATACATGGGACTCGTTGGGCTGTACATCGGTGATGTCGGACTGTAAACAGGCGACGTCGGCGATGTTGGAGATGTAGGGCTGAAAGCCGGCGAAGTCGGAGAATAGCTGGGTGAAGTCGGCGAACCGTAAGCCGGAGACGTCGGTGAGTAGTTTGGCGACGTAGGGGAGTAACTGGGTGAAGTCGGCGACTGATAGCCAGGAGACGTCGGCGAGTACGCAGGCGATGTTGGAGTGAACGCAGGACTTGCCGGGGAGAACGACGGCGATGTCGGACCGAAACCAGGGCTGGTGGCGCCAAACATCGGAGAAGTTGGCGAGTAGTCAGCAGTGGGTGAGAAGCCAGGCGAAGTTGGACTGGTCGTTCCGAACGGACTGGCAGGTGAATAACCACCAGGGCTTCGGGACCCATAAGGGCTGAAACCTCCAGCTCCACCAAACCCAGGTTGATAGTCGGTGAAGCCGCCTGGAGTCTCTGAACCAGGAGCCGCAATGGGCGAGAACGAAGCACCGTAGTCTGGAGATCCCAAGTAGCCATTGTCCTGCATGGGCGAGCCGCTATCGTAAGGAGTGGCAGCACCTTCGAGGAGTTGCTGGCTGGTCTTGATGCCAATAGGTCCGCCAAGTCCATACCCGCTATGGGCTGGTAGGGTGGCCAGCATGGCCTGATCCAAAAGGATCTCCATGGTTCCAGTACCGACAGGTGCGTGTTGACCGAGGATAATATTCTCCGAGACACCCTTGCAGTCATCCAACTCACCAGCGGCAGCGGCCTCAAGCAAAATCTCAACAGTCTGTTCGAAGGAACTTCTCATCAGTGCGCCAGTATCAGATTTGTTGATACCGTGACGAGTGACGGCCATAACATATCCACGCGACGTCATGACATCGCAAAGAATGCCCAGGTGACGGGCGTTGACATAAGAACCGTCAAACGAGAGCACTTGGGTCAACTCGCGCAGGATTGCGGCACGAGTAGCTTCAATACCCAGCACCTCAAAGACCTCGGTGAAGCGGTTGGTATAAGTGCGAGTGGCATCAACTCCTTCTACCGCAAGGACCTTGGCGAATGCACTGCCCGTTGTCTCAAGAACATACTCGTTGCACTCTGGGTCACTCTTTGCCATGAAAACAGAGCCATCTGGCTTGATGATGGAACGGCTCTTCTGGTCGATGAATGCTCTCTCCACACCAGGAACACCGTGGAAAGTCAGGTGGTCAAGCATCTCGTTAAGGAAGCGTCGCAGGATCTCGTCGTCTTCCTTGCGATCGTCGTCCTCGTCTTTGCCATAGTTCTGAACAAGACGAATGCGGACAACTTGCTCGTCGGCGTTTCTGTCACTGTAGATGACTGCGAGGTCTTTGCCATAGGTAGACTTGATCTTGCCGGCAACCTGGGCAATGTCAAGCCCTTTGTCAAGCAGTTTCGCACGGCTGAGAATGACACGCAGCATCCATTTGGAGTGAAGTGCAAGGTCGGCTTCACCGTCTTCGGGAAGGATGAAGTACGCATCGACCATATCAACATCCTCAGGAATGATGGTGTTCTGAATATCAGGATCATACCACAACTCACATGTCTCTGCCACAGATCGGAGGTTGGTGTGCTGAATCTGACTTCGCAAGAGCTTGGCAGCGTCCTTGTCACCGGCGTTTTCTGGAAGTTGGTAGACAGACATTGACGGGGTTCGGATATTCTGAGACACGTTCAAAATTTCTTTGAGACGCGGCACACCCAGCGTGACGTTCTTGGCCGAGACACCAGTGAAGTGGAAGGTGTTCAGCGTCATTTGCGTGGCAGGTTCACCGATGGATTGAGCGGCTAGGACACCGACCATCTCGCCCGGAGCAGCATTTGCAGCAGTGAACCGACTCTCGACCGCACCAATGATGTTGTCAAACGCCAGTCTGTTGACACCATGCTCGAGAACAAGTCGCTTGTACGCCAGTCGAGAGCGGAGTTGGGCCTTCAAGAGGAGCGTCGCATTGTCTTGAGCCTCCTTCGAGATCGGGTCATCTCCGCGGACAATGACAAGTCGTTCTAACAGTTGGTTGACTGCGGCAAGCGCATAGCGGGGATCAAGATCAGTCTTGTCACCACGGCGGATCTTGAAATTTTTCTGAGCTTGATCAATGATGCGCCCAATATTGAGAGGCAGTTGCATCGAGTCTTCGGTGCCTTTGCCCATATTTCGCAGTAGCTGTTGAGATTCCTTCAAGTTCGCAAATTCGAGGTCAAACATTTCCTGTAGCTCAACATCACCCTGGATCTCTCTGGCCTGTAGTAGTCTACCCTTCCACATTGAGACATCGCCACTCATGATGTCCACATGGTAACGATCGTTGAAGGCTTTAGTCGACATTGTGATGATATCGACTTTCTGGTTTTCAATGTGTGCACCATCCAGACCATCCTCACCGTAGATGAATTGGACGATGTTGCCGCGAGAGTCGCGGACTGTCGAGTCATATTTGACAGTGACTTCCTCGAGAGCCTTGACTAGTCGACGTTGAATATATCCAGTTTCGGCAGTCTTGACAGCTGTATCGATAAGACCCTCGCGCCCAGCCATGGCGTGGAAGAAGAACTCCGTCGGGGTCAGACCACGAAGGTAGGAGTTCTCAACGAAACCTCTCGAGGGCGCAGAATAATCGTCCTTCGTAAAGTGAGGGAGACTGCGATACTTGAAGCCAAAGGGAATGCGTTTCCCTTCCACAGCCTGTTGACCAACGATAGCCGTCATCTGGGCGATGTTGATGGTCGAACCCTTCGAGCCAGCACGGGCCATGGTGATGGCATTATTGAGATCTTTCAGACTGTCCTCGGTTGCAGCACCAGCCTGGTCACGAGCCTGGTTGAGGGCGTTCATGGCTTTGCTCTCGAAGGTTTGACGGACGTTCATGCCCGGAGATGGCTCCAGATCCTCAGCCTCAGCCTTCTTTTGGAGATCCTCAACTTCGGCCTTCTTGGTATCAACGGCGTATTGGATCTTTTGCACAGTATCGGGATCGGGGACAGTATCACCAATGCCGATGCTAAAGCCGTTGTGCAACAGCCAGTAGTTGACAACAGTCTGTGCACCGTTAAAGAATGACAGAGCGGTTTCCCATCCGAACTCGTTGTAGATGGTGTGGATGATGCCGCCAGCGCCAGTGCCGACGAATTTCTTGCTGAGAACGCCGAACATGAGATTGCCCTCGAGGACAATGAGCCCAGTGTCATTAGCTGGCACATATGGATCTTCACCCTTAGCGTCAAGTCTCTCGAGGTTGAGGGCAGGTGGGAGCACCATGCTGATCATCTGCTTCCCCGTCCAGCGAGGTGTTGGCTTGATGATCGCAGGTTGAGGAATCACCCCATCCCAGTCAGGAACCCAAAGCATGATATTCATGACTTGCTCTCGCGTCAAGAAGATGTCACGACGACAGATCTTGTAGATGCCACAAAGCGTATCCTGGATGATACCCATGAGAGGAGCATTGCGCTGAGGGGACACAATGTTGAGGGGAACCATGCACAGATTTGCAAGCTCGGCTCGAGACTCTTGGCTTTGAGGGACATGCAAGTTCATCTCGTCACCATCGAAATCAGCGTTGTAGGGCGCAGTAACCGAAAGATTGAGTCGGAAGGTTGAGTAAGGCATCACACGGACGCGATGACCCATCATGGACTCCTTGTGCAGAGACGGTTGACGGTTGAAGAGGATGACATCTCCATCTTGAATGTGTCGCTCGACAATCCAGCCATGCTGAAGATTCATTTCTGAAGCATTCTTGTGGTGTCGCAGATCGATACGCTCGCCAGAATCTCGAATGACGTATCTTGCACCAGGATGCTCATTTGGACCGTTGGCAACAAGTCTCTTGAGTTTGTCAATGTTCTTCTGAGTCACTCTTTCGGGGAAGGTCAAGGTCCGAGCGATGCTTCGAGGAACACCGACTTCGTCTAGGGACAAATTGGGGTCGCCAGTGATGACGGTACGCGCAGAGAAGTCGACACGCTTTCCCATCAAATTCTGCCGCAGACGACCTTCCTTGCCCTTGAGTCGAGCACGTATCGATTTGATGGGGCGACCAGTCTTGTGTTGTGCTTTGTCCAAGCCTGCAATTTCGTTGTCCATGTAGGTAGCAATGTGGTATTGCAGAAGATCGCAAAGATCGACCTTGATGTGGTCAGGTGTGCCATCGACTTCAGTCCGCAACACGGCTTGGTTCGCTCGAATGATATCACCAAGCTTGAAGGTCAAATCATCTTCGCCACGTTGTCCCTGTCCGCTACCATCGATACTGATGCTAGGGCGGACTGGTGGAGGAGGCACAGGAAGCGCAGTCAAGATCATCCACTCAGGACGGGCATAGTCGAGATTGATCCCCATCATCTGCAGCGTCTCATCGGTCAAGGTGCGGAAGGTATTGAGGACATCTTGTGGGAAGATTCGTTTCTTGTCGGGTGTGGTATCTTCGTCATCATCGCCTTTTCGTGGCTTCCATGTGGCGTACAGATGCAGGCCAGTTCTTCGAATATCAGGCTGGGCATTGCCGCAACCGCCATGTTTCGGTGGAGCTGGGCCCTTTGAGAGCTGATCGGCGTCTTCGGGGGGATCTGCCTCGCAGATATTCCTCGGCTTGCTCAGTCGCCACACCGCTTCGAACCGTCGCTTGGGATCTCTGGTAGCGATTGCCTGCTGGAAATCTGCATTCTGTAGTGGGTGGGATTAGCAATAAGAGCATATTTTATCCGTGGAGAGACTAACATCAAGTGCCTTGATCTTGCCACAGTTGTGGCAGACCGTCTCCAGGATCTTCTTGACTTTGTTCATGAAACCATAGTGGAAGACGGGAGTAGCAAGCTTGATGACGCCGAAGTGACCGGGGCACTCATTCATGTTCTCCTCACAAGTGCTGCACTTGAAGTTGCGATCGATTGTCCCGAGATGAGGATCGTTCGGACCTTTCTCTCGAGGTCTGAGGCGCTGCTCATCCCTGCAGCAAACACGGTTAGAAACTCATGATCAAAGGAGGCATGTCTTTCTTCTTATTTTCTACATACATCGTCTCGGGATATTCGATATCAATGACGGCGAGTCGCTCGGTCTCTTTCGCGGAGAAGAGACCGAACTGGATTTCCTCGACGGTGCGCAGAGGCGCGGTTGAATGGGGGAAATTGAGGCTCGTCGTCATGATGGCGGCTCGTGTTTTTATCACGGGAAATTCCTCGAGTATCCTTGTCAGACGATTCTCCTACCGTGGCACTTGATCTGGGACGATCGCAGTGCTCGCGCTGATGGCTGCGCGTTGATGGTCTGGGATGACCTTCGCCCCGTCGGGCCGCCAAAAACAACCGCCTCCCTTATTCAGCTGCGCTCTTCACCGATTCTCTCGAATGTGATCCAAAACTCCCTGGAAAATGATCGGCTCGCCGTCTGGAGCGCGTAGAGGCAGGCGTGCGATCGTTTCGAGATGGTTGAGGGTGGGTGGTGGTCGAGGTGGAGGATGAAGACGAGGCAGAGATGATGGCGAAGAATTTGCCAAAGATGAAGGGCGAGCGCAGGCAGACAGCCGCCATGCCGTTTACGGCGGGCCCCGTTGACCAATCGGCAGCCGCTCTGGCGTTCATCCCGACAAACAGGACAAAATGATTCACCGTAGCAGTCTTTCGTCTGCAGACGCGCGTTTCTGCATGGTGACTGGAAATCATCACTCGATGACTCTTCTCCTCGCGATTATGACAATGCATCGAACGGTATGGCGATCAAATGAGTCACTTTGAAAATGGTCACTTCCACTTTCGAAGAAGAGGTTTTTGCAATCAGCCGTGGAAATGCTATCACAGGATCTCGGTCAATCCAGCATCACCAGGCAAGAATGTGCGAGGGGCGGTCAGTATCGGCCAAGCGATGTTCCCTCTACCAGCGACAAGCGACAAAGATTTGGACGTGTGCATGATCAATGTAGAATACGTTGGAACAGTGAACTCTTGTGTTTTCAAGATCTGGTATCATTTCGCGGTCCATTAATTCAACACGTGAAACTGCTCAACCTTGCGATAGCACTGCCTCACACAAGTAAAGTATGTAGTGAATAAGGTGCCTCATCGCGCAAAACCCACATTTCCATCTCATTCAGGACGCCTTCTTGTCTTCGCTGTTTCTCGTACACTGTCATCATCGTTGGTCTTTGATAGAGTTGCTGCGTACCGAGTACTGAGTAGATTCTGACCCCTGACGCATCATGGCGCAAAGCCCGGCAGTAGTACGGAGGAGCACATGGACCGAGGCAGACATCAATAGATGGAGACTTTCGAGGAATGGAATTGGTCAGTCTCCCCTTCACTCACCCAACAACAAGATGAATTTGGCACTGATTGATCCATTTCAATTAGCCCAGGATTCTCCGGACGCTCTCACAAATGATCTCAGTACGTAAAGTTGCCCCAAAGCGGCGGAGGAGACACTGGACTGACTTGCACAAGGATCTGGACATGCGACGACCCTGAGGTTCAGTCGCAAAGGCGACTATCTCGCCTCTGGTAGGGTCGACGGGAAAGTTGTCATCTGGTAAGTCTATTCATGGCAGGGAAAGGAGCTTCCATCGAGGCCATTCGAGCAAAGGTCATCCAATCGGTTGCGCATCGGACTAACTCACTCCTCCAAGGGACATGGAGACATACGGCATCGGCATGAAACTCAACGGTCACTGGAAACAGATCCAAAGTCTGAGGTAGGACTGGACTCTCTCATCCCTATCATCTCCGTCTGACATAACCCCTTCTCAGCTGGTCTCGAGATGGACGGTATCTCCTCTCCGCCAGTCAAGACTGCCGCGCCTGTTTGTGGGATCTGCAAACCCAAGAGCGCATCCGCACAGTGAAATTCGAAGCGCCCATCTACACGGCTGAGCTGCATCCCTACAATCACAACCTCTTCGTCGCGTCACTGTTCGAGGACCGGCCTCACCTTGTGGACATCACGGAGCCCATCGCGGTGAAGCGCGTCCTCCCAACTACCCCACTCAGCGACGATGGGCTATCTCGAGCAGAAAACAAGCAAGCCACCACATCCGCCATCTTCTCGGTGCTGGGGAACCACATCATCACCGGCACGTCCAAGGGGTATATTAACATCCTCGAGACCGAGTCCCGCAAGATCATCCACTCCACCAAGATCAGCACCGGGCTCATCTCACTGCTCAGGCTGACCACAAACGGCCGTCAACTCCTGGCCAACAGCACCGACCGCATCATCCGCACCGTCAACCTGCCTGACCTGAGCATCATCCGCGCATCCTCCTCCCCTCAAACAGACGACACCGAGCACCCGGACCCCGCCACACTCGCAGAGAATATCCACCTGACCATCGAACATAAGTTCCAAGACCTGGTCAACCGGCTCCGCTGGAATCACTGCGCATTCAGCCACTCTTCTTCGACAGGGATCGCCGACTACGTGACCGCATCGACCTACATGAAGAAGGACATCTACATCTGGGAACTGCGCACCAACTCGCTCCTGCGCATCCTGGAAAATCGCGAAGAACCCGCCATCATCGAATGGCATCCTTCCCGCCCGCTCCTGGCCTGCACTTCGATCGAGACAGGAAGCATCCAGATCTGGGGCATCGAGCCGCAGCAAAAATGGTCCGCTCTGGCCCCCGATTTCACCGAAGTGACCGAAAACGTCGAATACATCGAACGCGAGGACGAGTTTGACGAGTATCCGCAGGAGGAGCATCAGAAGAGACGTCTAGACCGGGAGGATGAGGACGTGGATATTTTGACGTGAGTTTTCGCTCCCCCCTCTCTTTTCTTGGCTTTAATCTTCTTCGCGATTGCTGATTATGGCCTGTAGCGTCGAGGCCAAACCCGAAGACGCGTCCTTCGTGCTGCCCGTCTTGTACGACATTGAGGACTCCGAGGGCGATGACCAAGAACTGATCCGTCACGGCGTCGGAACCTTGCGGAAGAAGGACGTCAATGAAGGGAAAGAGTATGAGAATGATGGCGATGAGGTGCCCAAGACCGTGAGGAAGCGGAAGTATTGATTCCTGCAAGCCTCACTCCTAATCTCACTCTCGCTCTTACTCGACAATGCAGAACAGAGCACAGGCCGGTACTGGGGCGTGCTGGTGAGGGTTCAGGATCGGCGTCGGCGTCTGGGTCAACACTGGCGTTTTGGGACGGGATTCTGGTTACAGGCCGGTTTACGTATGATGAAAACGACAATCGGCAGGTAGGCGGTGTGATCTGCTCGGGGGCTGGTTGATTGGGAGCGAGCAACATGGATTGACAGGACGCGTGCGCCTCTAAGGCCCTCGCAGTATTCGATCTATCGGGTATACCCTACGCTTCTGGCCTGAAGCACAGCGCACGTTCGCCGACTGATTTCCATCCACGTGTTGGAAATAGGGCCTCGCCCTTCCCGCACGGCGCCAACGACGTTGCGTTACGTTGCTTGCATGGCTATTCACATCGCCCATCTAGATTCTCACATTGATCTAGATATAGGATGTGCAAACGAGATATGCAGAAGCGCGACGCAGCCACGCAGATCAGCTTCAAAAAGCCAGGCCCGCATGCAAGCCAACTTTCTCGATTAGGCATGCTGTAGCCCATTGTGCCCCAATCCGGATTACCTTTCGTGGCTCCTCCCACCGGGCGGGCGCCATGTGGTGCATACGGAGCATGTACATACGAGTACACAGTGTCCATTCCGTCCCATCCGGAAGCCTAGCGTTCAACCCCACGGGTCCTTTTGGGTCCCCGGGTTCTAAGCGATGCGAGGCGCTTCTCCTCGCCCGAGCACATCAACGACGACTAAGCACCACACTACTGTAGTTTGTCGTAGAGCTTTCTGACAAGGCTCCCAAGCGAAGGAGGCTAATATGCGACAGTCGCACTAACAAACGCAAGCTTTGCGGCAGCTGAAAAGCTGAATGCTTGTATTGCCCGCCTCGCCGGGCCTGGCGCGCACTTGTTGGCCCTCGTACGAGACATTCGTCGATCCCCATGCGAGCACGGAGTTGAGAAATACGACAACCATCTTAGCCGACGTCACGCGCGTCTACCTTGCTGGATTTTGCGGGATTAATAGAAGAGCTCGGTGCATGGAGTGTTCTTGTTGCTGTGCTGATAAAAAGGCTCACAGGCCAGCAGCAGATGGCTCTCTTCGCACACCATTGATTTCATCCGCTCAACAATTTCCAAAAGGCGAAGTTACCAAGCAACGGGTTTGGATGCTACGCCTGGCGAAGAATACAGTCAACAGACACTGGACGACGCAACGAGGCTCTTCGAACAGTATTCCCGCCCTAACAGCGCTCTCAGCGAGCACGACTCGAGGCTAGACACCACAGGCCTCCCGGCCATCAAGATCCAGTTCGTCGAGTCTCCACATCTGGGATCTGAAGAATGTCTCTCTCAGTCCTCATCTCGCCAACCGATGGGGTATACCGCCCGGGGTCGGTAGTGCGCGGCACCGTCTTTCTGACCTCGTTGACGTCCATCGCCATTGGGTCGATCAACGTCACATTGACCGGCTCCTCTCGAGTTACCTTGACTCAGAACTACGGCGACCTCAACGTTTCCAACACGGGTTATCACTCTCGAGCCGTTCTCTTTCAGCGCGATGCAGTATTGTACACGGGGGGAAAATGGACGCATCAGGCGGGCCAGTACAGTTGGGAATTTGAAATCAAAGTACCCTCGAATGTGGAGTGCAGGGACGGGCACGAGTTGCAGTGTCCATTCCTGGCCGGCAGCAATGCGCCGCAGGGCAACTGCGAAGCAGACACACGATGTCTGCCGCCGAGTATGCTGTACACGTGTCGAGGGTTCGGCTGTCAGGTGGAATACATGTTGGAAGCATCCTTGACGTCGCCGGCCGGGAGTACGTCGAGGGTGAAGACGCTGACTGCGAAGACAAACATCCTCCTTCAGCCTGACCAGTATTCGAGTCCCGACGGAGGTAGCTCGGACAGCCAGCCACATATTCGCCATGAGCACATCGTGCAAAGCCCAAAGCTAAAGTCGAATCCCCTGGAGCAGACACCGCTTTCAAGACTTCTAAAGCTGTCCAAATCCAACCAGCCGGACCCCAAGCCCATTGCTCCCGGTATCGCAGGCCGTCTCGAAATCTGTGTCCTTTTGCCCAAGAAGATCGACGTCCACGATGACTACTCGACGGTGGATATATTGCTGTCTGCCCGGTTGATTAACAGCACCAGCCCAGATGGGACCAGCCAAGGGCAAAGCTCAACTGGTCGTGCCCGGCCCACACTCACCATGAAGGCGATGAAAATTGCAATTAACCAGTTCACGCATGTCCGAGCGGGACACCACACCTCAACCTCGACTCGCAAAACTTATACGAGAAAGACAACCTGTTCGCTGCCGATCCGCGTGTGCCCTGGCGCAGCTGAGCGAGGGACAGAGGACACGGTGAATCAGGGCTTCATCAATCTAGGTCAAGTCACCGAGTTACGTATAGCCAAGGAATTTCTTGTGGTCGATTTTGCGACAAACAACATCTCCATCGAACATGCTCTGGATTTGGAACTTGGCTTTGGATATGAAGGCAAAGCTTTCGAGTTCATCCGCAAGGACGTGCCCATCAAAGTGGTTGCGGCGTCAACGCGGGACGCAAGGCAGCTATCCGGAGCTGTTGAAAGCCGAGGACTTGCCACTCGACCATCTGATCCCGCGAACCAATCTCAAATCGCAGTGGCGCAAGTTGATCGTCAGGAGGACAGCTGGCTTGTGCCACCGCTAGAACTTGAGGAGAGCGGTGGCCTCGGACGCGAGACAGACGCGTGGTGTTCGATTCCTCCGCCAAGGTACATGCTCAGGGCCTCGTGAATGAAATGCCCTGCACACAATCGAATCCGTGCCATGCGAAAAGATGACACCTAGGCCGCTTCGTTGTTTCTGTATCATGGTCATGATGCTGGAAGTTCTGGGTATGGAGACGGCTTTTCTCGAGAATCGGCTTCGACACGGCGCACAAATGATCTAGATGAATCGGTCTCGGCGGGATGATGTCTAACATATGGCGACTGATCTGCCCAATCTTCAGGGGCCGGCTGATATGGATCGATTGGGGCCTTCTGAGTCTGTGCAACAAGGGGGTAGCCATAGCCGTCGGCATTGGACAGCGAGTCCTTGGTTGCACGGTGGCGCCGCTTCTCCCGGAAGAGAAGAAAAGACAGGACACCAACAATTGCGAGCAAGGGAACCCCAATTCCCAGCCCAGTACCGAGTCCTGTGGTCAAGACTACTCCAGAGTCGGCTACCTCGCGCACGGGGAGGTCAGTAGGGATACCGGCAGTCGTTACAGTAATGGTCAGCGGGGAACCAGAGATATCTGTCGTGAAGGTCAGCGTCTGTGTCGGTGTGGCTGTCGGAGTGACCCCTTTGGTAATGATGCTCGCCAGAGGCGCAATGCTGCACGGTTGTTAGCCCGCGGGACCTTCATCGGGACGGACAGAGGATGTGGAGTTGTGGATCACTAGATATAGATTTTGAAGAGCACTCACCTGTAACCTTGCAGAAACGCTGATCCATTTTCAACTGCTGCATGTGCAATGATGGGGAACAGGCCGACTCCCTCGTCTTGACAACACGAGGTAGAATTGGCCACGCCGCCTGAACAACACCAAAGGTTGCTGCTACACCGGTATACAGTACTTGGACCAGACCGCCGAACAGGGTCCAGGCATCGAGGGAAGCAGGATTGATCCTGCCACGTGCTGTCGGTGCACAGCCCTGTGTTGAGGGATGTACTATTCTACTGCGATATTAGCAGTTGTGACGTTGCCGGGCAGCATACCGACCTGGACAAGGCATAAACCATTCTTCAAGCAGGTCTCGCCCGTACGACAGCAATGGGTCACATTGTCAGAGGGGCGGCATGGTTGAAATGCCGAATTCAGGTTTTGCGTCCCGTCCTGTCCATGATTCTCAGTGCATACTCGGTTAGAAGTCTCTGCCGCCACCAAGTGCTCCTCCGCACCCAGTGCTCCTGTGGAGGAGCCCTTTGAGGCTCGAAGACACTTACAGGATTGTAGCAAACATCAGTCGCAGCCTTGACGAAGGCACCAAGGTCGAAAAGGAAAAGGAGAAGAACAGTGTAGAGCATCATGGCCTATAGTGGGAATGGAAATCTTCTGATCGCGAAAGACAATTTAGAAGAGGAAATTGAGCCCTGGACATCCTTGACATTGAAAAAGACTTGCCTCGATGGGGGCCACGTACAATGCTACGCCGCAGTAGGGCCCACCTGGACTGTTTCGAATGTCGGAATCTTGGTCGATTGTACTCGTATCATTGTGCCACACCGGCGCAGGGTGGCCTTGCAGCCTCGCTTCGATAACCGAAGCTTATTCGATGGTGTTTTGGTTGGCCATCTTCCAGCTCCTGCAGGAGTTGGCCAATCATGGCTGTGAAGAGCGAGACATGTCAATCACTTGCATCAAAAGGCAAGCGTTCACATCTTGAAACAAAGCGCCGTTCTCGAGCCGATTGGCACTAAGGCGCGTTCCTGGCCAGCACCGAATCCAATGTCCAGGGGTTGCTCAGCTGAGCACACATTTGTGGAAGCAGAGGATTGGCTTTTTGTGAATGGCAGTACGACCTCGCTGTGGTGTGGCTCGAGGCAGATCAAGGTGTGGCATTGTCTGGGGCAGTCGGGCCCCGTCACCAGAGGCTGCCTGTTACTACTGTACGACGGACACGCTTGGTAGCACAACGTCCGTCCTGGAATAGCAGAAATGGTACTCCGTCCTCCGTATCCGAACTCGTTTCATCAGGGCAAAGGGAATAGCCGGGGGCGAAAGGAAGCAGCCCAGCGCGACGGGTTCGGCTCGGCTAAGTTTCCCTTCGGTACTAAATATTTTGCGGAGGCATTCGGAGCGTGTCCCGGCTCATTATTTCTTCATTACTTCATTTCTCGCGCCCTGTGTCCGGTATTTTCTCATTCCCTGCGGTGTCTCAATTTTCTTGCCAGTGGTGACGATGAAGCGTTGAGCAGGGCTCCGTGGCCATCATGGCTTCGATCGATGATCTCTTCCGCAAGCCCAATGCCCTTCCCAAGCGAAAACTTGAGGACCCGACCAAGTCCTTCTCCAATGCCCTCTCCAACAAATCTGCGAAATTGGCCGAAGGCTCTTCCCCACGAAGTTCCACCAACGGCTCTCATGACACCACGACGTCGTCCAACGGCTCTAATGGCAAGGCTGCCTCAGTACAAGACGAGTCCCTAGATGACCAAGACGGCCTCGAGGCAGGGCCCGCTCCCCCCGGAGAGAACGTCGAGGACGAACTGGGAGACGATGAAGAAGGCCGCTTTTTCGGTGGTGGTGTCACAAAACAAGAGCGCGAAGTCATAGACTACATTGAGAAGAACGAGAGCGGAGAGGCCGAGGAAAAGATTGATTCTGCTTGGCTGCGTCGGACCGCCATCAATTTTGAACGAAAGATCAACAAAAATGCCGAACTACGCGCCAAATACGAAAATGACCCCATGAAGTTTGTGGGTAGCGAGGCGGACCTGGATGCCGAGATCAAAGGCATGAGTTTACTCAGTGAACATGGCGAATTGTATGCCGAATTTGTCAAGATTGGTTCCGTCGGTAGCTTGGTGGGCATCCTCGCGCATGAAAACACCGACATCGCCATTAGTGCCTGCGAGTTGCTCGCAGAACTTACGGATGAAGACTCTGCCACAACCGACGAGCAATGGAACACCTTGGTCAAGGCTTTGGTCAAAGCTGACGTGGTGGACCTCCTAACAAGCAACCTCGGTCGACTCGATGAGTCCAACGAGACTGATCGCGCAGGCGTCTACCACATCCTCAACGTCCTCGAGAACATCATGTCCGATACGGAGAATGTGGAGATTGTTGGAGTAAACAACGCGCTGATGGAGTGGCTTCTCTCAAGGATAAAGAAACCAGATTCAGAGGCAAGGGCGAAAGTGGGCCAGAACCGTCAATACGCAGCGGAAATACTTGCTATACTACTGCAAAGCAATAAGAAGAACCGCGATCGGCTGGCAAAGAAAGATGGGGTCGATGCGCTGCTCGAGCTTGTCAGTGCGTACCGCAAACGAGACCCGGAGAAGGACTCAGATGAGGAAGAGTTTGCAGAGAACCTCTTCGACTGTTTGGCTTGCGTGGTTGAGGAAAGGTTCGCCGGCGAAAAGTTCGTGGAGGGCGAAGGTGTGGAGTTGTGTCTCATTATGCTGCGAGAAGGCCGGTTATCCAAGGCACGAGCTCTGCGAGTACTCGATCATGCGTTGAGCGGAGGTAATGCAACTGCGGTATCGATCAGGCTGGTGGACGCAGCAGGCTTAAAAACCGTTTTCGGCATGCTCATGAAAGGGCACAAAATGGAACGCAGCCTGGTCGAACACATTATTGGGATTCTGGCAAGCCTGTTGAGATACCTACCAGGAGGGTCCGCCGAACGCATCCGCACCCTGGCCAAGTTCGTGGAAAACGACTACGAAAAAATCACCAAATTGGTGGAGCTACGGCGCGAATACAAAGCTCGGCTCAGCAAGGTCGATGCGGGCATCCGGAGAGACCGAGAAAGTCTCAGTAAGGCGGAAGCGGAGGAGCAGGCCGATGAGTGGCTCTCGCGACGACTGGACGCTGGCCTATTCACTCTACAGGCGATTGAATTGATCCTCAGCTGGATGGTGGCAGAGGATCATGGCGCAAGACAGACCATTACAGTCCTTCTGGGCGAAGACGGGCTTAAGGTGCTCGAGAGAAGCCTAAGAGATCAGCTGGAAAGCATGGATCCTGGAGGCGGCGATGAAGCCAAGGCAACGGAGGAAATGCTTGAGGCTCTAATCCTGTGCGTGGAGTCATGAAGCCTGGTATTTGTGAATGAGAGATCTAATCAGACACTAGGGAGGACGCCGTTGCTGCTAGCTGACACGCGCATAATGAGATACCCTTTTCTTCTTCAATCTTCCAATATTTGTAGAATGTCGAGGAACGCCAGTGACGCCGGCGTGGAATGCGGCTGGTGCTGCCGTGGCTCACCGTACAGACCCCGGTACGGTGAAGCACATGTATGTTTCACGCATCCTCGCTCGATTTGTTCTTTCGCGACGCCGCCCAAAAGTTACCAGAACCATCCTCCGAACCAGCAACCCTGAACAACTGTCTATCGTGGGCTTCCTTCACCTGCGGCCTGGGATCTCTGACAGTCTCTCACTTCGTGAGTGATCGTGGAGAGGAATCTGAAGTCTTCACTGACATCTCAGTGTCTTCGTGTCAGAGCGCATTCCAACACAGCTGAGTTGCGCCTGGCGGGCGACGAACTTCGCCTCTGCCTCCCATCTTTCCTCTACATCGTGCCGGTCTCCTTGTCTCCCACTCTCCGTCTGCACGCGCTCTATCCGATCCCCGGTCGCCTGTCATGGCGGACTACGATGAGAAGTACGAGCCAAACGGCTATGGCGAAAATGGCGGCTACGAGGAAGTCGACGCAAGTCAAGACGACATCACATCCGAAGACTGCTGGAAGGTTATTAGTTCATTCTTTGAGATCAAGAAACTCGCATCGATGCAGATAGACTCATTCAATCATTTTATGAGGGCTGGGTTACAAGATCTCATCAACGAAAAGGGCGGCGTCACTCTTGACCATGCCCAAAATGTCGATGACGATGACCCGAATCCCATCGTCATCAAGCGCCACGAAGTCAAGTTTGGCAAGGTCTCCCTCACCAAGCCCAATGTGACCGAAGTCGAGGGCACCACAGCCGATTGCATGCCTCACGAAGCCCGGATGCGGAGTCTTACCTACGCCACGCCCGTCTACGTGAGGATGAGCAGAAGAACATGGTTTGCGAAGGAAAAGCCGTGGCAAGAGGATTCAAGATACGAGGTTGTTCAGAGTCAGAGAGACGATGGCTCTCAACTTTATTGGAGACAGAGCGACGACCCAGATGACAACGAAGCCGAGAAGGACGTGTTCCTAGGCAAAGTCCCCATTATGGTCCGAAGTCTGACCTGCCACTTGTCGAGCGATCAGTTCAAAGGCGAAAGAGATTTGTTTGCATGGGGAGAGTGCCCCTACGACCAGGGCGGATACTTCATCATCAACGGTAGCGAGAAAGTCCTGATTGCGCAGGAACGGAGCGCCGGCAATATCGTCCAGGTGTTTCAGAAGGCAGCGCCGTCACCATTCACCCATCTCGCCGAGATCAGATCCGTCATTGACAAAGGCGCGCGCATGATGTCGCAATGCACAGTCAAACTCTTCCGAAGAGTTGATGGTCCCGATGGTACCAAGATCGACAATCCCATTCGGGTTCAGCTCCCCTATGTAAAGCAGGACATTCCTCTTGTCATCGTCTTTCGCGCCTTGGACATCGTCTCCGATGCTGATATTCTGGAAAAGATCGTGTTCGATCAGAGTGACAAAGAAATGATGGATATGCTGATGGGTTCGCTACAAGAGGGTCAAGCTATTCAGGGCGCTGATCTCGCTCGTGACTTCATCGCACGCCGAGGTACCGTCCCTACACTCAAGAGCCACGAACGACAAAAACACGCCATCGATATCCTGGTAAAGGAGTTTTTGCCTCACATTGGTCAGACTGCGGATGCCACTGCTCGCAAGGCATTTTTCCTGGGTTACATGATCAATCGGTTGTTGAAATGCGCTCTCGGACGAGCCGAACCCGATGATCGAGATCATCTGGGAAAGAAGCGGCTTGATCTTGCTGGTCCTTTGATGACGAACTTGTTCCGCTTGCAACTCGACAAAGCCACCAAAGACTTCTATCGGTACATGACGAAGCGTGTAGAAGCCGGCCAACAGATCAACATGACCGCCGGCTTCAAAAACCAGATGATTACGACCGGTTTGAAGTATTCCCTGGCCACTGGCAATTGGGGCGATCAGAAGAAATTGGATAAGGCGAAGGCTGGGGTGTCCCAGGTACTCAGCCGTTACACATTTGCTTCTACCTTGTCTCACCTTCGTCGTACGAACGCACCCATCGGCCGAGAAGGGAAGATCGCGAAGCCTCGCCAGCTCCACAACACTCATTGGGGTTACGTTTGTCCTGCCGAGACGCCCGAGGGTCAAGCTTGTGGCTTGGTCAAGAATTTGTCACTCATGTCTATGGTCACGAATGCCTACGAGACCAAGCCGCTGACGGACTACATCATGTCATTGAACGTTGAAGCTTTGGAAGACTGGGAACCTCGGTTGAACCCTCAAGCCACTAAAGTCTTTGTTGATGGTGTGTGGTTTGCTGTTGTTCTGCGGGATCCGAAGCGGCTGGTAGAGGATCTTCGCAAACTACGACGAAAGGGTACATTCGACCAGCAAGTCAGTCTAGTCTGGGACATTCGAGAGAAAGAGTTCAGGGTTAGCGGAGACTCGGGCCGGATCATTCGCCCACTATTTATTGTCGAGACTGATCGAGGCTCACCTAACTGGGGTAATCTCATCCTCAACAAGGATCACATCCAGAGGCTGGACAATACGGCTATTTTAAGAGAAGACGGCTACGATTGGTCAGAGGTCAAGGCGTATGGCTGGAACGAGCTGTTGGAGGACGGTGTTGTCGAATACCTCGATGCCGAAGAAGAGGAGACTGCTCTGATCATCATGAGCCCTGAAGCACTGTCCGATGCCAACGCCAAGAAGGCTGGCCTGGACATTGAACCAGAGGACGATCCGTTGCGACGAAACGATCCTCCACTGGTCCGCGGAGGCGAAGGATTCACTCACTGTGAGATTCACCCGAGCATGATCTTGGGTGTTTGTGCCAGTATCATTCCTTTCCCCGACCACAACCAGTCGCCCCGTAATACGTACCAGTCTGCCATGGGTAAACAAGCTATGGGCGTCTTCCTCACGAACTTCGACCAACGTATGGAGACCATGGCAAATATTCTCTACTATCCTCAGAAGCCTCTTGCCCGGACCATGGCAATGGACTACCTGAAGTTCCGAGAACTTCCCGCGGGGCAAAACGCCATCGTCGCTATCGCATGTTACTCCGGCTACAACCAAGAAGATTCCGTCGTTATGAACCAGAGTTCTATCGATCGGGGTCTTTTCCGATCGCTGTTCTACCGGACTTACCAGGATCAGGAGAAGGTCGTTGGTCATGCAGTCCTCGAGCAGTTTGAAAAGCCCACGAGAAGTGACACCCTTCGTCTCAAGCACGGCACATACGACAAGATCGACGAGGATGGCATTGTTGCACCTGGCGTGCGTGTCAGTGGCGAAGACATAATCATGGGCAAGACTGCGCCGATGGCACCAGATGCAGAAGAACTGGGCCAAAGACAGAAGCAGCACATCAAGAGAGATGTATCGACACCTCTACGGTCTACCGAATCCGGCATCGTCGATCAAGTCATGCTATCAACCAACTCTGAAGGTTATCGATTCGCAAAAGTCCGAGTCAGGACGACCAAAGTTCCTCAAATCGGCGACAAGTTCGCATCTCGCCACGGTCAGAAGGGTACCATTGGTATAACCTACCGACACGAGGACATGCCCTTTACACGCGAAGGCATTGTCCCGGACCTGATCATCAACCCGCACGCCATTCCATCGCGCATGACCATTGCGCATTTAATTGAGTGTCAACTCTCCAAAGTGGCCACGCTCAGAGGAGACGAAGGTGACGCCACGCCATTCACAAAAGTCACAGTAACTCAGATCTCCGAACTTCTCCGACGAATGGGCTACCATTCCCGTGGCTTCGAGGTCATGTACAACGGTCACACAGGCCGCAAGATGGTCGCTCAAGTCTTCCTGGGTCCGACATACTACCAGCGGCTAAGGCACATGGTTGATGATAAGATCCACTCTCGCGCCCGCGGCCCCACGCAAATCCTGACGCGCCAGCCTGTCGAAGGTCGCGCCCGGGACGGTGGTCTACGATTCGGAGAGATGGAGCGTGACTGCATGATTGCTCACGGCGCTTCGGCGTTCCTTAAGGAACGACTTTTCGACGTATCAGATCCGTTCCGCGTCCACGTCTGTGACATCTGCGGCCTGATGACCGTTATCGCCAAACTCAAGAAGAGCACCTATGAATGCAAAAACTGCAACAACAAGAACAAGATCAGTCAGATCCATATTCCTTATGCGGCAAAGTTGCTGTTCCAGGAGCTGTGGAGCATGAATATCGCGGCGAGGTTGTACACGAAGAGAGCAAAGGATGACAAGGCCGGGTTGTGAAGGCATAGACGTGGCCACACAAGATTCAGGGTAGTCTTGATACTGGAGACTCGGACGCTGGTGAATGGGACTGATTGGCGTCGGACTCGGGTGAAAAGTATTGGTCCTGCCCCCCTGTCTTCTGGACAGAGTCCTGGTCGAGGAACCAAACCGCAATGTATCACCACCATACAAAACCAGCGTAGGCATTTCCCTACGTCTGTTTCAACTGCCAAAATATGGTCCGCGTTTCCAGAGCGAGAGGCGTACCATCCATCCACTGTCACACCAACAGCTCCACGGGAAGGAGACACTGTGATCGCTTCTCTGTATGCTGGTCTTAGAAAGGGAACAGGGCCCCCTGCGCATTGGTATCTTGGTATCACGAATTGACATCTCCGACGCTGCATGCTTTTGTATACGTGCATGGCATGTTCTTCCTTGTAACTAGATGGCTCTGCTCTGCTCTGCTCTGCTCAGATTGCTCGATTCGCTAAGCTAGTGACGATAACTGACTGAAAGTCCGCGGCGCCGGGACGCGACCTGAATCAGAGTCATATTCTGAATGATGTGCCACGGCCTCGGGCTCAGGGATGATAAGCTACCTACAATGGCCACGTTCGAATTTGTGTGGTGCTTACTGGACATGGGTGCCATGAAGGAAACCTTTGGGCAGGACTGGATCGGATCGGATGGTACAGGGCGGAGAGAGCACAAGGAGAAATCAAAACTCATGTTATTGCTCGTAAAGTTGTGGAGAGTATTATTACTGATGGGTGTAGAAGGCGACGTCAACCAACCGGAGAGGTTGTTGCGACATAGGGATTCTGCGATATCAAGAGCAGAGCGAATTTGCTTCACTTCTCCTGACAGGCCCGATCAATGAATGCCCGCCTGCAAAGAGAATACACCTCTCGAACTATGTACTCCCTGCACTGTCCGAGTGGGTTGCTCCCCTGCGCCACGATGAGACTGATATGCATGCTTTTGAAGTCGGCCCCTCTCAAGCAGCTGCCTTAAAGCATCTATTACCCGACGAGCCAGACCAAGTTCTGCTCTCCTTCGCTACGAGGATGGCTTGCCGTGGGACCGCCGATATAGTGCGGGCGTTGACCTTGTTGGGAGATGGTCTTTCTGCTCAATGGGTCGTGGTAGGGTCATAGGGAGGACGCTCTGGCATCGTCTTCGTGGCTTGTGCATCGACAAGGCTGGCATTCTGCAGAGTGTTCTGGGGTGGGGCACCGATGGGGACAAAGTCATTAGGAAGAAGCAGGGGTTTGGGTACTGGCCGTGGTTCCAGGAGCGCCAGCAACGCTGGATGGGTCGTCTTTGGTGAACGGGTTGTAGGACGGTTTCTGGGCACCGCCACTTTGTGCTTCGTAGGAACTAGGAGAAGGCTCATGAGATGTGGCAGCAGCAGTTCCAGCAATGGTACCACCTGTTCCGGCTCCGATGCCAGCTGCGGCGATGTGGTGGTCGCCATGCTCCGACTCAGGCTCGTACTCGTGGTCGTCGTCATCTTCGTATTCTTCTTCCTCACCGGTATCCTTGTTCTTGCGTCTTCGGAATATCCGCTTTAGAAGACCGGGTTTCTTCTCCGCAGGCGGATCCTTGTGAAGCTTCGTGTGGCCTGATTCGTCAGTAGCGGTAGTCGGTGGTGGATGATTGTCCTTGTCGTGAATTTCATACGCCGCCGCGCCGGTTCCGACACCAGCGGCGGCAGCGGCTTCTTTCTCATGCCGTTCGTGTTCTTCACGTGCCTGCTTCTCCTGTTCCGCAACGGCTGTCTTGTCATACGCCTTGTCTTCTTTCTCAAGGACCTTCTGATGTTCCTTCTCCTCCTTCTCGAGCTCTTTCTGATGCTTCTTCTCCTCCTTCTCCAGTTCCTTCTGGTGTTTTTTCTCCTCTTTGGCTGCGGCCTTTTCCTCTTTTGCTTGCTGTTTCTCCTCCTTCTTAGCTTCTTTAGCGGCAGCTTTCTGATCCTTCTCAAATTGTCTACGGCGAGCTTCCTCCTGCTCAGCTAGGTCTTTCTGTCGACGAGCTTCCTCTTCCTCATTTTGATGTTTGTTGTATTCATGGAGGCCCGTCGCACCAGCTCCCGCACCAGCCACTCCTGCGAGAGCAGCCTCTTTCTCTCTTTGTTTTCGTCGTTCAGCCTCATCGTCGGCCTTAGCTTGCTCTTCATCGCGCCGTGGCACGGTTGATGCTGCAGCTCCAGTCCCCACAGCGCCCGCACGGGCCGCCTCTCGTCTTGCTGTGTCCTTCTGCGACGGCTCTTCATATCGACTTTGACGGTCACTGTACTGGGGCGCGGCTGATTCCCCTAGAGTAGCATAACCTGCGTCCCTGGCTGGTGGAGCGTCATACGCAGTATAATCCTGTTGGCGGGTCGGTACAGCAGCAGGCTGAGTCCCTACAGCTCTCTGTGACGTGGGCACAGCGCTTGCAGCCTGGGCCGTAGTAGGGTCATCGCGGAGAGGCCAGTCGGGTCGTTCTCTCTCCTGATTATTGTTCTGCAAGGCATAAATTCCGGCGGCGCCTGCTCCAGCGCCTACACCTGCCGCGGCCGCTGTTTTGCCGTACCCATGCGAATGGCTTTCCGGTTCCGTCGCAGTGGTTGCTGGAGTCTCGCTGCTGTCTCTTCCCAGACGTGAGCTGTCCTGCTTGAAGTCGGGTGAACCGGTAGTAGGAGCTGTCGTGTATGTAGCACCGTGCGCTGGAATAGTCGTTGCATCTTCACGGAGTTCTTTGCTCCGTCCATATTCATGTGCTCCAACAGCGGCTGCGCCCACACCGGCAGCAGCCAGTCCGGCATTGCGACCTGTATGGTCCTGGGACTCTTGCTCTGACGTAGCAGTTGTGCCACCGACTGGAGCATTGATAGGGGCAGGAGATTCTAAACCTGCGGGATAGGCTGTAGTTGGAATGCTTTCTTTACGATGATGTCTCTGAGCAGGTTCTGAATGAGCTGGACCCGATTGTTCGGGGACTGACTGCGTTGGGGCGGTGTAAGAGTCAACACCTGTCGTCGTCGTGGGTTGAGACACTTCGTCCCTTGCTCTCGAAGAAGCAACTCCGGCACCAGCAGCAGCAGTTCCGAGACCTACAGCACCTAGTATCTTCCCGACAGTGCTAGTGTGCGTTGGCTCCTTCGAGACAGGTTCTCTGCTTGTTGAAGCAGCGCTGGTCGCTGACTGAGCTGCAGCACTTGCATCAGGCACCTTATTTTCTTCTGCTTGACTGTATGATGCGGATTGATCAGGTAGATTCGCCGTCGGCGTCGACAACGAAGGGGTAACGGTGACAGAATCGTAGGCTGGTTCTTTAGGAAATGCTCCTGGGAGATTCGAGGCTGTGTGTCTTAGCGCTCTGGGATATGAACAAATCTGGTCTTTGCAACTTACTGCTGTAGCCTCTGTCCTTGTGGAACGCCGCTGCGGCTGCAGCCAGGGGCCCTCCTTCGGGAACTCCCCTACTGGAGGTGTAAGAGTGTTCCGGCATCTGGTAAGTGGTAGGATCGGCCGAGGTTGGGTCAATTACACTTCCGACAGTATCACCTGGTGAAAGAGCATGCGAGCTGTAGGTCGAGGTCTCGCCAACAGTAGCACTGCCAGAACCAGGACCAGACAGTCCACTCACTGGGGCAATGTGACTGTCTTGCTCTGCGTCCGCGTCTGCTGATGAATGAGTACGACGAGGATAAGACGGCATCAGAATGTCAATCAGGGGAAGGTCAACACACCTGCCGCACCCTGCGAAGCCGTTGCACTTGCCGCAAGCTGTTCCTCTTTCTTCGGGAAATGGGAGCCTTGTCCTGTCAATCGACCAGTTGGACCAGAGGCACCTTCAGCAACGTCTGGGTTGTCCTTGTTGTGTCTTGAGGAATTTAGCAGACTAGGTGGGGCTTGAGAGGAAAAACAATACCTACACCAGATTCTTGAACTTGTCCATAGTGCGAGTACATGTACTTGGCCTTTCGATTGCGTCAGATGCAGGGAAGAAGGGTTCAGGCCTGCTTACAAGTCTTTCCGTGGGTATCCTGGGGGGAGGACGAGTAGAAGAAACAAGCAGATGAGGAAGCCGAAATCACGGTGAGCTCACGTCGAACTTCAGTGCGATCTTGATTGCGTCATAAAGAGGACACAAGGCACGAGGCGCCCCCTTCTCGGTTGACGCCAGTCCGACAGGAAGCTTTATGAGGCCAAGTTCAAGCCACACACGGAAGAGCATTTCTCGAGTGGACTTTGGCCCTACCTTGATCCGTGATAGAGTAGCCAAAAATTGCTGGAGCAAGGAGGCGGGGGTGACACATGCCGCTGGAGAAGCAGGAAAGTTGGCTGCTTCGAGCACAAATGAAGTCATCGAAGGTGTAAAATGGTCATTTTGAGCGACACGATCTGAGGATCAACCAATAGTGGTTCGCTAATCAGACTTTGAGATCACCAATGCCGCCAAAGCTTGGGCATGTACTCGTACGAGTACGAGTAATGTGATGACCGCTGAGATGCGCATCAAGAATGGATTTGGAACATAATGTTCCCGCCACGCGTCACCATTGCCTTGAAGCCTGAAATCTGCAGATCGGGCAAAAGCGAGTTGGGTGGAGCATTCGATGGGCAAGCGCAGTGGCGTGTCGCCGAGATTCTTCCGTTGGTGCTGATGCGACGAATCGTCGTCACGTGTTCAAGGCGGGAGTCGCCCTGGTCCAGTTGCCCTGTACTTGTAGAGAGACTGAACAAGACATGAGAAGCTCATGAGCCAAGGGACTCGGCCGCAGGCAGATCTCTGATGCCGTGGAGTGACAAGACTCGAGCGAGATACTCGTACATCTGGTGAGGATAAGGGACAGACGCAGAAGCCAGAGACACGGACTTCTGCTGGCCTTATCTGCAGAAGCAACCCATGCGGTTGCTATCTCCTGCACCTCGGGTGTTGTAGGCATCATCCCGGCACGAATTCGTCAGTGCGAGCACGCCTCGCAATCAAGCGATGCGACAGGTGCGACCATGTCTTTTGGGCTGCCACCGCGTGCTGATAGGCATGCACTTAGCAGATAAGCCGTGATAGCCCAGGCCGCCCCATGCAAGGCACAGGGCGATTGCCACCCAACCAAATGCAGGGAAAGCCGCAGGCGGCAGTGCACAATTCCCGGAAGAGCGTTGTTCTAGAAGGTGACATTTCCTTCTTCGATCGGCATCGCCAAACACGAGACCAACATGCAGCTTACGCCATGTGCAAACTGTCCAGAACAGGGTTGCTTGGTGCAGGCGATGGTCAATGATTTACTGCAAACGACCACATCTCCCGCCCGGGGTATCCAGCATGTTGCATTGCATTTGGAGCGGCGACAGGCTGTCTCCATGGGGTCAAGAAGCCAGGGAGAAGGTTTGCCTTGCCTCCCGGAGAGACGGCAGGTTACTGAGTAGTAGTGAGGTAGGATTGAGACCGCTCAGACCGGCCGCGATTCGCGCAGCGTTAGCCCTCGAATCCTCCACACTTCCTCCGCCCGTATCAGTGGCTAGACGGGATCCATACGGAGCCCACAGAAGGAAACCTATCGGTGCGACACACGGCGGAATAGTCGGATTGCTCGCGCTTGGCCGCCTTGAGTCCCCCTTCCTCGCCTCCCTCTCTCCCGGGGTTTCGTGATATGCTACCTACCGAGCTGCCCATGCTCAAAACTGCGATAGAGGACACGGATGATGGCGCATTTGTGGACACTCCCACCACATACACCTGGTTTTGGAATCAAGTCCTCGTCTTATCCCAGGGCCCTTGGCCAGGTTTGTCTCCAACATCGTCCGGGCACTCCACTGCCTTGTACCAGACTTCCGCATAACTCTTGGGCCCACTGTACACGAGTAGCATTACCATTACCCTTTGCCTTGTGCTTGTGCTCATGCTCACTGACGGGCCTGATGTACTATCTACCCAGTGGCCACCCCAGTTGACGCGATTCTTATGAAACTGATCATCCTGGACTTTATCCGTCCCTTCCCTCTCACTATCCTGGACATACCTATACCTAAGTCCGACTCGACCCATACCTGCTGAGGCACGCTTATCTGTACCAACACCGAACACTTACCATTACGACCCCGGAACAATCCAGGCACAAAATTAGGTCTACCTTGTCGACAATCTATCCTCGTACGAGTATACTCACCACCTCACATACACACGATGGGCCTCCGCGTCAAGTTACGGAAAACCTTCTCCTACAGCACGAAGAAGAACAACAGCACCTCGTCTCAAACCGGTCCGAACGGTGAAACCCTGTACATGAATCGCACCGACATAGAATACTATAAACCCAACGAGATTCCCAAGTCAAAATACCGCGGCAGGGTTGATCCGGAGCACCAGGCCTCCTTACAAGCATTCAGTCTTGCAGACGCATTCTCATCAGCGCAGCGGCGGAGTTCGTTGGCCCTGAGCGGGACGTTCTCTCCTGGAGGGACGAAAAGCCAGAGTGTTGCCGCGAGCAGGGCGCACAGTCGGGCGGCGAGCCGCCGGCCAAGTGTGCACGAGCACTCGGGCTTGAGGCAGCACAGCGAATTGGACGACGAGTCGAGCAGTTCCAGCAGCACGAGCAGGGAGAAGAGTGTCTCTGCCAGTACCATCCTAGACGCCGGCACGGCGAGCAGTATGTCTTCCCTCCCCGTTCCTAACCTTCCCTCCACCATGGCATTTGTGGGTTTGCATGGCTGACATTTATGGTTGTAGCATCGTTATCAGACCAACCCACCGCCGCGCCTTCCGCTCCCGCCGAACCGAATAGCCTCGCCCAGCATGATAGTGGCATCGATATGGCGGGTCTGTCGAAGCAAGTCACAGCACACGACACCCCATTTACACCGGAAGAGCTGGAGCAAGCTATGACGCGGGCGACGATGAAGAACAGATTCTCCGGCGAGAGGCGCATCGGGTTGGCCTTATGATATCGCCCGTCCTGGTGCAATGAGATGTAAACATGAATTACACGGACGCGGGGGGTTACAACGGATTGCACAGGCAACTCAACTTCATACGACTCTCATGTCTAGGTGGAATCTCTTCTACGACTGGAATGACCATTCTAAAAGACATATTGTGTCATGTTATATCATGATATGTTATAGACGCATTTGACGGCGTGGGGCAATACGGGCCTGGAGGACGCGAGGCCAGAGGACTGGTCTGCTGGGCGGTCGAGCTCGTAGCAATATCTGCTACTGTCGGAACACTACAATCCAACAAGCATGGATACCAACAATTGACTATCACCCGAGCGAAGGCGAAATGCCTCACCTCGCGTTCCCTACCGTCCAATATCGGCGACTTCTTTTCGCATGCCAAAACTATAAACATGGTACTCTCACACATCCCTCGTGGTTCTGTTGTAGTGGTGTTGCACCCCAGCCCGATCCTCGGCGGCGCTCTCGTGTAGCCTTGCTCTCCGCAGCCCATCGTGTGACAGGTCACGAGATCTAAGTGTCTTTCCACTGTCGCCCGGATACCCTGCAAGTGAACAATTTGTCTTGTCGCGCTCTCGGCCGAGGGCGTTCGCTCAAGCCCGACACATTGGCGTGATTTAGAGGTCATCCTTGTAGGCAGTACATCGGTCACGGTATGAGCTCTCTTCGCCTTGAAATGCCGTAGAGTGTGATGTAGCTGGCTTGTAGACTAGATCAGCTTCATGAGGGATATCTGTGGGTCCATCCATCGACTTCAAGCTCAAAGCTGACGGCTCTCTGCCTGAAGCGGTCGCCGTTTGTATCATGCGTGGATGGGACTTGACACCGATGGTGGCACGGTTACGTCCGCAGTGCATGAATCACCCAGAACGGAGGAAGTAGCAGATCAAGGTCGATCATAGCACCATTCCTCACTCGGCGCCCTCAGTCGTCCGTATGTGTGACGGCCATGTCAAGCACCTCGAGCCTTCCCCTCCCTTTCATTTCAGCCGCAATGAACTCGCCTAGGGCCTTGAAAGCACCGGGCTCGACGAAGCCAATGACTTCCCATTCTTCCCCTTGCACTTCCTGGCTCTCGACTTGCTCCACAAAAGACAGGATGCGGTCCTTGATTGTGCCCTTAGCTGCTCCGGCGTCGGCGTCTTCACCCTCAGTGCTTGGGGCCTTCGATTTCGCTGCCTGCTTCGCGATATTTGTCGGACAAGTGATTCGTAATCTCATGCGTGCTCGCATGACGGGGATAGGTTGCCATGCAATCAATGCGCGGATAGCTTCAAGCGCCTGTTGCTTCACTGATTTGGTGGTTACAACACCGGTCCACGTAGGCACGTCGCTCTTTTTGCCCTTGGGAGTGCCGGTCTCAGACTCGTTGTCTTCATCTGTCATAGGCGTCGCTTGCCCACTGGTCTCGCTGGATCCCTTCGGACCCGCAGCACCTTTTCTCGCACCTTCGCCAAGATTCAATTTGCCGAGTTTATGACCGAGTGAGTCTTGCGCAGGAGTATGGCCGCCCTGCTTCGTGAGAACGTCCAAGCCTTTCTTGATCATTCCTGTGGTGTAGACTCTCTTTGTCTGAGGATCGACGAGTCTCTGGGCGACTTCCTCCACGATTTCTTTCTCCATTCTGTCGAGCAGCTCTTTCCGCTCGTTGGCATTTACTTGGATCTCCCCCTTCTTGAGGATCTCCTCGATGATGGCATCCTTCCATGATTTCTCGTCGTCGCCTTCGTTATTTGAGGCTTTTCCTTTGCTCTTCTTCCCCCCCTTGCTGCCCTTTGTTCCGTGGGACGACTCTTTGTCTTCATTTTGTGATGTTATGGGCCACGCCTTGATGAGCTCGGCATTCGGGGCCGTCTCACCCTTTGAGGCGTTTAGAAAGATGGTGGGCACTTGGAGGACATTATCGAGGTCGGTCTCGGTACCGGAGCGGTATTCGAGCAGCTTGTTCTTGTAGCAGGCGAGTTCGAAGCGCTTCTTGCCCTTCTTATACCGCACCAGGGAGACATTGGTCAATTTGATCTGGTTTGCGGGTTGTTGGATCGGCATCGTGGGTGTAGCTGCGTCTCAGTATGTACCCTAGAGAGAAGTAGAGCAGCAGGCCGACGAGACTATATGGGCCGCCGCATGTTGAGTCACTGGCTTTGAGTCGGTGTCGTTGGCTGTTCACCATTGGTTGCCTGCAAACGCGGAGAAGTTGATGGTGACAATAAATTTTGTTGGAGAAGCGCGCCGTAGTCGCTTGTACGTCAATTGCCCGTTGATTCATGCTTCATGCCCATCTTCGACTCTCGCCTTCAAGTCTTTCCCTGTCACTCATCACCTTCTGGAGGATGCTAGCTTCCCGAAGCCGCCCCAACACCCTCTCAAGATCGAGGTTGCCCTACGTCTGCCCGGAATGTCAAACCAGTACCTTTCTCGCGGCATTCCTCCTTTCGAGTCAACCCGAGAGACCGTCTTATTTCCAGAGACGGTCATTTACCACTGCTGATCGTCGCTCTGCCTCGGTTGTGGCCTCTCAGCTATCGCCCGATCGATCCAATTCAGCCATCCGGAACCATCTAAGGGCTTGGGCGGTGGAAAACCAGAAGAAAAAGAAACAAGAAGCAGAGAATGCCGGGGGCGATTCCAACAAACTCAAGAGACTGGCCGCATTGCCCAACTCTCTGTTCATCGAAGACGCAAGCTCCACTGACGGCACCTTGGTGGACGATGAAGCCGCCGAAGGGGACGATCTGGTCGAAACCTGGGAAGATGGTATACAGGCTGGTTGGCACGAGACGTATTCGCCAGGCGACGTGATTTGGTGGCGACCGGGGAGGCACACCACGTTTGCAAAACCTCAACTGGCCCTCTATTTAGGCGCTTTAGGATGGCAGCGCCAATATATGCTGGCTGATGGCCGCTGGGTTGTTGAAAAGGCCCGGGGTCAGCCAAGTCCGGCCGTCAAGAGATTCGCATCCAAAAAAGAAGTCGATCAGATCCGAAAGCATCTGCCAGTCAAACCCTTAGAGACCAGCAAGCACGACTACGACATGCCTCTGGGCTACAGCTTTGCGGGCGACCTCCCTGCTGCTGCCGCCGAGCCTTTAATGGCCCGCTTCGCCCAACTCGCCGAAGCCATGTCGACGTGGCGTCGTGAGAATCTCACTCTCCTGGACACTCTCTATGATCGCGTTGCAGATGAGGAGAGGTACATTTCCCTCCAGTTCCCGGAAGTCGTCACCAAGTTCTTGGGGGTTGATTATGACGAAGTTCCTCCTGCGGCGCTGCTCACCATCTTCCGGACATTGCAGCGGAAGCTTGTGAGCGTCGTTGCCATCCGCAAGCAGACCTACTATCCCTCAGCCACAGTCTCATTTACTCCCAAACGACTGGCAAAGACCTTTGACCAAGTCTGTGAATGGGCTCGAGAGTATCAAGAATCAGCGGCTGACGCCGCCATGGGCAAGGACGTCGCTGCTGCCTTAGAATCAAATCCTCTCTCAGCGTTTGTGGCCAAGGCGCGGCGGATTATCCTCAAAAGCCGCGCTCTTCGCTCCCCGACCACCATCGGCAGTCTGGGGCCGAGTTCTATCCAGGGCGGTATTGTAGATGGGAAGGTTTCCCGGCAAGAGAACGAAGAAATCTTCACCGAGAATGACAGGATGTTCATCGCGTTCCTCTGGGATTGTTACATACGTTATCCCTTCCCAGACAACAACCGAAACATGGCCATCGCCTCCTTGATTCTGCGCGCCGTCGGCGCCTACCCGAAACTGCGCTTGGATGCAAACATGGGCCGCTTGTTACTGCAAGAGTTGGGTATCTTGCCGCCCTGGTTCCTGCAGTCTGATCACAACATTACCCTGGAGTTACCGCATGGCAGGGCTGGTCCAGAGCTCAAACGTGTCTACAACGAAGCGTCCAAATTCTGTGAAGACTCTGGAATAGCAAGGACTTTAGACCCCCACATCCTCGGCGACTCCATGGCATCCCTACGACAAGACTTAGGCGACCTGCCAGTTTACTGCGTCGACACAGGCGAAGCAGTCGTCAGAGAAGACGGTTTCTCGATTGAACCGAACCCAGAGATTCCCGGCTCTTACTGGCTTCACGGTCATACTGCGCATCCATCAGCATTTATTGGTCCCGACCACATCATGGCGCAGCGCGCCCGGATGCTCACTCAAGGCATCTTTCACCATGGCCGTGTCGCACGTATGCTCCCAGACAAATTTTGCTACGCCTTGTCCCTTCGAAGTGGCGCTCCCGCTCTCACGGTCAGCACGCTACTGGCAGAGGACGGTGACGTGTTGGATATCAAGATCCGACCGACGACTCTCAGAAATGTCATTTTCCTATCTGATCCCGCCGTCGAACATGTCCTCGAAAAACCCAAGTATGAAGCGGCGACTATTTCCTTGGGCATCTCGGGTGCGGTAAATTTCGAGTCCCTACAACAAGCGTCTGCTGCAGACATTGAAACAGTAAAGAAATATCTTCCTGACATCCAGTTGTTGCAGAAGCTTCTCCTTGCCCGTGAGGAACGTCGCAAAAAGGAAGTCGCCGTGGTCCCGGATTGGGAAGTCCAGGGCAGTCTCTCCAACATGAGCTACGCCTACATCTTTGGTAGCCAATACGATGAGGATGATCTATTTCGCAGCCGACAATATCAAGGAGATCCTGCGATGAGGATCAAGGTGAGTCGGTACATGCGGATCAACCGGGTGTCAGAAATGGGCAAGTTTGTCACTGTCACAGCGCTACTGGGGGATCTCATGTCGGAATCCGCGGGCAAATGGTTCGGCGATCGCAACCTGCCCGGCGTTTTCTTTGGTTCCTCTTACGCACCAGACTACCCTCCAGAGAGACTCAACAGCCTGAAGCGCGGTGAGAATGCAGAATATCCGATGGGCAAGTTCTCGACCTCGGCGATTGAACATGTCCACAAGAACCACAAATCCCATCTGTGGGTCAGCAACCCTCTTCGACGTTATACAGATCTCATGGCACTTTGGAATATAGACAGGTACCTGCGGGCTGAAGCTGAAGGGTTGATTGGCCCAGGCCAGTCTGCGGACAAGCTGGACATGCCGATTACGAGAAAGATATGTGAAGACTTCATTGCTAATGACGGACCTAAAATGTATCAGTGGGCTGTTCAGCTGTCACGAACCGAGAGACTGCATTGGGTCATCCAAGCGCTCTTCCGAGCCTTCCATTTCAAGGAGCTGGAGCTCCCTGAAGTCTGGGATTTGCATGTCAGTTCGGTGGTGCCTAACAAAGTCCGGCCTGACGACTCCGGCCTCAGGGGCGTTCTCCTTCCTTTTCAAGTCTTTGCCGTCATCCTGGCGTCGAAAGAGGGTTGGGAAAAGGGGGCCAAGAAGCGGTCATTCTTGCCTGTCAAGCTGGAACTTGTCGACATGGATAAACAGATGCTCGTGGTCCGTGCTGTCGGTCCACCCAGCGACGACTATACGCAACAAGGACCGATCGACCTCGCTCCCAAGAACGACAAAAGTCCCGAACATCGCGCCCTCGGGGATCAGCTGGTTTCGCCCCTTGCGCGCGACAAGCCGGCCTACGAGGAAATCAGTTACGTGAAGGACTCTGCCTCGCCGGCCACAGTCTGATCGTTTGAAGGACGCCGAGCGGACCTGGACACTAAAGAGGCAGCTTCGCCCAGTACAGTAGAGGAGACCGGGATGGGTATCTTGTCAGCCGCTCATCGAGCTCGGCACATGCAGACCTCGCCACCCTCGACGAGGAATTTCCAGTTCATGTTGGGGCCTTGTGTGATATGATTGATGTATGACTATAGAGGCTCTGTCTTTTCGCGCTGTGTCTTCTTGGGCCCCTTCTCCTCATGGCCTAGGCACTCCGTTCGCCAGGGCATCATCGACCCCGCCATCAACGAATCATACCCATAGACTTTGGAGCCGGTCCCAAGTTTGTTCCCTGGCGGTCGTCCGATTTCCTTCTGCTCCGTCCCACTCTTTCATCTTGACTGCTGCCTCTTCAGACGTTCGAGATATAACATTACGAATTGATGGCTGCCCAGTCGTCTTAGGGTCCGGGAAGCATTCTTGTCGAAGCAGGCGTGGCTTGTCTTGGATCACCCCGCTGCATTTGCCGGGTTAAAAGGGTCTAGATCCTGCCGTTTGTGGTACAACTCGGGCTGGTCAATTTTCATCAACGCGCTCTGACGAGACGAAGTCGTTCAAAGAGCTGAATATGAGTGCAAGTCCACTGTCGCAGAATCTTGTTCACCGCCACGAGTAGACCGACGTATGGAAAGTCGATCTGGATCGCTCTGCACTTCTCTGTGCCCGGCGCCTATTTCGTCAGATGGCGTTCGCAAGTTGAAGCTGAGCTTCCGGTGCCACGCTTTTCTCATATGCATCACCCACATCCAGATTTTGCTATTTGCTGCTGCTCTCACCCCATGGCAAGCTCCTAATGGCCGCGACAAGCCCATTTCTGTTTTGGGGGCTTGTCACATTCGCGCCTCATATGCCACGTGCAGCAGAACGCCTCTTCAAGCCAATTGGACATGAAGGAATAGTTGGCGACCGTTCAGCTGAGCGAAGTGACCGCATTCGCGTGACATTCTCAGCCAGCCCAGACCTTTCCCCCATTGCATCGCTGCACTATCCTTCTCTCCCCAAGTCACTGCCTATCACCTCAATGCCAGGGCCGGTTGGCAGATGCCTATATAAACCATGGTTTGGTCAAGAGAGTTTCTTGTCGGGAGGTCCTAAGAGCCTTTGATGCATCAGAACAGTTCCAACATGAGCACGGAATCTGGATCTCTCCGTGCGGCATATGCAAAGCATATCTTAAACCATCAGGTCCTCAAGACATTGAACAGAACCCACAACACACATTATGACGTGCTTCCCGAGGCTCCTGACCTCCCACTGGATTCTGGGAAGCCGTATGACGGTCGCATCTGCATCATTGGAGCTGGTGCAGCAGGGCTCTACGCTGCAATGATGCTAAAATATCTGGGGATCACCAATGTCGACATCTTCGAGGCCAGCGACCGGGTCGGAGGTCGCTTGTTTACCAAAGGCCTTTCTGGTGGTGACGATTGTCATAACTACTACGATGTAGGCGCAATGAGAATCCCACAGATTCCTTGGATGAAACAGTAAGTCTCCGCTTCAGACGATCAGACGGTTCAAAAGCAGGATTCACACGGATCCGGGCAGTGTTCTCGACTTCATCGACCATCTTGGCCTCGAATCCAGCAGGCAAGAATATGTGTATAGCAACAACGATGTCCCAAGTTCTTACTGGTACCGAAGCAAGCCTGTAGTGTAAGGCTACGTCTTGTTGATTCAGGCATGACCTGGCTTGCTTACCGTTCGCAGCGATCCGAAGTTCCAAGAGTACATGGGACCCATTGTTGCCGGCTTGACTCAAAACTTCAACATCGCTTTCGCGAAATGGCTGACAACCAACAACGACAATTACTCTACAAGGAGTTTTCTCATGGCAGGACCACAGGACAAATGCCATCCTGAATGCAGTGCCCCAATCCCTCAGTGAGTGTGCCCGCAGCCGCCCGTCAATGCATTTCGACTCACGCTGCTGCGAACAGTTGGAATTACGAAGACACCGCGACCGCTGAGATCTACGATACGTGAGGCGTTCCCTTCCCGTTCCCTTCCCGGTCCCTCTCATCTGCTAAACCTCGATAGGTCAACCGGGTTATTCGACCAGTCTATCACCGAGACCCTCATAGATTATGCCGATTTCCAGGCTGCAAAGGATAGTAAATGGTGGCGTGTTGATGGGGGGATGCAGAGAGTGGCCGAGGCCATGCAGAGCCATCTACTCTCGACCGACTGGCCCAAACCTGGCTCACAGGCGATCAAGGTCACGACGGGGTCTCCTGTGACAGCCTTATCTCATGACAAACAAGCGAAGAAGATAAGCGTGACTGTTGCTGGTGGCCAGGCTGTTGAATACGACATGGTTTTCACCACCACCGCCATGGGGCCCTTGCAACGAATGGACCTTCATGGCCTGGGCCTTCCTGACAAGATCCTGACCGGGACCCGTTCCCTGAGCTACGATCGTGCCACCAAAGTCGTGATCCGGTTTACGAAACCTTGGTGGTGTGCGGCACCTCCGCCCAAAATCTATGGCGGCGTATCTCAGACCGACCTTCCCATCAGCAACGTCGTCTATCCTTCCTGGAACGACGGTCCCGACAACCCGGCAGTGCTGATGGTGTCGTACTCATGGGCGCAGGACGCGACCCGTATGGCGTCTTTGGTGCCGGATTACACGGTCGTGGCACCCGAGAAAGATGACCCCATCGTCACTCTCTGCCTGCAGAACCTGGCGATGCTTTGGAAGGACCGCATCCAATCGGCGGACCTCTTCAAGGACCTCTCCGACATGTACATGACCCATCACGCCTGGGCCTGGGAGAACGACCCGTACACGGGCGGCGCTTTTGCGCTCTTTGGGCCGGGCCAGTTCAAGAACCTCTACCCAGCCTTCCTCCGGCTGCAATGTGACGGCCGGTTTGCCATGTGCGGGGAGGCGCTCAGCGCCCATCACGCGTGGATCGCGGGTGCCTTTGACAGCGTGTACATCAAGATGTACCAATTCTTGGTCGCCAACCGCCGAATCCAAGACATCGGCAAACTATACCGCTCCTCGTGGTTTGGGGCCGGGAAGAACGCACACTCAGAGGAGATGGACGAGTTCCTCATGAAGCACATTGTCGGTCTGGAATTTCCCAGTCGACAGGATGGCGAGAGCAGTGGACATCAGCAACCCATAGTGCAGGGCCTGGCCAAGTGATCCTCCATTCCGGCCTGTTGGTCGCACTCCACCGGGAGACAGGACGGCACCTTATTCGCTCGGGAGGACAGTAAAACATGCACAGCAGGGTTAGCGTGATTCGCAAATGAAGATGGACGGTCTCCGCTCAGTCTTCCAGATAGAATTCTCGAGTGGACTTTACTTTCTAGATCTATCAAACGCAAAGTGAGCACACTGAGCAGGTGAGCACACTGAGCACATTGACGGACTCTGGACAGTGAGGTCCTGTATAAGGTACGAGCTCTAGGCACATGGGTACTGACTGACTCTCCCATGGAGTTCCATCTAGAGTCGATTGAACGGAGCAGGACTCTCTCCTGATGTGCTTTGATTGGTGCTGATGGGCTGGACTGGACTGGACGGGCTGTTGCTCGTAATGTACTCGGCAATGGCGACGACACAACATACTATGTACAGGATATAGTGCGCTAGGACATACCGACTGGTGCCGCGGTCATTGTACTCTCCTCGTCTGTCAAAGGTCTTCTGTCTTCCTGCTTTCTCTCGTAACTGGGTTGGGTTGGGTCTGGTTGGCTAAGTAGCCTGATCCTTTCGCCTGAGCAGTAGGATGAACATCCTCGATATGCATGCCCATGCGGCTTCCATCCTGCTGGCTGGCGTTCTGCTCCAGTACACCGTCTCTGCTCTTTTAGCTTTCCCCAACCCCTTTTCATCTGTCCGTGGTCCTCGATCTCGACAACCACGGCTTCTTAGCCCATTGACCACGTCACATTGCATGCCATTGCCTATAGGCACGTAGATAGCATCCAACACTCTGTGACCACCCTACCATATCTTCTTCGGATCTACCTCCACCTTGCTCTTCCTCGCCCCAACCGACTGTTCCACCTCGGGCAAATTCTCCACATCGAGATGTTCGTACACGGTGCCACTCTCCGCCAGCGAGTCCGTTACGACTTTCATATATGCCAGCACCTTCTCCTCTGTCAACCGCCTCCCCACGACTTGGACCGCAATGGGGAGCCCCGCCATCTCTTGCGCGTTGTAGTATTTATACGCGCCCTTTTCGACGCCATTGGCGGGCTTGAAGGTCTGGGGCAAAGCATCCTTTTGGGCATCGACTTTTGAGACCGGTAATATCCCTGCCGAGTAGTCCAGCAGATTCCACAGGAATGTATACCCACAACTGCTGACCGCCTCCTTCATGCAGCCATGGGGCAGCGCGGGCGTGGCGTTTCCGGGACACAGAATGAAATCAAAGCTTTGCTCCGGCGCGTTCCACCAGTTGAACCACGTCTCTCGGAACTTCTCCCGCTTGGCGACCCATTTCCAATTTTCAAACGCAGAAAGCGGGTGGAAGTAGCGTAATATCTGTGCCCAGACGGGATCCCGCTTGACGTATTTCGTGAAGAGATACCACAGATACTTGACTGGACGGGGCAGCCCCATGTAGAAGTTGATCTGTGCCGCCCCCGGATCGTTGGTCTCTCCCGTGCGGAAGAAGGATTTGTATGTTTTGCCGCCATCGCCGCAGAGGAGGGTTGCTGCGATCGCAAGGCCTAGGGCGGGCGTGGCGGTGGCGGGAAAGGAGGAAACGGGGATAGGGACTACTTCGTGGCCGGCGGACCGGAGGGCGGAGGCGGTAATGTCGAGTCCGCGCGCGATGGCGGGCGATGGGGCGCATACGCCGTCGGTCACCATCAGGCCGACGCGCAGGGGTTTCTGCTCCAGGGTGGCGTCGTAGACCTCCTGTCTCCAGGGAAGAGGGTGAACGGTGTAATCGACCTCCCAGGGTTTCATGCCGATGAATGCGCGGGTAAAGTAGGTCAGATCGTCCAACGTTCTCGCCATGGGGGAGAAGACGCTGGGAATTCCTTCCTGTCCGGGCATGGACGTGTTCATGCCCACCTTCGGCCACCGGCCCGTGCTGCATCGCAGGGAATTGATGCCGCTCCACGCAGCAGGGGCGCGGACTGAACCGGCCACATCACTTCCAATGCCGATGCGACTCCCGTTCAACGCAAGCAGAGCTCCTTCTCCGCCCGTGCTCCCGCCCGGGGAATACTTCGGATTGTGAGGGTTGCGACACACGCCCCAGAGATCATTGGTACTCTCGAAACTGAGCAAAGTAATGGGCAGTGCCGTCTTGACATGCGGGATCGCGCCCGCCCGTTTCAGAAGCTTCACCATGACCCCATCTTCGGCGTACGGTTTGAACACATTCCGCGAGTAGCCGACACTGACATCAAAGCCCCCCACCGCAATGCTATCCTTCAAGGACACGGGAATCCCGGCGAGCGGACCCTTGAGGTTCACGTCCTTTTCATCTCTCGCCCAGGACTCGGCCTCTGAGAGAAGCAGCTCCGTCACGCAATTCGTGCGCGCGTGTGCAATCGAAGCAGTCTTGCCGTACGTCCTCAGTATGTCAATGGGCGATAAGCTGCCGGCGTGGACATCGCTGACGAGCTGGGAGATGGGCGCGGAGAGGATCGACCGTTGTGAAGCTGTGAGGGGCCCTTTGTATGGGTCGGGGAGGGAGGCGAAGCGGGCGTCGCGCTGGCGCTGCTTGATCACGCTGGGGGGAGAGTGTCAGTCGGCCTCGTGCACTGAGACGAGAGAGTTGCTTACCAGGCCCGGCGATGCTCGAAGTAATCAAATGGCGGATACATCTCGGCGGTCTACATAGTAAAACCTGCCAGGGGCGGGGGAATGGCCAATATGTACGATTACCGAGGCGTGTAGGTTACAGGTCTGGTTCCTGTGGTGAGGACGAGGAGAAGAGCGACGCTGGTAGCAGACGAGGACCAATCGGCAGCTCGCTTGCGGCTTCTTCTTGCGGCATGGTGCGAGATACGAGAGAGATACATGTGAGAGGAATGTGAGATGAGTATCAGATGTTTATCAGATGTCGTATGGTAGGATATATGTCAAGTGAATATCCAGATTGTGACACCGTCTCTCTAAATTGCGGTAACCATGGTCGCTCATACCACTTTGATTGCCACGTATAAATAACAACCGCCCTGGCCTACCCGGCCCAACACCAACGCTGACCCTGGCCATCTCCCCTCAAAGGTCCTGTGGTAACTATGTCTGGGATCGCTACATGAGGCTGATGATGCCCCATAATGCCTTCATTAGTCATTGTGCCGTCGTAATAGTGGCTGTGGCCGGAATGTGCCTCTGCGTTATGTGCTGCTTTCATATTTGTCGTCTCTATCGTCATCTGTGACGGCCTCCTAGAAGACGGTTGTCTGTTCTGCTGAGATTGGTCGCTTACCGGGGAAGGAATCCTGGATCGAGGGAGTGATTGACGTCTTGTCTGGCCATCGCCCTGCTGCTCACTTCCGAAAACTCGGCCGTCGTAAGGTGCAGGTGTCTCCATTGCCCATGCGTCCGCTGGTAATGCTAACGGGGGGTGAAGGTCATAAAACATGGGCTGCTGCACACTGCCATCAAGGGCAATGTTGCCTTCGGACTGAAACTGAAACTGCCACCAGTCGTCATACAACGGCGGCGCATATACCATGGGCGGATGGACCCAATGGTAACCGGGGTGGTACTCTCCTAAGTTGTCAGGATGACTCGGCGCATATCCTGCCTCAAAGAACCCCGGCTGCCCAGTGAAGGAGGATGTGCCACTCTGCGGAAACGGCTGCGACTCAACGCCCTGAGATGCTGCAGGCTCCTGGGGAGGGGCAGATGTGGCGCTATCGAAAGACAGGGTCTGAGAATAAGGATCGACTTGACCAACAGGCCAGGTCGGTGTCTGTAGGGACGATTCGGAAGCTCCTGGCTTCGCAAAGGTTCTTACTCTTTTCCGGCGTGGACCACCCTCGCCCGAGTGTGACCTCTTGCCGCGTTTGGGTGCCGGAGAACCGCTTCTCACTCTTCGGGCAGACCGCGGCATACGGGAAGCTGAAGGCTGCGAGGCGTTGGCAATGTCCGTGCCCGCAATCTCGAGCAGAGCTGACCCAGTGAAGTCTCCCGTGGCACCCCCGGGCTGCTGGCCCAGCTCACCGATGTCTTTTAAGATCTTATCAAGCGACTCTGCGGCCGAGCGGGCGAGTCCGGAGGTCGGTGCAGTGTTGGCAAGGTCCTTGAAGAGCTTCAATCCCATTTCGATACGCTCCTTATCTGAGTCCAGGTCGCTTTCTCGTCGGAGTTTGGCAATGCCCAACATGGAAACTGCACAGAAGAGCCCGAAGCATCGTGGCCAATTTGAAGCGGTACCCGTAGCGTCTAACCCGTATGCATAGTCGAAGATTTCAACGGTTGACCGTAGACTGCCTAACAAATCTTCGTAATAGCCGCGCGCAGCTGGCTTGCGCAGATCCTGAAGCCGTCTCGACAGCGACATCCCGCGGGCTGTCGACCGTAAGACTTGGCAGTAAAGAACCATCAGCACTAGTTGTACATCGACATGATGTTGTGCAACGGCAGATAATGCGGCGGCCGGCAGTCCACTTCGAGGTAGGGACGGTAGCCCTGACCGGTGTTGCTGGAGTCGAGTCAATTCGGATTCTAATAATGTCTCTCTGTCCTCCCAAAACGTGGGTCCATCCCCTTCGTCCTGGTGCACGCGGTCCAAAAGTTCCATCATATAAGCCGTCAAGTCGAGGGCATATTGCTTGGTACCCTCTCCTCCGGGCTGCGGTTCCACGTCTGTCGGCATGGGGACACGGTGTGAGGGGTCGATGCTCGGGCGGCGACCCAGTAGGAAACTGAGCTGAACGTCGAGCTCTACAAACAGCCACCAGAGATGGCGGCTGGGTTGTGAGTCCCATGCCGACGCTGAATTGGCATGTTCTTTCACTGCCTTCTGTTAGCTGGGACTGCCGATCGAGACAGACATTGTCAAGCTTACAGCCAACGAGCTCTGCATCTCGGACAAGGCTCCCAAACGCCGACCAAGCCTGTGTGGAGTGACCACTTGCCAGCAAGTCTCTCACAGCGCAGTATTTCGCATAGAGGCGTTGGAGCGGAGGAGAAAGTTGGAAGGTCAGGTCAGGTCCTGTCTGTGCGGCCACCACCGGATACGATGCAGATCCAATTTCAGGCCGTGGACTCTCCAAGCCGAACACTTGGACACCCTCAGTGGAGTCTATAAAATGCTTGGACTGTCCTTCGGCCGGAAACAGTTCTTTGAACTGGGACGGGTTTAGTATTCTCAGTAGACAGCAGATGGTTGAGAAGGTCAATCCTCACCTCCTCCACACTTCGGGCCAGCGAGAACTTGCCGTAAAAGTCATTATGTGGACCGGCAACGACACGGCTCAGTCCGGCCATGTTGTCTTCCGCCGGCCAGACGGTCTCTTGTCGAGCGCTAGAACTGCAGAACCATCCGTGGTTCGAGCTTGAAGGAGAGCCCTTTGCACGCTGCCCTCGTTGTCAGCAATGGCCGTGCGAACAATCTCCGACTCGCTGGATACTGACCATGTCGCTCTCACCGCGACGCGTAGGTGGATTTAGGTAGTAACAACGAGGTTTCTGTCGTTTGCTCAGGCATGTTGTACAGGGCATGCCTCCGGAACACTAAAATGTTGGTTAGTGGCACGGTTATGTGCTTCCGAGACGCAACGACACACTTTGGACTTGCTGTCACGGCAAGGCTTGCAGGAGTTTGCGCGCCGGCTGGTTCGGACATCTGACGGTCGCGGTGAAGAGAGAGGCGGAGATCGAGGTGGTGACTGTCGAGGTGAGGAACGAGGTGAATGCTTGAGTAAAGGCGACGCTGACATTTCCACAGGTGACGGTCAGCCTCCTGATGTGTGCCACCAAGTTCTTGCCATTGACCTATGCGTACAGCCCCGGTGGAATGTCTTTCGTTCTCGTGTCCGACAGTCCCAGCAAGATTGGACAGCTCCAGAGGTTAGATCCTTGACACCCGTGGAAAACAATATCAGCAGATGAGCGTCGGTGGTCTCAGAGTATCCTCTTCGCCAACAATGAGCCGGCCAGCCCGCGCACAAAATAGACGTGTTGACGGCGGACGGAATGCCTCCAATCGTGAAAACCGAGGGAGATGGACCAGGGACTCAATTCAAATACAACGTGAGCACAGTTCTGAAGCGAAGGAAGTCCAGCTTCGCCAGCGTAATAATGAAAACACGATGATGAGGCATAGCATGGATGCCGGAAATTCCACAGCGCAGATGGAGAAGCTGCTCAGAGCTATTTGCAATAGAGCAGACACCAATATGTTCGGAGTAGGTGTGAGGGTGGAGGGATGTGATTTGGCGACGGGCTACTAGATCTCGGAGCGCTCCAGGATGTTTGCTTCAGATGGTGTGCCAATCAGGGTCAGTATCCGGTTGGAACAGCTCTGGGGATCGAAGCAAGCGATCCATCTAGATGAGCCAAGGAGGGCGTGGATGGAGTTCTCGACAGAGGGTTGAAGGAAATGGCCTCCGTCGATTCACCCCACAGCGCCACATCCTCGCCCACACTAGGTCGGATTCGAGATGGAACTACAGTTCAGGGCACTGGCAATGCCTGGGGCAGGCTCGAAAAGCGCAATAAGATGCGCCTGTCCAACGGGTGATTAGAAGGCTGGCGGTCTTGGTCCTCGCCAGAGCTGGCTGCTAGCCGGGTGACATCGATGCGGTCTGCATTGGTCAGAACTTTGGGACGAGGAGCGGTGATCAAACTTAGCGAAAAATGGACCGTATCCTTGTATCTCGTGGGACGCTCGCTTACTAGGTCGATAGTGTCTTTCCCAGATCCACGAGCCTGTATCATGCTCCGGCACGGGCACTTTTACAGTTTGCGCCCAGAGAACAAGGCTGTTTTACACGACCCACAGCATCCGAGTCCAGAAGACCCAGATGCTGGCGGGCTGAAAATAACAGCTGCTTCCAAATGGCAAGGACAGCAGGGCTGGCTTGGAAATGTCCCGAAGGGCTGGCAATGTTCTCCTGGAGACGAATGGACAGTGGATCAGGCCGGAGTTACAGGCTGAGAACAGCCAGGTTCTGACACCTAGAGGGGTAGTAACAAGCGACCAGGGGAGATAGACGAGAAGATCAAACCCAGATCTTGCTTGCTACGACCCAGAGCGGCGGGCTCGGGATCGATCCTCTGCGCTGTGGCCACTGGTCACGGCTTGTTTAACGATGCTTCCAAGCCCATGAGCGCCGAGCGACTGAGATGATGCGGGTGATTGGTCGGCAGAGAGCATCTCTCAGCTCCCGTCCACCAGCCATCAGCTTCGATAGGGCTTTACAGGCCTCGAAAGCTGCCCGATTGCACGGGAGACGGGCCTAAGCTGCCGCGGCGACCGTACTGTGGTCGCCACTCGTCGGATCCTGCATGAATGGGCTGACACTGGATCCAGTGGCAGGGACTGGCTTTCTGCTAACTTGTACCGTGGGAAGCAGGGGAAGAGCCGCGTCCCTAGCCTCAACCACGAGTAGATACAGTAGTAGCACTGTTGATCCGGGTGCCCCGGAACCCAGAGCATGAACTGATCGGTCGCCTTCAGCCGTGACTCGTACAGAGTACCCCATAAAAGCCGATTAGAGTTGCTAATTTGTAACGCAACAAGCCTAGGGCAGATGCAGGGTCCCTCACAAGATGCGTTACGTACTCACCCTTCGTACAGTTGGGCGCGCATGTCCTTGTCTACTCCTACAACTGCTGCTGGACTTACCGGGTAGTGTGGAACAACAGGGGCTGCACATGGCACTATTGCCTCCTGTTTCGCACGATGGGGAGGAGCCTCACTGCCCTGACGGCCTGAGACTCTGGTGCCCCCTGAGTTTCTCGGACTGGACGGTCAATGTCACAATGGCTGGAGCAGAGGAAATCCTCCGTGGGACTATGAGCATTGTATATTCCTTGTTGGTTGCGCCTCACTTTGATGATAGACGAGGTACCCAGTTTGTACCTCAGTACCTCGTACAAGTAGATTGTCGCGGTGATCGCACGGCGTGATGCGTCCCTCAAACAACTGCGGAGATCGTCGGCTAGGCTAACCACACGTACAAGATCCCAGCTGGAGAGCTGCCCTGGGCGGACCCAGGGATCTGGGTCCGATGTACGTACATATCCTTGACAGGTGCTCAAGGCCGTCTTGGGGAACTTGCATGATGAGGCTAAAGTTAAATGCTGGACGGTGTAATGAATAGCCCGCAGCCCGCCAAAGCTGAGACGAAAGGCTCGAGTCAATGGCCAGAGATCTATCACATTCCGGACGAGTTGATGGCGTGGACATGGACGGAAATTCTCGCCACGTCTAGAGAAGGAAGGCAGTGGACGAGGCCGAGCGACCCCAAACCTCAGACTTCCAACCTCCTCGGCAGGCCCCGTGCTGTTGCTATCCCTCAACCCCTAATCTGGTATACACCAGAAACAGAATTGGCGCCATGGGAGTTCCTCGTCTAGGCTCCCGTGTTAGAGCTGGGATTCACATAGGGCAAGAGGTACACCGAGTCTGGGCTGGACACGCCGAACCTCCAGGGTATGCAAAGTACCTTTGCCCCTTGAGCCACGATGCGGCGCAAGTGCTCATCACTGAGGATCCCTGACTGCCTATTGACCATGGTCGTCGCTTTCATCACTGATCGGCTTGGTATGGCTGCCCACGATTTTTGCAGCCGATCAGCACGAGATTCTCGGTGTCAAAGAAAATGTGAAAGACCGAGTGTACCGAAATCACATCATCATACCGAGTACACATTCTGCAACTGTCCGCGCCATTCCACGATTCCACCTGTCAAGTGCAACCGATTGATGGCGGGACTAATGTGCCTGTCAGTCGTCTAGACTGTGAGTCTAAAGCTCCACGAATGTCTTGCGCCGATGGCCGTCGTGCGATGCCGGATCCCTGGTTCGTCTTGTCCGTGTCGCAGCGCAGGGTTACAAACGAGACGTGCGCATTCTACCCGATACCTGGCTATTTTGATCTGCCATCAGCTGTTACCATTGTTGCTCTCCTCGTAAAGACGAAGAGGTGTCCAGCCCACGTTCGGCTCCGGCCACCTGCAGGCGGACATTTGTCGGTTTTTGGCTCCTGAGCAGTATGCAATTGGCTGCGATCCGCCACCCGTAAATCCGTACTCGCTACTTGGCTTCGATCGTCTCGCCATGCCACGAGGAATGGAAGAGTCTGTAGAAAACATCTCAGCCGCGGCTGAGGTCATATAGGAGGCCCATCACGCCAAGGGCGCCATCTTCACGAGTAAGTCCCATGGTCGAGATCCACTGCGATCTCTCTCTCCTCGATGTCTCAACTGCAACCACTCGCGCTGTTCAGTAACCTATGGCTCCTTTCAACCTGCCGTCAACAGGCAGCATCATTCAGAGTTGGCAGGCAACTGCACGCTGATCACGGCCGGCCTCGACGCCGAATTCTCTTTCATATGTAGTGGTTGAAGCTAGGCTCGCTTGCTAGTTGGGTCTTTTCAGCTTGCTTGTCTCTGCACAAACTGACTCGGATGTACTTGGCTCGCTATTAAGTTACATGCCACACGTTAATCTGATTATACTACTATATGAGCCCTCAGGGGGTTCCCCTCCAGATCCGTAGATGCCTGGACGCCGCGCTAAACAATTGTCAAGAACGACAAGATCTGCTCACTTTTAGTCTGTTCGCAGCTTCTGTGTCAGCTCGGCTCTTCTGCCAAATCGTCTCCGTATACTCAATACCGTCGGTAGCAAGTTCTTGCCGCCTTGATCCTCCGCAATTATGTATCATTGGAAATAATCGTTGACTTCGTTAGTCCTGTGAGCGCACGCCTGGCTCTTCCCTCAATACTGCGGCCGACCATGTATTTCTGCCGCACTCCCCTCAAATTCCGCAGAGTCTGGGCTGTAGTGGATGTGGTCGCTTGCCCTGTGTTGCTGGACGAAGCCCATATTTGACGGTCTGTCGTGACGCAAATCGGCCCCATGCGCCCCCAAAGCAGATGAAGCTGCCTGTCGCAGCTGACTCGTATAAGATGGATGTTGAACCGGGATGTTGTCATCGCCATCTCTTAATACGCTCGATGTAGCTGATTCTGCGCCTGTTGAATATCGTTTGTTTCGTGATGCAGACGGTTGGGTATTCGCAAAAGGAATCCGGTTGGTGTTCAGAGACTGTGTGTGGCCATGGTACTGCTTCGGTACACCTGGAGGGGGCAATGCGGACGTGACCATCCCTCTATCTTGGGAGCCTCCACCCGATTGTCTCCTCGAGCTCTTTCTAGGAATGGCGGGAACCGCAGGGATGTCCCTGTCTTGAGCCTTTGCTTGCTTTCCGCGGGACTTTCTTGACGCTTCAGAGCCAATGCGACTGGGCAATTCGATGCCACCCACAGATTCTATTAGTGGCAATGACGGCGGTCTCACTGGAACAGGGTCAATCGGGCTGGGTGGTTCCTCCCCATCGCTGTCTCCAAGCGAAACGTCGTCGTACAGACTTTGGTTCTGACTTTGTCGTTGCGCCTGCCGCTGGGGCGGTGGCGACGTAACTCTGGCGCTATTTCGATCAGCCCGGTCTTCTCCTGTTACTGGCACATCATCGTGGTAGCGTTCTGAAGGCTGGCTCTCTGGGATTGGAGTTCGTGGAGGGAAGAGACCTGGCGGCGGAGCTCGAGCACTTCGAACCACTTCGAAGCCTTTGTGCTTTTCTTTTGTCTTGCCACCAATTAGACTTTTGAACCACCCAGTAGCGGTTGAGACTGGCCCGGTAGGGTCGGCTGGGCCAGTCTTGAGCTTCCGAGTTCCGCTCGAGAGGGCCCCGCCCCGAACACCATAGTAGAAGTCCACTTCTCGGACAGCATAGTCTGTTTTTGCCCTTGTCAAATCGTTGGTCGTTTCCTCGAAATCGTCGTTTTCCAGAGGCATAGGGGTGGAGGGTCCTTCGCCAGCGTCGTCTTCGATAGCTCCCTCGGTTGCAACAGCAGCTTTGGATGGGGTTTGAGCTAAGGTTAGGTCCGGTCGATTAAGGGCGTCCATCGTATTTCTTCGGGGCGGTCGATAATATGGGTCTTTCTGTTCCGCATGCTTTTGCAGTCCAACAATTCCACTCAACGACCCAGCACCGCTCAGCCGCGCCGTGAGCCGCCTTGAGCCTCTGGCGGACCGATCCGGGCTAGCCACTCCAAGGGCACGACTGTCGAGGTTCTGGCTGATTCTGTTGGACATTGTAGGGCTGTCAAGCAAGACACCCGACGCACCGGAGACACTGCGCGATCGGGTTTTTGCCATTTGCAACTTTTGGTGCTCATTGTCCATGGCGCTGAGCATGGCTGCGTTTGAAGACATGCTATGGCGCTCCTGGGTAGCACGGCGAGGCACCCTCCGGGATAATTGTCGCATGCCGAATACTTTGTTCAACCCGCCCCTCGTGGCCAACCCTGTCTCCTCGTCCCGTCCACCTGCACCGGCAATACGAGCTATGACCTCGATCAGTGTTTGTACGGCATTCAGGAAGAAACCGAAAACCATGGTGCATGCATGGATGGTGAGAACAGCATATCCGATCCAACCTCTGGACGCGTCTCCGACCCCCAAAGAAGGCACAAAGGCTATCGACAGGAGAATGGTGATGAGTCGAATGACCGAGAAGCAGGTGTGATAAATGTTCATGGAAGTCGCCGAGGGAAAGGGTCGGAAGGCATTGATTGTTAGAACCAGAACAATTTCGCTTATAGCGAGAAGTACTAGCTGAGCAATTCCCGATGGCTGGACTGCTCCAATGGCAATGCCGCGGACAAAGTTGACAAGAAGAGGAGTCAGTGCAAAGGTAGCAGCGTCATCGCAATAGGTGTTGTACAGCGGCCCGTAGGTAAGAACCATCAATAGGTCGTCAAAGAGAAATGAGCGTGGTCTGGTTCTGATGAACAATCGGAGCAGCCAGACCGAAAAAGCGACGACGATGGCCAGTGATAGTGCTGCAAGTGCCACAGAATAGGCCGGACCCCTTCCGGCAATCACCAGCTGATAGAATGATAGAGATGTCAGAGGCAGCAAGAAGAAATTCATAACCAGACGGACGACATTTCCGGCAGTGAAAGGTCCATTCTTGGAACGAAGATCTTCAGGCGGTTCCTTCTGAAGCTTTCGATAGACCCAGCGGATTGCGAAGCCGAGCTGGGTCAAAATTGACACTGCAGCGACGATGACTACCAGCCAGATGATCATGTCGACCCATATGTCTCTGTCAGAGGTCATGCCTACGAGTTGACTCATTCGATCCAGGCCGTAAGTGGTGCCGTTCCGGTACTCATATACCCCATCCACCAAGCTCTGTGTTCCGTCTCCACCCGTAGCGAAGCTCTCGTTGAACATGAGCGAAGACCATGCAACACGGCTAACGGCTGGCTGGTAGAATCCGGGATAATTCAACGAGAGACTGCCGGTCAAGACGACAAACTGGATATACTGCAGACAGTCTCCAAAACCCGGAGTGATCAGACGGAGCAAGTCTTCATCGCGTCCGAAATTGCTGCTCCAGTGGAAGAGGTCGGTAGATCCCCAAGGGCTCACAATGGCAGCGGCAATAGTCGCAACACCCACCACAATCAGAACCACAAGCGGCAAGTACCGTAAGATGGCTTTGATGGAGCCTCCTAAGTCAGGGGTAATCGTGGCCGTGACACAGCTATAATATTGACCTTGAGCATCGCCAGACTGTACTCGAAGGGTTGCCTGGAGTGATGTGAAGGCATAGCTGGAGAACAGGTCGTGGGCTACAGAAAAGGCTGGCAAATGGCCGAGATCGGTCTGGTTGACGAAGAAGGCGGGAGCCAGCGGGCAGTCGCCCTGGACGACAGAATCGCAGAATCTGGAAGGGTCGGCGTTCCATGGAGTGTAGCCCAAGAAGTTGACGCGGGTGAAGAGGGTCGTGTACTTGTTGTTCTCTTCGCTCAGGTCGGGGATTTTGCCAAAAGTGTCATTCGGATTTGACCATGACGGATCATCAGGAGCAGGGTATGGCAGCTCGGTGGCTTTTCCGGTGACATTGCCATATACGGTGATGTTTAGGTGGTGTCGATTCGAGCGCGATGCGCTATTGAAGGTGGCCGAGACGTTGAACGGGTCAAACTGAAGAATGCGCGGCCGTGAGTGGACTATGCTCCCGTCCAGGCAATTGCGGAACTCGACAAAGGCCGCGTCCACAGACGATATGCAGCCGAGGAACAGAATCAGAGCGAGGGCAACGAAGCACTGCCAACTCAGTCTCTTATCACGCCCGATTGTCGCCATTTCTGGGCTATTGATCTGCCTGTGCGTCTCTTGCAGTGCGATCACTCTATTTCACCTGCCCATATTTCCCGACGTGCGCGGTAAGACCACAGCAACAGCACAACGCCCAAGCCGTAGGGGAAGGATGCGGTGGTCAGGGGATGTCTGCTCGACCCAAATTGATCGCAGTCTCAATGGCGTCACGATGAGGTAGAACGTAGACGGTTGAGGTTCTCGAAGTCGAGTGACAGGGGAGTCGACGAAATGATTGGAGGAGTGTCTCGGATGTGTGAGAGGTTTCAAGTAGACTGGGCACAGCAACAACAACAACAAACAGACCAGTTGGAGGCGCTGACAGAAGCGAAAACGAATGCCGACAGAAGCGAAAGTGAGGAAGCACCAAAAAACAGAATATGCAATAAGTCGTTGAGATGCGATGATGGGCAAGCAAGGTGAAAAGTTCGCATCGGCAGCGATGCCATGCTTGAGAGGCTGTGTAGGCGTCAACCACCAATCAGACACGTGCCTGTTCCGGGTGTGTTGGCTAATGTTTGGGCAGGTCTCAGCACCCCCATCCTCGCCAGTCCTATTTTCAGGCCGCCCTCTACATCATACTCGGCTAAAGAGGTTAGTCTCTGAATCTGCCCTCTGCCATCAAAGTGTTTCTCAAAGGTGTCGCGGTACTCCGTGGCAGCGAAGAGACCATGATCACGAACGCCCGATCACTGGATATTGTCTGATACTGTGTAGATGCTGTTCCGCTGATTTCTAACCCATCTAGCCCAGTCCATTTCACCCTCTTGGTTCCTCCAATCGCGAGCCGCGCTATCGCCGTGACATGTATGCCCGCCACCAGACTGACACGTGCCTCAGTCTCGACTTCACCTCTGCCTGACTTCCGGGTCAACCTGACTCTGTTGCCATCTCCATCCCTTGTTCACCATCGAACGGGACATGTCTTCTCCAGAGTCCGCCAGCTCCTCGACCAGCTATGATTCTGACCGAGAAGTGACCGGTCAGAGCCACCGCCGTCATGACTCCTCGTACCTGTCAAGACGATCGGAGATGAGTAGGGACTCGACAGCTCAGCGGCCACTCCCTGAACTTCCTCTACCCAGACCTCCCGCTGTACAATCTAGTCACAGTAGCCAAATGTTGGCTACCATCCTGCGAGACCGTCCTCTTCCCCTCCCTTTGCCCCCAGCCGAACAGACTACAGAAGAACGCAGGCGAAGTATCATCGCTTTGGATCGCAAAAGGAGGCTGACAAACCCAGCACTGCATGAGGAAGGCAGGAGGAGAACCAACAGTGGAGGGTGGAATGACCGTCGGTCGAACTTTGATGCTTATCGCACGGACAGTCCGTCATCACCTCGCCGTCATGCGTCTTCCGATCCCAACATCGGTCGTCCGCCTCCGGAGGTTATAGACTTGACAAGTTCATCTCCTCCTCCTCCCGCACCACAAACTCCTCGACCCAGGAGATCAAGCAGAGACTCTTCAGACAGTGCCAGACGATATGTTGTTCCCAGGTGGCAACCAGATTCGGAGGCCATTGAATGTCCTATTTGCAAGCGCCCTTTTACTTGGATGTTTAGACGCCATCACTGCAGGAAATGCGGCAGGGTGGTATGCAACGACTGCTCACCGCATCGAATCACCATCCCTCGCCAGTTCATCGTTCATCCGCCGGGTCCTGATTTGTTTACATCGTCAAGCGATCCCGTAAATCGCCGATCGCTTTCAATGGGCTCCAGCGAGGACGAACTGTATGACAACCCCTCAAGCTCACCTCATTTTGGTGCTCCAGTGCAGCTGGAAGGAGGAGAGAAGGTGCGCCTATGCAATCCTTGCGTACCGGATCCTCAACCTGATCCACTGCCGAACTACCCTCCTCTTATCCCGGACTCCCCCAGTCGTGGAGCCTCGTGGGATGCGGGCGCCCGCCAAGGCTCCGGTCCAAATCATCCACTCTTGTCCGATACCAGACCGAGAGGGTTTTCTGCGGGAAGAGAACATTCGGCTCGCAACTTGGGCGTCGGAAGTAACCCATATCTGCACCAATATCATCGCTCACTGGGAGCAACACAACCTGTGTATCCCAATACCGACCCCAGAGGTGATAGTCTCAATCTCTTCGGCTCCTATCGCGGACAGGCGTCTCCTTCCAGGTATCGTATGCATGCATCGTCTACCGCTTTCAACCCACCACCATTTGCAGGTCCTTCTTCGGGGGTAAGTCTCTGCTACAATAACTCTATGAGCTTGTACTAAACATCAGTAGGACCAACCCCCTCATGATCCAAGACCGATTTACGCTCGCCCGCGCCCTTTCTATCCCGAAAGCCGTCAGCCTCGAGATGAGGTATTTGGCATTTCCTCGCAATCACAGCGGCCTTACCCTCGGCCCCTGCATGAGCTCACTTATAGTCCCTCCGTTCACCGACCACGTATAAACGAAAACGACGTATGCCCGGTGTGTCGTCACGCATTACCGCCCCGTGGACCTGATGGCGATGAAACAGCCCGCGAAGCACATATAATCGACTGCATCAATGCGCGTGATCCGTCTTATCACGCCGAGTCAAGCAATGCGGCGACGGCGACTCGACTAGCCGGAACTGGTTCCGAGGGAGCATCGTCGTCTCAACACCCACACCATCAACGGCTCAATATGCTTACCTTCACAGCCACCGAGAAAGACTGCGTCGCGCAAGAAGATGGTCAAGTTCAGGAATGCTCTATATGCATGGTCGAGTATGATGTTGGCGATGAGCTTGTCAGGCTCGAATGTCTGTGCAAGTTTCACAGAAGCTGTATAATGGAGTGGGTCGAGCGTAAGGCCGAGTGTCCGGTGCATAAGCTTTTAGGATGAGGCGATTGCGCTTGACGAGGAAACCTGTCAAGCGTTGCGGCTCGGGGTCTTGGGATAAAGGATGCTAGACAACCCGCGATGACCTGGTTGTTTGATGAGTGATGCCCTGGATGAAACGACTTTACGCCTCTTGAAGTGGTGTCATTCTTTTTTTGGTTTCGAGCGGTCTTATTTATACCAATCCATCGAATCTAAGCTCATGTATCGGCTCATCTACCAATGAGAGTTTGGCTTAACGCGGATTCAAGTGAAAGGTGGTGTTCAACGTAATCCTCGAACTTTGCGGTCTCGGCATCGTCCTCCCTCGATTTCGTCCCAACGAGCACAAGACTCTGAAGGAGCTGCGATTAGAATACATCAAGAACTTTATCGCAGAGCAGGAGGAGAAGCTCGATCTCGCGCTGGCCGAAGTTGACGAATTGGAGGTGCAGATCGCTGTGCGCGAGGATCTTGAGGATCTGTTGGAAGGGGAGTAGGAGAAGGCTGAGACACTTGAAAATAGATTGAAAACTATTGAGGCAGAGAATGCGGCGCTTCGAAATCTTGTTGGCGCGCTGACCAGAGCTCGCCTCACGGCTCATTAGGCTTGTTTGCTGGCTTGCTTAAGTCGATTCTCGTGCGTTGGCAGGTGCTAAGCGCGGCCAGGGCTTGATGCATGCTCCTCTACTGTCATGTTAGCTGTTCTCTGAACCCAGGGGATCCGCGTTGGACCCAGAATGATCGCGTCGTACGAAAGTTCCTTGGGTCACTAACGGACAACAACGTTGATTTGACCTAACCATGGCAGTTACCCAATTCTCGCTGGCATGCTTCTCGGGTTGCTTGCGTGTTTGATAGTATACGTCTCCCAGACTGAACTTGGACCAGACGCCTGCTCGCTTCTGCCGTCTCTGTCTTGGAGTTCCTTCTCGGTGAAACGAGCGGTCCCGCTGCTGCTTGCTTTCCTGCGGATAAGACTTCAACCCTCCAGGCTCCATCGCATAGTCTTGGCTGATATTGAATGTCGTTGGTGAAAGCCAACGCTGCCGGTCTCGTAAATCGTCCATCTGTCGTAGCCATATGTCTCCTTCATGCTTATCTCGCCCTCCGCCACGAATTTGCTGAGTCCTGCCGCATGCGGGTAAGATGGGCCTACGCCAGGCTGGGTCCAACCTGTATTGCTTGAAGCCGTGGGGAACCGGTGCACTGCATCTGTTACGTTCTGAGCCCAGCGTCCTTAGTTCTCGTTTGCTACTCTCAGAGTAGAGACTGCTTCTTAAGGTACCTGATCTTTGGGGATGTTGAGCTTTACCTCTAACGCGAAGAGCATCAAACGGGTCGGTTTCGTAACGACGCACACAAGACGTGGAGTCAGTCCTCAGCTAGACCGCAGCAGACAAGGCAGTCGACAGCGAGCGCCAACAGCGGTCGTATGTGGTACCTCCAGTTGAACCACGTACCAAGTGAAAGTATCTGACATCGGGCTGGGTAACAGCTCCAACGACTGTTTCAACACCTGCTCCAACGCCGAAGCCAGTCGCATGCAGCGGCCAGAGCGGCTGGCGAAAGGAACGCAAGACCATAAAGCAGATCTGCGGCTGGCGAGAAGAGAGCTGTCATTGATGCGCGTGAGAGGACAAGGCAGCACAATTGCAACTTTAAGCAGAGAAACAGCAAGCAACGGTGATGCTTGAGCCCTTTCTCGGACACAGGCCAGTCACTCTCCGTCCGTCCCTAAGCCGCCCACGATATGCAGCAATAGAAGACGGAGGTTTCGAAACTCGACGCTAAGACATAAATATCACCATGCTCTGCTTGGCGATCAGCGACAGTATCACCGAGATCGGGGGATGGGCGAGGAGAAGGAGCGTGTAGAGGAGCATTTAGGGTAGAGAAGGCAAGGGATCGCAAGCTGAAAGAGGAGAATGAGGATGCCCGCCCGGACGACAGGATCACCTCGATATGTCGAGGTTGTCGTATCTTTCAGCGTGAAGCAGAACTTCTTTGGACACAGCAAATAGCAAGAAGTTGACAGCTCTTGCAGGACCGCGAAGGGGCTAGAGAGCTCTGTTATTTCCAGAAAATGTCAGGCATGCTTCCTATTCGGTGTGGTTCATGAAGGGGAGCGAGACCAGAGGTGCTAAAATTACACAGAGTAGAGTGGCTGAGAGGTGAGAGTGAGAGCCAGAATCGTGGAGGCGTGAGGCCTAGAACCAATAGTAGGCGCCGAAGCAGCCGAAAAGGAGCCCAGGGAGCCCATGTTCCAAGTCGTCATTGCCGGGCAGGTTCACTAGAAGCAGCCATCCGAGTCTCTGCCCACAACTCACATTCGTCTCACGCAGCACTCACGCGGAACTCACATTACAGAGACGCTCGCATCGCATTGTCGCGCACACCCTCGGACACCTCGAGTCATTAATTTCTCGACGCGACACAGAATGCTTGCCCCGCCGAGAACAAAGACGTGCTGAAGTCGTCCGGTTCGGGCCACGGATGTCCTCAACGGCGAGTCGCCCTCTATCAACGCCGATCCTACGTCTACGGGAGCAGCATCAACATGGCTTCTCTCATCGATCCTCAACTGCGAAGCTCTTCCCTGAGCAGCCCTCCCAAACCTCGCGATATACCTCCTCAATACCAGAATGGTCCGCCGGGTGCCTATTCCCCTCTGCAGCCCTCACTTCAGCCCTCCCCAAACAACTCGTACCAATCCATCCAGACTCCCAACTATTACCCGAGCACGGCACATACCCATGACAGCCCCGACGACCAGAGTCCCTCGGCAAACCCACACGATCCTAATGATATCAAGAGGCCGCGTGCCTGTGAGGCGTGTCGACAGCTGAAGGTCAAATGTGAGCCCGACGACAATCACCCCACCGGATCCTGCAAGAGATGCGCAAAGGCAAATAGACAGTGCATCGTCACAGCCCCGAGCAGGAAGAGGCAGAAGAAGACCGATAGTCGCGTGGCCGAGTTGGAAAAGAAGATCGATGCCCTCACAGCGACATTGGCGGCAAGAGGCGGCGCGGAGTCGGATCTCGCGGTCGATCCGTCCATGTCGGTCGCGCATGCTCCTCCTCAGGATCCTCATGTACAGGGCTTCGGGAGTCAGTGGCATCACCCTCCACCGCCGCCGCCCGGCGCTCATTCCCCGCAGCAGGGCGTCAAGAGGAAGATTGCCAACTATGACTACTTTGGAGGCGAGCTACACAAGCCTTCACCTCCTCAATACAAGCCGGCGGGGCTTCCGAACACGTATCAACCAGTCTTGGAACATACCACAAAGACCGAAGAACCGGCTACGGTCGATCCTGTTGAGCGCGGCCTGGTTGACATCATTAGTGCTAGACAATGCTTTGATCGATACATGGCCGAAATGTGCGAGCATCTGCCCATGGTGGTCTTTCCTCCAGGTACTCAAGCTGACGAGGTCCGCAAGAACAAGCCTATCTTGTTTCTGGCCGTCATGGCCGTTGCTTCCGGCACGATCCGGCCTGACCTTCAGCCTAGATTGATCGTGGAAATCACCAGAGCATTGGCAGATCGAGTTATCTTCCGCGGCGAGAAGTCGCTCGAATTGGTGCAGACAATCCAGGTCACCACATGCTTCTATCAGCCGCCGGAGAAGTACGAGGAATTAAACTTCAACCAGCTCATCCACGTCGCCGCCGTTATGGCTCTCGATCTAGGCATGGGTAAGCGATCAAAACGAGGCGTTGGTGGGATCTGGCGGCCTTATCATGAGAACAAGAGACCGTTGTCAGACCCCAGCAGCGCAGAGGTACGCCGATGTTGGCTGGGCTGCTACTACATGTGCTCAAAGTGAGTCTTCAACCCAGTCGTCTTCCACTGTACTAACTCCTCCCAACAGCTCCTCCATGTCTCTTCGACGGCCGCTCCTCATTCGCTGGAGCCCGTACGCCGATGAATGTGTCGATATCTTGAGCTCTTCTCCCGATGCGCTTCCCTCGGACAAGTACCTGTGCCATCTTGTCCGGGGGCAGCACATTACCGAGGAGATTGGGCTTGAATTTTCCATGGATGACCCTGCGTCCCAGGTGTCATTGACAGATAACAAGACCCAGTCCCACATGAAGGCTTTCGAGCGTCAGCTGGCAGCATGGCATGATTCAGCCACCAAGGACATGCTTAAGAAGCCGATTGTGCAGCACACCTGGGGCATCATCAATCTCTACATGCATGAAATTGCCATGCATCATAACCACAATATCGACGACTTCCGACCTCCATACATCGCTACCCCTATCGATGGGCCTCCAGACCCGGACACACCAGCCCACGTCGAAGCTCTCACCATTTGTATCAATTCCGCCCACTCCGCATTCGAGGCCTTCCTGAGCATGGACGTCGTAGCTCTGCGCGCATTACCCACTCTTTTCTTTGTTAGGAACTCCTATGCCGCAGTCGCACTAATCAAGATGTACTCAGCCGTCTCTGCGAAGGGCTCGAAATTCAATGCCATCTTCAAGACCAGGGATCTGAAGGTCGAATACTATCTAGACCGAATGATTGAAGCGCTCAGCAAGGCTTGTGATGGCGGGATGTCCCGCGTGGCTCAAAAGTTCACGTTGATCTTCAATATGCTGAAGAGCTGGCACATGAAGAGAATCGACTCTGTCAACAATGGAAGCGGCCCTGTCTCGCGACAGCGGACGCCGGCGAATGGGTCTGTCAACTCGAGGTCAAGCAGTGCGCCGCATGCACAACAAAACGCCTACAAGGCTGTTCCTCCACAACAGGACCCTTCGAGCTTGGGCTGGAACTCGCAACACCGCGCATCGATAGATGGCGGTCCTCCGCTCCCGCAGACTCAAGCCCAACCGCGGAGCGGCCTACAAATGCTCTCTGATGCCGCCATGGGCCCTGGTCCCGGTCCCGGCGCAATGATGCCACAGCCACAACCAACGCCCCAGCAACAGTGGTCTCACACGATAATGAACCAGCCCACACAGCCAAACATGCTCCCTGGAATCAATCAGATGGCTGCTTCGGCACCCCCTGGCTATGACCAAACCGGAATGATGCCCTACATGATGCCAGGGCCGGGCGGAGATATGATCCCAATGGATTTTACGAATGATGAGCTCATGGCATTTGGGTTTGGGGATGAGTTCCTTGCCATGAATTTCGGCTTTGAGACGAGCGGGTGGCCGCTCTAGAGACCCTTCCGGGATCTCAGCAACCCGTCCTGCGATCACGGAAATGCCCAAGTTCGGATATGCAAGACGTGGAGCCATGGTCTCTACCTATGATATGCACCAGGGCAATTCCTGTTTCAACGTGGCGACCGGAACGGTCTGGCTTTCTCTTGCCCTTACGCTGCGGCTGGCTCTATACAGTACATGGAGGAGCCACTATTTGATGGCACCGCGATCTCTTTACGAAATACGGCGGATGTATCTCTCTTATGCGCTTTATGCTTCATCATGGATTATGCCTGCTGCACAATTAGGGGGGTTCGACACTGGGCGGTCTTCTTATCTTACAGTATCATGTACAAAAGTGCTTTCCCTATGGCTTCCTCAGTGGCATCCTTGCCCATTACGGGCTGTAAAAGAGTGAGGCGGGCACTTCTTATGTCTGGACACGGCTGGAATATCTTATCATGCAGTACGCAGCAATGCCATCAATGGAATGATTTTAATGACAACTCGAAACGGCTTGAGGCCGTAGAAATAATGCGTAGCAGGACAGATTTCCTACTTGGACATTGACACGACATCTAGATCGCTCATCACGCTGTTCTTCGTCCATAGAATCCGCGCTGATACCCGCGCAAGGACTCGGTACGGGCAAGAATGTGGCCGTCAGCCTCATGCTCTGTCTCTCTCTCTCCCCGTCTCCCTGTCTCCCACCCGCCATCTGCCTCTCCAGCCGATCGGCGTCGTCAAGCCATCACGACCCGACAGCACCACCTTCCTCCAGCTCGGCCCAAGCCAACTCCTCGGCCAAGCCCATCCTTAGGACCATCAAAATCTGCCGTGCACTTACATCCTCAACCTCCCCCTTATCCCCGCTCTCGCTTTGCTGGGCGAACTTCTCTCTCCAATCCCATCCCCTGTGTGAGGAGTCTTCCATGCCTCGCGCCTTACCCTTGCTTTTGACGTTCTGGCCTTTCACCATGACGGCACTCCCGCTCGCATCGGTGGTCATGCTTCGTGCCAACATCTCGGATCCGAGGACAGAGTACGAAAACCCACTCCCGCTGCCGCTGCTCATGGATTTCTTGAGCAAGGCACGCGGACTCGGAGGCCTGCTGCCGGCGTATTCTCGCAGACTCGCGGTGAGGCACTCCTCCGTGGCGGCAAAGACGCGGGCGGAGACGGTGCTGAGGTCCTCAATTGCAGAGAGGAGGTCGTAGATCTGCGCCGTGGTGAAGATTCTCTTTCCACGAGCACGACCGGAACCATCACCACGACTTGTATCGCCCGTCAGGTTCCTGGTAGTAGTAAGCAGGGCCGTTGCCTCGCCTAGCAGACTTAGCAGCCCGTCCACCTGGATCGCGCTCGTCCGCTCCGGATCGTAAAGACCGCCATAGATGGAGTCGGCCGCGGAATTCACCGCCGCAATGAGCGCCTTTGCAGCCGCGCGTTTCCTCGCCAGCGGCCTGTAGTTGAGACTTGGCTGGGCGTGGCCACTCCCTCCGACTTCCTGGTCCCGGAGGGTGTAGAAGCGGCGAATACACGCGTATCCGACGAGATAGAACTGTAACATCTCGGCGGCTTCAGGGTCCACTTCGGCGATGTCGACGAGTGCGGTCTTCGGGTTACCCACAAGGGAGCGCAGAGCATCGTCGAGTTCGTTCTCGGGCGGGTACGCGCGCGACTGGACCAGCGAGTAACTCACCAGGACGTCGACGAGTTGGCGGATTTTCTCCCGGGCGTGGCTTCGCGCGTAGCACAAAAGCGCCGTACCGTACTCTTCGGTGTTGTTGACTAGGTAGTCGCCGAACCTATCGGAGACCTTTCTAGCTTCGTCTTGGAGACCGAGATCCGAACAGAGATTGGTGAGTTTCTCGGCCCGATCTTGCGTCGTGACATCGAGCTGGTCGAGAAAGTCCGAAACTGCCGTCCGCATGGCTTCTCGATCGTCAAGGCGCGTGACGAGGGAGATGGAAACTTCCCAACCCTCAACCGTGGACCCGTCAGGCAGATGGAGTGTATCTTTCTCGAAGAGTTTTTCAGCGTAGGAAATGAGGAGGTCGTCCTTGGAGATGCCAGCTCTGGGAGCACCGTAGCTTAGGACCATCAGGTCCTCGTCGTTTAGACCTGCGGGACGAGATGTAGTGTCATCTTCTAACCAGCCTGCTTTTGAGCCAATCTCAGCCACGGAAGTAGTTATGCACTGAGATAGCGTCCTCAACACGGTCAACGCGCCTTGGCTACTCCCTTGCAGTATGCAACCCAGCCCAACCTCGACAGGCGACATCCCATTAATCTGAAATGAATTCTTGTCATCCGGAGCGGTCACACAAAGAAACGAATCCCTCAGTCTTCCAAGGTAAGGATTGAAGTCTTCGTCTTGGACAGCCAGATTGTTAGCCCGGCTGACGTCGAAACTCCATTGTGCGACTGCAGTAGAATCGGCAGTCCCGTCCCACCATATCGTTAAGGATGTCGTGGCTTCGAGCCAATCTTGCGATTGAGCCGATATTTCTTCGGCCGAACCTAGAAGAATATTATACAGGATCTTCAGGTTCTGGAAGATCGTCCAAGGGAGAGTAGTTGAGGACTTTTGTCCTATTTTACCGAGAAGGCGACTCTCAGGTCTGCGAAGGCCGAAATGCTCTGCTTCAAAAGCGTCTTCATCGTCTTGGGCGGTGGCCTCGTCGGTGAGGTTTTCGAGTGCGGCTTCGACGGAGGTGCGGAAGACGTCCCAGTCAGCACCTGCAACGTTCCAATCGCCTAACTGGATGGCAGGACATGAGTTCAGGATTTGGCGAGCTCGATAAATGACACCCTGGACAGTTTGCAGTTGGGCGCCTTTGTACCCGTCGCTATCGTGTCCGTCGTCGGCGGCAGAAGCAGCATATTTGAAGTCCGCGTCCGCGAAAAGTTGCATCACTTGTTGAAGCTTTCCTCGGAGTGTCAGGCTCAGGACGGCGTCCCAGAAGAGCTCATGAGAAGTGCAATTGGGCCGTGTGGAGGCGACTGCTTTGTACATTTGGTCGTACGAGACGTGATATTGATCGAGCCAGTCCAGCAAGACCTGAGGAGTGGGAGTGATTGTGTCATCCGCGGAAGGAGGAGGATGCCGGAGAACGAGCATCAAAGACGCAAGATAGTTTGCCTTTGCGAATGCAGGGGCTGTAGGCTGCGGACCAATGTCGCTGCTGTCCAGGGAGGGTCGGTCAGGCTCGACGAAGCGTTGCCATTCCTTGATCAGGTCGAATGCATATTCTGAGATGATGTCCAGTGCCTTTGTGCTGTTCTTGAGATACTGGGATTGCTCATCCAGAGAACGCAGGATTTGTTCCGTCTCAAGAATAAGTTCATCTGGTTCCGTGAGAGAAGCCTCTTGCGCCCGGGCCCCCATGTCCCTGGCCAGGTTCAATACCACTGCATCGTCACCCTTGTGTGGGAGAGAGGAGAGTCTTGTAGAGTTACGAAACGATTTGGGCGGCGCGGACATTCGCGAGTCTCGTGTGCTGGCGGTGCTGAAGTTCATCAGAGACGCACTATTCGGCTGATTGATCGAATGAAAGCCGCGACGAAGTGCATGCGGGTTAGACCCTTCGTCATGCTCATCTTCTTCCATGGCTTGATCAACATCCTCTTCGTCTGCAGCTTGCCTCCCGGTAACATAGTCCCGCCTGACTCGTGCGATATTGGGTGTGCCATTCTTGGTTCTGGGAGGGAGGTGGGATCTAGGAGACGATCGTGGAGGAGAAGTTTTGGTAGGTTTGTTGAGCTGCAACTTGCTGACACCTGTTCCGAATGCTGAGCTACCGAATATCTGAGATGGAGGGGGGGCGACGGGGGTAGTGCTAGCCAATTGAGGCGGGTTCGATGACAGCAATCCTCTCGACGGTTGCTGTTTGCCGGGAGTTGAATTGATGCTGGACGAATAGTCCCCTGTAAATCGATTCATCTCGACGGTCGCAATACTATCCTGGGGCCATTCGTTTCGGTACTGCAGCAGCAGCGGCGACGATAGTGTTGTTCACGAAGGGACTACGTCGAATCCCAAAAATGTTTGGAGCGCGTCACGCGCACAAGGCTGAGCCCACGAGGCTGCTGTTTCTTAGTCATCCACATCGATGTTGCTCTAAGATGGTGCTCCTTACCCACTTCTGCTTCTGGAGTGTCTTTCTGCATCTTCACCTTGCAGGATTTACTCTAGGTCCGATGCTTTGTCTCCTAGTCCTGCCTCGGGTTTCGTTCGGCGGCTGGGATAGGTTCGAGAACTGATCCAATCCAGAATGCCGGTGGAAGCTTTCAGTGTCGGCCTTGCAAGCGGAAATACCCCCTGATGTCAACGCAGGGCGCAGAAAGTACACAGAATGGGTAGTCGCAGCTTCGTTGAAACAGGCCGAACGCTTTCAGCTAAGCCCGATAGGCGAACTTTGAGCGAACTTGGCTTGATCATCATCCCAACCTGTACATAGACTCGTGCGTAGGGGGATTTGTACCTCGGTTGAGACGCGGACAACGAGCGGCCCAGGGACCAGGAGCCCGTTGATCTTATTGATACAGAGCAAGGCTTCTATTCTCACTTTGTTTTCTTGACTGTACCTGACCTATCCCTTCAACAAGCTCTGGCCCCGACCCCGTCAATCTACTCTGTATACTGATCTTCATCGTCACCAAGGCGCCCCAGACGCAATCACGATGGCCTCCAATTACACTTTTCAAGGCTGGATGGGCTTGGACAAAAACTCCGCCAAGGGCAACATGGTCTGGCAAAGCTTCACACCCAAGCCCTTCGAGGAAACCGACGTTGACATCAAAATCACTCACTGCGGCATCTGTGGCTCCGATCTACACACGTTACGTTCTGGCTGGAGCGCGGCCCTCTACCCTGTCTGCGTAGGGCATGAGATCGTCGGTACGGCCGTCCGCGTGGGCAGTAAGGCTGAGAACGGGATCAAAGTCGGCGATCGCGTCGGGGTCGGTGCTCAGAGCGGCTCATGTCTGCGACCGGATTGCGAGGAATGCTCCCACGACCTAGAGAGCTATTGCCAGATCAAGCAGACCGGGACGTATAACTCGAAGTGGCCGGACGGGAGCAAGTCATACGGCGGATATGGCGATTACTGGCGCGGGCATAGCCACTTTGTCTTCAAGATCCCGGATGCCATCCCGAGCGATGTCGCTGCGCCGATGCTGTGTGGAGGGATCACCGCCTTCTCACCATTGACACAGTACGGTGCCGGCCCAGGCAAACGGGTCGGAATAGTCGGCTTGGGCGGGCTAGGGCATTTCGGGGTGATGGGCGCCAAAGCCCTCAATGTGGATAAACTCGTCGTCATCAGCCGCAAGAGCTCGAAGAAGGCGGATGCATTGAAAATGGGCGCCGATGACTTCATTGCCACGGACGAGGATAAAGATTGGCATCGCAAGCACCGCCAGAGTCTCGATCTGATCGTGTCGACCGTGTCCTCCCCGAAAATGCCACTGACACGATACCTACAACTCCTCCGTGTGGGTGGCACATTTGTTCAAATTGGCGCGCCCGAAGATAACATTCCCTCCTTCAACGCCTTTTCACTTCTTTCGAAGAAGATTAAGATAACGGGTAGCAGTATCGGCAGCCCCAAGGAAATCCGCGAGATGCTGGACCTTTTCGCGAGGAAGAAAGTCTGGACGTGGAACAATAACTACCCCATGAAGGAGGCGAATCGGGCCATCGTGGACATGGAAGAGGGCAAGGCACGGTATCGGATTGTGCTGGTCAACGAGAAACATCTGAATGAAAGCCGGCTCTAGAGCCCTGTTTGACCCATCCGCCTAGGTCTGAAGCCACGAGGATCTCTCATGCGAAGCCTCGTCCCAAGAGATGGTCCTCCAGAGGAGCTTGAGATGGGGTCTTAACGGGTGGACCTGGGCATGAGACAAATGACAGGAGCTGTGAGCAGGAAAGCAGAGTGATGATACATTGAAGGCGTTTCACGGAAGGACGGCGATGTCGATTCATTGCCTGAGCCTGCCGGCGACCTATGCGGGATCCAACCTTGCACGGTTCCATGGTCTTGGATATGTGGGCATTGTACTGTACATCCTCGAACTCGGGTCGTTGCGGTTCTCGTCAGCCTGTTCGTGCCTATTCAAGACCCATCAGCTCAGCCAATTCCTCAGGGCTAAGTGTACTCCGTCTTCTTGACGCTTTCCTTGTCTTGATGCCGTTGGCCTTAGTGTGCTTTCTTTTCCGGCCCATCTCTGCCTGCGAGGATGGTGATTGCCCTTGGGCCTGCAGGGCTTCAGCCTCAACCGCTGCGAGCTTTTCGGATATAGACATTGCAGGCTCCCCTTGCTTCAACTGTGTTTGCATTAGCTCGATTGCGATTTTTCTTCAGTGAGGGATTTGCTCACCTTTCTCGGAATCCGCGACTTGGAAATATTCTCGTCAAGCCACACATCATTTTCTTCATTCTCATCTGCCCGGTCTCCATCCATTTCAATGGCGCTGTCTGAGCTGCCTAGACCCGACTGCGCGCTCTGCCGGGACGACGACTCTGTGCTTGTCAAGTCCAGCCCATGGCTAGGTGACCTGTTGAGACCGCTCAAGTCAACAGGCTGCAACGGTCGTATGGGCTTCCCCAGGTTGAGTCCTGCTTTGCGAGCTAGGGATGCGCGGCGTTTGGGTGAGCGTTCTTCCACTAGAGGGACGTCGAGATCTCGATGATGTGATTGTGTCTCGATGTTATCGTTGTGTGGTAGTTCGGGGTATTGAACGTCTCCCTGATGGTCTGCCAGTAGTTGTTGGTCCTGGTCTTCTCCTCCTTCTGCTTCCGATCCTTCTTCCAGTCTGCTGTTTTCATACAATATCGACGACAGCTCCTCGTCTTGTCCAAAAACAGGCTGGCCGTTGGGCAGCAGAGCAACGCTTTTACCAAATTCCAACCTGGAAAGATCTGCCGTTGAGAACGCTTGTCCACTCTCGGCCACCCGATTGCGCCAGTTGTCCATCATAGTTACGGCCTCTTTCCACCTGGTTGCCATCTTTTCCCACCCCACTCGCAGCTTGACGATTTCTTCATCACGAATCTGAACTTCTTCGATGGGAACGAATGAGGGGTCCTTGAGAATCGACCGGCAATGCTCCAGGATACCGGTCATTTGCTGCGCCAGCTCGTCGCAGGATGTGAGGCTTTCGGCTTCGGCCTCGACTTGAGCTTGCTGCTGTGCTCGGGCAGCCTTCTGTCTGCATTTGCGGTATTGACCCGGTATGCCTATCCCGTCTTCTTCCACATCCTCTTCCGGATCTGCGACAGTGGGCTGCTGGTCCTCCAGCCCTGTCAGGCCTCGCAATATTTCGGCAGTGTCTGTAATGATTCTTCTGAGCGACACGTTTTCCGTACTCATCTCGTTGACCAGTGCAGCAAGGAAATCGTTGCTCTCCTGCTCCAAGCTCCATTCCGATCTGTCTACGGCCTGTCCATTGCGCCTTTCTCGACCTCTGGTTTCAGGTTCCCAATTTATCGTGTTGATCTTCATGCCACTCGACTCTTTCTTACCGCGCTGAATGGCCGCCAAATGCGCCTTTAGTCTGTCCAACTCGGCATCTCGTTTGCGCACGTCGCTCAGACATTTCGCTCGGACTTGGTCCAGTGTAGACTTCATCTTCAGCATCTGCTCCTTCAGCTCCTTGGCTTGGGCGTCCGCCTTGCGCATGTTAGCTTTCAATGCCCGCTCCTGTGATTCAGCCGCCGCGGCAGCTCGCGCCAACTCGGCGTTCTTGTCCTGTAGCCTTTGTAGGTCAATAACGCGTTGCGAATCGTCAGCGCGGGCTTGGCGGATGTGCGTAGTGAGGATTTCTCGTTGTTCGGCGTCCTGATCGCGCCGGAGGACGAGGTCATGGACCAGGTTGATGACGCGGGACATGGTCGCATCCGTGTTGGAACCATGTCGGTCGGGGCGGGCGAAGTCGATGGGTTTGCCATTAAAGAGAAGGCCCCGGGCGAGAAGGATGTTATTGAGATATTGCGATGCTCTTTCTAGACTGTGCGATTCCATTTTTACGTGTACAGTGGACTTGGTAGGTGGTGTCTGTCCTTGCTTCCTCGCAGCCCGATCAGGAAGTGTGTTGTGAAGTCTGGCCCGAAATTTACCCGAGGCGTCATCCTTCACTTCCGCGTCTTCCTTCCCTCAGCATATCAGACAGCGATTCGTCCAACATGTGATATGCACATGGTGGAAGTCGTAAATACCTGGTAGGTTTAGATGAGTAATTATATATCTTCAACACAACCCCTGCCGTGGTCGCGGCTACCCAGCGACGAAGAGATGGAGAGAACTCCCAACTTGAACTCCAGGCTCGGACTTGTGACGAGCAGTTTTTCATCGAAGCACTCAGGAGTCAAAGATTCCTGAATCTTCAGACCGACAATCAGGACGGCAGAACCGAGTGGAAGGAAGAGCTAGGAAAGTCAAGGCGTCAAAGACGTGAGGCGCGTAGCACATCATCCAATGGTTTATATGACACGAGTGCGGCCCGAATGAGAAAGCTCACTCGCAGTCCTGGTGTATTTCCAAGCGACTGCGAAGCAAATGGGCACGAGGGTCACTTGCCAGTGAGATCAAATAGTTCGAGAACAAGCCTGTATCATTCCTACCTAGCCATCGGGGTCTATCAGAATTGGCTTGCATCGATGACACCTTGTTCAAGAAAGCTTGCTCTAAATCCCTCGCCTCGCTCCCATAAGAATCCTCCCATCAGAATCATGCAGCTGTCCCCTACGTGACATCCTTTCGGCGTGAACACGGAGCTCTGCTCACCATGCTTCTTAGCCAACATGTGATCGCTAAACCTCGTCGTGGACGCTGGCTATTCTTCCATCTTCGGGCGCACTTAGACAGCCAGGTCTGGTGCTCCTGGCAAAGACGCCCTGGTTCCGGATCGTGTTCGGCAATCATCAAAACTTTCTGGTGCGTCTCCTGATATGCCTTTCCGCTGACGTTCGTTCTCCATCTCATTATACCGAGGTGGGCGAGCTCAACTCGTCCCCTTTCCGTCCAGTGTTTCTCGTTTCGCAGTGCTTCTCTCCGAGTCATGCCCGGTTCGTGGTTCGGTGTTTGCCTATTCGTCGAGCACGCCCTTGGACGTAGATGACTCTAACGCCAGAGTGCCAAGATGCGCGTCACCCTAAGTTTCGTTCAGTCGACGATTGAACGGTACGACGGAAGCCTGCCCTGATCTTGACTTTGGTGATCTGCCCACCCATCCTCGCACAACCGCTGGATAATTTTCATCCTGCAAATCATAGAATATCCAGGTCCTCGAACTCTGCCAAAAAACCGTTAGGCGCCTCCCAGCTATGCCTCGGTTCGAACTCCATAGGCCGACTGGCATAGCATCCGACCCAGACATTCTCTTTCTGGTGCTCCAGGTCACCGGCAAAGAAGCCCATGATCTCGCGCATCTTTCTCCATCCAGATGCGACATCTTCTGGGTTTCGTTGCCGCATATAAGGGTCCGCATAGGGATACTGGGAGTCGAATGATGTAGAATTCTCTGGGAGCTTGTACCATATCCACAGAGATTCCTCAACTCGCTCCAGTTTCACGCGAAGGGACTGTGATGCAAATGAATAGGGTCCAAACGGCGGAGGAGGCAAGGGCAAGCGAGCCGAGGACGTCCAGTCTGCACCGCAGGGCGAGATGGCCACCACCGAGGCAGCATGCAGCTCTCCCTCGATCAGCTCGAGGCCAGCTTTGGCCCATCTGCCTGTGGCTCTAGCCTCACTTCCTCGCCTAGGATGGCGCGAAATTCGACGTGCCGCGACCGGCAGTGGTGACAGCGTCGGATCCGGCAGCGATCCGGCGAAAATGACAATACCGGCCTGGTCGAACTCCTCCGACAGCGCGGCGGATACGGTGACTTCTGCCAGGATGAAGGACTGCCGTAAGCGCTTCAAGATCATCGGCGCCGTGGTGTCATCAGATGCTGAAGGCTTACGCCAGATGCTTGTGTTGGGTGGCGCCTGCAGTGAGAAGTATTCGTGGACGTTGTCTGGTTGCTCAAAGGTAGTGGGAACATTCACCGCCACAAAGTCCTCGTGCGCGAGCTCCATGTCGTGTAGGAGCCTGGCACACACGAATGACGTCGCGGCAGGGACGATTGGATTTTCCGACTGTGTGGTTTTAGAGGTTTCGTCAAGGAATGACCTGTCATCTGGACCGACCAGGGATTTCTTCCTTCGCTCATCCGAGGACGTTTGACTGACGCAGCTGTTGCACCGCAGACGCTTGGACAACCGGAGCGAAAGTGACGGCTTCAAGCAACGGGTCGAATATATGGATCTAAAGAGTAAATCTTGGCTGTCATCAACAATGGCGGCCAGGAGGTGGTGCTCAATAGAGAGAAGATAGGGGTGAGAGACTACTGCATCCAGGGCGATGCAGGAGGAAACTGGTCAACTTAAAAGCTTGCACAACCGGGCAGGAAGGGTGGTATCGCTTATTCGACCTGGTGTCTTTAGTAGTCAGTAGGTTGTCGCGAGGTCATCAACCATAAAGGTGGGAACAGGAGCAGAGACGTCGGATGGAGGTGGCCAAAGTGCGAATGAGCATCGTAAGAGGCTCCTGAGGTAGGCGTTGGACAAATCATGCGTGTCCCACGGATTTCGCGGTCCATGGCGGACCTGCAGCAGCTAGCCCTAAGCGCATAGACGCGTGAGCCACGAGAGCCGAAGAAAAGACCGTGCTTGCGGGTTAGATGAAGGTGAGTCGTCGGCCGACGGTTGCCACGCCGCGGTGAAGCGAGCGCAGATGGCCAATCATGCTGCATGTCACAGCGTGCCAGTATCAGCAGCACCGGGGGAGTGGGCGAGCACGGTCCAAGAATGCTTCCGGAAGTTGGATCAGGTGGACGGCCGGTACCACACACCGCTCGTGATGGCGAGAAACTAGCCCAAATCGATCGTGGTGATGGAGCAGGACCATACGTACTAGGTGGCCGGAAAAACTGTCTTGGAGGGAAGGTGACTGCAGATAAAGCGTGTCCTCATGACCGACGGGGAGGAGCGTGGGAGCCCATCACAGTCAGCATCACCAAACTCGAAGCCCATGGTGATAACCAGCGAACGATCCGAGTGAGCGCAAGCCTTTCGGGGGCCTTGAGCTGGCGCAGGGTTGAGTAACCGTGCAGTCCTCGGTGGCTCAGACATTCAGGTGTCTTTCAGGCCACAATGGCAATTTTTCGTGTGCAAAGAGGCGTGGAGGGGCAATCGGGGCCTAATGGTTGGGCTTGACTGTGTTACACGGGAGCTGAGGGGTGGCCCGTCCGCCCGCCGTGCCATGATTATGCCCGAGAATGACTTAGGGGGGTTCAGACGAGCTAGACAAGGGCCGAGAAGATTCAAGGCATCATCCTGCTCGAAACAGTGCAGGCGGCATCCTGTTGAGCCCTGAAGATAAGAGAGGCAGCCTTCCAAGCAAGAAGAGAGCAAGAGATGCAGTTGGCAAGCTGGAAAGTCAATTGCGCAGTGGGCAGCTCCTTTCAGGTTTTGCTTTGCGTTTTATTCACATGATTGCAGCGTCTTGATTTGTTAGGATCCTCCCGCCACCACCGTCCCACTGGCTGGAGCCGCCCAATTTGGACTTGTCGATGCGGAGATGGCACTGATTTCTGAGGTCAATGTCACTGATGACCACTTTTTCACATTCGCTGAACTTTACTTGGACATGTCTCAGATTCCTTTGTTTGTTGCCAGCTGAAACGATTGCCACTGTCGTCTCCAAGCTGGACCATATGTCTACACGATCTACGCTCTGGAGACCACCACGAGCCTGGGGAGTGAGAGGACACAATTCTCTCGACGACCCTTGCTGCACGCCTCAACACAGAAACCTTACACGGTGTATGGCGACAGCTTGTGTCGCGGCATTCTGCACTGAGCCTGTGCTTCACAAACACGCAACTGGCTTATTTTCATTTCTTGCCCTTCCCCTTCTTCTTTTTGTTGGCACCTCCAGTCCCTGGGACAATGGTCGCCGCAGTGGGCTTCGCATCGACATTCAGTGATTCATCGACCACACCACCTTGCGTCCGGTCATCTCGTTTCGCCTTCTTCTTGCCCTTAGGCGGGCGATAGTAACTCCTGTCTCTCATCGGAAGCCAGCGTTCGGGATCCGGCTTTTTGTTCTCGTCATAATCCTTGGGTAATCTCGACTTCCGAATACGTTTAGGTATCAGATCGCCACCGTCTGGAGCACCGCGTTTTCTCGATGGCCCCAGCTGTGCTTTTGTGAGGGCATTCGAGGATTGAGGAATTCCTCTATTCTCCAAGGAATCGGTATCGATGTTGCGAATGAGCTCAGATATGGAAGTCAGCTTATCGGCATCGGCCCCGGACACAGCCTCGTCATCTTCGGCGTGTGACGCTACGTATCCAGCTATGGTAGCTTTGTCCTCCGGCTGCTGCTCCCGAAGTATACGGAAGATGTCCGATGCCAGCCCGGCATCCTCCTGACTTTGGGACTCCAACAGTGAGACACCTGCTGCAGTGAGCAACGTGGTGGGAGCATTAGGCTTACTTCGCCAGTAGGCGGCGGCCTTGGCCAGTTCTTGCTTGACGCCTCCCTTCTGACCCCGGTGTGTGTATAAGCTGATTAGAAGACTCACAAGCATAGGGTTGAAGCGAATATCTTCCTCAGCCTCGGCCATTGAAATTTCTAACCGCTTGAAGAACCGTTCCACCAACTCAACAGCTGAGGTTACATCCCCGTTGATGATGTACAGCTGGACGAGCGTGATGATCAGTCCGATGTCGTTGGGCCGTTTCTCCAGCTCTGGCAACACGGCCCGGATGGCCGCTTTGCCAGTTTCATTCTTCGCATTGGCTGCTGCACTGAAGTAGGAAGCAAGAAGTACCTCCGGTGATAGCGAGGGCGTCGAATGTGCCTTCAGAGTCTTTGCAGTGGTGGACATGACTCCATCGTATTTGAAAGTCTGTAGATCGATGGTGCTTTTGTTGAATTCCAGGGGTATACTCTGGTAGGAGAAGAGCTTGTCATTTTGGGGTATCTTAGGGGTGGAATGAAACGTCTTATGTGCAAGAAATGGGTTGTTCAAGGGGCCTGTCAGTAGTACGTTATTCAAGCCAATTTTGCGAGTCGAAATATCAGAGGCATCCTGGGCGTTGATTTCGGCGGCGATTGTCTCTGCTTCGAGCGTCTTCCCCTGCGACTGCAGTACGAACAGCTGTTGGACAGAGATGGGCAGTAGCTCGTCTGCCTTTTGCTGGTCTGTGAGGTCTTCCGAGTGCTTGCATAATTCCTTCGCGCGCTTGAGCAGCATTTCGGCCTGTGCATATTCTCCTCTGGCAATGCTTCCACAAGCGGCATTGTAGGCAGTTTCAAAGGCTTCCAAGTCTTCTCGTCCAGGTCTCTGGGCTGAAACCGAGTCCAAACGACCAAGCCACTGCGCCTGCGCATCTATCGCACCCTGATTCACTCGCAGGTCAAATTCCTCAGAATCCAACTTCTGGCCCCGTATCCGCTTGTATAGTTCGGATGTTCTGGTCGATTCCTCGAGACGATACCTGGCCTGCGCCTCAACATGCTGGGCTCCTCTGCTATTTATGGAGGTTGATAATTCAGCTGCCTCTTTTAACCGACCAGTCTTGTAAAGTGCGTAAGCGTATTCCAGCTCGACCTTCTTGCGCAGGTTGGCCCCGATATTGTTTTCGACGAATTTTGCAGCCTCATCATAGCGGTCGAGCTTGAGAAGGGCGACCAGTTTGACATGTTGCGTATCGTCAGAGCCTTTGGCGGACTTTAGAGCTTTGTCGCATTCTGAGAGAATTTGCTCATGATCGTCGAGGGAGGATTTCTTCAAAAGCGACAAGAGGCTCGAGGGGAGTGCGGCGGCCATGCCACTAGCTTCAGGAGGGAGTGAGAATTCAGCTACCGGACCATTATCTTAGCGACGGGAAAAGAAGAAGCAGAGTCTAGCAGAGAAGTGAGAGCTTTTGTGGATGAAGATCTCGTTCGAGATTGATCAATGGATTGTGAATTGTCGCGGGGTTAGGGTGCAACTGTAGCAATTTTCCCCCACACAAACTTCACGGTGGTGCGAGCAGTAAGTGAGCCGGCCTGCCCAGGAACATGAGCACGCGACTTCCTCTACATAGACATCCTATTCTCGAGGCATGTAAACCAGACACTTCAAGCGCTGTTGACTTTCATTTCACCAAAAATCATTCCCGGCGTGACAGCGCGGGTCACCGATGGCCCAAGAGTCTCCCAATCTCTATGCGTCAGTTTGATGTTGCGTTTGATTCTCGCATTGTCAAGGCATCAAAAGGGCTGAACTTCTTCGCCTTTCTTTTCTTCTCTACTACCAAAGCAAACTGAGTTGGACATTGCCTTTATTCTGTATTCACTGCTACCTTGGATGACCACTTCCCTCCGTCGTCTTTTTGGCCTCCCGAGCAAGCTTTTATGTCTTCCATTCAGATCGCAGCAGCCTGCGCCTTCGCCACCTGGACAAAGATACCCATGCGCCATGGACGTCAACATTGGTAGCTTTCCTTCCGAGGTCGTTAAAATTATCCAACACATTGCCAATAGTCGTTTCATTGCCTTTGATCTCGAGTTCTCGGGCGTGGCCGGGAGGAGGGCTGGCGGCGGCGCAAACAGACTTACCCTACAGGAATACTACTCGGATTTGAGGGCAGCGGCACAGATCTACCAAATCCTACAGGTTGGGTTGACTATAGTTACGGAGGATACTGAGGAAGGTATGTGTTCTGATAGTGAGTGATGGTTGAGCTCTGGCTCAAGAATGCTTCATGAATCATCAGCCCAGTTATCGACATTGCCCAATATTCGAGCTGTCCAGGAATGCGCTCGCTAGAGGATCGAACTGACCTCAACAGGTTGCTATGAGGCTCGGCCTTACAATTTCCATTTGAGTCCGCTACCGGCAACAAAAGAATCAGTCTTTGCGCGAGTATGGTCTTACAACAGCGGCGGCAAGCTTCCTGCATTTGCACTCTGTCTGACTCCTGCTAACTCTCACAGCCGTTTCATTTCTCATGCGGAATGGCTTTAACATGGACAAACCGTTTACACAAGGAATCTACTATCTGTCGCGGCAAGAGGAAGATCGGGTCCGAAACAAGTTAATCGACGAAGAGCAAGTTAGGTCTAAGATCCCTGATATGCAACTTAGGGACGACGACTGTTTCCTGGTGGACCACATCAAGAAGTCCGTAGATGACTGGCAAGCCCTACCAAAGAAGCAACAAGAACCTTATCTCAACATCCCTGCGGAAGATGCTAAAGAGCCAATTCCTTCGATCCTCAATCGGTATCAGGTTCGCCTTACCCACCAGACTGTCAGGAATCAGTACCCCAACCTTAAAACCCAGGGCATGGGCCATTTTGTCCAGATCACCAACCCTACCAGTGAGCAACAAGCCAACGAGAAAGAAATACGCGAGCAGAGACGTGAGCTCGAAGTTGCCAACGCCATAGGTTTTCGGTGGATCTTGGAAGCCATCATGGGCGGCGACATCTCTAAGCTGCCGCACCACTACGTTATCGCAGGGCATCCTCCAGAGGACAATCCGGAAGACGTACAGGGTTTCTTATATGATCTCCAGAAAAAGCTACAAAGCCAGACTCGAGCCCTGGTAGGCCACAACTGTTTAACGGACGTCATCAATTTATATCGCTGCTTCGTCGGCGATCTGCCTGAAAGAGTGGAAGATTTTAGCGCCAAATTGCACGAGCTGTTTCCTGTTATCATGGATACTAAGTTCGTGGCTGGCCTTGGGAACAAGCGATGGGCGGATACCTCGTTGAGATCTGTCGAAAGCGATCTCAGTCCGATCGGACTGCCCAAGATTCACCTACCAGACTCCTTCGATCGATATGTCTACACGGCAAACTATCACGAGGCGGGGTTTGACAGTTTTGTGACGGCTCAGGTCGGTCTGAAGATGCCTGGCAAACTGAGACGAGAACACCAAGATATCAAATCATTGGTCGAAGGGTCAGCCCCGCTTGTAGAACGGAAGATCGTGGTTGAACGCTGGCAGCACAGTCCAGACACTTCTATCCAGTCTGCTGTGGGCCAGGGAGACCAAAAACACAGCATCAAAACCAGCATAGTCGACATATTCAAAGCCCCGGTCACCACAGCTAGGTCTATTCTAGCGGGAGCGCCGAACGCAGTCATCCAGGAGGAACCGAGCACAGCTTCTGTGAAAAAGTCCACCCTGCTTATGCCAGCGTCCGTCATGCCAGCCAGCGGGGCAGTCGTTGCGACGAAAGAGAAGGCTCAGGCAACGCACGTCTCAAAGCATGAGCTCCAGAAACTGAGGACGATATCGAAGAAAAGCAATATTTTCGACATGCTCGAGGATGAACCAGGAGATGCGCCAGCTGAAGAACCTCAGATCGATGAGCAACAGAGGATCATGGACTTGGTCAAAGAAGGCAGGCTGATGCCGAGATGGGAGCAGGATGCTGACTTTTGGAAGTTAATCGTGAACAAACTGCAGGCGAACGCAACTCAAGAGGGCATTTTGGATTTAACAGTGCACGGACAGTCTACACAGTGAGCTGAGCCTGGCTTCGCCTGACGCCTGGGCTGGCCACAAGAAACGGCAGATTGAGTATGTCCTTGCTACGGTCGGCGGTACGAGTATCCTCCAACTTGAGCAGCTGTACGAGGTACGTACTGCTGACGAGGCTGTCAGTACCGGTGAGGCGTTGAATGCCGAGGTTGAAGCGAATCCAATTTGACATCGTGACGAAACTTTGAATGCATTCTCCTCACGCTGCGTCTCCGACCAGCTTGTTCCTCCTTCTAAGCACGGCCTCCGTTGACTGCAGTTGTTGTTCTAAAGCGTGCCTGTCACTTCTCTTGTTTCCCCCCTCCGTGTTCTTTCCCCAGCCGTCATGTCGATAGACACAGACTCCCAGTCCGGCTCTCGCGACCTCTCCTCCTCCATCTCCTCACTGAATCAGTCCGGCAAACGGACGTCATCCGAGATTTCCAAGGTCTATAAGCATGCTTCGCAACTGTTCCTTACACGCCGACTACTGGAATCATATGAAGCGCTGCAACCCGTAATTACACCGCCGAGCCACTCGAGACCAGACGACAGTCCTGCGCTAGCACCCATCGCCACCGCAACCACAAGCCAGCGCATCAAGATCTGGAGCTTGTACGTCACGTTGCTGAACTCGATTGTTGACCTGGGAGACGCGGAAGGAAGGCAAGTTTTCGGCTCGAAGGAGTACAGAGAACTTAGGGCACGAGTGCAGAATGGTGCTATCTGGGAGCAAGTCGTGAGGGACGGCTACCAGGGCCGAGAAGGCTCCGTCGACGCCGAGGTGGTCTACAATTTGTAACAATCCGTCTCCTATACTCTGCTCTTTGCTTGTGCTAACATCGTACGAGATCAAACCTCCTCTTGAGTCAAGCCCCTAATCAACAGCTCAATCAATCCCGGCTAGAAACATATTTCTCCTCCTCCTCCCAACCGACCCTCGAAGTCGGCAACCTCGACCTCTCCACGCACCTCGACCGCGCCCTCTCCAATGGCCACCAATCATCAACGGGCCTGAACGGCACAAACACGCCCAAAGACCTCACCAGCCGGATAAAAGTACTGGAGATCTTCACACTGCATGTTCTACCGAGGAACAGTGAGTGGGACTACGCAAGAAGCTTCATCCAGAATAGCGATATCTTAGACGAGGAGAGGAGAGAGGCGTTCTTGCAGACGCTGGAAGAGTTACAGGATGTGACCAGGCGTGAATCCGTCGGTGCGGCAGATGCCGACGAGGTCTTCGAAGATACAGAGGAACATCCTACGGAAGAAACAACGGATGATCCGGAGCAACAGTCTCAGTCTCAGTCACAGAAGGCGACGTCGAAGCATCAACGGACGAGTAGTGAGGTTGACTACGGCATTGAACGAGCACATCCGAACGGTGGTACCCAGACAACAGCGCCCCCGAAGCAGGAGAAACCCCCAACAGAGACTACCGCGACTTCCAAACCGCCTCAACCCACCTCGACACCCCGATCACCTCCTCCTCCCTCCGCAACACCAACGCGAACGCACTTCTCGCCTCCCGCTCAAACTCCGCGCCGTCCTGCCCAACGGAAATCCTCCAAAGCCACCTCCCAAAACACCCTGGCTGCGCAGGCCCGCGCCCTCTTCCAGGCGCTGTCAAACCTCGCGAGAAACATGGCCACTACTCTGCAAAGGAATCCGACTGCGGTCTTGAGGCTCCTACTTTTTGTGCTCATGTTTGTGGTGGTGGCAGGTCAGAAGCATATAAGAGAGAAGGCGAAAAGGGTGCTAGGACGAGCGTGGGAGAAACTTCGCGGGACGGTGGGAATGGGCGTCAAGGTGAGTTATATTTGAGGCATGAGGCAAACGACAAGTCGAGGCCGAAAAGAGGGACGAAACAGTGCAAGGGAGAGTTTACGAGATTCTGGAGATATATGTAAGAGGAGAGATCGAGGTACGAGGAAAGCGGCTCGATCAACAGGAGACGTAATACTATATTGCATCTGGGAGACGGATATCTCATAGCTCTTCTCTGCTTACTGGGTACGTATACATGGTGCTATTCCCCTGAAAAGGTACCGAGTGGTCTGGATACCATGGAACCGGATGGTCAAGTAACCCGACGCTCCCAGCGTTTGAGGGACATGCATACCTCCCTAGGCTTCGAGAGCAAGTTGGACAGCTTGAGTGAAGAGGGGTGCTGAAGGCAACCGGCCAGCAGCAAGTGACATCCATAGCGCTAGGTACGACGAACAGGATGGTTAGCGCTACACACATGCTCCCCTGTCGCTTTCACCCAATTCATGACAACTCGTGCCTTAGGTGTCGGAGTGAGTTAGAAGTATCTTAGCAGCTGGCTGAGCACGTCTGCTAACACAGGGCCGTAACGGGATGATTTTTTGGATTGTCTTAAGATTTGGACGAGGAAGTCTAGACGTACAGAGAAGACCTATGCAGAAAACAACAGTAACCGAACCCCTGGGCACCTCATCCTCGTCGTCTCAACTCCTTTTCAGCATTGCACTGGCAGACCGTGCGAACAGAAACCCATTCCTTCATTGCTCCTATTCGTCAGTAGCAACTGTCTTCCCAACCCATTATTTCACCCCTGTCTTCACTCCAGTCTTACTTGCTGCCAACGTCTCCAAGTTGCTGTACGTTGATCTTAACACCAGCGTTGCCCAGTCTGTCGAGGTAGTCATCTCCCAAGCAACTGGGCGTCAAAAACCCTGCACCATGATTCTTCTTGACTTGTTCTTCCTTTGCCAGAATCACCATCGCAGCCTCAGCCAATAGCACGGCGGTAAGATGATACATGCCTCCTTCCCACCGGAACGTGGCGAGCGCTTTACGGGGTGTCTTGGCAAGCTGCTCAGCCACGGCCACGGCACGGAGCTCGAGAACGTCGCCCTTGGTCGATTCCTTGGTCGGGCCGCTGCCGGGGGAGTATTTCGAGAAGGCCTTCAGGAGAGCTCGTGTCGGTGGGAATGCCAGGAGGAAAGCGAGCAATGAGATGGCGATGTGGATCAAAAATCCCACAATGGGGGAACCAACAGCCATATACTCCTCATAGCTGAAGTTGAAGCCGTAGAAGTACGGGGTAAGGCCAGCAGAACGATGGACGATGGCCTCGTTGGGCTTGGCCGTGATGGAAGTGGCGAGGTAGCCCAGCCGAGGATATTTCCACACTCCGGTCAATTTCTGCAGGCCAGTGCGGGTGTATGTGTTCGGTTCGGGGTTTGGCGGGTAGATGGTGTCCTTGGTATATGGACGGATGCGAGTTGGAGAGAGCACGAAAGGATTGGTAAGGCAATCCTTCATCTGCTTGGCCGAGTAGTGGTCTGCCAAGCCCAGGCCTGTCGCTAGAGTGCCGCCGCTGGGACCTGAGGACTTGAGTTCGTGGACGGAGGCGACGACGTCCATAACGCCGCAGTCCCAGACCTTACGGATGAGGCGGGTAGCGATGTAGGCAACAAGGTCGGAAGGGGCTGACTCAACGCCCACCTCCGGGATGATGATCGCTCCGGTCTTCTTGGCTGTTTCCTCATACTTGACAATAATGTCACGGACCCAAGGAGTCTCCCCGGTAACATCAAGATAGTGAGTTCCTTGTTGAGCACATGCTTCGACCACTGGTGTAGAATACAAGTGGTATGGTCCCACAGTGTTCAGCAGGACTTTTGTCTTCTTGACGACAGGGGTCAAGTCAGGGGTTGTCAGATTGCCGATCGTGATGATGTCGGGAGTACTGCGCGATGAGTTGAGAGATTTCAGTTCACTGACCAGAGAGGACAGCTTCGATTGATTACGCCCAGCAACGGCCCATTTGATGTTGGTGGGAAGGTTAGTGGTGATGTATTCGGCGGTCAACTTCCCGGTGTAGCCAGTGGCTCCCAGGAGAATGATGTCGTATTGGCGGCTGGCGGCCATTGTGGGAGCTGGCTTGGGTGAGGATTGATGAGGGAGGCGCGAGAAGAAGGTCTGGGTCAAAAGAGCGTAGAGAAGAAAGGTACAGGAAGAGAATCAGAATATTGACAGCGCTATTAGAAACTGTAAGCAGCAGTGAGGTTCGTGATACGGTGTGCAAAATGCAAGGTGTCGTCTTTTGGGGTCTTGGAGGGTTGATTTTAGAAAACACGAGGCCCACGATAAACCACGCGCTAGAGACGCGATGAGCTGAACCTTGACTCCAGAGCGCAAAGGAAAAGCACGAACAGGACGTCGTTTAAACATCGCTGGCCCTGAAACCCGCAGGTATTAGCGACTGCTCCATTGGTGCACCACCCGAGAACTAGCGGATGAACGTGCCTGGAGGAGCTTTTAAGGGGCAGGGCTAGGCGCGGACAAGCCATCATTGGAGGCGGAGACGACGCTGTCCCTCAATGGGGGCTGCCGGTAGCCTCTCACCAGCGGTATTTTTGGAACCATGGCACCAAGTAATACCTTGTCAGGAGTCAGAAAGTCCGGGGCCAACGCATGCACATATGAAGCGTCTGGCGCCCTGGCCAAGAGTGCGATCGAGGTGAGTAATTGGAAGACTCCTTTGATTAAAGAGTGAGAAGGATTCTTCAAACTGAAGGGTGGAATGACATGTTATTTCTCGGGCATCTTCCGGGTGAGCATCAGAACACCAGGCACGATGATAGTGCACGTCCAGGCGAGTGGGAGTGCCACACGGAGCCCAGCACGTGCCCAGGCACCGGGGGCCAAGAACTGACGGGCATTGTGTGACTGTGCAGCACTGCTGGATCAGCAGGGTGAACCATTCGACCACACCCGCAATTCCTGCCAAGTCGCTAATCGCACTGCGCTGAATTTCACCTGGCGCCACTTTTGATTTTACCAGATCGACGACATCTCTCAGCGCACACTCAATCGCGCCGCCTTTCATTCTGCTCGTCGACGACATCTCTCAGTGCAGCAATAATCCCTTCCTCTGCACTCATCGAAACATCGTACGACTCCCTCCACCAAGATGACGAAGCGCACGAAGAGTGAGTAACAGAAACCAGACACCGTATGGTCGTCTCTAACGATGGACAGAGGTCGGTGTCACCGGAAAATACGGCGGGCGTTACGGCGCCTCGCTGCGAAAGCAAGTCAAGAAGATGGAAATCAGCCAGCATGCCCGCTACATCTGCACATTCTGCGGCAAGAACACAGTCAAGCGACAAGCAGTTGGAATCTGGAACTGCAAGGGTTGCAACAAGACAGTGGCCGGTGGCGCATGGACCGTTTCGTAAGTCGAAGAGGAGGACAACGCTGGACTGGATATTCAGGTTCTAACAACCGCGTTCAGGACGCCTGCTGCAGCTGCCACGAGATCGACGATCCGACGCCTGAGAGAAATCGCGGAGGTGTAGATGCGATCAAGTATGGACGGAGTTTTCATTGACGGACAAGATGAGATGCTACAAAATCTCTGCTAGCATGACAGGATTCGCCTGATACCGGTCTCGAACAAAGCAGAATCATCAGCTGCCGCATCGACGAGAGCGGATACTGCCTCAGATGACCGAGACGAATCGATAGACCTCAATCTCATCGTCGAAGCAAGGACCCTGTATGGCCTCGCTACCATTGTCAAGTCTTCCTTTACGCCTTCTGCGTCTGGTTTTATGACTATTTTCCTTCGAGCATGCGGCCATCGATCCTTTTCGAGCGACCGATGTCGGCTCTGCTCGAAGAACTTCGCTCGATCTATAAGTGTGTTCGAATTCTTTCGCAGTGAAATGCGGCATGTTTGATATCAAGCCCTAGATGGTCCAAGTTGGACAAAGGCAACCCACTCCGTCATTGGTCGCTTATCTCACAATTTCGCCCGGCTTACTCGGTATTCTAGCTGAGAATTCACCGCTTTTTGGGAGGAGACGCATTCACTTCCTCCAGCTTTGTAACCCCGCTTCCTCGTCGAAGGTATGTTTCAGGATAGGAATGGAAAAATAAGGTTTGCATTCTTCCCCTTGTTGCCTGCAAATCTATTGCTGTCCTCACTCTGCAGGCATCACAGAAGGCGTCACTGCAGTCGCAAATGAAGAGGGCCGACTCGATTGGACACAACCTGGAATTCAACCGAGGAGCCTACTGAGGACCTGTGCCTGCTGAGGCAGACCATAGCGAGTCACATTCACTTGGACACGGGCCTCCCATTGGCCGAAGCTGACCGGCTGAGTTGCCTTGTTGAGTTGGCCCTGACCTCGAGACATGTAAATCGGATCTCCTCCTTCGCTTCTTTCCTCTCGCAACCGCATCGAATGCCACCACCGAACACCAATACCACACCCGTGGTGCTGCCGCCACTCAATCCTCTTCCAATCCCCTGCGATAATATCTCTGTATGTCAGACACTTGTATTGTCTGTTTAGGAGACTTGGGCAGCGCTGGTAACGAAGTTCCAGCTCCCCTCATCAGTCCAACCAAGTCTCCACAAACTGACATCGACGCTGCGGCCCGCGTCACAAGCATCGCCCTTGCCCAAGATGCAGCCAACTCCACAACACCGACCATCAATGACGAGTTGATTGCACATCTACGACCTTGCGGACATTATCTTCACAATGAATGCCTCACACCATGGGTGGAAAGGGCAAACAGTTGTCCCATTTGCCGCGCCAGTTTCCATCTCGTCGAGCTGATGCACAAAATCAATGGTAGGTCACAAGTTGCCCCGGTATGATTTCAACAGCAGGAGCGACTAACATCACCACAGGCGACGTCGTCTCATCCTACCCCGTCGAAGACCGAACACAGGTAGCCGACTTAGACCCTTCCATGTTCCTGGAGATTCCCGACGAAGAGGACGACGACCAACCATGCCAAGCCTGTGGCGAAGATGACAACGAGGACGTCCTCATGTACTGTGATGGTTGTCTGAAACTGTGGCACACATATTGCGTCGGTTTACAAGAGGTACCTTACGGCCACTGGTTTTGTGACAACTGTAGAGTCCAACGGGAGCTTGACCCTCGCCAAGTCTCTCGGTCGAGTCGCCAATCCCGCAGACGCACCAGAGGTCAGCAACGTCGACAACGAGGCCACGAGTCAAGCTGGAATCAGGTTTGGCAGACCGTGTGGTCACGCATCAACCTCGACCTCGACTTCCCATACGAAGACGACGAGTCATCAGCAAGCTATTTGAGACGACATCGCCAAAGGAGCCAGGCGAACCAACAGGCACATGACGCTTGGCTACGCCGGATGCAGGTGGCCGAACTTCACGGAGCTGCCAACCGCTTCAGAGATACCGAGCCAACCCTTCCCAGCAGCCCAGCAGGCGAGACAACACCCAGAACTCGACGAGCAAGAGATTCTCCGCGCCCAGTTGAAAGCGCTGATGAACTTATGGCATGGCGCGCTTTTGACCAAGCACGGGCGTCATCAAACGGTCCCAGCGCTACTCGCAAGCGGAAGCGAAAGTCCGCAACTTCTTCTCCTGCAGAGCCTGATAGCGAACCTTCTTCCGCGAGCAAGCGACGGCGCCCTAGTGCATCTACTCGGGCTGTTTCCGAGAGTCACGCACCCACCACGACAAATCCTCGACGTCGGCAGCCAACACGCGTCGCTAGTCCTATTCCGAGGAGGCAGCCTCTTATGGATCCAACAGGCCCCAGTTTCCTCCAGTCGCTGCTACAAGAAGTCGAAGACTCTGGATCTGGAAGTCATGGCATGAACCTTCATCAGCCTTCACCACGTCCTGCAGCAAGTCCACCGGCAGATCAAGGTTCACCACGACCCTCTTCGCCTGCTTTGTCTCCTCTGCCCTCAAATCATTCTTCACCCCGCGCTCTGTCTGCGACTCCACCACCTCTGCCTGGGACTCTCAGACCTTCTTCGCCAAGTGGCTTGTCGTCAAGCATCCAACCTATCTATCCGTCCATCGAATACCCGCCTGTTCGACCGAATCCGCCTGAGCCGAAAGACCGGAGTTCGAGCGCTGGTCGTTCTAATGGGACACGGGTCCCTCCGCCTCCGCCTCCGCATCCTCATTCGACATCTACAACACTAGCACAACCAAGACCTCGGGGTCGGATACCCCGAATTCTTGAGAATGGCCAGAGCACTGCCTTACAAACTCGGTCTACTGAAGCTTCCCCGACAAGAAGAGGTAGAAGCAATACTCATCGTCCACGGTCAACGGAGACCTCTCCAACGACATCGCAGATGTCGTTGACTGCGAAAGAAGACGTGCAGAAGCTTGTCTCGTCTGCTCTCAAGCCACACTACCATGACCAAACTATTACGAAGGACGAATACACCTCGATCAACCGTGAGATCTCCCGCATGCTCTACGATAAGATCGGTGATTTCGAGACACTTGATGTTGATGGCAGGTCGAAGTGGGAGAAGATTGCAGGCGATGAGGTGAACAAGGCTGTCAATTCTCTTAAGGCGCAAGGCTGATATGCTGCTACTTCACTGCTGCATGTTAGCAAGGTTTCATTCACATTTCAGCGACGATATCATGACGTAACGACCGGGGCTGAATATGCGCTTGGAAAGCTGATCAATCACCATGAGGACTTATCTGACTGGGTGGGATCAATACTCTCCATTTGAGCTTGAGCGATGGCGCTGGAGGTTCTGTCCAGGCATAGCGTGAGGAATAACGCTCTCGACGCACGCAGCGTTCAATTCGGCGAGGCGAGGGCTGTATGTATAAATAGACGATGCCAGAAGGGAACATGATAGGAGGTCATTGCGTGCTACGAGATTATCAAGGATGAGACACCAGAGTTTGGCGCAAAGAGTTGTATAATAGGTCTTGCCTCCTAATGAGCGCACGCGAATTGGAGGCAGTTCTCGCTCATCATGTGCCTCCATCCATCATATGGTGGGTGCATGGGCAATCTTCCCAATTCCTTGCCTTATTCAGAATGGCTCACTCACGGTTCGTAGTACAACTCCTTGGATAGCATACATCCTGCTCTTGCGCCAACTACTCCTCTACTGACGTTCACTATTGTGGTCATCTTCTACGTGGCCTCTGGTGGTCGTTATGCTTCTCTTACTCACCAAGCACGCTCACCCGAACTGTTCGATCGCAGCGAGTAGAAGAATTGAATACCATTCTTCTTCTTGCCGCAGAATCCGCCATATTCTGCGCCGCAGCTTGAGCTGTGCCCAAGCAACGTAGACTATCATCAGATAATTCGATGTTCAACCCCTGTCGAGCAGTAATTTCCTTCAATTCGGCGCGCAGACACGACCTACCTCGTCATTCTGTGTGGATATGAGGGCTACTGTAGCATCGGGCTAACGTGAGTGAAAGGGAAAGTTTATCTCAGACCGCACAATGGAAGCCGGTTCAGCCAGGTTGAGAACCGAGCATCAGCGCAAGGCCGCTCGACTGCCCTGGATGCCTGGCCCTCGTACTGTAAGTTGATGGCATCACGCTTTTCAGCCGACGAGTGATGGCCACGCACCATCGCTGTTGGTGCCTTGGTGTCATGGTTTCCAGAGCTGCCGAGTAGAGCGGACAGAACTTTTGTATTGGCGAGGCGGACGGAGTAGGCAGCAGGCAGCAGCCAAAGGAATATCGACTGAAACGGCACTCTGGTGTAGCAACCCCCGGTCTCGACCAGGTCTAAGCCGGCTTGAATGCGAGTCGATGCGCGAAAGTCATAGAGTGTGGAACATCACTGTCAGGGAGCTCCGAAGCCAACTATACCTTACCATCACCTATTTATCTGGCTGCGTCGGGCCAGGGTTACATACTGTAGCATCATGGCTGCTTGCCACCTTGCCCACGCTCGACTCACACCCTTTGCTTCCTGCCCCTGAACGATGCCAGAGTCTCCCTGAATCCCAGCCGCCTATTAGTCTTCCTCATCCAGCACAACGTGACAGTGCCACGCACGACGCCTTACGCGTCGTGGCTATCCTGGGCCCTGCCTTCAGTGAACTGTGGAAGATACTTGGAAAGCAAGTCCTACGATACGCAAGCGGTGGCAAAGCCTTGGGTTGCCGCGTTTCTTGTGACCTACTCGCTAAGATCACCACGGGCATGGAGGGTGTAGTCATGCTCTACGCATCAAAGATGGTGAATGTGCTTCTCAAGTGTCTCAGGGATGTGTTTCAGAGCCCGGGGTAATCACAGTCCAGCCTTGTTCTCGTTGCCGATTGTGGACTTCCCATCCCGGATTCTTCCAGGCCAAATGGTCCGGGTCATTAACCTATCCTATCTGTACGGTAAGGATGCAAAACCTGTCTACTCCTTCTCCAGAGATATCTCGATGAAAGGGAGTTACAGAGTCCAGCGCTCGTTTCACTTTTCTACACACTTAAATCCCATGTACCACGTCTCAGTATCAGACTGAAATTCCGGTGAGCTTTCTCTCCCATTCTCATGCGTTTTTCGTCGATGCCCCAGCCAGAAAAGGACCGGGTCGTCCCGAACTTTCAACCGGGCTAGTTGCGGGAATGAGGGGCAGGTGGTGGATGCATGGGGGTGTCCGTACGTGCCGTTCCTAGTGGCTCTCCAGGTACACGAACGGTTCAACTTGAGCTACTTACAGTACGAGAAAGGGAGGCGCAACATGAACTGTCGACGACAATATGACTAGTTCAATATCTCCAGTATGACATTTGCCGGTTCGAGTTTTGGCTGTCCTCTGCGCATTAACCGTAGGATACACTAGGACTATGGACGCCTACTGATCGGTAAGATATGCATCAATCAGTCAGGAATATCCAACACACCGAGCCAGATATAAAATCATTATGATACGCAACCCGTCAGTTCAGACCCGTCAGCTGACCTGATGAACGAGCGGATCATCCGAAGCCTGTTGATAAGATTTTCAACGTCCGCATAGAAGCATTACCATCAAAACCTCATGCGGATGACTTAGGTCTCGCCTTCTCTGGTCATCATCTCCACATCTTTAACATCTCCCCGGCCCACAACCCTCAGCTCAACGCTTGATGCTCGCATGAAGCTGGGGTCGGTCTTTCTGGAGTCAAGTTAGAGTTGCTAAATCAGGAGAATAGATTCGCTATACTGACGTTCTCCACCTACCACACCGGAATAGTGGGAAAGGATTCATACATATAACCTCAACCACTGCCCTAAACATTCTCCACCGACACCAAGGGCATTTCTCGATCTCCTGCCCTCCTCATGCAGATTGATCTCGGCTCTTGTGACTACCGCGACCGACTAAGTATGTTGCCTCTTGGTCCAAATTCAGCACCTTTCCATCCGAGGGGACCAGCCGTACCACTTGTCGCAAGAAGACGTAGCCTACCCATCCAGGAGACCAAGGACTTACCCATCAGCGCCTCAGACTTGCGCAATGGCGTCCGAACACACTTCTATGATGCTATTTCCCAGTAAAGGTAGGCTCCCTCGTGTCACACCAAGATATTTGCCAGGCAGGGGAACATGGACAGCTCTAATAGTACGCAACACTCTTAGGAGCCGAGGACCACACAAAACTCGACTGGGTCTGTTCGTCAAACACTTCTTGCGCAGCAGGATCTGCGTTTGATGAGTCTTGTCGACCCATAGTCGGCTAGGCGCCGGGCAAGGTCAGCATCATCTGTCACCACGGATGCTTCGCTCCCGTATACAGGCTGCAGGATCAAGTTGATTGAAGCCCCCGTGTCAGCCTAGTGGCATCGGCGTGCCGTGGAAGCATACCGCCGAAATCTTTTCTTACCCGAAAGGTGAGAATAATTTTGTTGGTTGCGGCAACGACGGCGAGACAACGCCTCAGTTGGGCATCGTCGAGTTTCCCCCAGGATAGCGTGGCAGAGCTGATAGTGGAGGATTGAACATTGCAAAAGGCGCCAATAATACATAGGTACTAGCAGCTAGGTACCAATGCGCCGCGCTGGACGAATCTTCACCTGCCGATGAAATCTCGTCCCTGGTCCGGTGTCATGAACCGTTCCATCGCGAGACTTGCATGACCTGAATAAGGGTTACCGCGTTGGCACAATACTGTCGCGTATCTAGCGTGCAAGGGACCAGGGCGCAACCGTACTGATCCGTATATAGGTATTGGAAGTGAAGCTGTCCACCTGTTCAGATGATTGCCTCGATCAATGACTCATAACGGAGTGTAGATGCTTGCGAGCCTCGAGCATGCGTGCGTCTCCCGCCCTGCCAGCCCACGTTGCACATGCTGAGATGAATGCTCTCCTCCTCGAGGCAAAGAGAGGCGGCCATTCACGAGCATCTCATCTTGTGTACATGGGGACGCTGCTGAGAGATCCGTCCGTCAATCACGGCAGATTGGGTGCGCAAATACTGGCTTTGGGGACTGTCATTGGACTGAATGGTTGATTGCGCCGTGGCCAATTGAAGCCGACCAGCGCGCCGTGCTGGACCGTGATTGGGAGCCACGGACTCTTGTCCGAATTGTCCAGAGATTGAAGCGAGGAAGGAATTGGTGAGAAGGCGTCAGCCACACCCGTAGCGCTATTGGAAATGTGTGGGTGTAATACCAGATGCTCATCGCCGGGAATGGAACGAATGATCTGCGAATGAAGTTTGATTCCTTTGTCCTGCCTGGCAGCTGGCTATTTTGGTCTCGTCGAAACCAGTAACACTCTGGCACAAGCAAAGAGAGACAGAAACCTAACAGTCAGCGACGGGCTGAGGCTCGACAGACTTAGTATACAGGGTGCTGCCCTAAATCGAACGCCTAGCCCGACCGGCCTCAAGGCCTACCCGAAATTCCCGGTGATTCTCTGTTATCGATGCCCCCGGAAGCACAATGCTAATAACGAGACATGAACGCTGATAACTTCAAGCAAGTGGGTTCAGGAATAGGACAAAAATTTGCATTTGACGCAGTGTCAGAAATCAACGAGAACGAAGGTCACACGAAAGGAACAGATTGGCCAGGAAAGAGGGCGCGGAGAGTACTGTGTAGCGGTTGGCAGGACTTGGCTTGGTTTGGATGCAGGTAAAGCTGTTGTGGTGTGTATCCAAGGAGCAGCAGCTATGTGGAGGCGGCCGAGCATTGATAGGCATCTATTCATCGGACATTCGTGAGGATCGCAACCCCTGGAACCGTATGGCTTGCTCGATGATCTCTTCGGTGCGGAGGGATGGGCCTAGGCTAAGCAGAGGGAACGAGCGCGGCACGGCTGTGTCGCTGGCAATGCTCTTCGGTCCAAAGTATCCAGAGAGAGTATTGGCGCGCATCGTCTGTTGGTCGGCAAGGGACCTATGCTTCGCAAAATCCGTAGCGGAACCGTCCTCGAACCAGTGTGTCAGAAATGCGCGCTCCAATTGTTCAGGCTCTGCTCCGGGGTGTAGCTGCTCTACGATGGAGATTAGCCTGTCCAAAGTTCGTGGGAGATACAACAACCGCTTTAGCATCCAGGCGTTGATGAAACGGGCAGTCTCAAGTGAGGCCCCGTCGTTGCTCTTCGTGCTTTCAAGTACAACTTCAAAGGTATTGTCGTGTGTCTGAAGCCTGTGACGCGCCAGGACCTGCTTGTCACGATCCGTGGCGATTGTTTGGAGAGATTCCGCGGTGAAGTTGTCCGTTAGCAGGTTGAGTTCGGCTGAATCCTCGTCGACCTCGGACACAGGGAAGTCGTCGTTCGAGGAGGTCGCGGTGTCGGGGTCGTCTATGAGTTGCCGTAGAGCCTCCAGAACGAGGCTCGCATACTCCAGTTGCTCCTGCAAAACTCCCGCTTCGCGTTCGGAGGATTCGAGAAAGGCGAGAGAGTCATCGTCTAACCTGACGCCAAGCTTGGCTTTCAACTTCTGCTCCTCCAGGAGCTGTGCGCGTTCCGTGTAAAGTTCAGACAAACTCTCCTGAAGAGCATCCACGTCTCCAAGTTGAGTTAGGTATCGATAGACGTCGGCAGACTGCTCATTAAGGCCGTTCGCAACCGTGGCTTGGCCGTGCGGTAGATCCGAAGAGGTTTCATGGTTCAGATTCGGGCGGGTAGGTGTTGGCCGGAGGAAGTTGTCCAGAAATGTACCGGAACGGTGAAGAGATTGGATTATGTCGTCCTCGATCTTCTTGTATCTTGCTTCATCCGCCTGCAGAGAAGCAAATTGGCCCTTGCTTAAAGTGTCTAGTTGCTGCTGAAGATCCCGGACCTTGGCCGCCAGACCATTCCTCCCATCGGCAGGGCTCTCGTGGTCGGTGATGTGGTGCACGAACCCATCCAAGGCACGGAGAAGGCTTTCGATCTGTTTCAACAGCGGAGCTCTCATGGAATTCAGCTCAAAGACCTGGTCTAGCACGCGTTGGTTTGTGGAGCGGACCACCTCGAATGCCGAGAGATACGCATCAACAGGAGGATTCACTCTATACAACTCAGTGTCACGGTCGACCTTCCGTTCGCTGTGCGTGTCGTCTGCGAAGCTGGCCTTTCGTGGTATCGACGTCTGTGTTTCCGGCGGCCTGGCCTCCTCAACTCCGGGGGCTTCACCAAGATCAGAGTCCTGAACAAGATCATAGGCTGAGAATTCTGCTGGCTCAGGCACCGGATCATGATATTCCGAGGCGTGGCTTGAGGTACTTTCAACACTGCTCTCTGAGGCCGGTAAATGGTGTTTCCTGTAGGGTCCAATACCATCCGGTGGTTCACTGCAAGTCGGGTATAAGCAAGAAAACCGGCACATAATCGACCACAGCCCTTACTCATTGCGAAAGTATCGGGGCCACTGGAAAAGCCGCCTGTGCAGAGGCCACTTGGTGAGGAAATGCCATGTTGAACGCATTCATATGTGGATGCCATACGTGACACCCAAGCTGCCGACTTCACAGGAAATGGAACCGGGAGTCGAAATTGGGTGCACGACTTCGGACAGGAGGGTAGGAATGGGGCTCGTACTTGAATGAAGGGTACGGAGTAGCCGTAGGCCTGGTCGAGCGCTCCACGGGGCACATCGACGTGCCGCACATCGCTTGGCTGAATTCTGTCTGCAGGGGTGTGTGTGCTGGGTAGCTGTTTCGGGTCAAGGGGGTTTTGCTTGTGGCTGCTATGAGCCTGGCCTGGGGGGTTACCTAGGGGTGCCTAGGAGGCATGCCACGCAGCCACGCTAAGTAAAGCTTTGCACAGGATTGGCAGCACCGGCGACTCCCAGCTACGAATCCCACCATCACTTGATCTAGTTCAAGAATTGCCCAATGCGGCCGTCGGATATCCTCTTGTCATCCTTCGCAATGCCCCCGTGTTCGGTACGGTCAATACCGTCTCGGCTTGTCACGGTGCCCGTCCAGCAGGTCAGCCCCTAAAGTCCGTAAAGGCCCAGTTCTCGAGTTAGCCGCCAGCCTGCATGGCCATGCAGCACGGCATAGAACACTCATTCGCTAGAGATGGCCGTCTGCTTGCATCTTCTGGCCCGTGGGCACATGATTCCTCGACACTGGATGCTAGCTTGGCAACTAAAGCAATGAGGGTTTGTGCAGCGCAGCGCATCTCTATCGAACATGCACGCCCTCCTGGCCCTCCCATGTTTTGCTCGGCACCCTGTCCAGCTGGGCTTGCCGAAGCAGACAGAGCCCCGCCTGGCTCCTTACGACATATTATATCTTCCGTGGCCGGGCCTGTACGTTTGGAGGGACGACCAGTCGCATTTCAAACCTGAGCCTGAGCCTGAGCCCGTCCGTAGTATGAGTTCGAGATGCCACAACCCAGTGGTACCGATCATCGTCGTAAGTATCTTCATAGGTTCACAGGAGAGAAGCGTCGCGTTGACATCCAGAAGCACAGGCCCGTGATGGGCGGGAGACTGCAAGCAGACCCGAGCCCATAGGGCAACCAAGGTGATTTCTGAACGTTCGGATGTGGCGCTTTGTTGCTTATCGTCGCAGCAACGTACCGCGATACCGGCCAGAAGCACATATCCCAAGCCATCCTCAGCCTGTCTACGGCACTTCCCCGAGCAATGCCAGAAACCCGGTGTTTCCTCGCCCAAGGTGAGCATCTCCCACTCGGAGACGACCACACTCCTGACTGACCGCAGCCCGCCATCCAACTATGTCCCTGCTCCCGGCGCCACGAGGGCTCCAGTCCGCCAATATGTTCAAACCACGTCAGTGCCCTCTGCCACCCCAGCCACGGCAACGTACAACACCGCCCAATATTCAAATTCGCAGATAAGTTCGCGTGCCCAGCCTCCTGCTGTTCCCCGTGACACAGGAAGCCATTCTTCGAGCACACAAACCCGTCGGAATGACGCGCCGGCGACGGTTCGACCAGCAACTACCACAGCATCTCACCATGCAGGTCAACCGCGTGAGGACGATCCTGTCGACAGCCTTGGCTCTGGCATCTCCCGCGTCCAACTTCAGAACCCTCCACGGACTATCCAGAACAACGCCGTGCCGGGAGGAGCCCATCAACAACCTTCCACGGACCACAACGTCAATCAGGGAGCTCCGGCAAATGGTCCAACTGGCCTAACGGACTCGGCTCTGCGAAGGTATTCTGTGCCAGCCGAAGCGACCTTCTTCCAGAATCAGAGAACGCTAGACGACAGGTACTTCGTGAGGCCTTCATCCTTTTACATCGTCGGCCGAGTGTTTGCGGTGCTCTGGCACGAGGGCTTCAACAGCATGACTTCCCAAAACACCTACATCAGCGACAATAATGACAATAGAGTCCAAATCCTCACCGGAAAGTTCGGCGAGCCCATCTATAGCTCGATTCGCCGGATGGTCGTTGTTCGACAGGACCGGGGTTACTGCGTCTGCCTCCAGATCAACACTTACGGGAATCGCGGCCTGTCAAAGTTTAGGAACTCCTCGGAGGATGTCGAAGCCCACTCGCGGATCTTCATGGTCGGCACTGAGCCGAGATGGCTCGAGAGAGAAACGCTCATATCGAGCAAAGAGGACATCGCCGTGCGCGGAGCCAGTCCGGAGCAGAGACTGTCCGTTGCGAGCCGTCTCTGTTACGGTCGGGTCCACACCGTGGAACATACCGTCAAATCCCTTCACGTCGGGCAGGTCACAGAAGCCAGCCAGGCGTACTTGCTAGGGTATTTCAGAGAGCGCCAGGCTCGAAACGTCAGATGAAGAGCCAACCGGCGATGAAGATGAATGACGGTCGCAACATATTACCAACTGTCCACCGGGACAGGACGGCACTCTCTCCATTTCACACAACAAATACGTTTTATGCCGCGATGACACCCGACTCATCATTACGTTTTCTCTTTCGCGCAGACAAGCAGGTGGCCGGACCTACAGCGCACCTGGGATCGCACATGGCGATGATAATCTTTCCACGACCTCACCAGTTGACCGGACTTTGAATCGTCGCAGAGACAACCGAACAGAATTTGCACAGTTTTGCCGGGGTTGATGGGATCAGTTTTGCAGACAGACTTGATGGACCTTAGGCTTTGATACGAAATTGCATGATGCGAGGGATTTGAACTTATCAGCTTATGGCTCAGCGTATTTATGTCGTTTAGCAAAAGTAAATGGCATTGATGAAGTGATGAAATCAGGAAATACTGTAGTTTAGGTGATGCAAGAATCACGGAGAAGTCCTCGAGTGTCCTATTAACAAATTCATGCTAACAATTCTATGACGGCCCCATCTCTCTTGCGCGATGGATTGACATGCGCAGTGTACAGAGACAGCCAGCTCAGCAGCAACACTGTGAAAACGAAGAAGAGCGGCCCTTCTCCCTCGATGCGCGAAAGTGGCCGATGTCCATCATCCAGCTGTGGCCCCTCTCTGTCCCCCCTTTCCGCAGAGCCTCATCGCGGGGTCGGCCAGCTGGATCTCCCCGGGATGCCCCCCACGGACGACTTCGTACAGCGCGACCCAGAAACACGAGACCGTCGCGAATGCAAGTTCAGCTTTCACATGCTCTTGCGTCTAGCTCTGGCTCTGACCCTAGCCATCCTAGGAGATGCGCAGTTCCGAGAGTCCAGCTGCTCAGCTGGTAATTATTAATTCCCCGTCTGATAGATACGACGCATGCATGATAATTACCGGGTTCGTCTATCCTACGAACAATCACTTGGCCATTTCTCCAGTGCGAGAATGGACGATCGAAGATGGGCGCATGCTGGCTCGCGTCGAAAGAATGCTACTCGTACAGGAGCGAAGCACGACCCTCGAAGGGAAAAAAGCCAAGTATGGTAAATAAGCTACGCGGCGCGCAGCGAATCCCTATCGTCGACATCAAGGCCCGGAAAAGGGAAGCGTTCGAGCCACGGCAATTCAGCCCGTCCCGTTGCCTGCCTGTCCTTTGTTCGTTAGTGCAAAATCCAAAAAGTCGACATAAGACATTAGCCCAGGATGTCTCCATGAGCTTCTGGAAGTACACAGATCCGAGGGGATGGCATGTATACCAGTGAGTTAGAGAGAGATTGTGCTGCGAGCAAATGAACATCCTACGTTCAGCCGTCAAGGGCACAGAAAGAACCAAGGAATTGCAATTCCAATCGTCGTCGCTTTTATCTCAAGCTGAAGGAGGGCGTATCGTCCGGGCATGTATTCGGTGACCGTGCTTGCTGTTAATGCTACCCGTCCGACACGAGGCTGCTTTCCACTTGATCGTCTCTCTGCCTTGAAGTTGGAACTTTGGAGGTAATCAAAGCACGGGCCGAACAGGCCTAAAGGGTCGGATCGCCTTCGAAAATGGAGTCTAACTAATTACCCATCACACTGCGATCGGGTTTCTTTGCGACAAGGCCGGGCCCGAGCAGTCTTACTCGGTGCAGGACGCTCCGAATCCCTTTGGTACGAGGCTGAGGAATCAGTCGTTCAGAGGCATACCGGGACCAGTGGAGTCTCCATTGCATTATTGCGGGGGTGGGTACAGAGTAGGAGGTGGGTACGAGTACAAGGGACTTCGGGTTTTGTGCGGATCTCGACCATCCGAGCAGTCCAATGACCTGCGTACGGTAGTTACAGGCCTAACTAATGTAAGTTCATTCTTCTAGTGAAGTCATCGTCCCGACCCAGGGGCAATTGCCGGCAGTGCTGCGAGTCGGTCCTAGACCGATCCTCCCATAGAAATTAGGCACCCCCAAAACAATTCGCTAAAGTTTACCTTCCATCAGCCGGACAATGCGCGTTACAACTCACCGTGATCCCTGAAGCGGCTGGGCCAGTAATGAACGGACAAGTCGGCCGTCATGAGAAGAGCGATCAATCATATGCTATTGTCGCGTTCAAGGCTGGCGCGTGCCCCCTCGCTGGGGGGCGTTATTGTTAGGGCTTTGGTAGGCCTCGAAAAGCCCTCGAGAAAGCCTCGTCATGACGCGTTGGATTTTTACTGCCTGTCAGCGAGGCATAGAGGCGCCAGGGTCGGTCAATGAAAGGCGCCACCAACGTCGTTCTCGTAGGGGCCTTCCTGGGGGGAAATGTCGATTGGCCTTCTGGCCAATGTGATACGAATTACCCGGCACAGAAGCTCTCCATGCTCGTTTATGAGATTGATCACTTTTACCATCCCGGTAACATCCAGCGCCTTATCGGTGCGATTGGCCAGCCTGACCATCCTGCCAACATCACCCAGCATGATTGAGGCTGTGCAGGCCAGCGGATGTTGATAATGGTTCGCATGTGATAGTGTCATGACCACTACACGCATCTTCCCAAAGGAGTACGGTCCTGAGGGATCGGTTGGAGCGGATGAGGCCAAGTCTCTTCAGGATACTAAAAGCCATCGCCTGACCGTGCCTTGGCCATTTCCCAAACATACGGCCGAGACAGGACGAAGATCATGGTGTCTCCAAGTGGGACACGACTCTGGTCTTCTGAATTGCTAGTGTCCGCCGTCTTGGTAAGCAGTAAAAAAACTTGGCCTCGGCCCTGTGAGAGGACTAGAGTGTAGTAATCCTTAGGTGTCCGGGCTTGTAATTAACGGCGAGGTTTTGGTCGCAGCAGGACTTTCAGTGAGTGATTGAGGCTCAGGTAGCCTCATCATATGGACGTTGAGTAGGAAACATACCCCAGAGACTCCGGACGCGCAACCATCATCAACAACAAATGTACATACCACAGTCGCAGAAAGATCCGAACAGTAAGGGGTATCGCGCACTCGGTCGAAGTCAAAGACTTAGAGACGGTATATGGTTAACGAAGAGAGCTGGTGTCCTTGGCTTTCTGGCGCGCCAAAAGCGTGTGCTGCCGAACCTCTTCGCGTATGTTGCGCTGGGTAGCCTCACGACCTTCAACCGGCTCGCTATTTCCATACACCAGTTGCCTAAGCTCAGCCGTGTCCACGTCGGTCACATTGGACCTAGGTTGACTGAAGATGTATTTTGTGAGAGACACCTGAGACCTGTTGGGCTTCTTCCTTCCCTTCTCGTCGTCGAACCAGTATTCGAGCGGGATGTCATTGATCATATGCACATTAGCCGCTTGGTTCCCCATTTTCAGCTCCTCCTCCACGGTCTTCAAGAAAGCCTTGCGCTCTTCGGGTGATTGTTGCAACTGGTACAGGAGGTAGGCGTTAACCAAAGTCTCTGCTCTGACGTGACTATCGTCCGTCACACGGTCCAGGATTTGTGAAAGGCTCTCCTTCTGGCCGTCTGGTTGCGGGCCAGTCCTCGGCTCTAAAGCCTGTCCAGGGGTGTCGCCGCCTACTGCGGGATCTGGGTCCAGATGGGATGAAGCAACTTCATTCGAGGCAACGGACGCGGCGAGGGAACGAAGCTGATCCTGGGGGATTTCCACCTTTCTGTCTGGCAGGTTATTGCGAAGAGTCTCTAGGTCCGCTTCCGCTTGCTGTAGTTCGAGTAGAAGTGTTTCCCTCCTTGATTCCAGCTGTTCCATGGGCATCGCTTCCCCAGGAAATGTGGATGCTATGATTTGTTCACCATCGAGGTTCATTAAGCTTTCCCTCAATAAGTCCACATCGCCCTTCCTAGACAGGTAGCGTCGAGCCTCCGAGGTCTGGTCGAGCCGGATATCGTCGGCTGAGAGAACGGACGGGTCTGTGACGGTCTCGGTGGCCGGCACAACAATACCCTGGGCATCAAGGATCTCAAGAGAAGTATCTGAGGCAACACCAAATATCTTGGAGCCGTGGGCAATAAATTCAAACCCTTGCGAAACGAGATTCTCGTCCTGTTCCAGCAGCGTGTTCTCAGAGCTTTGTACCTCGCTTAGGAGGTCCCGTAAAGCTATCAGAGACGGATCCTGCGCCATCTTTAGGCGCTCTTCAATGTCTCGCAAGGCTACGTTTCTCTTTTCAATATTCTCTCTTCGGCGGTCGCTGGCCGCAATCAAGTCTCCAGTCAACGAATCTGCCGCGTTTGCAAGTTGTGACCATCGACTCCGCAAGGCATTCCAACGATCTTGGGAGTTGACAGGCTGATTTGGTGGACTCGGATGGTCTCCCGGAGCCGAGGTTCGAGTCTCAAAAGTAGCTCGTGGCTCCTGAGGTAGATCCGACACAGCTGCTTCTGAGCCAGGCGGCGGCTGTGCTACCTGGACGGAGTGCCGAGAGGAGTGTGCTTCCCCCAGTGGTGTGTCAGACTGTTGTTGCTCCATGTGCCCGGGTTCGTTGGTTGAGAGACCGCTCGCTGGCTGGCCAGCATTGTCTGTGGGCGAAAGAACCTCGCTGGGCAGAACATTGTCGTCCTCCTCCTCTTTAGAGTCAACTTCGGTGTCATCTTGAACCTGCGGCGGCGGGAGCGACTCTTGAGCATTTCGATTTGAGCTGTAGACGTGTCAATACTGTGCAAGGAGGGCAGGACGCTGGGCCTGGGCTTACTCTTCCTGCGGTAGGACGGCAGCTGGTTTGGTCCTGCTCCAGGGTATCAGAAACCTCATTCCGAAGGACACGGAAGGGTGGATTCATGGTAGGACGAAGGTGCACCCATTCTGGTGCAAGGTGTTCCATTGATATAAATGGATGGCAGGGACAGTGAGGCAACCTTCCAAAGTGAAGGGAGCTGCCAGTGCAGTAGCTAGGTACACGGTCACGCATGCATGAGGCATGGGGGGGTGGTTGGAGGGGGACCTGGGTCTCAGGCCGATAAAACAGCTGGTCGGACCACCAAATTTGTGTGGAGATGCCCCAGTGAGCCCCTGTAATACCTGGTACCATTACCGGGAACACACCTGCCTAGGGCCTGTATTCCCCCGAACCACATCCCTCCCCTCGCGCCACCCTCTGCCAATCCTCCCACCCTCGTCGCCATCGCTTCCCTTGGCCCGTCCTCGCGACCATCAACAGTCTAGTCTAGCCTTCATTCTCAGCCATGTCGGCCACCACTCAGCTCCATTTGCTGCTCCAACCCCGCCCGTCGGTGATCGTTCCAATTGACGTCTATCGACTTGCATTTGCATGCACCCTGCTGCAGCAGTATGCCTCCCGTCGGGGGTAGAGGAAAGAGGAGGGAAAAAGAGCCGCCATCCTGCGATGAAGGTGGCCGCCATATTGCCTATAAGATGCGCCAATCGTGGGTACCCAGTCCCTTTATCTGTCAGTGTCCGAGCCTCACCTGCCTTGTTTTGCGGCATTGTGAAACAGAGCCATTGTAGCGTCTTGAATGTACCGACACCTCCACGCCTTCTGAGCCTGGGATCTGTTCCGGCGACCTTTTCTGGAACTGCCAACTCGGATCCGGTAGTGTCGGGCACGCGTCCGTTCTTCGCCAATTGGAACCATGTCTCATCGTGATTCAGGATACGGCGGGTTTGACAAGCGCATGCCTGATAGACCCAAGCATGGAAGGCATCGGGGCAGTGGCGGCGCTGAAGAGCTGACGACAGAAACGGCGCCGACGCCACGGAGAAGGAGAGATGAAGAGCGCGAGGAAGCGCGCCAATTTCGGGAACGCGAGGAAGGGCGATATCCTCAGGAGCGCGAAATTGAGCGACGCAATCAGCCACGTTGGAAAGAGCGACGCTATCATGAGCGCGACAATGAGCGATACCACCAGGACCGCGAGTCTAGAGGCATTGGTACGCCCGAGTCACTTGAACTGGGTAAATTCAGAGCCGGAAGCGACGAAATGGACTATGGAGTTGAGGCGGATGACGAGGGGGTACCTTATGCTGGCCGTCAAAGGAGTGACAGGGCTTTCTCTGAAACCAGTGCTCAGAGAGCCAGCTCCCTTGTCACCGCAGCGGTCTGTCTGGACGACAACCTCCGCCAATACATCCATGACTGGGCACAACGGCGCACGTCCGGGATAGGGATCTTTGCTGAGAAACAGATACTCTTTAAAGTTGACGATTACCGGTTCCTCCTAGAAGCCGTACAATGCGATTCACCTGCCGACCGCCAGGCCTGCCTCAGGATATATTTACTGGTTAGGGAGTACAACACCCTTCCTGATGGCCAAGCTCGCCAGCGCTTCCTTTCCTACCTTGAACAAGTGGATAGGCGCAATCAAGACGAGCGGAAGATCCAGGCTGTGGAGGCACTCGTGCAGCACATGAGCAGAGCCAGAGCTGTGGGAATGCCGCTCGGAGACAGCTTGTCTGTGTCTAGGCTCACAGCTACGACGCCGTCACCCCTGCTATCCCACGACCTGCGTAGAGGTGCTGGCCCTCTATCTCGGCACTCCGAGGATGCAAAACTGTCGAGCTTGGCCGTCGGCTTCCATACCAAGTCCAGCACCTGGTTTACTATTGGCCGGGTGTTCATCATGCTCTGGCACGAAAACGACACCAGCGGAAACGCGGCTACCAGGGAGGAGAGCGGCGTTGTTACTCAGAGAGCCTACGGAGAAAAGGTCCATAGCGAGATTCGACGTTTTGCTGTAGTACGAGAAGGCCACGGCTTCAGCTGGGCCATTCCAGTCAACACGTACCAAGGGCAGGGTCTCACTAGGCCAGGATTCTACAAACAAGACCATGACGCGCACGCCATCATCCACATGGATGGTACCAAGCCGAAACAGCTTCCCCGCGAACCTTATATGAACAAGCGCCCCATTGCCGTTATGCAAGCAAGCGAGGACAAGAAGCTGCACGTCGCGAGCCGCATTCGATTTGACAAGGTGTTCAGCATTGAGCACAATGTGAAGGTGAAGAACGTCGGAAAGGTGTCGCCGAAGTCGATGCCTTGGTTCTGTCGTTACTGGCGGGATGAAGCCAAGGCAGCCGCCGACGCCGTTGCCGCTCCGGGTCTGGCTGGGCCTGCCCCAAGTCACTGAATGAGATGTTGCGGCGACCCCGTCGGAGAGGGTATGCAACATGATATACGTTTTTGTCACACAGTGCCTGCATGGGCAATGGCGACAAAGTTCGATACCTTCTGTTCGCCATCCACCGCGGACGGTGAGATATGTTCTGGCAATGGACGAGAGATCCTGCCTTGGTCCCACATGTTGTTCTTGTCCCTTGATGGTTGACTCGTTTGACGGGCCCCCGGGAGACTGACTTTATCGGGCCCCTTTTTCTGAAAGCCTCGCTCGTTTCGAACATCGCAATTGGTACACGATATTTGTCGGGGTGGAACTGGCCTGCTTCTTCTGGTATGGTGGTTGCCTTTCCTTAGCTGAGTTGGGCTTCGAGGCTTGTACTTGTAACATCGATACGAACAAGTCCCGTCAGATAACGCGCGAATATGAAAAGACCATCACGAGTAAGTTTCCTGATCCCAGAATAACGCTATGATCGCTCCGTGGGTCCGGCGGCTCAATACTTACGAGTACATATCAGCCTCCTCGCTTAGGGTATATACCCCACTTTCGTAACCTTTTATCACCAGGGGAGGGGACGGGGGAGGCCAATGACGTCGAATGAGCCCGGCGAACGTGCACTCGTCCGGGCTTTCTTCTTCTTACAAGTATTTCCTTCTTTCCCGTCCCACGGCTAATTATCCCACCCCAGCCCCTTCACTACTACAGTATGATAAGCAACGCTGAGTTGGGGACCGAATTCAGTTGTCGAAACTATTGCAAATAGTCCTGTGTGGCTGAGCCGCCTCGGGGGGAGCAATCCCGCCCCCGCTCAGTACGGACTAAGGACGAGTTAAGTAGCACAAAAGAGCACAGAGCCCGTCCCTTTGCGCTAGTGTGGGCCGAGAAGTCATCCACTTGCGTGGGGACGGCGGAATGTGATTTTTCTGTTCCATATCTGTTGATCGGTCCGGGAGCGCGCAATCACTAATGCATGGTCTTTCTTTCCCGGCTAAGTACGGAGTACCTCGTACCTCATACTGGTATCTTGACTGTACGGGGAACTTGTTTCACTTTTGAGCTGATCAGGGAGAGGCGGAAGTCCGTCACCGGGTCACGAGGACAGAGTACGGACTACGGATTGCACTGCAGAGGTGTTCAGGATATGCGCGGGTCTAATCCAGATTCATCGTCAAGACGGCGGCGATAATGCAATCCGGACTGCCCGACTACGCTGGTGTAGCGACCTCGTTACCACACCGGCCCCCGCCGCAAGTGTTATGATGCTGGGGGGAGACCCAGCTCAGAAAAACACGCCGTTGCTAGAGCCATGACTCATGCCCTGAGCTCAAGTGGACCACTCGATTCTGGATCTGCCTGCCGGCGTATCTTGAAAAGAGCCTCAATCTGCAACGCGCCGCCAAGTGGCTAGCGGGCCGGATGGATGACGAGATCAATACAAGACCGTCCCAATATCGAGAAATACTGCCTGAGCCGTTTCGAGCGTACAACCCGCAGACAGACAAACGATCCCGTCATTTCAACACCCGCCAAGGACATGATGTGCCGGGCAAAGTGATGGATTCGGTGTCCCTCCCCGACCGACAGTCATTGTGGCCCTCATCGCAACTGACGGCGTGCTGTGCATTGCAGTGCTGTGCCGAGCAAGGCGGCAAGCTGAGGATAGCGTCACATCGCAAAGGGCGGTCTCGCAATGAGGAGCACAGAAGACAACGACCGCAGATTCCTATAGGCTCGTCGAATATCCAATTGAGCCTGGCAAGAGACAAACATTCCCGAGAACTGGCCAACAAGCCACGCAGTTGTCTACAATGACTCACCGCCCCGGAACTCTACTGGCGTTCTGTTTCTCGATACTCATGCTTCGCTCCAGCGATAGGTCCTGACATTGCCAACATGTCCCATTTTCTCGCTTGCCTTGCTAGTGATTTCTCTCATCGGCGGAGGCGACGAGAGGCGAGAAAGGGCAACGAGAAGGGAAAAAAATCAGCCCACTCTGGACACCTGTCAATCAACGCCTGGGAGAAAACAGGTCGCTCTTCCAGCAAGTTCGAAAACCCAGCCCTTTCGATCCCGAGATGGCTTGACACCAATGCGAGCTTGGCTCCCGCGGAAGAGAGCGGCATCCATCCGCCCTGCTGGATCTGAGGGACGACTGGCAGTGGACTTGCGGTCAGCAACCTGGCGGCCCAATGTGATGCGCCCTGCAGGTTGACATGCCAATTGACCAATGGGCAGTGCGTCCGTCCGTCGCTACAAGTGCTTGACGTCCCAAAAAAACAGCAAGCATGTCGACACCTCAAATATCGCGTGCCTATGGCCTTGTTCTCCGAGACACAGGGTGGAGAGCATCAACTTACTTACGCACACGGCCTAGAGCCGAGCATGTGTTACCAGTTTCTCGGGATGGTGTGCCACGTGTCCTAGAAAACCGCTTTGCTGAGGCATGCCGTGTAAGCAGGGCGTGGTAGCCAGCAAGCAAGGGGAGGGATTTGTGACGACACCTCCTCAGCAACTACCGTGTACGTAGGACCGTGAGTTGGAAAACTCCGTCGACGTGCGGTAGTTAGTACCATGATAGGGATTTTCCAGCTCACGGTGCATCATTAAGCCCTCTCTGGCGTGTCTAGATATACTTCGTACGCGCTAACGCCTGTGCCGAAGACAGCGAGCCTCACTCTGGCATATTTGGCAATCTGCCTCGACGATCAACGGCAGGGATCCCGCGATCGCATGAATAGAAAGTGTTACAGTACCTTGATGTTCTACCTCACTGTGCGGGCCCACGCCGACATACCCATCCTGTCCAACGCCATGGCCCCCTAGCCAAAGTGACGGCAGTCGTAGCATCCAAACGGGATCCGAGATGTGGTAAGGAAGTTGATACCCGCCCAGCGCCGATCCGGATTCCCTATTATTGTACTTTTGAAGTAGACCTCGCCATGAGTTCTTCGATAGAGTCTCCATCGAACCCGACTACTCGTGCTTTGTACCTCCCTCTGCTCAGCTGTCCAGAGAAGAGACATCGTGGCAGGACAGCCACATCAAAGCTTCCTGTGGCTGATAGATCCATCCTAATAGCTCACGACGGCGACGACGCTATCCACCTCTTGCGACGCCAGGCTCAGGGAACAACGGCCATGCGATGGATCTCGCGCCTTGTTGGCTAGGCTGTACTAGATACTCGTCCTCCCGCCCGTGGATTGGGCATTGATCGTTGAGGTCGGAGCCTTTGCGCGGAAATGAATGGAACTTTTGCCCTAGGGTTTTTCCTCAATGGGATCTTTCCCCCCTCTCTCGATGCGACTTCAGCAGGTTAGGTAGGCAGCCGTGCTTGAGTAGAGTCGGACACCCTCGACAAGGCACCGCACCGTCCCGCATGGCTGTCAGTAGCTGTCATATACGGAGTATTGTCCCCGGACCAGGCCTCAACAATCCCTGGCGCGGTGAAACTCAAACGAGCTACAGCGTGCAGCATCCGTGATCCAATACAGAGTAAGTTCCCAGCATGCATGGGGTGGTCGATGTTGAAGCTGAAACCGAAACTGCAACTGCAAGGCGAGAGAACAAGGGCCAGACGCGTCATTCTGGTTGTCGCTATTCTTGTTGATTGAAGCCAAGCATAGTAAGAAGCCACAGTCGACGGGCAGATTGAAACCAGGCAACCTGGCACTCGTATCTTGTCAAGCATGGCCGTATTGTCTGCTTGGAAACGGGTACCCTGTACACTGTGTCAAATGGAAACTACCATACGCAGGATCTTCGTCGTGTGTACGAGTAAGGCTGCATGGTTTGCCCAGTTCTTGGGCGCGCACAGCCTGCTTTCAGCCGCGTAATTCAACCAGGGTCATCACACACGCGCCCTCCATACAGAACCGGTAGATGTGCATCCTAGTCCGACGAATGAGCATGCCTCGCTTCGTATTGCTCACGCTGGGGATGACCTGTCAACTGTGGTAGTCTCAGGGTCACTCGTGGTCACATAGCGAGTCGACCAGCTGCGGCGCATAGGTCAGTTCCACAAGGCTCCGCAAGTTCAAGGATGCGAGCGGGAGCGGCCTTGTCCCCCTCGATATATTGGTATTGGCATGACTGTCAGGCTCTGCTACAACACAACCAAGGGTAGCCTATTTCCTGGGTCTGGACAAGGCTGGAAGCCGCAATGGGCAAGGAGGCCACTATGCCGCTTCGACTAGGTGGCTGGCTCTGGGCAAAATATGATCCTTTATCGTATGGATTATGCTAAGAGAACAAGGGAGATGTACTCGTAAGTGCGTGGAGAAAAGTAAAGCCGTGTGCATGCACGATTAAACGGTGAGGAAGACTTCGGACTCCTACCTCTTAGTCGAGTTTAAGGCAGAGACGGGGGATTCGATCCTTTGTGATCTGCCGGAATTCCGCAAACAATAGCCCCAGATCGCTTGCCGAAAGGGGCAAAATCTCCTTTTTGTGGAGCAGAGACCAGATTGGACATGTCCTGAAACCCGAGAGCAGAGCAGCCATCAGTGCCCCTGATATGATGAATGACTCGTAAAGCGTACCAGCCACGACCCCATCACGAAGGCAACCAGACACCATCACTTGGTACACGGGGCGCTTGCTCAACTCTGCTCGTGCCCGGGTGACTGTGGCTTGAGACTCTTCGGTGGCGAGTTTGTCCACCGGAATAGCCCGAGCTGTGCCGACGTTTTGGTCGATGAAGCTCCCACAAAGGCTCCCGTGTTCCTACCGTATCAGATGTCGGAGTCAGGGCCTGGTCCATAGGAGCATGAGGAACGATCGAGCTCCTTGGGTCTTCGCTCCAGACGAACACAGATGACAGGCCTGCTCCATCCTGGAACCACGTCGCCTTCAACAATCCTGCAGTTGCTCGAGTAGTGAATTCCCCGGCAGCGTCTATCCACGCCGCCAAGCGAGTGAATGACCACCACGATGATTGCACGCATCCGAGAATCCAGTGAGATACGTAATTTGTCAAGCTGTCCAAGAGCTCGTCATCCACTTGCCATTCGATGGACGAGTATGGCACGATCGGAAGGCCGAAACTTTGCTCAAGTGTACCGTCCGCATGCATCAGCTGATCCAAGACAGGCTGAGCCAAAAAGGAATCCATGTCGGCCTTGCGTGCCTGGCGGTCCTGGTCGGAGAGCCCCAGGATTCGCAAGTCGCCATTCGGGGGATCCAGTGCATAGTCTCCGGTCTCCAATCCATGGAACTGATGGAGTCCAAATAAAACGTTTGATTGCCTCGCATCGTGGAGCGAAGCTTCCAAGTTGATGGCCTCGAGGTCGCTGACGTCGGCACTCAGCCCGGCAATATGCTTCAGCAGTTGGCGACGACGTTCAGCAAAGTCCTCCAAAGTGTTGCGCGAGAAGATGTCCACGGGAACACCTGCTGCAGCTCTCATCTCCAGATCCTTCTGTAGCGCTGCGTACTCTTTTTCCTGGCTCGCGAGGCTGTCCTTCAAGTGTCGTCTTTCTTCCACCAGTGCTGACAATCTTTCGTCTGCCGTTGCCTCATCGGGTCCCGGCAAAGAGGTTACGTCTTCACTGGCTGTCATGGGCCGACGAGCCTGTTGAAGTGTCCTTCCTAAATCGTCATCGAGATCGTCATCTTCATGGCAAGCTGATGGACCGAGTATGGCTTCGTACAATTTCCGCTCCGTGTCTTCTAATTCCCATTCCTCTGGCAGAAGATCACTTTCTACAATGTCCTGTGCAACATCCTCAGAATTGAGTTCCTCGTACGCCACTTCCGCTGTCTGGAAATCCTTTTTGACAGAGTCGGCACTGTCAAACCGAAGAGGATGTGATTCGACAGCCTTGAAAATGCGTTGCAGCGCACTATGAAGGCGGGTCCTTGTGGCTTTGATTTGATCTCGACCATCCCGTGCTCGTACTCTGAGCCGTCGCACCTTTCGCCTCTTCGCGCCAAGCGTTTGAAACCCATTCACGAAACATACCTGCTTGTCGATAAGGTCAAGGGGATTTTCTGGGTGTTTGGCCCCCATTGAAACGTCCGATACAACATCCGCGGGTGAGCGAGGGGAAGACTGGTCCTCCGCTAAAGGCCAGTCTGCCACCGAACATGAGTGCGTATCTGGAGGCCGTGAGTCGTAATCGATTAATGCTAGCTCTAGTGACATTCTCTTGTTATCTGCATCGTCTCTTCTTCGTCTCCAAAGTCGGTCGCGAGCAGATCTGGTCGTGTTTGCATTCCGTCCCCACGATAGTTGACGTCCCGTGTCGAAGTCTCCCACGTTCTCCCGATAGTTGACGGGCGGCGGGGCGGGACATTGAGGAAGAGCCACGTCCCTGCATTCCAAGTCAGTTCCCAGCGGGGTGAAAGGGGGGAATTGTTCCCACCGTGCACAATCAGGTCGTAGGAGTATACCCGAATCCCAGTCTATCTCGTTAGATAGAAAGTCCATAGACTTGATTCACGATCAAGTCACACGACGCAACTCGTATCAAGAGACTCAGCCGCCGAAGCCGGCAGAACCCTGAGAGCGACGTAAACAGGTAAAGATTAAATAAAGGTAGAGCATGGTAGGTCAAACAGCCTCGGGACAAGAAACAGGAAGTTGCAGACAGCCAACATGGCAGAAGCCTGGGAGTGAACTACATATCACCAGAGCAGCATCAGCCATGGCTGCAAAGATAGAACCGCGCACAGCCAATGGCCAATACTAGACATGATCCAAGCGACGAAGTGTGGAGGGCAATCAAGAGTCCAAAATGCAAGGCGGCACGCTGGTGCGAATACTGACCGACCACGCCCGGAGACGAGCTCTGCCGGGGGCAGGGATGCCCGGAAAGTCTTCAGAAGGCTAAAGGATGCTCGTGTAACGGCAGCAGGCGTCCCGCAATTCTGATTAATGGATGAACGGATGAATGGGAAATGTCGGCGTGTCTGACAGCCGGTCATTTCAAAGCAACCACGCCGTCACCGAGCAGTGAGCCGCCGCCAACTGTCCGATCTGGACCCCCCTCCACGATCCTCTGGACGGCTCTGTCATCTGCCTCCTCGCCGTATCTCCTGTAACGTCTGCATCAACAGCGAGCGATGGCATGGGTCATCCCCGCAGGCTCTTCAATTGCTCTGCCCTCTCGCTCAGAGCAAGGATGGCGGCCAATCATCCATCTCAGGATCAGCTTCGTGCGCTGTCCTCGATGGCCACACCTGAATTTCACCCACGCTGCTGCCGGACCTCATCAACGCGAGGCCTATCGCTTCTGTGAACGACCACTAGCACCGCCAACGCCCTTTGCATGAACGCTTGATCCACTCTTCCTCCCCGCAGGTGCGGCTCTGCGTGATGGACGAGGTACATATTCTGGCTGGCGTCACTGTATCCTCCTGGCAACCGTCGAGCTGGTCTCAGATGCTGCCATCACCCACGCTCCTGGGACTTTCATGGCACCGTATGATCCTGTCGAAAGATATGGTTCTAAGTGGAGGAGACATAGCGATGGACGTGAACTACGAGTCGTGATTCAGCATGGTATGTTGTAGAATCTCAACCTCGTGGTGTCCCGCTGACCCCAGCAAGGGAGGTACTGCTTCGAAGATCGGCGCACAGGGACGTTCAGTCCGATTCCCAACACAATATCCCCCCGGCAGGAAAGGTGCGCGGCATGGTTATACTGCTCGCCACGTCTATCACCTATTGACATATCTACATTGCAGGGAGACTCCGAGATCTGAACAAGACCAACCACGCCAAAGCCTGCCTGACCGAAGTGTCGCTCAGCAGGATTATCGGCGACGAGAGCATCCAGCGCACATCTCACCGGGCTACGAGGTGCAAACTGCCGGCGCAGGTTCGCGTTCAGCATTGTACCCATCTGTTGCAGAAAATGCTGCCTCGCGTCGTGAAGAACCGATTCAAACGCGTAGGCCACCACATGACGCTCAGGGCAGCAACCTCACATTGGAAATTTCTTCCCAGGATGACCTTCTTCTCGACTTTATCGCCATTCCATATGGTGACTTCGAAGAATGCAACGACTTCATCAAGAAGCACAAGCGCATCCTGGACGTAGATCTTCAATCTCTTCTAGACTCTGCGGTTCAGTCAAGGAAAAAGGGAGACAATCTGCGTATCCACCGTTGCGTGCAACGCTATGTGATCCTCAAAGCCTGCAAAAGTCGCAATGCTCGCGAACGGGATGACTATCTTTATCATCTAGGGGGAAAGGGCGAGGACAAGGTCGATCGGAATGAGTATGCCCGGGACTTCGATCAGACACTCAAACAAGTGAACCGCCTGTTCGAGGCGGGCGCGGCTTCACGTCGGGAACCAACTTTATCCACGTCCAGAAATCAGGGCTCTGGGAATGATCAAACGGGCATGACGGACCCGAGCCAGCCATCGTACACTGTTCGTGGCCCTCATGGTCCTCCCGCTCCCTCGTATCGAACGCAGGCGATGCCGGGCACGGCTACAAATGCGACGGCATCGTCGTTGTCGCCCTATGGGCAGGCAACAAGCCATTATCAATCCGTCCAGACCAGCGGACAGCCGCTGGCGAGCAATCTTCTCCCTCAATCAGGTACTACTGCACCATATATCCCGACTCGACCCCAGAGTGGACTCGAGGACACTCAGACGCCTACATCTCTCCCTAACCCCACTTCGCGAACAAATACGAACTATGATCATGGAAGAAAGGTATCCCAGGACCAGGGGGATCCAAAGGGATATCGAGTAACTCGTGCTCATCCTTCGAGGGAATCTCAGACTGGCCGCGATCGCAGACTTATCCTGCCGACCGCTAATGGCTTGGAGGGTGTCGAGGTCAGAGGCCAGTCTCAACTTGCAGACCCTCAGCTTCTCGATCCAAACTACGTCTTACGTTCCGATGCTGGTGCCTTCTTCTCCGAGGGCAGAGTTTTTTCGATGATGTTCCACGAAAATCTCGGCCTCAGACACGGAGACCCACAGATTACCAACTATGACTCACGCTACGTGACAAAAGGGCCCAAGGGTGAATATATCTATAGCCACATACGGAGAATGGCTGTCATTAGACAACGACAAGGCTATTGCATTTGCGTGCCCATCAACTCTTACCGACAAAAAGGTATTTCAGAGAAAAACATTGGCGAAGAGGATCAAGCGCACGCGATCGTCTACGCGAGCCACAGGCCGACACCGCCTGGAGCCTTACCAGGGGAGCCCAAGTTCAGAAAAAGGCCCATCGCCATTGTGCTCAAAAAAGGCCAGGAGTTGGGCGATGCGAGTCGAATTCATTTTGGAAAATTCCACAGCATCGAATGGAACGTCAAGGTCATGACTGTCGGTCACGTCGCCGAGCGCTCGATGGCTGACTTTGATACATACTGGAGGCAGGAGTTGGTCCGCTGAGGAGGCCAGCCTCCAGAAACCACGTTAAGCAGCAGGAGCTAAAGTCATTGCCGAGTTCACTCTGCAATCACTCGCACCATTTATATCGATACGTCTAGGGATCAAGAGTCCCGAAATGGATGGCAGTCGCCATGTCCCGATTTCGAAGGGGAAAGCTTGCAACCGACCATCGGGGAGGTTCTCTACTTTTCCTTTTTGGCGTGATGGACGAACATTACTTCAAAAAGTGCTTGCTTTGCAGTTTGGCCTTATTCTATTTCACACAGCCTCTCATTTTTCAGCCTCACCGCCAGTTCAGGCTGATATGTTTGTGGTTCGCTCGGGTGCAGAGGGCTTGAAAGTAGCTGTTTTCACTCCTTTGCTTCTTTCGCCCTGCTTTTGTGGGAATTTGTCACGGCCTGTATGCAGTATCGATACGACCTAACGACTCCATTCAACTAAAAGCTCCATGACTCTTGTGACTTCCCACGATTATGATGCGTCTGTATTGCGAGACAAGCTGGCGGAACATGCAGCAGCGATTTGATCCAATCTGCTTGACCTTCCACGAGCCTTTGATAAAACCAGTCCGTCATCCAAAGTGCCAATTATCCATCCGTTCCAGGCTGATGTCCAAAGCTTGAACGACAATGACGCCCTCCATCCAGCCAGGTTTTGACCTTCATGTATTCCGTACGAGCACAGAAACATGCACGTCGGCAAACTACAGGCACACTCACTCACGCACTCAACCACCTCCTGAAAGATCAAAGGGCTGTTCATTACATGGTTTCAAAGACCAATCTGACTGACCACTTCTGCCCCCCTTACTCGGTATGTACTCGTACCCTGGACTGTGTCGCGTGGGACAAGCGCGCTGGATTGGCAATAACCAGCAGGCCGCAATCACGAGAACACCAGTACGGCAAGTAGCAGGCCACCGCCACACTGCTCCGTGCCTGGGAACGGGAATGAGGAGCCAGGATCGAAACTAAAGACACAACCAAGACTCATATGACATATTATATCATGAAGTACCAGCGCCGCCAAGAAAGAGTGCCTACCTACATACCCAACATTCCACCGCGAGTACGCCGTCCGCTTTGGCTAGGTATGTACATGACTTTTACGCTGGAGTCACCTGAATCGATTATCAATTAATTACCCCATAAGTGTACTTTGAAGGGATTGTTTCCAAGGCCGTAGCGTTCGTGTTCGCGTTCCCGTGATTTTTTCATTTCGGTTTTTGTGAAACCGTTGGCTGAGAGTCTTCTGGGTAAGAGCTGCATTGCACACGCCATGCATGCTGCAACGCTGCATGTTGGCCTGCAGGGGCCTGAATGGGCGGATTCAAAACAAGGCCGGGGGGCAGGGTCGACAGACAGATCACGCCCGTTGTTTGCTGTAGCAGCAGCAGCGGCTTACAACATGTCGTCCTTCAGGTCGCCGTCCACGCTCCCTTCTCCGCCCTCCGCACCTCCCGCGCTCCCACCGAGCTCTCTGACCTCGGCGGTTTCCCAGCATAGACTCGTCAGATCCAGCATCCAGCGCTGGTACTGCTCTTCCAGAAACTCGATGGTCAGGGGTTTCGGCCACGCTTTGAACGTCGTGTCCGACGCGGGGTCCTTGAGCATTTTGTCGTACTTTTTGAACGAGACCCGGTGGTGGGAGATGTTCTGCCAGCTGTCGTCCATGTCGATGTGGAGTTGGGAGCCAGAGAAGAGCTCAAACCTAGGTAGAAACTTGATGTTAGAGTAGGCCATTGTATGCATTGATGACATTTGTCGTGTCGTCATCGCCCCAAAAAACCGGAAACATGGTAGACCGCGCCCTACCCTTTGTGCAACAAACATTGGCTGGAAACAGGGGAAAAGGTCTGGCTGTTCAGTAAGATGGACTTACCCTATGTACACGCCGTTGGCACTGCCGAGACTGATGATTTTCGCACCGGGCGAAGTCTTCACCAAATGGTAGATCTCGCAATAAGGCACCAGATCTTGGTGGCCTGGAAATTGCGGAAAGAAAGGAAATTTGAGCTTGCGAGTCGGTTAGTTAACATGCTCCCCTTGGCGGGTCCGAGGTGGCAAGACTCACGAAATGAAGATCTCGGCTCTTGTTTTCTTCATACTTGACATCCCAGAAATGGCGCAGGACGATCTGGTCGGTCCGTGAGAGATTGCCGATGGCGCTGTGTGGCAACGCGGTCATCTGGTAGTTTGTCGGCGGCCGGTTCGCGAAGTCGAAGCTCGAGCTGGTTTTGGCGGACGTGGGCCTCGAATCCTGAATCGACCCTGGCGTGCCGTTCACCATCGGAGCGTGAGAAAGAGGGGGCGTGTATGATGTTGGGGGAGCCGGTTGATGTGAGGCTGAGGTTTTGGAGTCGTGGACCGATCCAGATCGGGAAAACCGCCGCATGCTGATGAACGGGGACATAGTCTGCCTGAAGGAGAGAAAGAAGTGAATTAAACTTCTCGGACTGGGCGAGACAGAGACAAATGGGCGAGAGGCAGAACCGAATAAATGGGGTGGCTTAGGATGGTGAATTGCGATGAACCTGAAAAAGATGTGGCAGGTTTGGGTTGGTGATATCGATATCGATGCGTGGTGGATATTTCTGGACCGGCCTGCGCCTCATCGGGTTAGCGGCGGATAGAGTCCGTCGGAAGAGCTACGCGCACTAACTGCATTGCGTTCAGAGCTTTCGCCGGCCTCGTTGCCCTCAGAACCAACTTCCAACTTCTGTCGGGATTCTGCCTAGATTCTTGACGGCTGTGGTTGGGTATTGGCGTGCCCGGGCTAAGCTCTCCATAACAATCGTGGGAAGTTGACATACATCACCACGCCAGCTGAACCAAGCTTTTATGTATGCCGGAGTGTCCTCGCCTCACCTCTCAGTGGTGAGATTCTCCGCAAGTGCTCCATAGCGAATGCTCAGACGCGATGCAGGAGATTGGCGCACGAGCAACAATGAGAGCTGTCGGTGCCTCGCTGCATCTTCAGAAGTCCGTCACAGAAAGGCAAGTACGTACTCTATACTCGGTACGGAGTGTGCGAGTACCTTGTACACAAACCCCAACTAGATGGGTCTTGGCGTGATCACGTAAACTGCCACGCCTGGAATTTTCACTCCGCCTACACCAACCCTCACTTTCATGCTTCATGATTCTTTATCGACTTCAGCCGGTGCCTTCTCCATGGCAGCTGGTCAGGTAGTAGCGCATGCTCGGAAACCATAGCAATAAAGGTGGTCTGGACGCCACAGACCCGGTATCCAGCTTTGTCGAGCCGACGAAATTGATCACGGACATCAATCCAGACCATAGGACTATGGCCTCACCAGACAATGGCAAAATTGCACAGTATTATCGGGCTCATTTGTCTCCGAAAGCCCTGCCCTATTCTGTCAAGTCTTCTGGATCTGGTCAAGTCATCCAACAAATTCGTCGGTAACAGCTTCTCCCCCAGCCAATGATAAGTGGCGAGGCTGTCAGAAAACGCTGGAGCCTAGCAGCAGAAAGAGAGCAACATCGTGCACCGTGCCCCCTTCCAATCATTTTTGCATCTGACCTAGTCGTGAATCTGAAAGCGTGAGAGCCGGAGCAACATTGATAAATCTCCATCCATACTCCACTGAAACTAGATGCCCGAGCAGACGATGTTGTCTCAACAGCTACACTTACCTACTTCTTTTCACTCGGTCCGGCACGTACTCAAGGTTGGTACCTGGTGCTTAGACATGAAGTATATATTGAATACATACCTTTCAAAAACCAAACAAAAAAACCCAAGCTCCTTCGATGTGTTCTGGCACAACAGCAACAACAACAACACACTGCGCATCTTCAGTAAGGAGTCCTCATCTTTCAATCTCAAATCATGGCGACTTCACTCCACGTCGGCGTCCTACTTGTCCCTGCAATGCAACTCCTCGACGCCGCCCCCATTGACGCCTTCGGCATGTTGACCCCCGAGTATCTCGAGGCATGCGGCCTCCCCGGACCGCTCACCAAGCTCGCCATCCCCGTGTCGATCCACTATATTGCCGCCTCCGGGCCGGGCACATACGCGCCCATGACCTCGTCGGCGTCTCTACCTGTGACGGACTCGCTGTCCTCGCCGGCGGTTCAGCCCGGGCGTCTCGACGTGCTTCTCATCCCCGGGCCGGATCCGAACACCGTGCCCGACGACGACGTCCTGTCGTTCATGCGAGCGCACAAGGACGCCAATCAGACGGACTTCCTCGTCATATGCACGGGGAGCTTCCTGGCCGGGTATGCAGGCATCTTGGACGGGAAAAGGGTGACGGGCCCTCGCGGCCTCTTGGGCAGGTTGAAGGACAAGTTCCCCCGGGCCAAGTTCGTGGAGCGGAGATGGGAGAGGGACGACCGAGTCTGGACTTCAGGTAAGCCCCGTGCGTCCCTCGTTGTTGAACAACCCTCCGAACTCTTCCCGCTGACGCGCGAGTCTCTCCGTTCTGGCTGTGCACAGGTGGCATCACAAACGGCCTCGACCTGACGGCCGCGTATTTGCACTCCAAAGTGCAGAGGGAGCTCGCGGACTTGGTGTGTGCCATGGCCGAGATCGGCGATCGCGGACAAGACTACGACAGCGGGAAGGTCAGCAATGTCCTGTGGTGGATATGGTTGATTCAGAGGGCCTTTTTCAAAGGGAAGCCCAAAGACCCGAAGAGAGAGTGAGCAAGCAATATCAAGCAGGCGGTGCAAGGCAAAGCCAGGGTACCCGAGCTGGTGGGTTGGTTTTGGTTTTGGTTGTGGTTTTGGTTTGTGTGTGAGGCCATGTATCAATGCAATACATGCCGTCAAGTATGCTCTTGCTAAGACACGGGATTTCTCCCTTTCTCCCTCCCTCCCTCTGTCTCTCCTATAATACACACACTGGCCCTAGACGCGCCGTCACCTCGACCCCTGCATCCTGACAGGCAGTGCTTCCCTCCCCACCTCACACCTCTCCATCCACCCGTCCATGCACGCCGCAACTCCTCTCCCGGCCGCTTCCCCGTCCCTTCCCTCCCCTCCCCTGCTCTCCTCTCACCACAGCATCTGCACCTTGGTGCCCTCGAGTCGCGCCCTGTCGACGCTCTCTCAGGTGACGCCGTGCTTGTTGACCATGTGATTGACCATCAACCCTAACTGAAGCTGGACGGTGTGGTCGCACATGTAACAGCGGTACGAGTATCCTGGCTGGGCTCCGGGCGGCCTCACTGCAACTCCTGGCTCTTGACGTTGTGCAGGTGGTGGGGGTGGTGGCGCTGATGGAGGAGGATCTCGTACATCCCCCACAGCGGCCGCGTATTGATTGTTGACGAAGGCCCCTGCTTGCCCTTGACCCAGGCCGTCCTCCGCACCTCCTTGCCCCAGAACCGGAAACTCGGTGTCGATGCGGCATTCGAGCCGGGTAAAGGCACCGCCCGTGCTTGTCCATGCACCTGACCACCGTGTCTCCGTGCTGGCGCTTGGCCCCGTCGGACTTGTCGAGACACTGCAAGTGTTGGCGGCGGCATTCGTCGACGATCCGAGAGTTGGCTACTAGCGGCGGGAGGGTGAGGCACCATGACAGGGTCCAGCTGGCGAGAGGCATCTACCTGACGGTGACCAACAAACTCCACCGTCTTGTTGTGGAAGGAGACCAATGCCTCGGCTGCTTCGATCTCGCGCCGCGTGTGTTTGATGGCTTGTCGTGTAGCCATTTCTGCTTCTTCGAGATCGTTCTGTCAATGATATCCACTCCGCTCATGGGAGGGATAGATATATACACATATAATAGACAGGGTCGAGCTGAAAACAGCAATACCGTGTCGACAAGGTCCTGACTGAACATATTTACCGTTCGAAACATGTCGTGACAACCATGTCAGTCTGCTGGGTGGATGAGCCCAACACCAGTCCGCTTGTGAATAAGACAGCTCCTCGACCAGTCCAGCGTAGAAGGGTTTCCCTTCGTGCTCTCGGTTCGGCGTGAAGAATGCCGCCGCCCGACCAGTACTGGCACTGGAGATTTTCACCGCGTGCCATCAGTACGCCGTGAAGACAGCCTCTCCATGACGGATCCCAACACTGAGCGGTACCACTATCGTATCGAGGCCGTGGTGACAAGCCAACGAGGTGACGAGGATGCCTCAACCACTGTCGGCCTGCCTGGAGTGCGCTCTTCATCATGTCCCAGTCAGGCATCGCTTCGACGCCCAACATTCCGGTCACTGAAGTAAAGATTCGGCTGCTCATGTCGGAGGATCCCCGACGACCCAGGTGACACACATTTGTGGTGTTCTTACTGCATCGTAGCAGACCGGATAGCGTGGTAGAAGTGGGTATTCGAAGCCGCCGATACCACTGCTGACAGCATGAATGTGATTGTACTGTCCTCGGCCGACAATCGTAGTGGGCGAAGAGGACTAGATAGTCCCCTCTTCTAAAGCCTACGACGCCATACGGCTGCTGAAGGCGATGATCGAAAGCACCACAGCGCGAAGTCGCGTCGTGTTCGACAATGGTCGAAGGCCATGTGAACAGTGTTGACAAGGCGATGAGCGAAATCAACGCAGCATGAGGTTGTGTCGAGTTCGACGATGCTGTAACGATTCCGCTCTCCACTAGACACCGAGCCAGATGAGCATATCTTTGGGCCCAAGCAGGACCCGCCATGCTCTTTCATGGCATTAAGGCCAACAGCGTAGCCGTCACCGCATAGAGAGGCTTTCCTGGTCTTTCGCCCTTTGGTGGTGGAAGTGTCGACCAAGTCCCAGAAGGATGCACTTCGCCTCGAGGGCGCACACAAGGTAGGTTACCGCCCACTGACTGGATTGGGGCGCCCACGAGACGCTCCTCTGTGAACCAAAAAGACCTTGTTCTCCCTGAAAACATATCTCGAGGGTCCAAGGCCTGGATGCAGGCATGGTGCTGATGCTGATAGGTTGATCGCAGGCGAGCGTCCTCAGGTGCCATGTTGTTGTTTGGGGCATTGAGTTCCCAAAGGCTATGCCTGTGGATCGCCGGAGGAACACCACAGTGGGTTGCTGAGCTTCCGTGTGTTGTGTCTCCAGCCCCCCCACTCCATGACCGGATTGTGCAGCCACCCATAAATCTGCGGTTGAGAGACGCTCTTGCCGATGTGCTGCACCTGAGCCGAGCAGATGTCTTGGGTTTCTCTGCTCTTGCGATGGTCCTGGCCTGAGGCAATCGGCCACGGTCAGCACATTTGGTCTTCGACTGAGGAAGGCGACGTACTTAGAGGACAGCCATGCGACCTGCGAATGGGTCGTGGGCGCTTGCTGTCTTCCCAAGGTGGATCATCCGCTTGTCGACTGAGCCAGCAAGGAGCACAACCGTGCACTGGCGGCGGAATGTGTGTACAGCACTCAGAAGGCTGTACAAACCCTGGGATGTCGGACACTGTCGTACAGCAGGCAAGAGTGTTTCTCCTTCGATATAAGTGCGAAAGAAACACACCCTAGACGCCTTGTGAAAGCGAGTCTCATGTGAGCGAGAAGTAAACGTATCGTGAGACAAAGCTCAAAGAAGCGTAAAAACAAGGGTGCCGCGCGACAGCCCACCCGCTACCTGAGCCACTAAATCGACACAGGGACCGACCCACACCCGTCCGTCGAATGGACAGGTTGGCGCAGGGTGGCCAATCTCCCAGGAAGGAAAGAGAAGCACAAGAAGAATAGAGAAAAGGTGCTTCAGGTGATGGATATATATATATGATGAAAATCAGACATGTCTAGTCCCTGTCTCCCAGTCTAGAGGAGAGTGAGAAAGGGACTTGGACAGTTGATACGGAATAGATAAAGCAAGAGGTACAAGGTCGGGGGGGAGGCGGGATACTTATACTTTTCGCTGACGAGCAGATGCTGCCTCTGCTGCTCCTGCTGCTCCTGCATCTCCTTCTGCGTGGGGACACACGTCCTGTCGAGTCATCCTTGTGACGCGGGTGTTTTCACGCCGAATGCCCTTATCTGTGATCACCAGGTCGCTCCGATGAAGTTCTATGGATCTGAAAGGGTCTAGAACGACAGGATTGTCATGGTCTTCCCGTTGTTCTGAGCAAAGGGTGATTCACGACGTCGTGGCCGTCCAAAATCAGCGCCAAGACCCACGGGAGATTAACGAAAATCGTGTGTCATTATTCGTTGGATCAATAATTAACGAAAATCGTTAATTGTGATTCGCTGACTCGAATAATTCACGAAAATGGGTGCAGGTGACGATAGCGGAAGACCTGACAGTTGGGCGTGTCGAGGTGCAGGGTGGGTATCTCGGAAAAGATCGGGAAATTTGGCCATGTTCACGGGGAGGAGATGGGGGGTCGAGTCGTTGATGTATATCGGGATGTCATCTTGGGCAAGTATGAGCACGGCAGACTCTCTCTGTGCATCTAGGAAGGGCGCTTGTTGTGCTCTTCGACAGCATGCTTGCATACTAGACGACAAAGGCATTGGCTAACACTACGACATCTCAAACTCCCCTTTCAGAACAGTACTTCCTGACCTCCTTGTCCAGTTTGTCCCGCTGGCTGGCGACGTTGTCCATCATCTCCCGTACCGCCTTGTATTCCTGTCCAACGCCCTGCTCGGTGAACTTCGCAAGCCCACTTTCAGCGAAGACCTCCTGCATCATATCCATGACTGCAAACAGCTGATTTGGAAGCCAGGTGACAATAGGGCTCCCTCCTGTGGCAGTCGGATGGGAGGACCGCTTGATGATGTATTCTCTTGCGAAGAGCCAGTGGCGCCAGCGGAAGCTTCGTACGTGATCCAGCAACCTGAGGTACAGTGTCGGCAGCAGCAAGGCATTCTGGTCGTCTCCAGCGGTGGGGCTGGCAGGAGGATGAGTGCAGTAGTTTCGAACACCAATCTCTGCGCTTTTGCTCATGACCCAGGCGAGAAACTCCCTGTGTGGCTTCGGTCGGTAGCTCCGGAAGTCCCTGAGGATCTCCGTTAGCGGATTTTTGGGCATGGGTATCTCCAGCAGATGGTCCAGAAGGGGGATGATGCTGTCGTTTGCGCCGGACTCGCCCCGGAAATACAGAGATTTCGCGTCTCCATAGCGAGTGCCTTGGTAGACCACACCATTGGGAAACATGGATTGCGAAGTAATGCCGAAGATAAAGGTGCGGTAGGAGATGTAGTCTTTCGGCAACGAATGTGTCCACATCTGTTCCATGTGAGATTCGATCAGAGTCATGGCGGACAAAAGAGTCTGGAAGGCCGTGATAGCTGCAGATGTATCGTCGCAGCTGTCCTCGATGGTCGACAAGAGATCGACGGCGCCAGCTATCAGAGGCCCGGTCTCTTGCACCATGTGGATGTGCGTGAGGATGAAGCCAGCTTCTGAACTTGAGGGATCAAGTCCATGTTCGAACGCGCGGATGAGGCGGAGATTCTCGTAGACACTAGCTCCGAGACTGGGATTGACAAGGCTGTAATTGTACAAGGCATAGGAGGCTGCATACGACATGAACGGCGGGATGTCGAGGCTAGCAGTAAGAGCATTGGTTAGAGAACCTCGGAAGACACAGAATACAATCACTCACATGTCCGCAGCCTTGACGAGTGGAGAAGCAATGCATTTCGGCAGGACAGCCCGACCTAAGCCATAGCCAGCGTCATGATCTTTGGACCACGTCTCCCAACATGGCTCCAATAAATAGGCGCTGGCGAGGAATGAATAGTCCCGGAAGAGCGCAGTAATCGCCTCGAGGTCTATCTGCCCTTCGTCGGTACGTAGGCCGTCAATGTGCGAGGTCAAATCTGGCAGAGCACCGGAGTCGACAAGGGGTCCGAGTTTGAATGTTGCAAGCAGCCCCGGCGTGCCGTCGGCCTTGACTATGGGCATGTCGACCAGAATGGCTGAGAGGGCATCGAACTCTGCTGCAAGGCGGGGCAACGGGGGACGACAGGGCAAAAAGCCAGTAGTTGTAGTGACCGTGAATGGGTCGGCAGAGCGAGGGAGGCTGCTGGCATCGGAGCGGATATTGGGGAAGAGAGCGGACAGCGGTGGGAGAGGCGGCGAGTCGGTGAGGTATGTCATCTTGACTGAATGCTTGAGCTACCTGAATAACAGTCAGGCGTCCTCAGCCTCGTCTAGATGGACTGGCAGAAGATGCAGCACGATCGGGTGACTTTGAGAATTGCACTTCGGGGACCGCGGTCTGGCGCCAATTCTGGATGCTCAACTTGAGGGATTGACAGGTACATATACACAATGGCCGGAATGCCTTCCGCCTCCACAATCACTTCAGGATAGGAGAAGAGCGACTTGTTCAACAACTGAATCCGGCGCTAAATGCAACGCAAGAACATTCATACCGTTCCTGGCAAAGAGATCCCGCAGGCATGGCCATCACGACAATCGTATCTGGTCGTTAGGACACCCAGCCTTGTCTTGGCACCGGCGTGCGAGCATATGCAGCGACATCGCAAGCCTCGGATTAACATGCTTCGTTCAGAGACCGGTATCTGTCGGACAGAGCCATTCAACAGGACTGATCAAAGCTTAAGATGCTCAATGTCGAGAGAGTCGAGTCGAATTGACCTGCTTGCAAGGGAGCAGCGGGAAGCATCCTCCAGTCGTCCGCGTGATAGCCGTGGTAGGAATTGTTGATATGGTGGGTTACTGACGGAAGGAGAAGCCCACCATAGCCCCTCCTCTCACGTATCATTCTTAAGTAATTGATTGTCTGCTATTCCGGCCTCTGATGAGTGCAGTCGGTGAGTCTGGTTATGATTGGGTCGATGGCCGGAATAGAAACCGGCCTCAACTGCGCCACAAAAGCGGACGTGCGTGCAGTCTGATTGGCTTGCGAGGAGCCTTGGTGTGGCTTGTCGTGAAACTCTGGTCGAGTCCGAGCAAGGAATGCCACAAGGAGCATCTCGCAGCCCGATTCCCGGTCGTGATGAGCAGCGCACATGGTACTCGCCGATCCCATCAAGGTATCGTAGAAATGTCGAAAGGGAGCCAAGGCCTGGAGTGGTGGACAGACGCCGTCAATGCACAACCCGAACAACAGGCCTTGAACGCTGTGTTTCGCGGTTCTCTGGCTTCCACAGAGTATGTGCGTCGATAGATGTCTGGGAGCGTTGAGATCACCCTGGGCACGGCTTATGTTAATTCGAACACCATCATATCTTCTTCATTCAGCTGATCTCCCACCAACGCAGCTGGGTTCAGGCCATGCACGGCGCATTCACCTAGATACAGGCATTTGAGAGTCGGGTGTGGTGCGCCGCCTGATGAAGACGTGATCATCCGGCTCGAGGGGCTTTGAGCCTTCCCCCTTCTCCTGAGGCCTGACTTGGCAACATGGTCGGTACCTGAGTTGCGCCCCTCGTTGAGAGGGCGTACTGCGTACAGCACCTTCCCGCCTGTGAAGGCACAGAGTAGATCTCCGGTTTCCACCGTGGCAGAAGTTCGGACGGAATGACATCGGCGGCCAGCTTTGAGTGAAGATTGAATCAAGTTTGCAGAATAATTACGCTCCGCTGTGGGACCCTTCGTTGTCCGAGACTGATGCAACAATGTCGTGAATGAGGAGGCAAGGGAAGCGAGTGGTTGAGAATATTTGTCTTCACCCACGGCAGAGCCGTCACTCAACGCAGAAAGGCCCAGTGAGTCAGCGACCAAGAATGACCCGGGCCACGCAAGTGGACGTGTGACTATGCAACCGAGGCGGACCCCAGTGACGGTCATTGAGAATCGGCGTGAAGACAGAGGTAGCATTGCAGGATCGAAGTGCAGCTTGTAGAGTGGCAGCTTGACTCGCGCCGATGGGGACGGGAAGCTGAAAGGCATCTCTTCTTCGAAAGCTGACTCTGGGCCAAGCTCTGTGTCGTTGTTGAGAACTAACGGCCGCAGTGGTAACTTCTGCCTCCAGTCTGGAAGCCAACCGGGCCAATTCTCTGCCTGCGCATTGCCCCTGTATCTCCCAGCAGCACTCAGGATGGCTAGATCCTGCTCTTTATCGATACAGTGCCGGAAGACCTCCAGGTATAGCCGGAAAAGATCTTCTTCTCCCGAAGACGCGATAGCCTCGAAGGTCCGATTCAGAGACGGCACCAAATCAGGCACCAAGCCGAGCAAGGCATAGACCGCATCCTCCGGCTTCGTGCTGAGCCTCGGTCTCGTGAGCATGAGCAAATTGCTCAGCGTCAAGGTGCCTTTGTCGAGTTCCGTTCGAACTTTCAATATATTCTCGAAGGAACCGTCGGAGTCATATAACAGGCTCGAGCTGCGGAGCTTGGACACATAGTGGAAGTACCATAGGGACAGATCGCTCCATGCCATTTCGAGCTCGCCGCAGCAGATGACCGCTGCTTTGGCGAGAACAATCTCCTGAAACGTCCACTTTCTCGAAAAATAAACGTGCTGAAAAATCGACAGTGCATATTTTAGAAGAGGAGGAGTATTATTTCGCCTGTTCTTTGGTAGAGATGACGAGGAAGACAGGCTGTCGAGGCTTGAAGTCGAGGGCGGAAGACTGAGAAGACTGTTTCGCGTGCTTGAAGCACGGCTGGAGCGTCTCGAGCGGTCGGCTGATCGGGGCGCGTTTCGTGCAGGAAGAGGCTTCCTAGGAGGTGTAGACGGCCCTGGAGATGAGTGAAGGAAGTCGGACCGGACGAGACTTGAACTCAACGAGGTTTCTTGAACAAGGTCGAACGCGAGGGACATTTTCTGGTCGTACTTCCCGAGCCAGACCACCACTCGGCATGCGGAAGAGTAGAGTTTCCCTGGTACATCTTCATCAACAGGCGGTGCTACGTGGGGGAGCATCAATAGACGTACCCATCATCGCAACTTGTTTCATCAGCTCCTGATTTTGGAGCTGGTTGATACACAGCTGGTCCACCCAAAGCCGTCTCCACGAGTCCGGATACCGCAAATGAACAAGAGCAGTATACAACGATTCGGTGACAGTAAAGTCGAAGCCATTGCAAGATATGGTATTGGACTTGGCGGTGTCGCCCCAGACATACGATAGCGCCTCGAACTGGGTGCTGCTCGGAGACGCCACTACCTGCATTTCGCAGACGACCGAAGTATTCTTGCCTGGGGCAAGCAACAAGGTGCGGATCTCATCGCCTTGAAGCGCACTGTACACGTCTCGCGCTGTGGCATGGTCGTCGAGAACGAACCCTCGGTCGTCCATGGAGGAGGGGGTTCTGGTACCCCTGGAACGGGATGTTCAATGCGTGGTGGTCTCTCACGACATTCCCCACGTATAGTCTCGTTCCTTCATCGAACGTGTTCATCACCAGTCATTGAGAACACTTGGAGGTTTTACATACTACTGTACGTCGGTGTCAATCAAGCTGAAAAGTTCGCTGCCATATCCTCGGCATGCCGCTGGAGAGTCCTCGCCCCCAATACTTGCGGGGATTTTGGAATCGGAAATTTGACTCGGGCTTGTCCTACAGGGGAGTGCCGACATATTCGTCCAATGTTTCCGACGCAACGTACGATCTGTGGGAGCAAACAATACACCACAGGTAGTCCAAGAGGGAAATGGGAGAAGATGCAGCGTGAGATGGAAGACTGAGGAGGATCAGGGAGGCGTCGATGAGCGTCCGAAGTTGACGGCAAAAGTTACCAGCGATTATGCAGACTCGACTCTGGCACGCACATACCCATCTTATTTCCGTTATTAGACAATTTTTTGCTGACTTCTGGTCTATCTCTCCAAAATCTCTTGTGCCCAATCCTTGTATGCTCCCATGACGCCTCTCGTTGATGCCAAATTTCAATCAATAAACCACTCTCAGGTTCCACCCTGCGCCAACAATCCTTGCCGCGCTCAACAAAAGGCAACTAGCCGCGTAGCTGCAACTCGTGAATACGATCAGACCCCAATACTCCCCGTTGCAGGTGGTGACGAGCTGACCAGCGATCGGAATGCCCGTCATGCTTCCAAAGCTCACGAGCGTGTAGCAGGTTGCATAATAACGTCCGTAGTTCTCAACTCTGCAGAGTTGTCCCACGCAGACAGGCGTTAATGAGATGCCGGACCCCGACGCGAAGCCGAAGACCAGGGCGTAGACAACGATCAAGGCGACTCTTCCCTCGGCAGGGAGCCAGAATGCCAAAGTTGACACGAGGCAGAGAGCAATCGTGACAACCATGGAGTTGAAACGGCCGACCTTGTCCGCGATAAACCCAGGGAAGTAACGCCCGAAGCAAGACCCGACATTCAATATAGCGATGAGCTGGTAGGAAAAGGCGGTTGACACCCCGTTGCGGAGGGCATAGCTGCTGAGGTAGGTGAGTGGCACGAAAAGCCCCCATTCGACGAAGAAGACCCCTGCCGTGGTAAGCGCGAAGACAGGATCCCTGAAGATGCGGACGTCAGGCATGATGTTCTCCTTTGTGGCCTTCCGAGGTGGGAGCCTCGATCGAATGAACAAGTTTGCAACAATGAGCAGGACCAAGTTGATCAAGGCACAGACGCGTGTCGACCAGGCCCATCCAATTTTGGGAAATAATGCCTGAAGAGTCAGGGGAAAGACGATTCCGCCCATCGAGCCTCCAGCGGCAGCTAAGCCAGTTGCTTGGCCGCGTTTGCGCAGAAAGAAATGACCGATGGAGGCGATGGCAGGCGTAAAGACCAGGGATGTCCCCGTTCCGCCGACTACCCCAATGACAAGCAAGAAGTGCCAGTATTTAGTACAAACGCCCATAATGAGGTATGAGGCGAGCATGAGGACCGATCCGGCAAGGACAAGCCATCGTGGCCCTTTCGCGTCGAAGAGTGGACCGATCTGTATACCGAAGAAGAAAGAGAGGAACGCATAGATACCAAAGATCCAGCCAACCGTGCTCTCGCTTTCGGACTGAAGCTGATGAGTCGAGAGGTAGGCTTGAAACGTCCCCAGCGTGTTCATCATCCCCAATGCAGCCATTAGCCCGCAGAACGAGCCGAATACACACAGCCATGCCTCCTTGCCTCCCTCTGGGTAGGTATTTCCGTAGGCATCGGTTGAGACTCTGCTGGCCGCGGCTAAATTGCTCGGAACTTGGTTCAACGTCGGCACCGAGCTTGAAGATGAGGACGATCTTGGCCGAGACGTGCAGATCTCCTTGTCAGTGCCCCCTTGGCTGTGGTGGCTGTGTGGCCGTTCGAGCTCACAACGGTCAGGACCGGTGAAAGGTGCGGCAGCGATTGATGGAGCGGCGGATGTGCCCCTTCGCGACCCAATGCTTGGACGCCTCAGCTGGGAAACTTCTTCGACCTCGTTTGACCGCGTTCCTGCAATGACCACAGGCCTCTTCTCGATGTCTTCTCCTTCCATGCTGGAATCAGTGAAGGCATCGAGCGTTTGTGTACTGTCTTTCCAAGGAAGCTTTTCTGGCCTCGCTTCACTGCTTGTCGGAAGTGTGGTTGGAGAAGAGCCTGTCGTGCTAAAGTGCCACCATGAGGGATGGGGGTAGTTATCATGAGTCGAGGCTGGCGCCTCAGGCTGTGGTGAGTGCCCTTGACTTTGGGCTGGACGGCTTACGTCCTGGGCCACGCCAGGCTGGCCCAGGGGAGTTCCGTAGTCTTGCTGTTGGCTCGCTGGGTTAGAGGTCATGGACCGGTAGGGTACAAACAATGTGGGATTGGCGGAAGCCTCAACCGAGGTGACTTGGGCTCCGGAATGTGGTGTCTATGATTGCAGAAATACTCTGTGACGGACGCTCGAGCTAGTCTTGGACATATATGAAGCTTTGCGCTTGCTGGCAAAGATTCAGCACAGCTCGTCCAGCACAGCAGGTGACTGGCAAGAAACAAACATTGAGAAGAGACGGCGACCGCCATCGTACCAGCCGCCAGAAACTTCACCATCTTTGAATCGGTCATGTCCGTTCCGCTCTGGAGCCACGGCTCTCTAAACAGGCAGGTACGGGGTACTAAGCGAAGGGGAACTGGCGCCATTTGGGTGAGCGACACGACGAAGAGGGGCATTCCGATGGGGAATAAAACCCAAGAGATGTCGTATCTCGTACAACGCTTCGTACATGATGCACTCGGCTAAAATTTTCATTCCCACCGTGACCTCTGATCAGCCGCGCCGCTGCGAAAGTCTGTTTGAGCTGCAAAGACAGGAAGGGGGAGACGACATCAATGACGCCAGATCAATAGCAGAGGTTGCTGGGACAGAGGCAGTTTGGATTTCATCATTCATTTCTAGACTTCGTTAGGCTAGGTGCATCTCTGGTGCAATCCTTGTTTCTAGACCTAAGGCCTTCCACGCACAAGAGAAATTCTGATTATCGACAATTCGCTCGCATCATCCCTTGCCATCTTCCTCCAGCAACCTGAGAATGGCAGGATCGGTTGGAGCCCGCACGTCGACTTGCCCCAGCCACCCGACAAAGCCAAGTATGCCCAAGTCGGCATTCATATGATTTTGCCTTTGTATCACCCCGAGCCACCCGCGCTTCATCGAGCACTTATCTCTTCTCTCAGCTTTGATGGCTCGTTAGGGTTCACTGTGCCTATCTTGTTTCTTCTGCCCAAGAGTGTCGAGTTGTCCAAGCTGAGCTCGAACGGCTGCTTGTTCCTTCGTCCGACGCTCTGTTTGGCCGCAGCCGCAACAGCCGCACTATGTTGTCCGTAACCTCTCTGCTCTTGCTGAGTTGCATGGTGCTGGCTTCTAGCCGGAGCAGCTGCCGCTCTCGCCTGTGCCGCCGCCGATGGTTGTGATCCCAGGTTGGTTGAACGCATCTTCGCCTCCATACTCGAAACATCTGCTGGCTGCTGGCTCTTGGGCACTTTACTCGAGATCTCTTCCTCGTCTTCTTCATCATCTTCGTCTTCGTTAAGAGGATTCAGACCACCTGGTATACCAGCACCTCGGTAACCTTGCTTGAAATTCTTTCTTCTCTTGGCTTCCTCTTCTTGTCTGTGCACGGCATAACCAACGTCAAACACTTCACGCAAGTTGACTGCACCTGGAGACCTGAAGTCTGCTCGCCTACCTCCCGGAGTGACGGCGACCGGGAACTCCGCAGGGAGATTCGCTGCTTGGGCCTGTTCTTTCTGCCGGACGTACAACGGCGTGGCCAAGGGCGGGGCATCGGCAGCGGCGTATGTAGGTTCAGTCGTGTTCCGAATCCAAGGATGATTCAAGAATTCTTCAATGGTGTAGCGCCTGTCAGGGTTGACAGTCAGGAGATGAGAGACCAAGTCTTGGGCCGACTTTGAGATATCGTCCCACCACGGGGACAGGAAAGTGTATTGACCACGGGCGACCTTTTCAGTCAATACTTGGATCGATTCGTCGTAGAAAGGAGGAAATCCGCAGAGAAGAGTGTAGAGCACACAGCCCAGAGCCCACATGTCGACTGACTTGCTGTATCGCTCATCCTTGACGATCTCGGGGGCCGTGTAACCCACCGTCCCGCACGGCGTCATGGTTTGCGAATCCCAGATAACTTTGGACAAACCGAAATCGGCAATCTTGATCTGACCAATGCCGCCAGCACCAACGCCTGGGATAAACTCTCCCTCATCGGCTTTGTCTTCGTCGTCTGGTCCTCTCGGTTTGGGATTGCGCGTCGGCACAAAGGGAATGGGATAGAACAGAAGGTTTTCTGGTTTGATGTCACTGGGTTTAAATCAGTCTCGCTCCCATCACACGTGTCCAATTCGTCACACTTACCGATGAACCACGCCCGTCTCCTCGTGCAAGTAAAGAAGTGCTTGTGCTACTTGGGTAATGACGTGACGGCTGAGGTTTTCGCTGAAGTATGTCAAGCGGACGATTTGGTGGAACAATTCCCCACCAGGACACAGCTCGAGAACGATGTAGTAATATTGTCGTGACTCGGAAAAATCAATGAGCTTGACGATGTTGGGATGATCCAGCTGACGCATGATCTGGACTTCTTTCAGGATATTGGCTCGCTATCAAAACTCGTCAGTCTACGTTCGGCCAAGCACGGAGTGGCTAGATATGTGGATGGGAGAAAAATGGATGCGGTCAACCGAGGTTCAGTTAGAAAGGATGTGCGCACCTCCACGCCCTTGGGTTGTTTTTTGAAGTTCGGATGAAGGTGAGCATCGCCCTAGGTTAGAAGAGGTTGGTTTTGAAGCTGCCTTGAAGAGGGGGGTTGGAAGAGAAGGTGAGAGGGACGGTGGGATGCTAGGGAGGCGTGAAGCCAAGGCAGGGAAGCGTAGGGCCAGGGCAAGGGTGGGTTGGGAATGAGAGGTCCAAGCACATGACAGTGTCGTATGGCTCCGGGCATACCTGATTCGAGTTCATTTCGAACTTGCGGACGACCTTGATGGCGACCTCGTCTCCCGTTTGGGTGTCCCTCGCTTTGTAGACGTTGCTGAACGCGCCGTCGCCCATCTTTTCTACCAGGATGAATCGTTCGAGTCCCGGGTACCTCGGCATCTTGCTGGCCTTCTCTCTCTCCTCGGCGACAATGGCTTGGATGTCGGCCTGGTTGATCTTCTGGTTCTTGCCTGCGGCATGGGCTGCAGCACCGCCTGCCTGAGCCACAACATTGCGATTGTCGGCGGCTGCGACGGAATATTGTCCGGGCTGAGGCTGTACGTCCTGCTGCAGGTGTCGGTGGTTGTTGCCTAGCGGGTCGCTGACTGCATTGTGGTACTTCTGCGGTTGAGCGTGAACGGGAGAGACGTTGGTGGTGGGATGGTCGCGGGGAGGGTCGGCAACCCGGGCTTGCTTGCCATGACGTATGAAGTTCTTGAGATTCTGAATTGTGCTCATTTTAGCAGTGGTTCAGCATGCGTAAATTGCAAGACGAGCAAGGTAAGTGGGAAAGACAGAGTCAAAAGCTGTCGAGATGCCGGTCTGGTGACAAATGAGGGCGAGGTCGAGATAGAAGAAAAAGGTAACGGGGTTGGCGTGGCAGTAGCGGCAGGATCCAGCGGGCGAAAGGGTCCTGGCCCAGATCTCGTATTGCAGGATGAATGCGGTGGATGATTCAGCAAGCAGAACGAGTAAGCTAAGCGTAAGAGGTGCAGGGCCAATTGCCAGTCGGGGTTAGAGATGCAGATGCAGTGCAGGCCAGGCCATGCAGCGGCGATGAAGGATAGATGGGTTTCGGTTGGACGAGATCAAGAGAGAGAGAGGGAGAGAGAGTGTCGAAGATGAAAGACGGGATTATCTCGAACGTCAAGCTTGGGCACAAGTGACGGCGGCGTGCTTGGGGAGGGAAACAGTGACGAGGTCATGGACGCAGGCAAGCAACGGGCAATCGTGGAGGGGCAAGGGGGCCTGGGAGGCCATGATATCATAGGGGATCGCCGGCAACTTACAGGTGGGTTCGGCTGGGTTTCCAAGCCTAAAGTTGCGGCTGCTGATGAAGCGTCCGGGGCTCGGCGGGTTTCTGCCCTGCTGGCTCTCTGACTTCGAGCTTCGTCTGCTGTCGCTGCCGAAGTGGTTGTCCAAAACATCGAGGTCGCTTGCTGTTGCTGCTGATCGGCGCGGGCTATCTGCAGGGTGCTGCAAGCAGATGCGGCATCGCTAGATCTCGCTGTTTCACCTTGGCTGCCCCTCCACTTAGGTGCCACGCAAGGCTGTGTCAGGGAATTTGCGTTTGCCATGTCGACAACCTGCATCCCTTCGTCGACGTCATCAGGCCTGCTCCTGACTGGCGTAGGCCGGCGATCTCTTCGCATCTGGTGGATTTGGTGCACGGTTTGTCCTGGCGCATGGGGACGGCCTACAGGGCTCCGTCGGTTCGACACGACGATCGCATGCCGTTTGCTTGCGGCATTGGTGCCCTTCAATCTCCCGAACGCCTTAGGAGAGCACCGGGCTTGATAGTCTCGGTAATGATGGTCGAGCTCCCAGTCAAGGTCCAAATCCAAGGCATGATCCAGGTCGTATTTTGCGCTCAGGAGGCTGTCGGGGTGGTAGAGCTCGTCGTCGACAATGATGGGCTCGATGATTGCTGGTGCAGGTACGTCGTGGTCCTCCACGCTCCAACAGTCAAAGTATGACTCCCAGCCATCAGTCGGGGTTGCCGTCTTGGTTGACGATGCTATGGATGAGTTCCGCTGATGGTAGGCCATAGTTGGCACGTGTTGCTGACTGGGGAGGTGTAGGTAGCCAAGAGCCTCCACAGTATGGTGGTGTGTATGAGGCAGGCGATGGACCAACGAAGGCTTACTCGTACCGTCGAACGAAGCCGGTAGATGTAGAGATATTATTTGGAAGAGGATCCTCGCAGCAAGGACAATGAATCAAGCGTGAAGTGTGCAAAAGATTCCAGTCGCACAAGGATGGGGGTCTATCATTCTTTTGTGATCACCCGCCTGTTCCCGTACGAGTACTCGGTCAGCCTCCATAATGCTGTATGATGGCTCGATGTTCCGCAATCACCGATGGGCCATCAGCTTACAATACCTGACCCTTCCCCCTCCACGCAGCCTTTCCAAGGCATGCTACCCGCTCAGACTATCTGTTTACGGATTTGGACGTTAGCCCAGGATGGCAGAAACAGACCTCGCGTGATGGTGTTACCCCTGAGCGAGAGGCAGGTCATGCATGCTCGATCAACCGGGTTCGGCATACCAATGCAAGGGGAAGGAGGACTTGAACGAGCCCGCGTGCCCGCCCACTACGAGTACCAACTTTTTGCCAGGCGCTAACACCACCCAAGCTCTCCACTACATATTTGCTTCTCGTAAGGCTCAAACACGTCACCATGAGAAGCTGTGCCGTGCCTGTCTTGCGGCGATTCGTCATTCCCCTGCTCTGGGCGCGGCAAGAGTACAGGGCCGCAAGCCCTATCAGCGAGATACGCACTATAACGTCCTGGGGCCCATCGATCTATTTCGTTGGATCACCGATGCTTTCCAGCGCCGAACCGCATTCTTGCTGAGCCACGTTGACATCATGCGAAGAGATAACAAGGGGTTTACACAAAGCCAGTCGCATTCACGCGTCGAAGCCCATCCAGTCTGTTGGAAAAAGGGGTCACTACCTGCTCATGACCGCTTCCGCACGCATATCGAGGCCACGCCCAGAAATCACACACTACCTACTCTGGTATGGCTCGTGACTCTTTGGGGGTTCGGAAGAATAATTTAGTTTCGATGGTCTCATGACACCTTCAGAATTGCTCCTTGGAGCCTGCTCGAATCTCCCGTATCCTGGCCTTCGTACTCCATATACATAGATCTTGTGGCATGACCGATCCTACACCTGTTCCTGGGCTTGTCGCGGCGGTTGTTGCTCCAATCTCAACGTGGTTACACCAGCAACGGCGACTTTGTCGAAATTCCGGAGATTTGACTGTTGTCGCCGGAGGTGCCCTTCCACTTTTCGATCTGAACTCGTACTTGTTAGCCCGCGTTCGCGTCTTGCGCTTTCGTCCACGTGCTCCGTACCTTGCATAAGTGCGCTTTGGCATGCGCAACGGTTGGACTAAGCGGAACAACAATCCGGAAATACATCCCATGCGAGTAAACACACAGACGACCGGTCCTCTCGGTCTCGACCTGCAACCGGGCGTTCAAATAGTTTCTTTGGGCTGGGTGGCGCTCGAGCGCGAACCGCATTTTCGTCGACTGGAATGCTTCCATCCTTCAGTCTTTGACCAATTCCGGGAGGAGATCTACAACACGACAGCGCGGCATGATAGCGACGAGTCTGGATGATGCCGATCATGGTTTCCAGAATCTGTCAGAATAACCTTTTCCCCCGGAAATCATTCACTTGTGGTTGTCCTCCAGCAGAAGGACAGAAAAGTTACTAGTAGGGTTCTCGCTCTCTACCCAGAAAAGGGCTAAAGATGGGCTAAGCAGGCTGCAGTCGGCCCTTGCTGTGATAGATTCCTGAAATGTGTCGCTATGACACCTTGAGAGAAGACTCCCATACCAGCTCATAAAAGGGCCAAGGGAATCTGGAAGTTGTTCGTAATCTACTTTCACTCGCGAGCACAGGTACAGCCTCCCTTCGTCCCGTCGCCTCCTGTCGCGAGCTCTCTCATCGGAATAACGCAGACAATCTAAGTGCGAACGGTGGTTCGTGCCCAGTGTAATACTCAGAAGGTGGCACTGGCCACAGCCTGAGCTGCGCGCAGTAAGATCAAATACGAGTACATCGTACACTATTCGAAATCTAGTGTTTCATCGCAAGCAGGGACAGCATAAGCCACTTTCGTGGACGTCATCTCGGGTGAAGTGGCGAGATTGCCGCAAGGATAGCAGGTGTTGGACTCGTACGGAGTCGTGATCCGGAAGGGTGAAGGGTAAAGGGGGTTCGGATGGCAAATGATTTCGTGGTGTTGGTATTGGTCGCAGAGGGGCAATGCTTCAACAGCATCGGCCGAGGCGGAAGCTGCTTGCTTCCATTCGAAAGGTGTTGAGAACGAGCACGGGAATCGTGAATCTGCTTGAGAGACTCGTCTCCCATCTATGAGCGATTGGCTGAAGGCAGATCTATTGTTGCAAAGCTGTTCTGTGACTTTTCTGCACCTGCGCTACCCTATCTGTCCTCTCTTTCCAACAGGACCGTCCCCATGTCCGAGCATCCGCTGCACGCCATCACTTGCCCTGTTGCTCGCAATATGCATATGTTCCCGGTAGCGTCGTCACTCATTCATTATAAAATTTCTTCATAATCAAATGCAGGAACAAGTTGACGTTAACCCTCAGCGCTCCTTCGAAGAACTCCATAAACTGCGTATTGTTGAACTGCGCCTGCAGCAAGTCGTCCAATGGAACCTGTGCATTCGCACCCGGGATCATCATGTTGCCTGAGCTGCCGTCGATGGTGAACACACCTACTGCGTTAGAGGAGATAGTGAGGTCCACGCGATCCCATTGCCGCTCACTATAACCCCGCCACTGGACGAGGACGCCTTTGTCGGCAAGGGTGCGGGCTGAGTACTTGAAGGAGCCGAATTTGAAAGAGCGACCGGAGCGTTGAAGTTCGCGTTCGTGTTCCCATTGCTTGCTAAAGGGCATGACAAAGCGCTTCTTGCCTTTCTTGTTTTGAAGAGTCACCATGGCTTGCTCGATGTAGTCGTTGTAAGTCTTCAGTTGCTGCTCGAGATACACCGCTTGCTCATTAAGCCGTTCCAGTGTGGTCTTGACGTTCTCCAGTTCACGCTGACGTTGAAGTCTGCGGCGGTGCTTTGTCCGGATGTCCACCGCAATAGAGTTGAGGAGGTCTTGGTATTGGTTTGCCCTGGTCAAGCGGCCGATGGATTCGAGTTGCAGAATATTTTCCAGCGCAATGCGCTTGAGATCAGGATATGAGAGCGAGAGGATGTCAAGGTGGTTGTTAGCATCAGCATATGCACCGCGCCGCCCGCTGCCGGATTGAAGCTCCTCGGTGACCAAAGCTTCCCACTTCTCTTCATCTTCTGGGTTGATGGGCTTCACTAGAATCTCGAGGAGGCTAGCACCCGATTGGATTCGGATAAGGTATAGAACACATCGCTTGGTCTCGGTCAATAACGCCTTGACATCTGCATCCGGATCCTCTGAGTTTAGCAACTTGGGGTTCAAGGTCAGACTGATTTCGCTAGAGCTGACTCCCCGAAGTTCACTTTCGTTGCTCTGGACGCTACCCAATTCTCTCAAGATGTCACGGAGCACATCGTCTTGGCTTGGACAGATGGCGGTGATCTCCTGAGACAGCAATTTGTGGATGGAGAAGATATCGGCCATTTTGATGTACAGTGTTGGTTTCGTTTTGGCATACAGGTCGTTGAACTCGTCGATATCGTAGTGCTCCTCAGCTGGCGGTATGGAGATTACTGTACACTGTTAGTCGGGGCCATTTGAACGAGTAGTATCGCGCTCACCATGACTCCAGATAACCGCAAACCGCTCGATTGACTCCCGTACGTAATTGTTGAGTGGTTGAAGGTAGACATTATCGCCTCCAAATTCGCGTCCCGTGGCAGCTTGGTTCAAGACTTTAGCGATCTCACCCAGGTTGCGTTTCTGCTCTTGTGTCATTGCCCGATCAGCCACGCCAAACTTCTCCGGTTCCAGAAGAGCGGGCTGAAGATAATGTCGCCACAGCCACTGGCCCACTAGCTGAAGAACGAAATCAGCTTCCTCTCCTGGGAATCGTTCCACGAGATGTTGATACGTCTGCTGGACGACAAATCGGATACCAAAAGGCATTCGGTGCAAACAGTCCTCCAAGCAAAGGAAGAATTGATCGGTTATATCGCGAAGGTCCTGCATATGTGCAATGAACGTTGCTCTTGTCTCCGGATCTCGAATGGCCACTTCTCTGGGCACGTTAGGATCCCTTTGACTACGCCGGCCGGTCCTCAGTTCTTCGTTGTTAATTGCCGACACGTAGATTTGAAGAGGGTCGCTCTCAAGATCAAGTGTCGTATTGTCGATGATGTTCTCTTTGACAACCGGACCAAGGACATCTCTCAAGAATTTCCGATCCCGGGGTGACTTGCTGTAGGCCGCGAAGAGCTTGTTTGAGAAAGAATTTGTTCGGAGATAGTCCTGGAATGATATCGAACAGTCGACCTCCTCCTTGATGGAGCGTGCAATCAGCTTGACGAGGTAGTATTCTTCTCTTCGCTTTTGAGCATAGCCAAAAATACCCATAACCAAATGCTTGATTCGATCGCATTCCTTCTCAGCCGTGGCCTGTTCTCGGATGCGCCTGAGCAGCCTGGAAAGGTACTGTGGCTGTGTCTGAAGTAAGAAGAAAAGCTCTTGGTAATGTTCCAGTTTGCGACGCGAGGTCTTGTTGAGCGCCTTCAGATCGAATGGGTCCTTCGAAGCAATGTCGGAGTTTGGCAAGAGGGTACCCACATGGCCACCAAAGTGTCTCTGGTGCTTGACGACTTCATCCAGCGTGATCTTATTCTTCACCAACAATGCGATCTTGATGTCTAGCTGGGTGATGTACTGGTCGGCAAGCTCGTTCTGTCGTACATGCTGCACCACAGTCTTTCGAAGCCGCTCAAATTCCACTTCCTCCTCGAAGTCGAAATCACTGTCGTTCAATAGGTGGACAAACCCTTTCAAAGTCCCAACAGGCGGGTTCTTGCCTGCGGTCAGGCTCTTGTATGCCTTACCCTGAATCTTGGCTCGCACCACACTTTGAATTTTGACGACCTTCTCCATGTTCTCCTTGTAGTGGCGCTGCTTCTCAGCGAAGCGAACTCGAATTGCAGTTGCTCTGATAATTGCCTGCAGCTGTGTTATCGATACCTCGTGTGCTTCCAATTCGCTCAATAGGTCACCAACACGGGCGCGGCAGAGCATGGCTCGCGACAGAGCTTGCAGTTGGATTACTCCCTCTTGAATGTCGTCAAGTTCGCTCAGCAGTTCTGCAGTCTGGATACGGAGGAGTGCGCCTCTTCCCAGTGCTTGTAGTTGACTGATGCGTGGAATCTGTCTGTCCAGCAATTGTCGTTGGCTCTTCAATTCATGTCTCAGGCTGTATCCGCGGATGACAGCTTGTAGAGGAGTGGTGGAAGAAGACTGTCGGAACAGGGCAAGCTTGAGCGAGCTGTACTTTTCCCTCACATTAGCTCCCCTCAAAGCTGCCTGAAATTTGCCAACAGAGGACGAATGCGACCTCAGAGACAGTTTCAGCCGCGCGAGACCAGCACGCACTTGACCAGCTCGAGCAGCGGCTTGGAGGTCGATCCATTTTGGTGCAGACTCCCGAAGAGCGTTGTGCATTCTGCCATGAGCCGCCCTTGCAACCAAAGCTCGTACCGCAGCTTGGAGCTGAATCACGGGCCGAGAATGTAGTTCTAGACTCGCATAATCATTTTGCAGCTGACTCCGAGCCAGCATACCACGGATTCTGGCTTGAAGGCTGAGGACTTCATTTTCCGCTGTCCTGGTCTCTTCGTACTGATCGAAAGCATCTCGCCTAGAGAGCGCTCCTCGGATGGCTGCTTGTAGGTTGCGAATGCCAGGGTCGTGTTTCCGGAATTGAGACTTCAAGGTGCGAGTTTCAGCGCGGACTCGGTCTGCTCTGAAGAGACTTTGAAGCTTGAGAACCTTATCTTCTGTCGATTTCCATGTTTGCTTTGTCCTGATTTGTCTCTGCCTCGCCAGAAACCCGCGAGTGGCAGCTTGGAGGCTTGTAGCAAAACGCTGCATATCGAGCCTGTATTCAGCAATCTGCCTTGACCAGTCACCACGAATTTGAGATTGAAGATCGACAATAATGCTCTCAGCATCCCAGAGCTGCTGCATCATGTCACCCAGTCGCAATCGGACCAGAGCACCCCTGACTTGGTTCTGGAAGTCCACAATGACCGCTTCTTGCTCATGCAGCGCTCGTTCTATCCGCTCGTCCTCGGTCTCCACCGGTTCAGGCTCAGGGTCAGGCTCTGGCTCGCCGAAGCTTGCACCCATACCTGAGAAGCTCGGCATACTGACGCCAGCTTTGTCCAGTCCACGCTGTGTCTGCTCTAGTTCATGATGCTCAAATTCAAGTTGGCCAACCAGATTTCCAATGCGAAAATCGACCATGCCTTTGCGGTAGAGGAGCCATGACAGGGCATGAATGCAGTATATGACCTTGGGAATGTTCTTCTTCTCGTACAGGTCGATCAGCTCGAATCGGAAGAGATCAGGCAGACCCACAACTTCCAAAAATCGGAAGAACAGGACAATGTTGTCGGAGTGCTTGAACTGGAGTTTTGGGTTGCGGAAGATTCTCAGCTTCTGATCGGGATGAAAAGCCTGGACAATCTCCGCCAAAGTTACGCCGTCGCGAAGGCCCTCCTCCAGCTGCACGATAGGCGGGATTTGTTTGTCGATGATATCTTCGATCCACTCCTTGGCCTCGCCAATGTGGCAGAGATATTCGTATGCCTGTAAGAATTGGCGCTGTTTGTCCATCCAGTTCCTGTCACCCCAGCCATAGCTCTTAGCCGCAGGACGCCCGCCGAGTGCAACCGAGTCCGTACGCTTCAATTGTCTTCGATTGTGCAGTCCAACAACAGATTGGCCAGGTCGGGAGATTCCAAATTCTTCTGCCTCGCCATTTTGTGCGAATCTGGATAGAGTTTTCAGATAGCCTGTAGAAGACTTCTGCAGGTCCTGAAGATCGGGCGCTTTAAACGTGTTGCCGTGCGGGCTCGTCATACTATGATGAAGGTGCGGTCTTGCATTGTGAGAGTCCTGATGATGCTCAAGCAGGTGTTGCTTGTCAACGAACAAATCTTCGGAATACGCTTGAGGGAAGTGGTCGATGGTTTGGGCTCGGGCATGGTAAGGACTGGAGCGTTTTCCGCTAGGCTTCGCGGTCGGTGAAGGAGCTTGAGGCAGGGGTCGCAGGGATTGACGGATATTACGGTATACGTGGTCGGGACTGTTCTCGACGCTGCTGCTTCCAGCGTAAGGCTTCGTAGGTGTCATTTCGGTTGTGGTGTTGGAACGTTTATGCCCAAGAGAGTCTCTTGAGTAAATGCTGGAGTTGGTCGAAGTCACAGTGCTGGTTCGGCTTGGTAAAAAGGCACTGGATGCAGCAGAGTAGGCTGAAGACGCAGTCGATGCTACTGAGGTTTGTCGATGAGGTAGGCTGTACTGGTCGTCCGTCTGTGCGCGGCGGAGAGCGTAGTGCGACATCCCGGGAGAGGCTAGAAACTAGGTGATCATGCGAAGAAGTCCAGTGAGGTCGTACTCGAGGCTTACGGCACATCCTCAATTGCTTGTGCTTGGTATCAACCAGGTCGTCAATGTGGCCGCATCAGCTTGTTGCACATGCGGCTCCAGAGATCAGAAAGAAAGAGTTCAATAATTCACTGGTTCTTCAAGGGTCGACCGAAGCCATCAAAGCAGTGTCTTTCTATGCATCCAGTGAGTTGAAAAGGTTAGACATCATGCCTGAAGTGTTCACTGATGGAAAACTTGGAGTTGACGCTGAAGATGTCCACATCGGGCAAAACGAAAACAATGGATTCTTAGCCCCACCTTAATCGTGTCAAGGCGTGCACGGCGACTCCTACGGCGGAGCAGTACGGCAACCAACTGTACAAGCACTCCGTGGTGCTGATTGGCAAGAGTAGCCCACCAATTGCAGGGGACTGGAGCCGGAGCTTGGCAACCCCCGAGACCCACTTTCTCTCCGCCTATTCTTTGTGAATTCTCGCAGGACGAGGAATTTTTCCCTTTTCTCTGGAAAGGCCCTCGCTGACCCCCAGCAGACGTGGTTCGAGACTCTGCTGAAAACCATACTTGCCCGAATCCTCAAGATGCCTGTTGCCAACGGAGATGTTGCCAACGGCACTCCTATCAGCCGCAAGGTTGAGGTGCTGGACTACCGAAAGGCCCTGCATGTCCTCGAGTCCTACGAGTCTCGCGATGGCCTTGACATCACGAGCCTTCTCAACTCGAAGGAGAACGGTGCCTTGACCTACAACGACTTCCTTGTTCTCCCTGGCTACATTGGTACTTGAGATCCATCAAGCCTGTCGCGAAGTCGCGTGTCTAACCCGCATGCACAGGCTTCGCCGCGTCTGAAGTCGCCCTCGATTCTCCAGTAACAAAGCGAATCTCCCTCAAGACGCCCCTCCTTTCATCGCCCATGGACACCGTCACAGAAGAGTCTATGGCTATACACATGGCTCTGCTGGGTGGACTAGGCGTCATCCATCACAACTGCTCAGCTGATGAACAAGCCGATATGGTCAGGAAAGTCAAGAGATACGAAAACGGGTTTATTTCAGATCCCATCGTCCTGTCTCCCAAGACAACCGTAGGTGAAGCCAAAGAGCTCAAGGAGAAGTGGGGTTTTGGTGGTTTCCCTGTCACAGGTACGTGCACAGCCTAGCCGCCGTGTCTTTCTCTCAAATGATGTCCAAACACATTTACCCTTTTAAACTTTCGTTCATCCGCAGCATGAACTTGCAATGGGGACATATGGAGATTTCTGTCTGAAAACCTCGCAATTTGCCATTTCAATCGTCAGTGCGCCAGTGTGAGCAGCAGCTGACAAACTCGCAGAGAGCGGTCAGCTTCACTCCAAGCTGATTGGTATCATCACCACAAGAGACATACAGTTCCACCCAAATTCAGAGGACCTGGTCACCGAGGTCATGTCGAAAGACCTGATCACGGCCCCATCTGGCACTACCCTCGCAGAGGCTAACGACGTCCTCCGAAAGTCCAGAAAGGGCAAATTGCCCATCGTCGACTCGGAGGGCAACCTGGTTTCTCTGCTCTCACGCTCTGATCTTCTCAAGAACCTCAACTTCCCCCTAGCTTCCAAATTGCCACATTCCAAACAGCTTATTGCAGCTGCCGCGATTGGTACCAGACCAGACGACAGGAATCGACTGCAGAAGCTGGTGGATGCTGGCTTGGACATTGTAATTCTGGATAGCAGCCAAGGAAACAGCATGTACCAGGTCGACATGGTCAAATACATCAAAGAGAAGTACCCACAGCTCGACGTCATCGCTGGAAATGTGGTGACTCGGGAACAAGCTGCGAACCTGATTGCTGCTGGCGCCGATGGTCTGAGAATTGGCATGGGTAGCGGCAGCGCTTGCATCACACAAGAGGTCATGGCTGTGGGTCGTCCTCAGGCTACTGCTGTGCATGCTGTGGCATCATTTGCTGCAAAGTTCGGCGTCCCTTGCATCGCGGACGGTGGCATCCAAAATGTTGGGCACATCGTCAAGGGCATTGCAATGGGTGCCTCCACGGTCATGATGGGTGGTCTCCTAGCCGGTACCACTGAGTCTCCAGGTCAATCATACATAAACCGCGAAGGTAAGCTTGTCAAGGCTTATCGTGGGATGGGCAGCATCGACGCAATGGAGGACAAGAAAGCTGGCGGTGGAGTCAAGAACTCCAAGGCCAATGCAGGAACAGCCCGGTACTTCTCGGAAGGTGACCGACTGCTGGTCGCTCAGGGTGTATCAGGATCTGTTCTGGATCGCGGCTCTGTCACCAAATTCGTACCTTACCTGCTAGCCGGTCTCCAACATTCCATGCAAGACATCGGCGTCAAGAGCCTAGTCGAGTTTCGGGACGAGGTTAATAGCGGCAAGGTGCGATTTGAGCTCCGGACTGTCAGTGCTCAAGCAGAGGGCAACGTCCATGGGCTGGACAGCTTCGAGAAGAAGCTCTACTCTTGAGCAGCGGCATATGGCACCATTAGACTTGGTGCCAATAATTCTTAAGTGTCAGGTAACCACCGACATGGGCGTTTCGATGGCGAGAGGGCGTCGAACACAGCGGGAGTTCGATACCAGTGGTTGATGAGGCGTACGAACTGGATGACTGTCTTCTGAACAAATGTCTCGATACTCTGTGCATAGAAATCAAACATCTCTCACGATTCGCGAGGAAATTGATGGACCTCGGCCCGCTCGCGTGCCTCCCCACGGCGTGTGGAGATTCTGCTGCTCGACCAACATCTTACAACCGAACGAGCGAATGCTGCTCCATCCCTCTGTCTTACCACCAGTCGCTCTCTTTGTTCAGCCTCGGTCACTCTCACTGTTTCCCGTCCAGGAATATCTCGATGCGGATATTGTCCTCAGTATCCCCATATAGGTCGTTGCCCGCCTCTTTCTCAGTTTTCTTTCCTTCCCTTGTCGAAGTCAGAGGCTTAAGTTCAGCCGCCCACGTCTCGATAACAAGTTCACGTACGCAGAAACATAACTATAGACCTTCCTCATCAACTAGACGATTCAGCCAACTTCACTGGTCCAGCCGAGAACCCTTGCCTAAATCTCCTACCCGGCTCCACGCCCGCGTACATCGGTCACTCTTTAGTCCCGCCAGGCCTACAATCCACGCCATGTCCAAACCTTCCACGAAGCCCAAGTTCGAAGTGCGTGGCTACTCGGAACATAAATCGCCCGCTCCTGCCTCACCCTCCGCTAGCATAATCCTAGTCTCGCCGTCCAACGAAATCCTGCTTCTTCACCGCGTTCAAACCTCCAGCGCGTTCCCCTCGGCGCACGTTTTCCCGGGCGGAAACCTCGAGGCCTCTGACGGAGATCTTCCCTCCGATCCGAAGGATGTAAAGCGACATATAGACTCGCTCGCCTACCGCACCGGCGCCATCCGCGAACTCTTCGAGGAAACGGGCATCCTCCTTGCTCGGTCGTCCAGCTCCGCGAAATCCCTCCTGCGGATCTCGCGCGAGACGCGAAAGGCCGGCAGACAAGCCGTCCACAGCAACAAGTTACAATTCAAGGAATGGCTTGCCCAAATTTCCGGGCCGAATGCCGTGCTGGACACAGATCGCCTGCTGCCGTTCACGCACTGGGTGACTCCGCCAAACGTACCCAAGAGGTTCACGACCCAGATGTACATATACTTTGTGGACCCGTCTGAGCAGGGGAATCCGAGTGTCCATGCGACGGCCGACCGGATTGAGACGATGGCGCCGGAGTGGAGGAAGGCGAGGGATTGGCTGAGTATGGCGCGGAGTGGGCAGATCATCCTGTTTCCGCCGCAATTTCTGCTGTTGTATCTCGTGTCTGAAACATTAGATGGGCCGGGCGACGCCAAGGAGGACGTGCTCAGGAAGCGGGAGGTTCTGAAGAAGAGGATTGAAACCGAGGGTCATCCTGTGCCCTGGAAGGAAAAGTTCATCAGTCCAATCGGTATGAGCTTCGGCGAGGACGGACGGTCAGTTCTGGCGTTGGACAAACCGGGCCCGGAGTTGAAAGGCAGCGAGCTGAAGGGTGATGAGGAGTATGTTGTGCTTGTGAAGTTCAACAAGGAGGGCCCAAGAGATGTAGAAGTTGGGCTGAGAAATGAGGTTCTGAAGGAGAGGAGGGAGAAGGGCATTGACAAGGGGAGCAAATTGTAGAATCCGATAGAGTTAAGGACACGATATAGATGTGCATTAGAGCAATCGAACTGAGATATCCAGCTGCCATCACTCATGTTTCAACTCCGCCAGCGCCGTCGCTAATTCGAGCAACAATCGTCCCTCATCAGTTCTAGCTGGGGTTGCCTTTCGCATTAAAACCACGACAGCGTCCACAAAGCCGGCAAGTTTGGCCACCGCTCCTGCCACCTAGCGAGGATCTCGGGTACCTTCTCATCGAAGCTCATTCTCGCAGCTCCTGTTCCATTCTCCCAGCCTTGGGCACCGCCTATCTTCCGCTCCTGGATCGCTGCTTCATTCAGGCTGTCTGCCAACTCCAAGATCGCCGCCCCTCCCACGAGCGCTTCTTCGTGATTGTCTTTGATGTCAATGTTGAATACATGCACCGGCCGGTTTAGGGGCGCCCCGCGATCTAAGAGGTTGTCCACCACAGCATCCCAGCATCGTTCCTCGCATGTGAAGATCACATCCACCACACCGCCTTCGGCGCCCATGGCTCCTTTGTCGCCACGATTGAGGGCTTCCATCCTTGGGTTTCCGACGATCCAATCATGAAACCGTTCCGGACCCCACTTGATCTTGCGATTCCGATCCAACATGTTTAAGATGCCATTGTTCCTATACAGCCGGGCATCCTGCGCACTGAGTTCCTCGTACATCTTGGTGTAACTAGTCGTATTGAAGTTATATACCTGTGGCTGTGAAATGCTAGGCCCAGGGAGGCGGACGTAGGATCCTGTGCCGAAGGATATTACTGGATAGGCGTGGGAGGACGTGGAGAGGCGGAGGTGTGCTTCCATGGAGCGGTTGTTGTTTGAGGCGCAGACGGTGCAGAATTTCAGTTTGAAGGGGACATCGTCGGCGGAGGAAGGAGCTTCGGAGGGAGCGGGTGCTGATGCTGTTACTGTTGTAGAAGTTTTGGGGGGCGAGTCCACATTCCCGTCGAGAAATGGCGACGTTGTTGGCCCTGGCTGCACTGGCGGTTCAACTGGTACGGGCGTTGATGCCACGGCAGGAGCGGAAGGAGGTTGTGATATTGATGTTGCGGGTTGAGGGGTCTGTGTGCGTGCCTGGAGGCGGGCCCGCCGAGGGTCGACAGACATGGTAAATGGACGTATTTATTGCGGCAAGGCGATCATATTCGTTGCTGTTCGTGTTGTCAGTGCGACATCTTGGGGTGGTTCGAGGCGCAGAAAATGAACTGAAGATGAGGGAGTTCAGATGTTTAAGTTGCGTATTGTGGATGTCCGCAGCGTGAACTAGGACAGCTCCAATATGGTGATCATCATGGTACGAAAGCGGCAGATCATGCAGTGAGTGGGAAGTGACTTGCCATCAATAATGTTCTAGAAGATTGGAGACTGGCGCATCTGAAATCTGAGAACGATGTTGCTTCGATCAGCCAGTGAGCTGTTCAAAATTTCGGCTCGACGTTGTGTCGCTAATCCGTGATATCAAAATGCGCACTTGATGGGCAAACGAGAGATGCGCTATTCTCCGAAAACGGAGCTGGCTCTTAGAGCTCAGTTAACTCTGCTGATGGCTTGTGGAAAGTCGATGTCGGTGGTCCATGAAATTCGTGGTGATACGCGAGCTAACCAACTCCATGGAATGTGAAACTCGTTCTTTTCCTATGCCTGACTCGGCCACCTGAAACACTTGTGGGGAGCCGTCAGCGGCTTGTGGTTGGCCTCAGACAGCCAGCCTTAACCGGTGGGCTGCTCTACCAATTCGACTTCCAATCCATGGTGGCTTCCCACAGCAACCGGCTCAACTCGATGAATTCCATCAATTCTGGTGACTCCCTATTCACCGTGTAGCTCGCCACCCTCTCTGCATCCCGCCGTCCCTGAAGCTGCGCTGACCACCTGGAGACAACGCGCCATTGCATGACTTGGGTGCTCTTCTAATCTTCCCTCTGGGGGGATGGGTCTATATTTAGATCTGGCGTATTTCTTGCAGTCTCGCCTTTCTCGCCTCGCCTAATTGCTCGTCTGGGGAGAACTGTTCTCGTTCTTCTCTCTACAATTCCTAATCAACATCATCTTCAGCGTCTGCAGCTAGCTTCTGCACGAGTCTGCGACTTCCATCCTTTCATTCTGCCTTCTTTCCTCATAAGCGCGCTCTGTTGTCCGATCATCCAGATTCACCGCCGCCATTGGTACTTTTGACACTCATTAGCCGCCCGCCTTTCGAAGCCCCTCGCGCTGCCGTCGTGGCAGTAGACGCGCCTCGACCGCCAAATCCAGTCCTTCTATTCTTTTTGCTCGGGCTTCTTCCTCCTTGCCATCGATATCTGGCGGCGGGTTCACCTCTCCTCTGGTCAGCATGGCCACAATCACAGCCTCACCTCCCACGATGTCCCCTCCTCTGGCAGCGCAAACCACCTCTCCTCCTCAGCTCCCTCCTCTGATCACCACTACCCCGACTCCGCGACGGACGAGTGCACAAAGACCAACATCATATGCTGACAGACGGATGTCGTCCTTCTCCACAAACTCCAAGGCTTCACATCAGCCCCAGTCTCGGCCGGCGTCGCATGTCTTTCCTGCCTTCCACTCCAGTCTACCTTATACTGTCGTGCGAGACTTTGCATACTTTACCACACATCCTCTACACTACGGGCCTCCCCCTAACTCATCGGGTCTGTCAACGCCGGCAAGCGAGTCAAGGAGGCTGTCAGATCCTGCAGTATCGACATGGGAGGATTCAAGAGGACCGTGGTCTGCACCTCTTCCATGGATCACGGAAACGAATTTTGGTGGGTTCAGCAGGGACCGGTTACCTGCAATGAGCTTCAAAGACGATGGGCCGCCTTATAGCGAAGACGAGGATATCCAGTCTCCCATTGTAACCACCAGCCGACATAAAAAGCGGAAATCCAACGAGCGCGGGAGGTCCCCCGGCGCAGCAGGTCCCAATCGCGGGTTTGTGGTTGGGAGCTCCGTTCATCCCGAAGATGGGCCTGGCGAAGCCGTGGAGACATTTAACAACAATGCGCTGCGCTTCCCTCGTGGACCACAACATCGCGATTCGAATTTCGCCAAACCCTTGCAACGGAATCCATCTCCCTCCGCTCCGGAAGAGCATGTGTCGGAAGATGAATCTTCAGACGCTGATGGCGATGCAAGGTTCTCCAAGGACTACTCATTCACCATCGCCAGCCCCGACGAGGAAATGCACGGCAAAGCTGTTGCACTGTTTGATTTCGAGAGCGAGCACCAAAATGAGTTACCGCTCAAAGAAGGGCAGATAATCTTAGTGTCTTATCGACATGGTCAGGGCTGGCTGGTGGCGGAAGATCCTCGGACTGGGGAAAGCGGACTTGTGCCAGAAGAGTTCGTGCGCCTGGTCAGGGATATTGAGGGCGGCTTGCATGGCTTGAACTCCGTAACGCTTGAGGGTGATGGAATCATGAACGAAATTGTCAGTCCTGTCTCAACCGAACCGAGTTCGATGAACACGCCAGTACCGAACAATCACGAATTCCCCCCGCAACAGACCAAGCCCAGCAACGGTGAGAAGCATCCTCCGGTGCAATCAAGCTTTTCCACTAGCAGTCGCGATTTCAGTCCATACCCGTTACCCAGCAAGGGCGAGGATGGTGCTGTCAGAGAGAGAGAAAGGGATAAGGACAGACAGGTAGATGCGAGCTGACGCCTCCGCAAATTTCACCGGCTTGGCAACTATCTCGGTGACTGGATCAGAAGCAAACTCGTTCATCGACGGAAGCATCAAACACTGGGGATCAGGAACGAATCAGTCTGTCCTGTCTTGGGGATGACAACAGCTATGATAAACTTTATTCGATAATGTGTTGTATGATATGATATCCCATCGATGACATCAAGATGGCGGTGGTCTCCCGCAACGAGGGCTATTGAGTTGGTATCAAACACGTCCCCGGCGAGGTTGAGAGTAACCACTTGGGTAGAAGAGGTGGCGTGATTGGGAGCACTGTTGGGCTCGAGTGCGCCAGTACCAATATGAAGACAATGGCCGTTAGGAAATTGGAAACCTATATCCTTCCTCTACAACTCGTCCACCTAAGCTGGTTTCTTTCCCTTGCTTCTACTGACGGAACTTCACTTCGTCTTTTACGGTATATCGTCTAAGCACATTCACCGCGAAGTGGCTTCATGTCCTGCAAGACGAGCAGCTGGACCTGTCGAGGTCCCAACCTTCGAGGACTCCTCCAAAATCAAACGGGATTGTAGACAGCGGAGATTGTTGCGATGCCCCAATTATGGTAGTTATCTACTTCAGCCTTGTTGTGACACGACATAACGGTCATATCAAATGTACCGTCATTCAAGGCTTTGCTATCCCCGCACTGGCTGCCACCTCCAACACGGACTTTTTCTGGTTGAATCCGGTGTGTTCAGTCCGTCGTTCCTCTTCTCTCAACACCCACTAATTCTTCCAATGGGTAAACCACCTCGCGAGGTAGGCGGCTTCGTCGCCCTACCCCTCCGTTTACCAAAGACCGACGCCTTTCCCCGAGAAACAACGCACTACCTCTACCTGAAGCCGCACGATCCCAAAATACCCGAAGAAGAAGCACCGCGATGTTTGTTCCTCGTTAACATCCCCGTCTCCACGACCGAACCTTTGCTGAAAGATCTATTCACCGCTAAACTGGACGGAGGACGAATAGAGAGGGTCCACTTCTCGGATACCACGCTGGGGAAGAGTCATGCGCCAGCCACGAAAAGTCGCAAGCGGAAGAGAATGACGGTGGAAGAAATCGAGGCAGGACTGGACAGATGTTCCCTGCCGAAGGTATTTGACATGGAGATTCACGAGAGCGGTGCCGCAGCTGTCGTCGTCTTCGTGGATCGACCGAGCATGGAGCTGAGCTTGAAAGCTGCCCGCCGGGCCGCGAAACAAGGCACACCGATCTTGTGGGACGCCGACGTCGATGCCACATCCCTGGGTCTAGCACGGTACGAGCGCCACAAACAGCAGCAATTCCCATCACGAAGAGATCTCCTCAGATCAGTCAACGCATATATGACCGCATACTCGGCTCTCGAGGAGGTGCGCTCCCGCGAGAGCGCGCGGAAACGCGCCGAGCCAGATGAAGACGGCTTTGTAACAGTCACGCGCGGTTCGAGGGGCAGCGTGCGCATGGATGAGGCGAGGGAAGTCGCGGAGCGGCAGAAGGAGAAATCCAAAGGATTGGAGGACTTCTATCGCTTCCAGACGAGAGAACGGAGGAAATCGATGCAGGAGGACATGGTCAAGAGGTTTAACGAGGATAAGATGAAAGTGGAAGAGATGAGGAAACGGAGGAGGAACGTGGGCGAGAGTTGAGGTTCGCGGCGCTGGTCTTTCGAGCGGGAGGTCTACAGTGGACATCTCGACGACCGTCTTGGGTTGTCCCATGCTGTCATGTGGTGAGTGTTACCACCCTTTCCCCTCCATCCTCTGTTACATGACGAGGCAGCTGGGGCCAGATTAGTGTTCCGATCCAGTGGTCGGAGGTCAATCTTCAACCCTGGCCTCCTGGACGCAATGCCTAAAACTACCAGCCAACCAACTTCTCAACCATATCTGATGTCTCAATTTGCCCTTCTATGAACCAATTTTGCACAGTGGACGAACTTCATACTGACTTGCGGATTCTTAGTTATATACACGCTTAGAAGAGTCTAACTGACAAACTGGTTGGTATATGCATGACTCGAGGAACCCTGTGCACAGCCGCCATCTCGCAAATATCCCAGACTCTGCAACTGGCACCGAGATTATAACGAGGATCATATCAACACCGTCGACTGCGAGTCGCGCCCGAACCGATGCGGGTCACCGTGCATCAAACCATGTACATATGCCTCCCCCACAAGACGATGTTGCCTCCCATGCCTTGTACCACTTCCCTCTATTTCCTTGACCGGCTGAAGAATGTATGGCACCTTTCCACCACCGAGGATCCAGACCTCGTCACCAACGCGGAGAGCTTTTGGCCCGGTGCCGAGGAGCATCATCCCACTTGTTCGAAACACGCGCCGCATTCTGCCCGAGCCGTTCTCGATATCATAGTGCAATTGCGCGAGATCAATCGGGGTGTACGAATTCGAGGACAGCATATTCTCCACCAATGCCGTCAGACGCCTTCGGTAGAAGGAGATGTTGTACGGCGAATCACCCGGCTCCGACTCTATCAGACTGCGCCAGTCTGGGTTGGTGAGCACTGAGAGCGGAGTCGAGTGCGGCTGAAACTCTGAATCTTCAGAAGACCATGGCCGCAGACGATGTCGGATTTGCAGGTTGAGGATGTAGTCGAAGAACAGAGGGCCACATTCAGGAGGAGCGGGATGTTGACGAGCATATGTGTTTGTTGTCAGCGTCCGCCAGAGCACATCGATGCGTGATATCGGAACGCCTTTAATTGAGGGAAGCGGATATGGACTTGGTAGATGTGACACCATATTCACAATGCTGGCCCACGGCTCCCCTGCATCGGTGGCCTCGTGTGGCATGATGGCTGTTTCAGCAACAGTGTCAATGTGAAAGCCTTGGACTGGCAAGCGGCCACGGTCCAGTGTCGTCACGTCCTCAGGTGGCATCCACTTCATGTTCCCACACGCGGACCAGTGGCAGTTGCCCCGGAAGTCGAGAGGGTATGGTAAGAGCGGGACCGAGTAATCTGGGACCCAGGATGGCAAGCCTTTGATCTTTGTCAGGGAGCGATCTTGCACGTGTGACAGGAGATACAGGTTTCGATATGTTCGGAGCAAAGAGCAGGCAGCATCGATGTAGACCTGTCGAGTCGACGTCTCATAGTTGGGCTCGATTTGGTTTGTCGACGAAGATGTCCTGCTCGCCAGGCCGAGAAATGCATACACTTTATCCCTGGGATCAGTTGCGTTGGTATGACGATGCGTATCAACCAGCAGTCTCAACGAAGGCGCTCCTTTGTCCCCTCCTTTCTCGTATGCCTGGAGGGCACTCCGTGTGCTGTTCAGATAGACGGGCTCCAAGCCAAACTTGGTATTGCTGGCCAGAAATTTCTTGTACACCCCCGGCCGTCGATTTAACTCGCGGAGATGTCGCATCTTTTCGGTCGACAGATGGTGATACCACCTTGTTGCGCGTATGAACTCGATCGTTCTCGCCAGTTTTTCCCAAGGCAAGACTCGAGTGCCGCAGACGACTCTTACCTTCTGCGCCAGTGCTAGTTCCTGGACCACCCAGGATCGGCTGAACCAGGGCCGATTCGTGAATGCAATGAACCCCAGCCAGTTGTGGTGAGTCAACGGCTCGACGCCGACGGCTTGATAGCAAGAGCCTTCCGGGTCAAAGAAGCCTGTGTAAGGCATACTCGCCCACTTCGCTCTAGGGATACTCGCAATCCTCTCAATCACGGTGAAGGCGTCCGGCATGAACTCGTCTTCTTCTCCAAGCCATACAGTGACTCCTTGGGCAGATCGAAAGATGTCCGACATCAACGAGACTTGTGTGTTCCTCTCTGAAAGAGATGATTGATCAATACATCTGCTAAAAGCGTCAGTCGGCATGAACTTGGATGGCACTGAATCCTAGGCAGCCAGAGGTAGGAGCGTGGAGGATTGTCCAAGGATGACAGGGCGCTTGTGGTCTTATATGAGGGTGGCTGGGCAACCCATATGGTGGAAGCTACCGCCATGGGCAATGGGCTACTTTGGACCAAAGGTGGAAGACAGCTGTCCACTGGATGGCGACAAACGCTTCCAGAAGCGACATGCGATAGACGACTCTTCGGTAGTGCCGCATTCGCTCTGACGAGTGATTTCTTGAAATTTGCCCTGTCATCCATGAAAGACCGATATGGATTTCGTCCACATGTGTAGGAACGGAGTTGGGCACATGCACCGGCCAGATAGGCGAAGACAAGGGGCACTCACAGCGCATCGACCCAATAGAAGTCCCTCTTCCTCGGAAACCCAGCGTGCAGATGTTGATGGGTGCGCGCTAGCATGGCGAGCGCATCGTGCAGATTTGCAGTGACCCGGAGATTCCTCCCATCGCACTTGACGGGAAAGCATGGCATGTTCTGCGTGAGTTTCATGCGCAGCAGCGATGACAGACTTGAGGATGATGAGACAGGCGACAAAGGCGCACTGCTACTGGTAACGGATCCAGCTCTGCTGTCATTCTCTAGCAAAGTTCGAGCCTGCACCCGCTGAAGGAACGCTAGACGGCGCCAGGTGCTGCTCCTCGACGGCCTCGACTCGGGAATGAGCGGGTAACCCCATGTGTAAGACAGTGCTTGAAATGGAGGTGCATCGTCGACAGAGTGTGTGCTCAAAGAGATCGCGATCTTCCCGCCGCTATCAGGGGAGGGAGACGCAGGATGAACTTCGAGCAAGCGGATGGATCTTGGTGATGGGAGAGGCCGATACTGATATGTTCGCGATTCCGAGGTGAAGGACGAGAGCAATTCTCTGGCGTTGAACCCGCGACGGACTCTCATCACAATGTGCTGGCGATAGCTCCATTCCTCATGACTCGGATACTGTGATACTTTCTAGAATCCCAGGTCGGCCAGAGATCAGGTTTGACGTTAGTCACTCGATCTGGTGGCGGATCCTTGGGGTCGCAATCGACCAAGGTTTCATGTCAGAACTATTCCGGAGAAGGTGTTAGGGGCCATATGGCTTTAGCAGGACGCCTGACAAGGCTGGTTGAAACCCCCGGTGGCGCCGGTGAAATCTGATGATTATTTTACACGCACTCCAACAGAGTTCGCTATGAGGTTAGAGACAATGTCAGACTGCAGCTATACACGCCATACGGATTGTTATTCACTACTTCGTTCTCTTGACGTGTGCGACGGTGGATGTCAGCTTTCGGCAGCCTTGCATCCTTCGGAATTCCTGTCTCCCCAGCTCGCTCAGCTTAGCCAGGGCTCACTCCGTGAAGCCACCGGATGCCCGCCATCCTCTGAGACCGTCGACGATACTGTCGACGAGTTGGCTAGTCATCTGCAGCCCAGGATCGTGATCAGGATTTACCTCAGCAATACTGAGTCCAACAACTTTGTCACTTCCCAAAAACGTTTTAAAGGCCGCCATGGTGGCCTCGAAACTCAGACCAGTCCAGTTTGGTACATTACCCAAAGGATATAGCCCAGGGTCTATCACGTCCACATCTAAGTGGACGAAGATGTAGTCGACATTGTCTTCCATCCATTCTAGTGCTGCCTTTGCTTCCTTTATCGGGTCCCTCTGAACGGACTGAGACGTAGTGACACGGTAGCCATGGTCGAAGAGGAAACCCAGGTGCTCTCGCTTGTTGACAGGTGAGGCGATGTTTAAGCCAAATAGAAGGATGTTGCTGTTGTCCGCGACGCCAGCCCCGTCCGGTCGACAGAACACTTTCATGCTTTCTAATGCACCCTCACGCAGAGTTAGATGTGTGAGTGTCATTCCGGCGATATTTCCAGATGAGCGGGGTTCGCTTGGCGTATACAGGTCGCAGTCAGCGTCAATATAGATGATACCAATCCGCTTCGTCATTCCTCTGAAGTGTTCCCAGTAGGCCGACAGTATGGCCGGACAGTACAGACATTCGCCAGCGAGAATCAGCTGAAATGGTGGCGGGTGTCCGCTTCCAGTTTCGCTGGCTGCGAGAGCATCACCAACAGCTTTTCGAACCTTTTTACAAGCCTTTACCGTCTCTGCTTCATTGCGCGCTCCGTTAGGCTGACGTGTGCTAGACGTCCATCCCACTGGCCCCTGTGATAACGCGGTTGACGCTGTGGTATGCCAGCCTGCGGCCCCAAGTTTGTGCTGGAGGCCAGCGGCTTCGAATGCCGCTGGCGCGCGAGACTTGCCCGCATAGACCGACCCAATGTCGGATGGCACGTCGATGATGTTGATGGACCGGGAAGCCATTCGGGCCGGCGTTCGACTCCTGACTAAATTTAACAATATCTCTGAATATCTGATGGATACAGCGGAAAGGAAAATGAAGCACACGTTTTAGAACCAACACCTGAACTCTCTTCTTGTATCAGAGAGATCAAACACAAAGCCCGCACATACCTCCCAAACCACCATGGTCCCTGAGTTGGTCAGCCTTGACAAGGATAATCTCGAAGGGCGCGATACGCCCTCTCCGACAACATCATTGGCCCAGCAACATCTAGCCTTTCGAGGTTCTGGGCCTTGGTGACTATTTTGTCAAGGATCTCTTCAGCACGCGCAGAAATTGACATCTAACGTCTAGCATCCGACATTACCGGTGCCTCATCCGTCGTCGATCGATCGCACTCTAGATGACTTCTGTGTAGTTGCCATGATCGTGGAAGGAAGCAGAGCGTGGTGTGAGTTGGCAACGTTGGTTCGGGTCGAGATTCCATCAAATAGTGGCCGGAGATATTCGTCTCGGCATATTTAACTCCGAAACACCTTTCACCCCGTCAAGATGAGCGAGTTTCATTGCTTTCAACCCGCTGTCCTCTACGACACTACAGATTCAAGATGCGCCCACCATCTAGCAGAGCAGTATCGATAGCTGCTTTGCTTTTGAAATCGCAAGCATTGCGTGGAAAGTTGGCAGCCCCTGCAGTCCGATCGATATCCTCGACGACCTCCCGATGCGCCACTGCTCTCCCCATCACAGCCACCGGACCACCTCCAAGCGCGCCTGTCCCGACGTCCCCACAATATGGAGATCGCGTCGAAGAGAGACGGCGTAAAGCAGAAATGCTCAAGCAAGGGAAAGAGCTGCGCGCGGCAAGCCAGCCGGGGAGCAGATCAAAGCCATTGCAGAAAAGATTCTGGAAGGAAGTGCACGTTACAGAGGTTCCAGACGGATATCACGTCCTACTAGACAAGAGGCCGGTCAGGACGCCCTCCAAGTCAATCCTCACTATCCCTCGATCGAAGCCGCACCTTGCACATGCTATCGCCATTGAATGGGACATGCTCGAGTCGGCGCAGCAAGCGTTGAAGAACCATAACATACCCATGACTTCGATAGCTGCGCGGGCGCAAGATATCATCGAAGAAGAGGCGCGGGGCGATCGTAGGGTACGAGATGAGATCACCACGACCATGTTGCGGTACCTGGACACGGACACGTTATTGTGCTGGGCACCTGAAACGAAATCAACATCGTCATTGGAAATGCGGACCGATCGACCAGAGTCGTTAAGGGAGGTTCAGATCAAGACCGCAAAACCCATCATAAGCTACTTGAGTACTTCAGTCTGGCCCGGTGTAGACCTCAAACCCGTGTTGGATGAAAACACCATCATGCCAACCAAGCAGGATGAGTCCACGAGGAGTGTGATCAAGGGTTGGATCGCCGGGCTTCCTGCATACGAGTTGGCGGCTCTAGAACGTGCGGTCCTAGCAGGAAAGAGCCTGCTAGTCGGCGCTCGACTGTTGATCGAATGGAGCGAAGAGTTTCGGGACATGCAAGGAAACAGCAGTGAGCCGCGGTTTGGTATTCACGAGGCTGCCGAAGCGACAAATCTCGAGGTGAGATGGCAAACGGACATGTGGGGGGAAGTGGAGGATACGCATGATGTGAATAACGAGGACCTCCGGCGGCAGCTTGGAAGCGCGATCCTGCTCGTGAGTGGCAGCCGCCGATAAATGCCCCAAGATCTCTCCATGTAGAGCACATTCCCAATGTACGAGTACACAAGACCATATCCTCAAGGTAATACGGCGCCAACACGAAAGAGTGAGCAGCCATCTTGCTCGGGATGCCAGATCAGGCGGTGCACAAGGTCATCCATTGCTTAGTCGATATCCGATCTCCGTCAATTCCGCTGGAGCTGCGCGCTGTGTACTCGAGCAGATCTCTTTTTCTGGCGCCACATCTGTGGCTGACGGCCACCCGCTGAGCGGCCAGAACTCGTACTACCTGTGTGCTAGCTTCATCCTAGGAATAATGACGTCAAGGACCCCTAGCCTCACTCTCTCACCTCGTTGAATCTGGCGATCACGACACCCAACGGCTCTATTTGCCATGTTTTTCTTGCAGAACGTGCATCCTACCGAGAATTATTTTCCTGGCTGGGCAAGCAGCTGTAAAGTCCCTGCGTGAAAGGTAAGGTAGAGTACGTGCACCGCCACAATCTGAAGGGTAAGGAGAAAATACATATGATGATGCAGCTGCCCGGACGGCATTCTCATTCCTTGTCGAACAATGCAGTGGTTGGTTTGACCATCAGCTGCTAGCTTCTACTACATTCATCACGGCAAGCTCGGAAGCTTTTGTCACAATCACCAGCCTTGCCCATCAGTTGAGCAGGTCGGCGTCGTCTGATTGTGCCCGAGTTTGTTCTGGAGCGGTACGGGGTCGAGACTCGGATGTGTGTTGCTGAAGACAACCTCAGGCAGCAGTATCCTCCCGCGCCACAATGAGGATACCACTCTTCAAGCGCCTCATCATAGCAACGCTCAACATCCTCTTTCCTCCCCTCGCCGTTCTGATGATCACCGGCCCGAACGAGGACTTCATCTTTAACTGTGTCATGTTCATCCTGGCCGTCATCCCCTCGCATATTCATGGCTTCTACATCTCACTCACTTACTTCAACCGCAAGCGGAAAGTCCGCGAGGAGGTCTACCCGGGCAAACCGAAGCATTTGATCTGGAGCGACAAGGTGAACAATGGCGGAGCCAGCCGAAGGGAATTCGAGAGATTGAGATACGGGAAGGGGCAAAGCAGGCCCAGCAGACGAGCTGCGAGCACCAGACGACAATCTGATTTCCCGGAACGCAGCAGCTCGAGGAGACGGGTCCAGGAGTGGGATGATGGATACAAGGAGTATGCGGTATCCCCGCAGACGAGCAGAGCTGGGACAGGCAGAAGCGGCCGAAACGGCAGATGACCAAGGGGGAACGTGTCTCCTTTGATGGCGCAGATGATGTGATCAATTTGGGCTAGAGATCCTCCGTGTCGGCCGGTGGTTTCCAATTCGAATCGTGTGCGTGCCCGACGATGCGGTGTACTTGTCGATTTACGCGATCTCCCTCGAGCATTTTACAGAAATTGCGTCGACGAAGACACCTGGAAGCGGTCAAAACCTCTTCACCACAAGATTTGTTATATTCATCATAAGGATCGTATCTAGGGTGCGTGTCTGCTGTCTTCGAGGAAGACCCAACTTGTCCTCCTGGCGTCAATCATTGCCCGTATTACTCGACAATGCAGTCAACAATGCACAATGTCAGTGCTTTTTGGAAACATCCAAGGAATGTGACGGTTTCGCGTATTACTTCCTTCTCTCAATCATGAGTATAGAGCCAACATTTCTCTGAGCTCATCCCCCGTTCTGCGGATGACTGTGCGGCTTCCACGCTGCTTTCACCATCCACCCCCGTACTTGCTGTAGCTGCTGGTGTATGCCGAAGTATAGACGGGGTACACGGTACTGTACGTAGATGTGTAGGCCGGGGTGTAATAAGTGCTGGTGTAGTATGTCGAAGTCCTTCAGAAACTAGTCAGTTGCACTCATCCGGACGCGGTATGCACAAAGAGCAGAGGAAGAGATGCGCTTTCCCAGGAATGCTTACGGGTAGACGGTGCTATAGACTGTGCTGTAGACAGTGCTATACACGGTGCTGTAGGCGGTACTGTAGGCGGTACTGTAGAGAGTGCTGTACACAGTACTGTAGTCCGTAATGGTGGAATAGTCGGTGACGGTCGAGTAGTCGGTGACGGTCGAGTAATCTGTCACAGTGGCGTAGTCCGTCACGGTAGCGTAATCTGTGATTGTCGAGTAGACTATCACAGTCGGAGTCGCGTAGTAGGTGGAATAGGTCGTTGTCGGGTAGTACGTGGTTGTAGGATAGTAGGTGGTGGTAGGATAAGTGGTATACGCCGGATCTGCTTATCGATCAGCCCGTTCGAATGTGACAGGAGCCATATTTGCGTGGAAAGGTAGACTCACAGACGGACGTAGCATAGGTAGAGCTGTAAGGGTAGGTCGAGGTGTAGTAGCCTCTCTTCTCAGCGTCAGCCTCTGGATGCGGCAGACCCAGAGCGAGGCCTGCGAAGGCCGCTAGGATCAAAGAGCGTGCGGCGAGCATTTTCGAAGTTGCTATGAAACCTTCCGTGTGGTTCAGGTGAATCGGACTTGAAAGGGCCTGAGAATGGACGAGATAGAAGTGTACAACGAATGTTGCTGGTTTCTCGTGCTACAGGAAGATGAAGACAATGCAAGAGGACCTTGGGAGAAGATACTTATACCTAGTACTGACCAGCTTGTTCATCAAAGGATGAGACATCGCTGACCATCGATGGTGAAATTGCGGAAAGACTGTGGTGTGCATGAAGGCTTGAACAGCTCCTGCTCAGAGAAAAAAAAACATGGTGCTTTGAACGGGATACCAGCGTTCGTCAGATCCAATACATTTCGAGGAAAGGAGTGCAGACGCAAGACGGGATAGAGAATGACCGCAAAGTGTGCGAAAGTGGGTGAGAGCTTCAAGCTCGCCATTCAAACAAACGCTTCGGGATTGATGCCAGAAGCTTGACAACAACCATTCCCTGGTTGGTACATCTCTTCAAAGCATGGTTCGGGCTCCATTCAATCGAGGTGCAGACTGCAAGACGTATCTTTGCCACGCTTTAACAAGAGATGAGTTATTCCAACCTCACAGGTCATTTGGAGTTGCAAAGAGGATTGCAGTTGACAATGAAACCACTTAGAATCTAACCATCTTTACTCGCCCACTAATCACCCAACGATCCTCGGGTCCAAGTTGACGTCATTTAGGGCTAGGCTGATATCTAGCTAGCGTGGTTATTTTTAGGGCTAGTCGATATCTGCAACATGACTTAACCTGGTCGCTTTCTGTCATCTCTTTCGCATCACATAAGTGTCGTATATTACTTCCAAGCCCAAGGCCCTGCTTCTCGATCCGCCCGTTTGGTGCCGGTTGTCGAGGCAAGCAGCTGCTTAACCCCACCACATGTCATCCTCCTCCACACGAGACAAACATCCTTCAAAGGTCTGGCCATGCGGATGTCTGCCCCGGCTTCGTCGGTCGCTCAGATTCCGCTCGAGTCTGGCCTGTTTGTGTCAGAAGGAAACATGCCGTGTCTAAGCATACGGAAACACATCAAGATACACGTTGGCCGAGGCTGACCCTTTCGGGTGGATGTAAGAAACTACCTCAAACAAGTTTAGCATCTCTACTGCACAAGACGCTGCCTGAAGAAACAACAGGACAGAACGTGTACGTAAGTAGAAAGCCGCGTCATTGCACGGCGTCCACTGTAAAGTCTCCTGCACGTCCGCTACTGTGCACTTTCAAGATGTTCGCTTCGGTCCTCAGGAATTGTTCAATGCACTCCACTCGAAGCGGGTCGGAGATCGAGGGTAGAAGTTATGAAAATATTGAATTTCACAAAAAGATCTCATAACCCGTATCTGAGAATAGATTCGAAAGGCAGGGGTCCAGGGACTGAATAGAGAGCTCTCGATGTGCGAGGGTGCGCCAATGAGAAGCTCTGGTGTGAATTGAAAAGCCGCGGCCTGTTACCGAAGGTCCCCATAAATGTAGTTCAGCTCGTATCTCCCTCTAGTAGCATGAATGATTCCCTACTGGAATCGCCTTGTCCATCGCTGAATGGCACAACAGATCTTGGTGGAAGTGCGTCATAGTTGGGAAGTGATTCGACGTGGTAAACTGGGGTATCTGAGACATCAGAGTGCCGCTGGTTTCTATTTCCAACCGTTCTTGATGCAATGTCCATCTCGGCCTCAGAAGCTGCTTGCATTGCGTCCCCCCGACGTCGCTGCACGCTCATTTCGATGGTGGAGGTGATGGAGACATGAACTTGATCCGCCCATCGGACGGATTTCGGACTCGGCGTTAATATTGTACTTGTGCTTGTCCTTCGCGAACTGAAACGGTAGGATGGGGCATTGGAAAGGCGATGTGAACATGGTGGAGATTTGGATAAGGCGGATCGCAGTGGCGTCGAAGGAGACCGAACGGGAGTTGAGGCCCTCGTCTTTGAGGGTGAGGAAGGTGACATAGCGACTGCAGCTCGCCTTGGCGTGGCGTGGACGTTGATCTTTGTGACTGGCGTGGAAGGATTTGCCATGATATACCTAGAATTGCGGCTTCGATTTTGACCTTGAAGGTGCTGTGGCCGGCACTCGTTGACTATACTGGGTCGCCGGCAGATAGCTTCCTCTCGCGCTCCCTTCTCGCCAGAGTCGCAGGCGGGAACTTCTTCGTACGTTCCCCACAGTTTGGCATCATGATGGTGGAGATAGACCGCTAGCGCCCGAAGTGTGCAGATGAGCAGACATACCAGACAGCAGAGTATGAAGAGTGAGGCCGCGATGCCTCGAATGAAGCCCAGTTCCAGGATCCGGAGGACGGCCTTCTGGGCTAGTTCTGTGAAGGAGAGAGTATCGGCTTCAGGCGGGAAGATCTCAGGGACGGGTGATGCCAGTGCCCGGTGGAACACGAGTATGAATGGAAAGAAAAAGCCCCCCAACTTCGCGCTTGTTTGAGGGTACATCAATTCCATTCACAGGTCTGCAGCTGACAACGTTAGGATACCCGGGTCAACGAGAACACATCTAAGGGCAACACTCCTAAAGATCAACAAATCAACCTAGGTGTTTCGATGAGAAGGCGATCGGTAGGTGCTTATAATGTGACACCAGGCTGTGTACTCGTATCCAGCGCCCCAAACATGGTGCGTGATACAATATGGGAGGACTTCGGCTTTTGTTGCTTTGGCCCCTACTGAGGCTGAAGCTGAGAGCTGAGCAAAGGAATGGAATGTGGCGACAAAGAGAGAAGGAATGTGCTTCAAACTACCAAGTATCCATAGCGTAACTCGTACCTGGTCTTGCGCATCCAAGGGGAGGGTAACCGGTATTATTTTTGGTTCAAACTGGCGGGGGAAGGCTCGAGTTAGATAGAGCAGTCGGGGTGATCTAAGGTGTTGACCATCTCTTCAAGGAGAGAGCTGGCCGACATAACCCAGCCATGGTCGCTTGTCGACATTTCATGGTGTGATAGGGACAGATACCGTGACATCTGTCCTGAGCAAGCGTGGCAAGCAACGCTACATTCCTGAAAGCCGACCTGAAAGAATGAGCGTGGAATGGTCGCGAGAGGAACGTGTCGAGGCGCGATCCGGCTGAGTTGCCTGTTGTGCCGGCGTCTCGGTAATCGCCCAAGCCGGTCTCCTTAATCCCTGTTCTGCCTCTCACTTCACATCGCCGTTGAACTGCACTATTCGTCACTCTATTTCGCTTCCTGATATTCTGTGGTCAGTGTCCTGCCTTTACGGCTAGAAGCTGCCGTCGGCCTGTCAACCGTCGTCTCATTTTCATGGTCGAGGCGACGTGGAATTGAGCTCGGAAGCCATCACCGCGTTGCGCTTGTTAGCAGACCCCAGCCATCTCTTCAGCAGCGGACCTCCGACCTTGACGCCTTGCACCAGTCGTTAGGCACGTCTTCAAACCGCCTCGATCGCGAAGCCCTTTGTCGATATCCTCGAGTGTCGGCTGTCGTTTGGAAGTCTGACTCACCCCGAGGCCGACGGCGATCGATTCCTCCAGTGCGGACAACCAGCTACGGGAAAGTTTTGAGCCTGTCACACATCGCGTCACTCATCCAACCGTTTCCTGCGCTTTGCGGACCACCCATAAACCTTGACACCGCTTGCTCGGGCTCTCAACCCTTCGTTCGAGCCAACTCGGCACGTTCGAGGTCTTGAGAAACGGTCCCCCACGCTCATATTCTCCCATGGTTATTTGTCGCAATGAAGAGGAGGCACCACTGAATGACATTGATGGCATGAAGTGATGCTGTAATGGGCAGGACCACCGAGTATACCATCATGGGCCCTCCCAGGGATCCTTCAAGTCAATCACCGCCGTCTTCGTCCAAATCTCTACCTCATCGCGACGGTTCAAGACACGCTTCGTCCAATCTTCGAAAGCTTTATCGCATATCCGCTCAAGCTGTTGGTGACCATCATCTCGAAGATCACTCTTATCACTCTGTCTCGACAGTCTTGCCTACGTCGCCACATCTTCCTCCTACCCCACCTGCAGGGAACATTGAGAGCGACACACCAGCTCCGGAAGAAATTGCCCCGACAATTGACGCAACTGTCTATAGATCAAGCTTGGTGACGCCCATTAACCAGAATAGCCCACCGACACCTGATAATACCCCTCCACGCGAACACGATGCCTCATTCGTCCGCCCGTTCTTGGGTACCCACTCGTCCATGGCTTCCACCCGGACGGAATCATTTACGACCGCACGGGAAGAGCTCGCCTCAGATGTCGACTCCGAGGGCAATGTGCAACGCCAGGAGTATGGCTTCCAGTGGCCGTTGAGCTCCGTTGACAAGTTCGGTGCGGCGGCGCATCGCTTGCGGCACAGTACCTTGGCTCGATCGCGCCTGGTCAATTTATATGGTGAGGCACCCTTTGTTGGTCGACACCCTGAGTCTTTCGTCGGCAAAGCGAGCTTTCTCGGCAGCGAAAGCGATGGAATGATTCAGCCAGGAGCAGAACAGCAGAACTCAAGTTCAAGCCCAGAGCCCGTCCCAAAAGGCGAGCTTTCCCACAACCCTCTAGAGACCGCTCCAGCTGTCCCGTCGGAAAGCATCGAATCACCCTATCAAGTGCGCCACAGCCTCGGTCAACAAGACTTGAAGAGAGGCAAGAGTCTGCGCGACAGACTGTTGGAAGCGCAAAGCCAAGACCCATCTGCTTCGACCGAGAAGTTTGCGGATATAATCGGTTGGAATAGTTCTGTGCCAATTGGTGATGAGCCAGTTGAAGATCGACACTCGGGCATCGAAGACAATCGACGTTTCTCCGGCATCTCGACAACATCAACCATTGAAGCATATGTCGTGGAACAGGCCCCTCTACCCCGGCGTAAGACGACGTTGCGCCATGTTAATAAGCATGAATCTTTGCGTTCTGTCAGCTCACCTCTGCCAGCCTCAAACAGAAATTCTTTGCTTTCCAATTCCGACTCTCCGCACCGCCTCGTTCACAAAAAGGCACGGCTAAGCAATCAAAATCGCTGGAGCTTTGGTTCGGAGGTCTCCAAGTCATACAGTTTCGCTTCAAGTACAGTCCTTCCCAAGACCGAAGTGATCCGCGTGGCAGTCATTCCTGAGAGAAGTTCTTCTTTGGGGTCCTCCGCACAAAGCAGCCAACGGCAGTCGCTGTCAAATAGTTCTGGGCGAACTCATTCTCATAAAGGCCCGGACAATCCCCCGTCATCATGGCATCACAAAAGGGCATTTTCGGAATCTATTGAACGTGGTAGGGACCAACTTCAAGCACCTGTGATACCGGCACGGAGTTCCTCACTGTCAGCACCCACTTCCAGGGCTACTTCAAGGGCCAATTCAATCACTTCTGAGCACCTTCAGGTTCAAAGGAAACAGGCTGAGAAAGACCTGCGTAAAACTCTGGATAGAATGGAATCCGAACGGCTCCTCAACAGCTTGCGAGGTTCGGACCTCGTAGAGCAGGTTCATGACCTAGACGAAACTGTTCTCAGCCGTCCACAACGCAAATCTTCTGGACCAGGGATCATCGGATCTCCGGCCGTGGCTCCCACGAATCTAACTCTCGTCTCTGGGAACGGAGAAAAAGACTTGAGTGCGCTTGGCTTGATGGTGCCCGGAACAAAGGAATGGGCAGCTCTTCGCCCGCCTTCGATATTTGACACGCCATTCTCACAACCCTCTTTTCAGTCAGCTTCCCCTGAAATAAACGAGGCAAAGGCGATCAACTACTTTGCTCACAACAATCACTCCCTGCAGTTGATTGAGCCCTTCTCAGTTGCGGAATCGAGGGCTGTTCATGAAGTTCAGAGGCAGAAACTGCCAGAAATGGAAGTGGAATCTCCTTTGCGCAATCCTAGACAACCTCCTGAACCACCACAATTTAAAGTGATTCCGCCCACACCCGGCGATGAGAACGCCGACCGCCAACTCGGAGTTGACAGGATAAGCTCTGTGAAGCGTCCTGGCGGATCGCGGCGTCGGTCGGAATCCTTTATGAGCTCTATTTCTCGCAATCTGAGCTTGAAGAACGCTCGCAACCTCAAGGCGGACCAAGACCTCGACAACAATCTTCATCCAATGTGGCGGCCTCGGGCTTTCTGGGATGACATCGACAATGCTCGCTCAGGAGGGGAGCAGCAGGAGCGCTCACATGATGAAGGAATAATCAACAATACCTTAGGTCTCCCACAAGAGAGGATTGTCATTACGGGGCCAATGTCTCTGATCCGGCGGATCTCCGAACGCCGCAAGCAGAATCGAGGGATCGTGAAGCAATCGAGTCATTCCAGTCTGGCAAGGATTCGAGCGTCCCGCAAGCTGCACCGATCTTCAGGGCCGGGTTTAGGGTTCCACTTCCCTCTCGTTGGAGTTAAGGCCGTCCAAGACAGGATACTGCATGCCAAACAGCGGAAAGAGGACGAACGCAGAGAAAGACGGAGAGCTGAGCTTCGACGCAGCATTGGAGCAAATGTCGTCTCACAAGGTGACTCCAGGTTTCCGGCCAGCAATACCAGCCTGGCAAGAGATATATGAGGTGCTCCGACCGACACCCAAGTCAACGTCGCCAGATCGACCATATTTATTCGCCGGCGCACCCCCTTTTACGACATTTCAGGATATACAAGACGACGTTTACCATAACACTATCATGGCCCTGGCGGCTTTGAATATCCCTTTTGCTTGGCGCTTGTGAGGCTATTTCGGCAGCGTTGTGATCATGATTGTTGGTAGTTTGGGTATGGAGCGCAAGAGTTACGCACGACCTGACGTCTTCACGATTGATGAGTAAAATGAACTAATGAGCATGTACCATCAGAGCACGGCCAACCCAGATTAAATGGATTTTCTAGCGAGGAGTCGAATACAATTGAATGCTATCCTTTCGTGCCCAACGTGTCTGCTTCCACGTCCATCTGTTGTCTCTTCCTCAGATTCTCAAGCCCGACCGAGTCGAGGAATGGTTCAAACGTGATGCTGGAGTCGAAAACGGTTACTGTATTTCTCTCATTAGCTCTCCATTCGCTAAGAAAAAATGACTCACGTTGTTCTCACCGCGCTGATCTTGGGGCTGTGGTTGGGTGAAATGGACATTACTCTTCGACGCGGCCGCCTTGTCACACGTCGGCGCCTTCTTCAATGGACGTTTCAAGAGCTCTCTCTTCTCTTCGGAGCTCGCCATTGGCAATCCAGAATACGGTCGTTCAGTTCAGCTGTGGATAATGATGGTAGAGAAGCTCCGACCTGAGGTCATTGATCATTGGCCAGTTAAGGCAAAATCCCTCCCCTCAATTGGCGCCAGGAAACAGCTGTTGACCTCTGCTCCTTAACCCACAGGATCTTATCTTATCTCTTAGCAACAGACTCAGACCAGCCTGTGAGCCTGCGATATCGGATGGCGCACGCAAGTTGGACAATCCCAATTCAGACCCTCATCGGCCTTGAAATTGGCGACGATTTCAATCTGGCTTCTATATCCGCCGCAAGCCCAGGCGATGGACCTGGCACGGCGCTTGCCAGTCCTACGCAGAGCCACAAAAGAAACGCCTCCGTGGCGGGTTTCGACAGCTCGCCAGCGAGCCTTGAGTCACCAGACATCAATGGTGATGACAACGGGCGCGATGGCAGGCGCAGACCCGTGAAAAGAGCTTGCAATGAATGCCGACAGCAGAAGGTGAGCTCTCACACACGTTGTACATTACGTTGGGATCGCTGCATACATCACGCCCTCACTGACGTGCAGCTATCTGCCCATTTACCCCTCCCGATGAGATTGTGGTGCTTTGATTTGAGCCAACTTCTGCCCTATCGCCTCCTCATGTCCTATTGCTAACAGTCATCATGCAGCTGCGATGCGATGTTGTGCAAGAGCCCTTCCAGATGTGCACTCGCTGCAAGCGCCTCAACCTCGGGTGCAAGATCGAAGACAACTTCAAGCGTGTTGGCAAGAGATCGCGAAATGCAGAGATGGAGCGCGAGATCATCGAGCTGCGCAAGCAGGTGGCTGCACAACAAAAAACTGCAGGCGTAGCCAAGGGCGCTCATACCAATGGCAAAGCTCCTGTGCAACCATCGCCCACGGGAGACGGGACATTTACGTCGGATGCTGCCGCCGCAGGACTGCTTGATCTGCGAGGCGGGGGGACAGGAAGACCAGTATTCAAGCGGCTGGAAGACGTGGCCCTAACACAAGATCGGGCGCAAGATCTCTTCCAACGGTTCTTCACATTCCATCATCCATTCCTGCCGTTTCTCAACCCCGACCGGACGCCGGAGGATTACTTCGCCAGATCGCCTCTGCTGTTTTGGACCATCATCTCTGTAGGTGCTCGCCATTACACTCCGGAGCCTGAGCTCTTCAATACCCTTACCGGGCCCCTAATGAGGTTGATATGGTCAACTGTCGCCGAGGTACCCCAAAACTACCATATGATCAAGGCTCTCATCTTACTGTGTGCGTGGCCGTTGCCTACCAGCAGTACTTCCACGGATCCAACATTCATGCTCTGCGGGTTGATGATGCAGATAGCCATGCAGATTGGTATGCATCGCCCAACACATGCACAAGATTTCAGTAAGTTCAGAGTCGAGTTAAGAGAGGTGGAGTTACAAGATCGGGTCGTGGTTTGGAGCGTGTGCAATATTGTCGCCCAGAGGATATGCACGGCGTATGGGCAACCACCCCTCAGTATCTACGACTGGACCCTTGGACCGAAGCCCCTAGAAACAAACCCAAGTTACGAACTACCGGCTCCCATATTCAATCGACTGCTGATAGAAAAGTTTGTTGACAAAGTGTCGAGGACTCTTTACATGAATCCGTACGATCCTGTCGGCCTTGCATCGGACACGGAACGGCCTACTTATGTGTCATTCCTCGCCCATGAACTGGACGAGCTTGAAGATAGGCTTCGGAAGGACACTTCACCTATCACGAAAATATACCTCAAAGCGGCCAAGCTCCACATGAGACTGAGTGCCTTCTTTTCGCCGCCTTCATTACCGTCATACCGGACAGACATGTTGAAGCTCTACTATGCCACTACTGAGTTCCTCGAGACGTGTCTGAGTCTGGAATCGAACATCAGCGTCAGTTTGCCATCAAGCTATTCTCATGGCCTGTCCTTGTCACATGCGACGAATTATATCTTCTTTACGATGCTTGGGGCGGGCTTCTCACTCCTCAAACTCATGCATCACTTCCTTGGCGAGCATGAGCTGGATGCAAAGGGTGCATCCGAGCTTTTATCCAGGACGGTCTGGGCGCTGAGAAGTATGAGCGTGATGGAAAACGACCTGGCAGAGCGCCTGTCTGAGGTTCTGGCCCAGGTCTGGAAAAGCGGAAGAGTGCGTGCGGAACCGAACCGTAACAACATTGGCGAAGGTGCTGCCGATGACAGCCTCCAGCTCAAGGTCAAGTGTCGGATGTCCATGTCTGTGGTCTTCGACTCCGTTTGGCAGTGGCGACAAAATTTCCACTTTCGAGGCGGAAGGCCTGCTGATGGTAAGAATGGCCACATTTGTCATTTGAGACAGTCACTGACCAGATACCAGTTAGGGAGCAAAATCCGCAACTTCAGCAGCCTGATAACAAAATCAACATTCCGGCGTCGAACACAGACTCGGTCTCAGCGATAAACGAGCCTATGTTGTCAGGTGCCGCCATTCCTAGGGCAGCTGATTCTCTCACCATGGAATATGGCCAGACCGATTATGATGTATTCGACCCCCTTAATTGGATATTAGACGGCATAGTGGATTTTCCCTACAACTTCAACAGTTTACGCAGCGACGAGCTTACAGATTTGGATCCCTTGGGAGGAGGAATCTGACTTCAAAGCGAAGCACCGAGACGAAAGCAAGTCCTGCGCCGTGGCGTTAGCTCTAATAGTTTTGGGTGGGCTTCCCTGTCCTTGTGGCTTCAGCTCGCCAGTCACAATGGTCTGTGAGAACCTGTCGCCATCGCACATACCTAGATATCCCATAAGCTCCACGAACTTGGCTGCCTAGCCTCCAGCAGCTTCACAGATGTCAGAATAAACTACTCGATGATGTAGTATGGGTCTCCGTTTTGGGGGAGTCGCGCGACAAATATTGTACAAAGTGCCCTTCACAATACTGACGACCGTACCAACCGATTCTGCATTTTGCCGGCTCCAGCCCTCTCCAGTATAGTTGAGCCTTAGGCTCAGCAGTTGAGGAACCCCGAGATTGGGGCACAAGTCTGGTTCATTGGCCCGATCGGGAAACTGATCGGTTCCGGTTCCGGTGGCGATATTGGGTTTGAATTGGCCTTTTCGTTCATGGCCATCACGACGGAATTAGAAGGGTGGCATGGTGGTTGGCGCGTGTCACGTGGACTAAGCTTGGCGAAGTAATAGTGCCAGGCCTTCATCTGCGTGTTCCACCACACAGATGTTTTATGAATGACAGCCGCAACTGACACTATTAGTTCCACAAGGGGAAGAGAATAATAGGGCCTGGATAGAGTGTGAACCCATTCCGGTGGTATCGGAATAGGACCCCCAAATGGTTCGCCTGTGTACTCCGTACCGTACTCGCAGCATCCCTACGAGTCTTGGCGAGATAGAACGCCGTCAAAGAGGGCAACCTTCTATTTAAGGTTAATAGCTACGTCTATTTGTGCTCGTGACCGATTGAGACCGGAACACCACGCCTTGACTGTGGAGTTTAATATTGCAAATAAGGCTCATCCGGAATCGAGGTTACTGAAAAGGCGTACACAACCAGATATCGAACGAAAGCTTGATACGCTGCCCAAGCGTCTGCAAGTGTTTCGGGCCCATCTAATGGCTCTCGAAGGGTAAGACGATACTCGTAGCGACAGATAAAGGTACGTGAAGCGGATGTAACCGAGGGGAATCTTCGGCTATGAGCATTACGGCTCGGATCAAACGTCGTCTTCAACTGTATTTCTGACAATGGCCTGATGACCCCAAGTATTGATGAGGTAAGTGCTCACCTAGCGCTCCGTTACAATCTACGACATGAGATGAGCATTGGTCATATAGCGGGAGAACCTTCCTCTCAGGCCGACACATGTGCTATGTGGATCGCGAAGAGGGCCCTTCAGGCCACCTTCAGGGTGCCACGGGAGGTAAGTCGACGTCTGCCAATGTTGGTGATGTGATATTTAGGCTCACCCTCCGCCCCGAGGGCGTCGCGTCCTGCTCCCTCGTTGTACCTGTCGCGAGATTTTATCAATGGCAGAGTTCCAGCCATCGTGGGCCGTCAAAGAACATATTATTGCAGCATCACACCCGCGGGGATACCGAAGAGGAGTGCGCGATCCACAGAGATCTCGATTGCGACTCCATGTGAAACAATATGTTCCCGCTACATCGAAGCGGCTTTCGGACGATGATTACGCCATTACCCTCATCGTCCAACATGGGCAGCCTCCCGGCGACAATAAGGAGTCATACGAGCCGTTCATGTGGGATCTGCTTTGTCAACCAGGGCTACCTCCGGTCCGAGCGATATGGGCCATGGACATTGCTTCGTCGGGACAATCCTTCCTGTTGAATCAAGACGAGATAGGCGATGAGCCACACTGGTACGACGCGTCAAGAGACATTACACAGATGGTCAATCACTTCCAAGCGGAGATGCGGCCGCCAATAGTCGGCTTTGGTCAGAGTTGGGGAGGTGCCGTGCTGACAATGGCGGCTGCTTTCAATCCTCGACTTTTCCAAGGTGTTATTTTGAGTGAGCCAATATTCGAGAACGGATGGCATCATGTACGTGCCAGTTTGGAGAGCAAGGACGAAATACTGGTCAAGGGAGGCGCAGCAGCCCCGAGTTTGGCAAGGAGAAAGCGATACTACGCTAATCGTGCCGCCTTGGTAGAGTCAGTTCTTCGAGGTAGAATGTGGAAGGCATATGATCCAAGAGTGCTGCAGCAGATTCTGAGACATGACTATCGCGACCTGGACGATGGAAGGGTGGAGTTGGTCACCCCGCCAGTCCAGACAGTATCATACTTCTTGCGACCGTCGCCGCCACAGTCGGGGTTTCCCGAGAACGAGGACTACGCCACGGGAGGAGAGGACGCGAATTGGCCTCCTGGGTTCTACGCTGCGCAAGGTGCTGTTGGAAAGAAGGCACTGGCAACTTTGAATTGCCCGCTATTGTTCCTGTGGGAGACGAGAGGCACCTTTGTCAGCGATGAGGGTTACAGGAAGCGTGTCCTGGCGTCTGCCGATGCCCTCGATCGTCGAAAGAATCAGATTGAGCAGATATTTGTCGACAGTGGGCATTCGCTTGCGCTCTTCGCTCCCAGGAAGACAGCGGAGGCGGCTACAACGTGGATCAAAACGCTCTGGCAACGTTGGCTTGAACAAGAGCATCAGAGACAGTCAGACGCACGGGTCGATGCTCAAAACGTACCCCCAGAGTTACTGGAGAGGACCGAACGTGTAGAGGCAGCTACTGCTGATTTCTTCAGAAGAAAGATGAAGCTCTGATATGATTTCGGGACGCTCCCCAAACAAATGCTGCTCTCAAGAAATCCGCACCCCAGGGCCTGCAGACACAGAACTAAAACAACTGTGTGCTTTTCAGCTGTAAAGGCAGGCTGAAGGCCCGCAGCGAATAGTCCGAGTTGGTTGGTGGTTGTGAGGTGGAACATCCGTACAGATATGCAGGTACAGATCCAATAAAGGGTCTCCCGCCACCTCCTGCTGGAAGTCATGACGATTGCTTGGGCGGCAATGATACTGTACCCAGTGCTACAGTATGTCCCGACGAGATGAGAATACGGAGGACGGGGGCGAAAGGTTCGGGGGTTTTGCTTGGAGGCGTGGGAGCAAGATGCCGAATGGGCCCACGCGACTGTCGGCCAGTTTCACGATGAAGAGTCCTCAAGGGCCGCATGATTGGATGGCGAGCGCCTGGAGCTCGAGCGGAGATGCCAGCCGCGGGCACCAAACCTGCAGGCAGCGCGATGCCTAGCCTCGTTTGGTTGCATGGAGCCCCCCAAACAACCGAAATCTCGCAGGTGGGCACACTGGAGACGATCGAAAGCCTGCTGGAAATTTCGCAAAGCAAGAGATTTGTTGCCTCGAGCATCAGTGATGGCTTTGTGCCGTAGTCTATCCCTAATTCCCATTGTCTCTCGAAAAATCTGTCGTTCCCATCAATCCTACACTCGTTCTTGATCGAGGAGACACTGCTCCCTAACTGCTGGGAAAGTTGTGAACTCGCTAATTGTGCAGCTATATTGGTATGCGACCGCCTCCTTTGACGGCTCCCCTCCTGACCGCCACTTGCACTTCTGCACTTTTGATGCCCATGTCTTTGTTCCATGCGACTGACAAATGACAAGCAGGACTTGTTCAACCTTCTCGGGCATGGAAAGATAGGCGTCAATCATTTTCCTTCGTCCTACCCTCCTCGACCTCGTCGCATTCTCTCAAAATGGTCCGAGGCTCAACTCTCCTCCCGAAACAACTGCGCTCCCTGGGCCAAAGCGACGGCTGGTTGAACCGCACGGTTACCTCTAACCTTCTGGCTGTTTCGAGTCTCGCATGTGCGCATCCAATCCATACCGTGGTTGCAATTGCTCTGTTCGCGAGCACATCCTACGTGGGTCTGTTGCAAGAGAGCCTGTTCGACAGCGGCCTCAAGTCTCTCCAGCACAATGGAAGGGTGGATGTGGAAGCCCTCTTACAGGGGAGCAGGACATTGGAGCTGTCCGAGAAGACTGCGTGGAAATGGCAGTTCCCAGAAGACTCCAGTGTCCCTCGGGTTTCGCTGGTAAGTGCTTTCTGGCCGGACGCACAACAGAACTGACAGGGCCGCGTTGCAGGGTCCCAACCACTATGCGATCTCAACCTTTGTCTTCCCTGATTCTTCCTCGAACCAGCTGGCACCTGGGGTGACCGCCGTTTCCACTCCGGCCAATGTGACGGCCACCAACATCCCAACTACCTCGAATCTGCTATCGCCGATATCGCACGACACATCCCTTGCCTTCTACACATCCTTCTCCGAACTCGCCGACTTCTTGAGAGCCGCACAAGAGCTTCCTGCACAGCAGGCGGCGCACTCGGATGAGCAAAGAAAACCCTCCTGGTTCATGAAAGCTGCTCGCCTGAATGGCAATGGACCTCGTGGTGCCTACACAACCTGGTTCCGGGAGGGGTGGACTTCTTTTGTCGACTTGCTCAAGCATGCTGAAACCCTGGACATCATTATAATGTCTCTTGGCTATCTATCGATGCACCTCACCTTCCTCTCGCTGTTCGTCTCCATGAAACGTCTCGGTTCCAACGCTTGGCTGGCTGTATCAGTCTTGTTCTCCAGCCTGTTTGCCTTCTTATTTGGACTGGTGACTACGACGAAGCTTGGCGTCCCGATCAACATGGTCTTGTTGTCAGAAGGATTACCCTTTCTCGTGGTAACCGTGGGCTTTGAGAAGTCAATCATTCTCACGAAAGCTGTTTTGTCTGCCTCCTACGATAAGAATCGGCGAATCCTGGAGAACGGCTCTGCGAACGGCAGCGCTAATGGTCCAGTGGTCGCTCCTAATTCTCCCGGCTCTATCCAAGACGCGATACGGATTGCGGTCAAGGAGACTGGGTTTGAGATCGTGCGCGACTACGCCATTGAGATCGCAATTCTCATTCTTGGAGCGGCTTCAGGCATTCAGGGTGGTCTTCGACAATTCTGCTTTCTAGCGGCATGGATCTTGGTGTTTGACTGTCTCCTCCTGTTCACTTTCTACGCGACCATCCTTTGCATCAAGCTGGAGATCAATCGCATTAAACGCCATGTTGCCCTCCGCAAAGCTCTCGAAGAGGATGGCATCAACCAACGTGTTGCCGAAGACGTCGCCACGAACAATGACTGGCCCACTGGACAGTCCGGTCAAGCGGCAGGGTTCAACATCTTCGGCCAGAAGATAAAGGCGAACAGTGTGCCCAAGTTCAAGATCTGGATGGTTACTGGATTTGTCATTATCAACCTGGTCAACCTCTGCACTATCCCGTTCCGAACAGCAAAAGCGCCAGGTGCTGCCATACCAAGCGTCCTCACTCCTGCCCCAATTGACCCATTCAAAGTTGCCGAAAATGGCCTGGATGCCATCTATGTGACTGCTAAGAGCCAGAAGCGGGAGATCTACGTCACCGTGCTTCCTCCCATCAAGTATGAGCTCGACTATCCCTCCCTGCACCGTGCGGACTCCCCAGACGACCTGGGTTTCTTCGATTCGGACTATACTGACCAGTTCCTGAACGTTGTTGGTGGACGTGTGATCGAAGGCGTATTGAGTAGCCTCGAAGACCCTGTTCTCAGCAAGTGGGTTTTGATTGCTCTTACTCTGAGTCTGATATTGAATGGATACCTGTTCAACGCCGCACGCTGGAGCTTGAAGGAACCACAATCCACCACAAGTTCACCAGCCGCGCAAAAAGCACCTGAACTTGAGTTGCCCTTGACACCGCGACCCCGAAGATCCACTCTCACTGCGCCAGCCAAATCCGAAAGGACTGCAGCGGAACGGGAGCAGATGCTCAAAGAAAAGAAAGCCGCCTATTTGACCGATGAAGAGTTGATCGACTTATCGCTGAGGGGCAAGATCCCCGGCTACGCTATCGAGAAGACTTTGGAAAATCCGGAAGTCATGAGCAGGCGTGAAGCATTCGTGCGAGCTGTCAAGGTCCGAAGAGCTGTTGTGTCACGTACCCCCGCAACAAAACATGTGGCAGCCGGACTAGAAATCTCGAAAACTCCGTACAAGGACTACAACTACGAGCTCGTACATGGCGCCTGCTGTGAGAATGTCATCGGCTATCTGCCTCTTCCCCTCGGTGTTGCTGGACCCCTCGTAATTGATGGCCAGCAGTATTTCTTGCCAATGGCCACGACTGAGGGAGTGTTGGTAGCAAGTACGAGCCGCGGTTGCAAGGCGATCAATGCCGGTGGGGGAGCAGTCACCGTTGTTACTGGTGACGGCATGACACGCGGACCTTGCGTTGGTTTCCCTACTCTGGTCAGGGCCGGCGAAGCAAAAGTGTGGCTCGATTCTGATGATGGCCAGCGGAGGATGCGCGAAGCATTCAATTCCACCAGCCGTTTCGCTCGATTGCAGTCCATGAAGACGGCCATGGCTGGGACGTATCTCTATATCCGATTCAAGACGACTACCGGTGACGCGATGGGTATGAATATGATCTCGAAGGGCGTGGAGAAAGCTCTGTCTGTGATGGCGACTGAGTGTGGCTTTGACGATATGTCGACAATCACCATCTCGGGCAACTACTGCACCGACAAAAAGCCCGCAGCAGTGAACTGGATCGATGGACGGGGCAAAGCCGTGGTTGCCGAGGCTGTCATCCCAGGAGACGTGGTTCGCAATGTTCTGAAGAGCGATGTGGACGCGCTCGTCGAACTTAATGTGTCCAAGAACCTGATCGGCAGTGCGATGGCCGGGAGCATCGGAGGTTTCAACGCTCACGCCTCGAACATTGTCACGGCAATCTTCTTGGCCACAGGTCAGGATCCGGCGCAGAACGTCGAGAGCTCTAACTGCATTACCATCATGAAGAAGTAAGTTGATGTGATCCAGAACAGTCTGCGGTAACTGACATGTGAACAGCCTTAACGGAAACCTCCAAATCAGCGTGTCGATGCCTTCAATCGAGGTTGGCACCATTGGCGGAGGCACCATTTTGGAGGCCCAGTCATCCATGCTCGAGATGCTTGGAGTGCGAGGGTCACACCCGACAACACCAGGCGACAATGCTCGAAAGTTGGCCAGAATCGTCGCGGCAGGAGTTCTTGCTGGCGAGCTCAGTCTTTGCAGTGCCCTTGCAGCAGGTCACCTGGTAAGAGCACACATGGCACATAACCGAAGCGCGGTGCCTACTCGCGCCACAACGCCTGTCTCGGCGGCGGTTGAGCCCTTTCTTCGAGCACAAAGTGGACCATCAATACCGGCCTCCCTCAAGATGACGAACGGCAAATGAAATTGTGAACAGGAAACGGTTGTACAGCTCATCAACATTTTACATATGGGCAATTAGCACGCGGAGTTAGGTTTTGGAGGTCCGACTCGACCAGCCAGTGGCTGTGATTGATCAATATGACCACACTTTTGGGAAAGGCATAATGACTGAAGAAAGGTGCGCGCTTCCAGCTCTCGTGGGAGAGGTGCGCCGAGAGTAATTCTGGCGACCTTTGTACAATATTCCAGTACACGATAGAGAAGATGAGCGATCATCGTTAGCTACTCTCCCCGTTCTCTTGCATGTGATGTTCTGGAAGCGTGTTGAATGTCTTCACTAGCGGCAATCCCAAAGCACGTCTTTTGTAGACGCCACCAAGCGGCAGGGCGCCATAGGCGTGCAATTTGTGGTCCGTTTAGCGCCAACGAAGCCTGAAGAATGGGGGATGAAGCAGGGATTGACCACTTAGGGAGCATCGAGGCTTGAATGTCGCGGATTCTTGTTTGATAGTGGAGATTCTGCCGGCGCGCCAGATCAGTGGATCTGGGTTGTATTGGGCTGGGTCAGTAAGGGGTCAAAAAAGTTTTAGATCTGGTGCAGAGGTTCTGAAGGGCAGAGACGGTCATCTCGCACGGCGCACACCGTATTGGTTAGTATTACGCAGCATTGAGTGCGCCAATATTCGTAGGGACAGTCACATAGAGGCAAGGGAGAGGGGCATAAAAGAGTCAGTCCCTTGATCCGGCTCTGCCACGGACAATGGGCTCGTCTTGTTCCAAGCGGTCAACAATTGGCTGCAAGTCATCGAGCCAGTGAGCCCACTGTCGAGCCTGCGCTTTTTGGAGACAGGCTATTGCTGCACCACAGTCGCACTCTCCCCGAATTCGCTTCAATGCCTATTACACGCTGCCGTCTCCCTCCCTCTTAATTGCATCGACCAACACCACACTCGTTTACACACATCGCCGTCTGCTGGACAGTCCGGACTGCCCTTTGGAGGACACAGCATCCCAGAGAGCGCCGGATCCAGCCGCGCCTCCGCACTGGCCATCTGCCCTCGTCCGCTCTTTGACCCGTAGCACCACCGCTACCGACCTGTTTCATTTCGTGCCTCACATACCTCCGGTACACGATAAGAGACTGCAGCACAGTCTACCTGACTTTCCTCCTGTCCGAATCTTGTCTGTTCAAGTCGATGAGTTTGCACTATGCAGGCCGCCTTGCCCCCCCTCCCTCGAGCACCCGATCTGTCACCAGTCTCAACCGCCAGCGAATGGTCGGGCGTCAACAACTACAATCAGTTGTCGCGCAATGATGGCCCATTTCCAGGTCAGCCGCTTAACGCGCCTGCGGATGATTTCGGTCCCTCGAAACCACCTCCTCCCTACACGCGCCCTCCCAACGGCCCTGGCGGCGCGAACTTCGCACCTCTCCAGCTGGATCCCATGGGACAACGTCGCCCTTCGGAGTCCGGGTCTCGTGGTTCCTCACGCGCCGGATCGATTGCCAATTCCCGCTCGAGCGACGGCACGATCTCGGACGAGCAGAGTAGAAAATACAGGCGGATGGAGGCGGAGTTATTTCAACACTATACCGTCCTGAAAAGCTTCCTCAAGGGTGCCTCTCAGGCTCCTCCTCGCCCTAACAAGGCTCGGGATAAGCTCTTGCGGTTGTCGCCTGTCCAGTTTCACGAGCTGAGTACCGATGTCTTTGACGAGTTGCAACGGAGGCAGGCCTTAGCACCTCTTCCAGGTCGTCCACCCCGCCAACAGAATGTGCCTCCTTTCCTACAGCCACGACAGGACTTTCACGAGAAGCGGAATCAGGCTAGACAAAAGCTCTCCTCTCTGCAGACGCCCAGGTTCCGCGACCTCTCCACGGATGTCTTCTGCGAGTTGGAACGCCGGTTCCCGCAATTCCAGCGGCCTGATGGGGGAAGGAGGGACAGTTCGCGTTCTCAGTCTAGGGGTCCGGCTCCCTCATCAAGAGATGGTCCTCCTCAACCAAACGGATTCGGACTGCCGTCTCGAGCCCAGACTTTCGGCGGGTCAGGCGCACAAGGCTACCCTCAAAGACAAGAATCAGTGTCAAGTCTTCCACAGTTTGAGAATCCTCCTTCACTTGCGGATCTTGGAAGACCAATGCCCAAACAGTTTCAAAGCAACACGATCACACCCAATAAAAGTACGATGGTCGAGGATGAAGACGACTCACAGACGGCGGATTCGAAGTATGACAGGTCGAGCGATGCTTTTGGCCTCGAAAGCTCGCTTGCCAGCCCCAGAAGCGATAGAGATACCGCCGCCACATCGCAAAGTGGCGTGAGCACGAATTCCACGAAACCCAGCCTGCCCGCATTGACCGAGCTCCAGGACAAGGTCTCTAGGTTGGAGTCCAATCTGGAACTGAAGGATGCGGAACTTAATCAACTGAAGCGTCAGGGCGAAGAATGGGTCATAACAAAACAGGATCTGGAAAAGAAGCTGGAGGAGGCAGAAAACTTGAACAAGTCGCTGAAGGATGAGATCGAGAAGCTGAGAGCTGAACAGCCACACTACAGCGGGGAGAACGTGCTCTGGAAGACGAAATACCTCAAACTCGATCAGGATCATGGGATTCTGCAAGAACAGCTGGCACAACAGCAACAGCTAACGGACGAAGTGAGCCGACAAGGCCAAGCATACCTTGAGGAAATGAGGGCCTTGACAGAATCTGGCGGAGGCAGTCTGGAAAAGGAGGAAAGGTTGCAAGCAGATGTGCAAAGGCTTGAAGATGAAGTCAAGAACTGGAAAAGTCGATATGTTAGAGCCAAGGCGCAACTTAGGAGTGTGCGTGCGAGCTCTCTCGGCCTCAATATTGCACGAAACAACGCCAGTCAACACGCCACTGCTCTCCAGGACCGCGACGGACTGGTCAAGGACGTCCATGTCACGAGATTCCAAATTGCCATTGATGAGCTGCTCCAGATCGCCAGGTCCGACAACCCTGCCGCTGTGCTCGATCACATGAAAGTAGTGGTATTGGCAGTGCGCGGAATTACATCTGACATTGAGTCAGGCTCAGCCGCAGCAAAGGACGATGACATGAGCAAACGAAGGGGTAAGCTCAAGAGTAAGGTGTCGGCAACGGCAAACAATCTCATCACAGCCTCCAAGAATTTCGCTTCTGCAAGTGGACTCTCGCCTGTCAGTCTTCTGGATGCAGCAGCCTCGCATCTGACGGCCGCTGTGGTGGATTTGCTTCATACAGCGAAGATCCGCCCTACGCCTGCGGGGGAACTAGGTGATGACGACGAGCCAAAGTTGGAGTCCCTACAGAGCAATGGATATTTCAACATTGCCGAGACTCTCAGGAGGCGGAGCGAGATTGAGAGCATTTACAGTGCTCTGAGCACGCCATCGGCAAGCAGAAACGCCCCAAATCGGAGTGGTTCCAATTCCCACCTGCGGAATAATTCCAACTACGTCAACGGTGCTGGGTTAGGAATCAAGGCAGGCTATGCAACCAGCCAGGAGGAGGCCGATCTCGAGGATCTCAAGGTGAGTCCGGTGCAAGAGTGAAGGGGACTTGACGCTAACTATGTACAGATGTATCTCGAGGATCAAACTGACGGACTCGTCCAGTCCATCACCTCCTTAGTTGATTCAGTTCGAAATGACGATGCCATGTCTACCATTCAGCTTCATATGGCGACCATCTCCGCCACGATTGAGAACATTGTCAACTCAGTGGATAGGACGGGCAATGAGCCTTCCTCGTACCAAATGACACTGAGGGAGAAGTCAGGACCCATTGTGTCGATTCTGCAAAACTGCCGGGAGCAGATGTCACAGGTCGGCAACGAATCCCCGGCTGGGAAAGAGATGGTGCAGCAGCTGCCGCCTCTTGCGTTCCGAATTGCACGAGAGACGAAGGAGTTGGTGTCAAGGGTGATGGCCATTGAAGCTGGCCCGGGCAGAGGCGCCGATGATGATTTCAGCTGAGCCATCATACCGACCTAATGCGATAAGAGATCATAGGATCGTCTAGCTGTATAGCCCTTATTCATGCGGCATATATCCATGTATCAACATCATTGATCCCGAGAATCCTGTTGTATTTCAAGGTGGCCCAGTATTGTGTCAGTGTTCGGCCGTACCGCCCCCTTTTCCTATGCTTAGCACGGCATTTGACTGGTCGGGAACGTGCCCTACATCAGTTTTCCTGGGCCAACTGTCCTTTTCTCACCAGCACTTCCCAGCTTGATCTCTAACTGGACTTGTATTTCTGACCTTTCCCAATTATACATTACCTGTGTATTAGTATTCCGGCACTCCTTGGTTGGACATCGTATTTTTCGGGTGTGCGGATTGGAAAGTGATCTCTCGCAGTATTGCAGCTTGTGTCTAGCATTTAGACAGGTTCAAGATCCAAGTTCCAGGTACCAATCCAGCCACTGTATCGGCATTGTATCTTATTTGGAGAAAATCAGTGAGTCTACCATCGTCACAGCTCTAGGCTTTGTCGGATAACGACATCTCCAACATTGATGGCCTGCTGGGTGAATTTGGCTGATGAAATCTTTTCAGCTCCTTTCGCCGTCACGTCACGTGCAGCTCACTTGAACGGTCCGCCACTGTACGACGCCACTGCACGACCCGACAGCTCCTTCACTGCATCCCACCTTACAGCCGGTACCAATTCACTTGCAGATCATCCACCCCTCATTACTCCGTGAAATGTCTGCCCCTCCTGCCAGTGCGCTGAGGCCTTTCCTCAGATTTCAATCCACCCCGCCCTCAATCTTTCTTTCAAGCCGTTCTCATCAACATCTCACCAACCGCCTCTCATTTCCAACCAGACAATTCTCTTCATCTTCCGCAGCCATGGGTATGACTGCTTGGTTTGAGGTCGAGTGGTCCGACGCGGCCCTTGACAAGCAACGAGCTGATGCCAAACGCGCTGGTCAAGCTCCACCACCTCGTACGTTACCTCCCTCAACACCGCGGGTTTTCACAATTAGAACTTCTGACCCGTCCTCCCATCATCTTCTGCGAGCCTTTCACCTCACCTCCTATGGCTCCGCGGCTAACTCTTGCTCTCACCTACAGCTCATCGAGGCCGCATCAACTTCAACCTCTACGATGATGTAGTCCCCAAGACTGCCGAGAACTTCCGCGCTCTCTGCACCGGCGAGAAGGGCTTCGGCTACAAGGGCTCGTCTTTCCACCGCATCATCCCTCAGTTCATGTTGCAAGGTGGTGACTTCACTCGTGGTAATGTCAGTCAACACTGAATGAAAGGAGATGGACACAGGGCACACGCTGACAGATACCCTAGGGCACTGGTGGCAAGTCAATCTACGGCGAGAAGTTTGCGGACGAGAACTTCAAGAGAGCTCACACCAAGCCTGGTATCCTGTCCATGGCCAACGCCGGACCCAACACGTGAGTGACATGACGATCTGCGACCCGGGCTTTGTCCATACTGACCATTCATCCTTTGTTTCTTTTAGTAACGGCTCCCAATTCTTCATCACCACCGTCGTTACCTCTTGGCTGGATGGCAAGCACGTTGTGTTTGGTGAGGTCGCCGATGCCCAGAGCTTGGATATTGTCAAGAAACTCGAGGGAACTGGCTCTGGCTCCGGCCAAGTCAAGCACGAGGTCAAGCCAACCATCGTCGACTGCGGTGCTTCCAAATAGAGACAAAACAATGATGGCACTTCGCCCCAGTGGTCCGTCAAATGCAAAAATGCAAAGTCAACAATCTTAGACTGCTGGCCGGAAGGAGGCAACATGTTTTAGGGAGTACAAATCATGCACAGTCACAACTATGAACAGATGCATTCACAAGAGCGGAAGCGTGCTTTGCTGGTGCGAGCCACGACCATCAAAAGTCAAGTAGCAAGCAAATGAAAAGTTGATCATCTCCACCTCTCTTCTCCATCTTCTGTCCTTTATGACGGAACCTTTGATTGTATTTGTATTCCACTTCATCTATACGTCCACCCACGTAACTGGCCGTAACCCTGACTTTGGCCTTGAGTCTCAACGCAATGCTCATACGAGTCAAGGCAACCTGTCCTGCAGTTGTAATTTAGACATTGAATACAGATTAAGAGGCATTCTATCCAGCTATCCAGGGCTGTTTGCCAGAGAATGTACTGATCATACACAGTTGGTAGATAATATAGGGTTACACATCACTTCATTCTCAGCCTAGACCCTCACATCGTGACAGATGGATGTGAAGAATTTCACCGCGAGTTAAATTTATTCTAGGGTTGGGAAACGGACATACAGAAGACCTTATGCTCAGGAAAAGACAGGACCAATCTTGGGAGTAATGTCGCGCCAAATATGTATCCGAGGAACGTGAAGTTTTTCCTCGAGAAGAGAGCCCCGTTTTCGTCTGTGTTTTCGCACTTCGACAACAACCTTCCGGCCCCATGAGACTGCTCGGTCCAGCATGACGTGCGGGAGTCGTTTATCTTTCTTGTTCCACGCCCCTCGCCGCTGCTGGATCTACAGAATGCTGAACAGTACTGTGTTTGATGAAGAACTGGTCGCTGCTCTCGCGGACTGGGGCGTCGGAGTAGCTGGCGGCCAACAAGCCCGACTTGCGCGCGATGGATCATGCGGTGTATGGACACCGCGCAAGAGGCGAGACATCCCATGCAGGAAGAGGAATGTTCAGTCAGTGTCGTCTGCGAGGATGTGGAGTCTCAGCACTGGGAGTTCGGAGCAGGAAGGCGTTGAAAGGGGCTGATATGTACAGATGTAGGAGGAGAAGCGTCCTTTGCTGATCTTCAGGGTTAGACACATCGCATACAGAGGGAGACGTGTCATACAACATACAGGCGCAGCCGGGGGGAAATGATTATACTCGGCAATGATGTACCACTCTCCTCGCTTTGAACCTCTGGATCCGTTGCTAGACATCTCGCCCTCACCTGTATGTAAAGGACGGATCAGTCCTCGTTCAACCAGAACCGCTCCCAAGCCTGCTTCCACTTTACGGTTTTCAACTCCTCCAACCAGTCCCTGAACTTCACGTTGATGGTCTCCTCACCGTCCTGACCTTGAATAGTCATGACACCGTCCTTGATGCCTTTCCACCCCCTGACCGGTGTGATGTAGCTGTGGTTCGTCCCACAGTAGACGCTGCCAACACTTGCTCTGCATGCTTCGTCTCCTCCCTGTTGATTATAGCGTTGCCGTTTGTGGTAGCAGTCTTCACACAGAGAGGTGGTGCAGCAGATTGTGCAAAAGTACATAGTTCGCCCTTTCCAAGCGCGCCACTTTCGGGGCGGGCTGCATTCTCCACTGCATTCAACATCAACGTCGGCGAGGTCGCCCTCGTCGGTGGGGAGCGGATAATCGTCGCCGTCGTCGTGGCCGCTGTCGCCGTCACCATCGTCTTCGCCCTCACTTTCCTCGTCGTCTCCCTCTTGTTCGTCTCCTGATTCTGACTCGACGCCGTTCGCTTTGCTGCCCTCATCGTCCGAGTCCGAGTCCGAGTCATCCTTGACGGACGGATCCAGCTTTGAGAATTGAGCCGAAATAAGGATCTGAGCCTCCTTCTCGAGTCCGTCTAGGCTCGATATGACGGCGGCAAGCTCGTTGAGGTTGATAAAGTCATTCCATCCCACGTTGTCCATCAGAGCTTCGTAGCAGATGTTGAACGCGGTCTCCAGAATATCTTGGAATTCTCGAGCCGGGGCCATTTTTCGGGCCATTCGCGCGATTGTCAGGGAATGGTGCGTCAGTTCGGATTTGAGAGACGCAATCGACCGCGCGAGCGGTTTATTGGTCAGGCCCTTGATCTCCGTGTACAGTTGGGCTTTGAGCGACGGGTCGGAAGTTGAGCGATACTGCTGATATATGATTTCGGACAGGAAGAGGGCGGCGCAAACCAAGGTAAAGGCTGGATCTTCGTTGGTGAGCGCGAAAGGATCTCCGCTGGTACTCGTGTCCAGGGTTTCGTGGAGCAAGGCCTTTGCTGCCTCCGCGTCCAGATCTACTTCCCAGTGGGTCACGGCAAGATGGAATCGGATGGGAGCGGCCGCATCGACGTTGTCGAGCAGCTTGATCACCTCGTCGTACGCCTGGTACAAGTACTCTTGTTGTCCTGCTCGAGCGGCTGCTCGTCTAATCACTTCGTGATCGTTGTATCCATCCTCGTCGAGATTCCACGTCATCCAGGCAAGGCGCTCCATGGGCTTCCAGCTCTTTACAAGCTCCACAAGCATGGCATCATCTTTCTTCGCAAGACACGCCTTGAACGCATATTTGAGGTTGAAGCCTTGCAGCGGCTCTTCCGGATCCGCCAGGCGAGCTTCTTCGTAAGATGCGATTGCTTCGTCCGTCTTCCCGACTGCAACTTCCGCTTTTGCGCGGGTGACGAGCGCAGCACGAAGCACCCTTGGCGGCAGCGACGGAACGTTGGAGAAACCCTCACATATGGTCTCGTAGGCAACTGTGTTTTGCTTCTTGTGGAGGTAAATTATGGCCAATAGGTTAAGTATGCGGAAGCGCAGAACAGGATCTGTGCACATTTTCAATGCGCGAAGGCCGTAAGTAAGCGCTGGAGTATGGTGGCCGCAATTCTCAAGTAGTATGGCCACGGCCCGGTAGGCGTTGCTGTCCTTTGGGATGTCTTCATAACGGTTGAAGACAGCGAGGATCTGCTTGGTGGTAAAGTTCTGTTGCTCATCGTAGTCGTCTTCGGCGGTGTCGTCGTCCGAGTCCCAGTTGCCCGGAGCGTCTGCGACGACGTTGTCCTTCTTCAAGATACAAGGTTATAGTTAGCTATTTGAGTAAAACAGTAGGGTACGCAACGAAGCTCTAGCAGCGCCGTCAACCGGGAAACCTAAACAGAGAACAGCTAAGAACACGGGACGAGCCACTCCAGCTCAGAGTACAACGAGTGACACTGGGCACGGCTTCAGACCACCCAATGTCGGGCATGAGACAGATATGATAGTGTGTACATAGCCGTGGGCACAATCCTCGACAAAACCCGAGACCCTAAACCCTCGAGCCAGATAGGATTGACCGTAGTTGGAAGTGGTATGTATTCACCAGAGTTACCATCGCAGAATGGACGGAAGGCGACCTGTGCGAGAAAATCCGAAGTAGACCTTATCAAAGCACGCGAGTTTGCAGCGTATGAAGAGATTTCGACTTACCATGTTGATAGCGCTGCGTGCGAACTTGAACGAGCGCAAGCCGGCCCTTGCATCATCGGCCTGGAACCAATTCGCAACATGCCCTCTCGCAAGAGGTTCGAATGCGACACGAACATCTTTGGCCACAATAGCCGCCCATTGCGAGGTGCTTGCGTTCACTTTACCAGAGAGTGAGACCGCCAGACTCGCAAGATAGGCCAGGTTCTTCATTAGAAGACCACTGGCGAAGTCTTTGTTGACCTCTTTGTAGTCCACCCCGAGAGTTTCAAAGGCCGTCGCAGCGTTGGTCTCATTGCTCATCAGGCTCCCTAGTGCGTTCGTGACTCTGATTTTGTTATGCTCCGTGTCGTCTTCCATTGATGTCCGGCTTAGATGTAGGATCGCGAACCGAGCCGCATACTGACGGAGGCCTCCATGGGCGTTGGGCATCCGGCCGCAGAGTATATCGGAGCAGACAATGAATATCTCGCGATGGGCGTCCTCGCCGAGGGTTCTTAGGCCTACATCTCCGCCACGAAAGAACCCTGCCATGGACCGGTCCTGGAACTTCAGTGGCAAGTCCCCGTCGTTGAATGGAGCATCAGACTTGTTCTGGCTCTGAATGCTTAGCTTGACATCTTCAACCGCAGTGTCGGTCATGCGTTCTTCCAGGTCTCCCATTCGGAGGAATCTTGCCAGCTGCCTGCCTTGGAGTTCCCGCTCGAGGTCGAAGGAGGATTCCGATGTTACTTCGAGGATGGACAGGCATTCAGCTAGGGTCAAGGGACGGTATGAATAGGCCAGCCACCACAACAGAGTTTTCATGGCGTGGAGTTCATCCTCCGGAGTATGGTGTTGCAAGTCGGCGACCATGTTAAGGTAGAGTCCCTCCAAGCCTTCTGGCATATGCTCTTCCAGTGCTTTGAGAACAAGAGGTTCTCGTCCGAAGATGCTGAACTGGCGGAGTAGATGTTCGGCGTACAACATTCCTGCAACTGTCAGTGCAAGCTCATTGTGACCGTCAAGTCCTTACCGTCAGCCTTGTCCTCCAACGTGCTTGAGATCCTTTGCTTCATGTATTTGCTGAACTTGCGAAGCCCGCTATCATTGTTCAGATGCTGCCAAATGAGGGCTTTGAGGTCAGGCAGCTGCTTTTCCTTTGTAACCTCGATGAAGCGGGCACCAGCCTTGCTCAGGGGTTCCTGTAGCGTCTGCCTGCTTGTGCAAATTAACGTCACATTCAGTTCAGCTGTGTCTTTTATCAGAGTAAGGAGATCGGTCAAGTTCTGTCGCTCCCGCTCTGGAAGTTCGTCCAAACCGTCCCAGACGACACAAAGACGAGCTTTCATGGGTGGAGTGAAGCAGGGCTCGACCAATTTACTCCAGACGTCTTTCCATTCCCAGCTATCTATCTCGAGATCATCTTTCTGGAGCTCGGCACAGATCTTCTCGCAAAGGACAGCGTTCTGTTCCGCGATCTGAATGACCGTCCAGTTGACTGCTTTGTACAGTTCGTTGAGGTCTTTAGTCGTCTCGCGGAAGTAAAAGTGAGCAACGCACGTGTTCGTCATGGTGTCCTTCTCGGCTAGGTTGAGCAGTTGATCATAGATGCTCACCGCAAGATGACTTTTGCCCGAGCCGGCTGGCCCTAGCAATGTAATTACTCGTGGAGCGTCTTTTCCTTGCTCCTGCGCGAGCCAGCTCTGCCACAGTGGCTCCTCGAAGATCCAGGTGCAGGTGTCGGCAATGAAGGATTCCTTGATATTGTGATATTCGTGAGCCGGGTTTAGGGTCTCTTCGAAGAAGCTGCGGACCTGGTTCGAAGTGGGGGGCTGCTTGTTCTGACCAGATGCTTTTATGGCCAGTCGCTGTTTGGGCGTGTCTTCTCGTCGTCGCTCGTCGAACATGACCAGGAGTTTCTGGATATTACGAAGGTCGGAACGGACACTGTCCTGGCTCTGCATCACGACCTCCAGCATCCTCGTCTGGTCTTCTATCATCTTGGTCTGCATGTCCTGGTTTTGCTGGAGGTCTGAATTCATACGTTGCAATTCTTCGGTGTTGCCCAGGATGGCGTACTCGGTGACAGATTGGAGGCGAGAAAGAGATGTGTCCATCTTCTTCCGGGCAGCCCCCAGGTCACCATCCTCACCTCGTACCATGTTCAAGATCCATTTCTCTGCGGAGCTCACCAAGTCAGATACAAAGTTCAGTTGATTTCTGGACTTCAGGACACTAACTGAATCGACCCAGCTCAATGTACTTGGTGGCAAAGCCACACATCTCCAGCACCGAGGTGAACACATCCATCAGGCAGTTACGGTAGGCCGGGTATTTTGGTAACCGTGACTCGAGGATTGTGATCCGTTGGAGAAAGGCATTCATGTCTTCGAAGAATGCCGTGACCACATCGTAGTCCGCAGAAACTTGCTTGCATGCCTATCTTCGAAGTCAGGGAGACAGGCCGGTTACCGACATGGCGGTGTCAACCACAAACACTGAGCATGTAGGTAAGAGCTGTTCCAATGGCAGCCGCCGGCGGGAAGGCAGGCGTAGCGGCAGCAATCAACTGCTGAGCCCCTTTCTGGATGTAATCCATATTTGCCATGAACAGCCCGCGGAGCTTGTCAACCTTCTTCTGGTTATGCCGGAACTGGTGGAAGTTCTCCATCTCATGCGTGCCGAATTGGACCATGGCATCCACGCTTGCGAACTTGGGTTGCAAGTCCTCGCCAACGATGCCCTTGTACTTCCGAAGAGCATCGTTCCACAGATCGGCGACATCTCTGCTGTCGTTTTCCAGCTCCTTCTTGATCGTTTGCACATCGTTTTCAGCAATCATGACGAGGAGCGAGAAGATAGAGTTGAAGGTGTTGCGACAGTAGGGGGAACGGTCCGGGGCGATTTCGCTTATGTACTTCTCGAAGTGGTGGAATCGGTGGGTACATACTAGGGGGGAAGATGTGGCCGAAGCTGCAGAAATGCTCCTCCACGCTGGGGGCCGTAGCTGTCGCGCAACCAATGGATGAAACATACCATTGTCCCAATTCGACATTATGCCAGGCAATGCTGGGCTCCCTAACGGAAAAATAAATGCTGCATAGAGAGAGGCTAGCACAAAGGGCCACCTTGGCGGATCATCCGAGCGTCCCTTTGGCTTCGTATAATCATCTCCGATGGCAGCAAGCTCGCCAGGTCGAAACATAAATATAATGGCATCACGGGGCTCACGAAGCTCCCTCCATACGGACTGCGCTCAAACAATACCCACTCATCTTCCTTGCTTCTTAAGGTATACTGGGTGACCGATTTTACCCCAGTTGATGCTTCTTTCTTTCCTCCTCTTGTTTGCCTCGCCAGAACTTTGTTCTGCATCAGCAAATCACCTATTCCGCTCGCGCTTCCCATAACCCTCAATTTCCTTGCCTCTTGTCAATCCTCCTGCCACTCGTGCCCGCTCCTGGGGAGGAAGACTCGTCGCTCTTCACCTAAAAGATATCATCGCAGACGTTCCAATCTTTCTCAGCCCTCTTCTTCCAATACAATCCGTTATTTTCCCAATAACTCTCTCCCGTGGTAGGCTCCACTTTCTTCTCGAACCACTTGGGCTTCCACTCTTCGCCTGTTGCTTCTCTCTTTCTGCGAGCAGCACGCTGCTTCTCCTCTACGCGGTTTTTCTCTGTCGCGGCTTGGTCGTACGCGCCATCCTCCATGGCGCGTTGGTCGGGCCGAAGTCGCGTGTCGGTTGGCGGAAGATGAGGGCGCAGTGTGTCATTGACATCATTCAGCGTCACAACGAAGGGCGTCAAGTTGAACGGGATGCCCTGCGGACGTTGGTGTGCTTCCCAGACCAAGAAAGCCTGTTGTTTGTCTTGGCTTCCCTTCCCAGAACTGAGCACTCGGCCTTCCCCAACAGCTTCATCCTCGAATCCCTCAGTGAAACGCGCATAAATCTTGTCGTTCCAGCGGCCGCCGATGCTCCATTTCGTGACTCCATCCACACCCATCACTTTGCCAAACACGTGGTAGGCCGAACTAGCCTTCCAACCTCGCTGTTTAAAATCGAGCACGCAAACTTCGCCGTTGGTCCAGTTCTTGATCTCCATCGTGCCATAATTGTCGACGGTGGGGTTGCCAGTGATGATGCCGACCACAGAACTTGTGACTTTCTTCCAGGTATACAGTTCCGAGGGACCGCCATTCGAGGGGCGTAGTCGTAGGAACCAGGTACCCAGAGGGTTTATATCAAATGACTTGCCGTAGAACTTGGATTTCACGGCTGATTCACCCCAGTAATCCCAGCGCGCAGACTCGGCATAGGCAGCGCCAATCGGAGGATGATGGCTTACTTGTTCAATGAAGAATCGATATCCTTTGTCTGGACGGACATACTCGTATGTCTCGCCCAAAAGAGGGTTGAATGGTTTCGCAACACGGCCAATCGTGCTCGCATATTCTGACGCAGCGAACGCAGCAACGTACACCAGGCGCTCAGTGGCATCGGGGCGATCTGCTGCAATGTCAAGGAGGTCCGCATATTCCATGTCTTCCGCCACACGTTGTAGGAGCGAGGTCGGCTCGTTAAAAGACACTGGCAAAGTCATCTTGGTCATGTCCTTGCCTATCATAGACTTGAGAATGCCCCAGAGTGAAATCTTGGGCCGATTGTCGGCGTCCATCTTCAGTCGCTTCCGGATGCCCTCCTCATAGCCTGCATATGATGGCTCAATCTCCATCTGTTTCAGAGCCCGTTCGTCTGCAAACGGCTCCTTTTCTTGTTCTAGATATGTCGGTATGTGCACCGGCGGGGGGCTGAGGAGGGGCGGTTCGACAACCTCGACTTTTCCTTCATCGATGGCGTCAAAAAACTCTTCGTCGTCTCCGGACTCTGAATCCGAGAGATTCGTGTACTGTGCAATGATGGATTTTCTCCTATTGCCATCTCTGGTAATGGATTTCCGCCGTGACCTTGCTTGAATACTGGCTTCCGGTCGGAGATGCACTTGGTCGTCTACTGCTTCTGCAAACTGGATGTGATCCGGCGATTCTGGTTGAAGCATTGAGGCCGGACGGCTCGCCGGTACCGACTGACCCTCGAGGGCTTCCTTTAAGGCGCGTTTTGTCCGCTTGCGCTTGTCTTCCGATTCAGCGATCGATTTCTTGAGGTCTTCGTGTTCGTAAGCGATCTTCGCCATACTCTCTTCCCACATCCGCCGGGCATCGGCATCCCTGTCGAGGCGATATTGCCAATATGCATCACGGTCCCGAGAAATCTTCAAGAGATCTGCCACCAACCCGTTCAGGCTGTTCACCGCTGTTTGATAGGTTAGGAGCGCCTGGGTTACATCTGGGTCAGACAACGGTGTGGCTGGTTGAGATGACTGGCGAGCGATCAAAGCATCCGAGACACGTGCAATAAGGTCAAGCTGTAGCTTGGCAGATTGCGCCGTGATGTTGAAGGCATCCTTACTTCCCGGGTGGTGGACCTCGCGGCTGCTGGCGTCGTCGCCATCCGCATCTTCTTCAGCAGGAATGTCAGTTACAGCATTCGTCGGAACTCTCTGAAGCTCATCGCCATGAAGGCTCGCATCGTATGAGTCGTAAGCTGATCCCCCATCGGCATCGGAGCGGAAGCTTATCTTTGAAGACGTGCCTCCCACTCCGAGTGATTGAAGAGATTGCTTTGGTTTGCTGCTCGTTCCGCTCAGTTGATCGGAGGGCTCGCCTCTAGCATGGCGGAGGCTCTCCGTGTCAAGTGTACGCCGTTTTTCCTCTTCCTTTGCTTCGTCTTTGGTGAACTGAATGGCATTATTGAGCGCCCAGAACCAACGTTTGGCTTCCACGACATGGTTGGCCTTTAGATGGTACTTGACGGACGACTTTCCATGGATTTCAAACCTGGTCTTGTCCTGAGGGTCCATATGGAGTTTAGCGATGCGCATGTTGATGGCACCACGACAGGCCGAGCCGGCGTCATCCTGGTGCTTGTAGTAGCTGAGAACACCTTCTTCGAGAACGAACCAACGCAACTTGTATCCGCTCGTATAGTTGGTCCATTTTTTGAGGTAACCTTTCATTTCTCGCGCGTCTTTACTCGTGTCGCCGGGACCTGCTCCTATCCTGGTTTGGGAAGGGTTGTTCCCGAGAATGGCCTTCTCCTGGATACCTCGCTGTGCTGCTGCGGCAGCCGGGGACTTCTTCAAGATGGCCTTCGTTCGATCATCTTGAGTCACGTGCTGGGGGAGTCTTCCTTTGCGATCCCTGCGGAAAGGGTCTGCGCCATGTAGCAGTAACAGCTGTGCCAGCTGGATATCTTTCCTGCGTGCAGCCTCGTGTAGGAGTGTCCCTCCGCTCTGGACAGTGGCCGGCTCTGTAGGCAGCTCGAGGGCATTAACATCGAGAGTCCCTTCAACCCGAGGCTCGACCAGAATGGCTTCAAACTTCTTGTAGTCGTTTTGCGCCAAAGCAGCGTGTATGTCCTTGATCTTCTCATCAAGGAATATCGAACGGGCTAGTTGCAGCTGTTGGAAGATTTCCGGCGTTCGGGCCAGATCAATCGGCAGCTTTCCCTGCCTGTTGGAGATAGTATCATTGACACCAGCCACCTCAAGCAGGTCTCGTACAATGGGGGTTCGGCCGAGGTGTGCAGCCAGGTGCAGAGCGGTGTTTCCTTCTTTATCCTGCGCATTTACATCCAGGCCCTTCCCTTCTCGCAAGACCTGTTCCACCACTGACGGTTCGGCGCATTGTATGGCCAGATGGAGGATCGTGGTACCGGGGATGGGATTAGGGTTGGTGGATGAGGGTATGGATTCTTTGATTGCTTTGGCGATGGCGGCATTGTCCTTCCCGCGAAGCACTTCAAACACACGAAAGGTCCGAACGGAGTCTTCGATCGAGGTGGACGGATCGGCAGGAATGCCCGAAGGGACCGCCGGGAGCTCATGCGATGTGTCTGTCTCCCGGGAATAGTCACTGGAATCCATGGCCAGCTGTGAGGTTCTAGTGACGGTGGGCGACAGGGGACTCAATCTTGGACCGTCAACCGGAGTCAATGGTGAGTTGGTGGAGAAAGGCCCGGTGGCGGAGGTGGTCGTAGTGACCGGCGACTGATCAGTATCTGAGCCGCTCTCTTTGGGGAGATTGTCGCTGCGGAGGAGGTTGAGCACTCTGGCACTTTTGGAGCGCTTGTGAGGCGGTCTTTCGGTCATGTTAGCATTGATGATTGGGAGTATGGGATGGATGACGAGAGGAGGAGCAACGTGAGTAGAGATGATAGAGAGAAAACGCGCAGCCACTTACATTGCCAAATGGGTGGGCGAAGCCGAACTGCTTGATGGCTTTCTGCGACTCTGGGGGAGCGATGGCATCTTCACCCCGCCATTCCTCGCGATGATTGGTGACAGGGGGAAGCCGCCAGCAATACGAGTACTAGATTGCAACAGGGGCGATCAACCAAGCTGTCCCGCCCATGCACAATGACGAAGGGACAACGGCGTCCCAAAAGAACTTAGTCTAACAGCGCCCCAAACGTGCAGACCGGGTGGCCTGTATGGATGGAGACGCGTCCCTGGGTGCGAGGAGATGTTTGAAGAATATCGGGAGGCAGTACTCCGGAACAAGACATGAAACGATGATATACCCAAAGACTTAAAACAGTGTGCACGATGTACACGTTACCATGGCCAATCGTGTCAGCACCTGGAGGCTGCCTCTTACAATTGTCAAAGCCATATTCTGCGTTTCCGAGCGGCGGCAGGACCGACCGTAACAAACGCAGACGATATCAGGACAACAATGCCCTTTATCTCAATCTGACTCGCTCCCGGACTCCAGCTCGTATTGCCTGCCGCCAGATCTTCTGAGTCTAGCAAATAGATGCCACCCTATGCGAAGCCACCGTCGAAGATACGTCAATAGCTATTCCCCTGTCGCAAGAGCTGGATGGCGGAGCAGACCTCGAACATTCTGGATAATCTACACAACAAAGTTCCTTTGAGAGGCCACAGATAGTTTTTTTATCATCCCCTGCATAAGCGGTCATCAGCTCATTGTCGAATCGAACGCCAATAACACCTATTTATCCAAGCAGGTCATCTAAACCGTTTCCTAGCGGCTTCGCCTGATTCGAAGCAGCCGTAGGTGTTGGTGCTGTTGCTCCCAGGCTTGGAGTCGAGCTCGCCGCCGAGGCTGCTCCCCAAATGCCCGCCTGACTCTTCGCTTTAGCCATGCTCGCTAGATCCGGTCCCTTTTGGGAAGCAGTCGTATTCTTGACCCCGGCCTTGCTGCTGGCAGTACTCCACAGACTGCCAAAAGCATCGACTCCAGAGCTGGAAGCCGGCTTGGGGGCCGGTTTACCCAATGACGCCATCGATGTTGAAGATGTGTAAGCAGGCGTCGCGCCACCGCTCAGGGGAGTTGAAGCGGTGGACGAGAATGTGGGTTGAGGAGCGGAGGACGCCGGTACGGAGGTGAAATAGTTTGGCCCGGTCGGCCTGTAGGCGGTCGCCTGAACGGGCAAAGAAGGCTTCTGCACAGGAGGCGGGGAAAAGGTCGATGTCGAAGGTGAAAGTATCGAGGAAGAGGCCGATGGAGCAGGTGACGCGGTCGTGAAGATGTTGCTGAGACCTGCCGCTTGGCCAGGGGCGACAGGTTTCGGAGCAGCAAACTGTGTCGCCGAAGTCGTAGTGGAAGTGGTTGGTGGCGGCACCAGACTTGCGAGGGGGTTGGCTGCAGGCTGTGCCGCAGGACTCGTTGCAGACTGGAAGTCGTCAAAGTCGTCATCGTCAGTCACGGCACTGCCTTGCGTGGCTCCCAGATCAGCCAGTCCGCTGGACGTAGCGGTGGTGGTGGTGGTGGTCGAGGGTTCGTCGATAAAGTCGAAAAGATCTTGCTCTGGCTCTTTCGGTTTGGGGGGATCTCGTTTGGCCGTTGTCGCTGGGGCTGGCCGTGTGGTCGTCGTTGCTCTAGTTGGTGTCGTGGGTTCAACATCATCACCCTCATCATACTCCTCAAACTGGTCACCGCGCCGTTGGGTGCCTGAGTAATCAGTTTCCCGCCCTCCAAAGCCACCGCCGTCGCCATAAACTTCGCCCTGGTAGGCTCCAAAACCCCCAGTCTCGCTGCCAAAGCCACCATACCGGCTACTGCTGGAGAAACCACCGCCCATGCCCATACCACCTTCGACACCGCCATATTTGTTTTTGTTGGCGCGTGCCTTCTTCCTCTCTGCACGAATGGTATCGACATCGCTCAATAGCTTGACCAACTCGGCAGACCTGTTACGTACATTCACGCCCTGGTCCTTGCCATTCTGATCAATGTAGTGGAATTGTCGAAGCATCCGAAGGAGGGAGAGGTGGGATCGCGCATCGTCGATAACTCGCTCCGAGCCATTCTTGCAGAGGAATTCGAGCAGTTGTAGGGCCTGACACGTATGAGCTGGGGCGGTTCTGCGCATGACAGGATAGCCGCACCTTGTAAATCTGTCTCCACTCCTCCGCGGTTTTGTCTGTGAATCTTTTGTAGATCAAGGGCATAATTTCGTTGAGTTGTTGGCTGACACAGTCAGGTAGGCAATGTGCTGGCAAGACGGGGTACCGACTAGTTATGTGTGCCTTGAGCAATTTCCTGCATGAGGCTTGCCGACGCGCCCCATGGGTCGCCATTCGTGGCTTCTCGCACCTGTTCGGATAATGAGGACATGGTGGGTGAAAGTGTTCAGAGGGACAACATACCTTGGCCTCCATCTCGGTCAGATTCATCACGGCTTCATATACATGTCAGCACCAGATTCAACGCCTGACGCACTGACATACCATTCTGAACCTTTCGGACCCCGGCCTTGATGTCGTAGAGGGTCAGGTTGCTGACCTGGCTTTTCAGGCTTTCAAAATCCATCTTGTTGGCGATGTCGCGGGCTAAGACGGGGCGGACTCAGAAGGAAAGATCAGAGATCGAGAGACAAAGTATGCCTTTGTAACAATGGCGTGGCCGTGAAGAGCACTGCGAGCAGATGGATAATTTCTTCGTCGACATCGTTTCTCACCTGCGTTGAGTTGCAGTTCAAGATGGCTCGACCAATCAAAGCCAAGTGCAAGTCAGGTCCCGAATACTGACTTCAGCCCCCTTCGCTTCCAATCTGCTGCGTACTTAAGGAGCACTCCCCATACCTTCACAGGATCAAGCGGCTTCCAAGCGCACATGGAAATAACAGGCAATGTAGAATGACCTGCGCCTCCTCGTCCTTGAGCGTTATGCTGCCACTCCTTGGCGACGCGAGGTTCGGGCTCATTCTGCCACTTCGCTGGAATGGGCACATCAGCTGTCGCCTACGGCCTTAAGGTTGCCTATATCATCGCCGCCGCGAACAACACCTTTGAGGCTGCGTCTCGACTGTGTCACTATTGACCCTGGACTGTTGGGTAGAGTTTGTTATTTGTCCCAGAAGATCGCGATGAGAGAAACATCTCCACGGACTAGGAGAAGAACCATATCCGAAACAACCGTCTTGGGTAGTTGACCCTAAGGTCAAGATAGATACCGATACCCTCACATCCAGCAAAAGTTCGCACCACTCTCTCACGTTTAGGGGCTACTCTGTGGCTTGGGGACAGGCCTCACTCCGTCATGAATGTCTCAGTTCGTGGCGGGCTAAATGAACATGATGCAAGCAAGAAGCTCCCGAAGATTCGAAGATATCATTCACATAGAGTATGAACTCTTCAGGTGATCTGCACGTAAACGTGCCTGGCTAACAGCAGGGGAACGAGGACGAAAGTGCAAGGTAGGATTATGAACCGATCAAGGCCCTTCCATGACGAAGCCGAATTGACACGGCTGCACGACTTTGCCAATCTTCGCTTCAAGATGCTCAGTGTCGCATCTCTGCAGAGACCACTGTTATTTCTCAGAAATGGGATATGCACACCAAAGCTGTTGCGGTGTAGTTTTGACTACTATGTCCGCTATCAGAGACTTGGAAGGTTGTGAGCAAACTGGGTCCCGTTCTGCCATTCCGCAGCTGTCCTTCTTGGTCGAGCACGCACCGGCATTACATGCTTGCAAAGGTCAAACCAATTGCGCGAGGAGCCTTAGCAGGGACGCCTGTTCCCTCATGCCGAAATGATAGAGCATTGCACAAAACAACCGTGCCTGTCGCCACGTGGGCGTCGCTTGTGCTACTGCAAAGTCCGGCTGCATGGCTACAGAAAGGCATCATTCGACAACCGACTTTAGCGACTCGCAACAGTCTCGCACTCGGTCAGGCCGTCGCTTTCGTGATTGGCTATGGATGATTGCAAAAACTTAGGACCCTCGAGTGATGTGGACTGACCATGGTTGACATTGTCGACAGCTGGTACAAAGTCTGATCTCTTCTACTTTCAGGCTAAATTCGGGCATTGACGTTTCCGCCTGTCTCCCCATTCCTACACAACGCGTTCTTATGGCAGTCTCTGCTCCCCGGAATGCCGAGAGACGGCCGTCCATTTCCATGTGGGGGTGGATTTGCGGAGGAAGCCTTGCTGTGGACCAAGCCGCGCTGCCCCCGGATCCCCAGTTCGGAGAAGCCACAGCTCGGGTTGCAAATGCTTCACTTTAACCGCGTCTTTCGCATTAGCAAAGGTGGTGACCATTGATGGCTGGAGACACAGACGCACCTTTCAGCCTCCTGCGGAAGCCTTCTCGTCCCAGGACAAATCATTTAACCACTGCCAGCCACTTGGCTTTTACCCACACTTTGCCGGACGCCAATAACTGGCAGCACCCCGAGTTCGACTATTCTTCCATTCGGCCCATCTCCGTCCATCACCGTGCAGAAGTCATCGGGACCGCCGATAAGCCTTTACATTCAAAGCCTACGAGCATTTGATTGTCGCCTCAAACATCAACAAGCATGCCGGTCAAGCCCTTTAGGCTAAATATTGTCCGCAAGCGTATGGGACTACTCAGTGGAAATAAACTCCCATGCTACAGCGGAGACTCTCCGGACCCGGCAATTGGAAATGCGGAGAGATCGTCTATTGAAGGGCCCAGAAGTTCTCATGTGTACAAAAGAAGAGCGCTTCTACTGAGTCTGGACAGATTCCACTTTCAGTTCCAAGTCGTCTTGTGAGCGATTGAGCCAATCCTCAGAAGAGCAAGATGGCGTCGCAGGAGAACCACATTCACATAGGAACGAAGCGAGGAGATACCACCATCAACGTCCAAAAGCTGCTAGACAAGCCATGGTACAAGTACAAACACCTGAAGAAATTGTATGGCTGGCTATGTGTGGTCCTCATCGTGCAGGCCACAAATGGCCTTGATGGCTCGATCATGAACGGAATGCAAACCTTGACGTATTGGGTGAGTTTCCCAGGGCCACATTAGCGAAGCGATGCTGACGACCGATGAGCAATCCTACTTTCATCATCCGACAGGTGCCCAACTCGGTATCTTCAATGGTACTCAAGGTCTCGGCGGCGTCGTATCACAGTTCTTCTTGTGGTGGCTCGTCGAGAGGATCGGCCGCAAACTGACCATTATCGCTGGGGCCGTCATCATCATCGTCGGTGTCTTCCTGCAATCCTTTGCCCGAGGAATAGCTATGTTCGCAGTTGCCCGTTGCGTTATCGGTCTGGGACTGAGCTTCGAATATACGGCTGCCCCAATGCTGGTCTCTGAGCTGGCACACCCGACTCATCGAGCTCAGCTATCAACACTCCTCAACACTTTGTATTACTTCGGTGCCACTCTTGCAGCTTGGATCACTCTCGGGACGCTCTCAATCAAAAGCGACTGGAGTTGGCGCAGCGTTTCCCTGATTCAGATGTTCCCGTCTCTGATCTCAGTTGCACTCACGTGGTGGGTCCCGGAATCACCAAGATGGCTCTGCTCCCGAGGGCGGAACGAAGAAGCGTTCAAGACTCTCGTCAACTGGCACTGCGGCGGCAACGAAGCGGATCCCCTTGCGACCTTCGAATACAACGAGATCGTGCAAACCCTCGCCTACGAGAAGGAGCACGGTAGCCGAAGTTGGCTCGATCTTGTCCGTACCCCTGGTAACCGTCATCGCACTTGGATCGTGGTCAGCTGCTCCATCCTCAGCCAAGCCACTGGTCAGACTATCATCGGATACTATCTGGTGTTGATTTTGAATGGCATTGGCATCACCAACCCACGGCATCAATCAATCATCAATGGTTGTCTCACGATGTGGTAAGTGGCAACCGTCTTAAGTGTTCCGAACTTTTATCACTGACAATTCCAGGAATATGGGATGGGCGTTTTGGGGAGCCTACGTGATCGACAAGTTTGGCCGTCGACCAATGCTTCTAACCTCTCTCAGCGGCATGCTCTTCTTCGGTTTCCTACCATGGACCATATGCAGTGCGTTGTACGTTTCTCATGGAGTCAAGAACGCCGGTCCCGCCGTGATTGCGTTCATATTCATCTTCAATGCGTGAGTTCTCCTTGTCTCCGATATAAAGTTCCATTCTTGGAAGAGGTTACCGGTAGCAAGAGCTAACCGACATCCGCAGATTCTACGCCACAACATGGAACGGGATCTTGACGGGATATACTGTCGAGGTCATGAGCTACGACATTCGGCCGAAACTCATCTGCACGCAGAACTTGCTCGTGCAAGCGACCATCACAGGCTTCAACTACCTGGCAAGTCTCTTCTCTGTCAAATGTTCTCCCATTCTAACATACGTTGCCAGAACCCCGTTGCGCTGAAGAACATCGGCTGGAAATACTACCTGATAGTCAACATTATAATCGTCATCGCCATGGTCGTCGTCTACTTCACGTATCCGGAAACCAGCAAGATCACGCTCGAAGAAGTGTCCGTCATCTTTGACGGCAAGCATGCTGTGAAGAACGACATTCTGCAGAAGATGGAGACGAATATTGGCGAAGAGGATGCCGAGGGCGCAGACGACAAAAAGGGCGCAGTGGAGATCATTGAGAGAGAGCATGTCGAGGAAGTCAAGTAGTGTACGAGTGTGACATATACTGGACGGTACCTTGGAAACCAGAAAGTCACCACTTGCATCAACGGGAGAAGTACGGAACGGTACAAATTCCTCGATAATAGCCTGCCGTATACCAGGATAGCCCCGGTCGGTGCCATTCGGTATTGCTTCCAGGGGGAACACCACCCTGTTGTACCTCGGATCATGCGTCGTGTGAATGTCGACAAGTCTCGAGTGATAATAGCCTGATTCTAGGGAGTAATGTGCCAAACACGCGGTGGGCTCTAGTGAGAACCGGGGAGTGACCGGACCCAGCTCAAGACGCACGAGGAAGCGAGACAAGTGCGTGCTAAGACGCATCGCAATGGCAACGAACCAAGGATATGCTAGCGAATGTGCTCGACTGGGTCTTGCAGTGCTCGGAGAAGGATAAGCAGACGACTTCTACTAGGTGAACGACCCTTGCCGACAAAGCTTGCATATCTTACAGCCGATGTGTTTGCTCAGCAATTGGAGTTGCCAGCTACGCCTAGAGCCTTGATTGTGATTGCGAGTTTGTATACTGAGGGCTTTTGCAAAAACCGCGGAGGACATCGCAACAGCACCTGCACAGATACCAACAGTAGGTTTGCGAATATGTATAACCATCTTGCACAACCCTGTCTAGCTTCACCTTCAATCAACATTCTCCTCTCTCCTCTAGCAGACTGTCACCATGAACCCTCTTCGCCGATACCATCCCGGCGTGTCAGGACCCCGATTCTTCCCAGTGACCAACCTTGCTGCCAGCCAGCTCAGTGAAAGGCACGACCAATTGTCATGACAAAAGAGGCTGTCCTGGGGCGAAAACGCTGTGCAGTGAGCATGTCACTCTTCTTTGCTCCAAAAAATCGTGAAGACAAAGGCCTAGTCCCCTGTTTTTGCATTGCCTCCTGACCGAGGACCCTGGGCTCAGTGACACCAACTCCAGATGGATTGAATGCGTGAAGTCACGCAGAGGCCGCAGGTACTGTCGTTCAGATCTGCTGAAGGCTCCGAAAAGTATTTAAGTATGAGCCCATTTACAGTCGGAGTGGACGAGGATTTGAACCACACCGCTCTGGAATTCAGCAGCTTGCGCCTTCAAGCACGAGCTCCGACGAACCGTCAAATCACCTCAACACCAGCCCCATCCTCGTTGACCTCAACCGAGATGTCTTCGAATTCAGCCAGGTATGCCCAGCTCCGTCGCGACGCTGAGAATGGCGCCCGTGAGGAGTTACAGCACCTCATCCCACAACAATACATCGACGGCGTGCCAGAATGCGAGCCCAAGGACAACCCGATGACCAAGGTGGTCAAGGCGGGCGTTGCCTATATCAAGGACATTGCGCGGAATAGCGACGCCAACGCCAACAACCAGCCGTCCAGCGTCTTCGCGCCAAGCAGATCTGGGTTAGACAAGCATTCTCTGCCAAGTTCGAAATGTTCCTGACTAACTCCAAACTCGAGACCTATACGCAGGCATCCCAGTTCGCACCCATTATGCCCACCACACCGCCGAGGCTGAGGAACAACGCCGAGTATCAACGTCTGAAGCAGGCGATGGAAAGGGTGAAGCAACATATACAGGGTCGAGGACATGAAGGTGAAGAGCTGTCGGACGAAGTGAAGCGGATGATGGATACAGCGACCGACACCCTAGTCGACGTCCTCGACAAGTGGGAGGGTAGGGGGAAATATCTGTCAATGTAGATGTAGGTATTGGAGTCATGGTGGTATCCCAGTCCTCAGACATTGTCGTCAGGGCGCCGCGAGAGTATTGGGGATCGAAGGAGATATATCAATCCATTTCTGGGGCTTGAACAGACAGACCTTCGAGGTACCTGCATGTAAACAACGTTCGTATAATGGCTTTGGTCAAGGGAGGCTGGAGTGGCAGAGTGGCGCGCTGTCAGCTGCCAAAATGGCAGTCCGCGGGTCGAGCAATTGGTTATCATGGACTGATAACGCTCATTATACTGTCCACGCGTCGTCCGTCATTGCGTCGGTCTTCTTCTCCAGTCATGGATGGCTTTTTAAGCGAGTAGGGACATTCCTGACCACTGGTCTCATCGGCGAGGGTCCGTACTCGAAATTCGGTCGACCATCGCATGCGCCAGTATGGCCAGTCACCGCAGGCTCTTCATAACCTTCGCTCCGTGCTTCCTGATCACATCTTCCATCTTCCTCCTCACCTCCCGACACCCATCCACACCTGTCGCCAGCATAGCCTCGACCTTCGCACTACCTGTCGCAATCTCCACTCGTGACTCCATCACCAACACCGAGACTTTGTCTTCCGCGCCTTCGCCACCAGACACCGTCGCGATCGAGAGATATGCCAATTCTTGCTCCTCTGCAGTGTTCAGGTCCAACAATGGTTCGGGTGTCGCCTTCGAATCTTCGGTCGGTACGATAACGCCGCAGCTCACGGCGGAGAGAATACTCGGCATGGGCACGCCGGCGTCGACGAGTGCCAGACTGGCTGCGTTGAGACAAGCGACTAGAAGCCCCCCGTCAAGACTGAGCACGTGTAAGGAGATTGAAATGGTTGAGCGCGGGTACAGGTGTGTGAACAGGTGCGATTGGAACGCGGAGGAAATCGTAGATTGGAGTTCTTGAATGCGCTTGTCTGCGCGAACACGGCGGCGGCGGTCCATGGTTGCGAACGGAGCGATATTGATGTCGGTCTCGACGAGGGCGTTTTTGTTGTCTCGCTGGCCACGACTGCGGGTGTGGAGGACGATGGTTAGCCTCCGCTGCGGAGTAGGGCAGTCAATGTAGGGCTCAAGCATACCCTTCTCTTGGACCGGTCACCGTGCATAGAACCACCGTGTTCCCCAGTGTCAACAAACTTGAACCATCGCTGGAGGGTTGTGTCGAGATGGAAGCGGTGATGCGACGCAGCTCGTTCCATCTTCGTCCGTCCTGCCGCAGCAACGTCTGGGAGTATGTTGAGAGTGTGTCGAGCGGCATCCCGACGGAAGATGGGATTAGGGAGAGGTACAGAGTAAATGAGGAGCCGAGCAATGGAGCGCTGGCCAGTACGTAGCTTTCATACGGGTGAATGGTGGGCACACTGTGTAAAATCTAGGAATCACCTCGTACATAGAAATGTGGATTGTTGTGAGCAAAACCTGATTGGCGGAATCATCGACCCGCTCCGCATCCCCAAAACAGCATTTCGTCAAGCTACCTCTCGTGCCTGTCACGCCTAACCACCAGCAGCGAGAGCACTTCGTAATAATGGCTCCTTTCTACGGCTGCGCTCTTGCTATTGTCATTCTGCGGTTGCTGGTCTTCCGATCGTTACAGTCGAAACCTTGGTTGCGCAACAGGACCTGCTGGAAATACAAGAATCTAACAGAAGCAATACATTTGATCGTTATTGCCCGGACCTCGGCATTCCTAGACCAAATCATACCTGTAGCTATCATTCTGCGTATCGTGTTGAGACTGGAGAACGCTTGTTTCGGAGATTTCGGGGTAAAAATGGAAATTGCCCACTGCCTTTGACAGCCCAGACCTCGATGCTTGCGAGTTTGTCCGTCAATATCCGTCCAACTCCGTGAACTGATTACAAGGCTGATATCTCAGGAGATCTCGGCGTTCGGGGTCTGCACAGCAGCCCACGAATGACCAGTACAGTATAATTCAACAATTCTGCAAATTGTCCAAAGCTGGTCTCAGTCCAAATAGATTGTGGCTGAGCTGGTACCGTTAATATTGCGTTCAGATGTTGTTTTCGGATGGTGTTTTCAGATGGTGTTTTCAGATGGTGTTTTCAGATGGTGTTTTCAGATGGTGTTTTCAGATGGTGTTTTCAGATGGTGTTTTCAGATGGTGTTTTCAGATGGTGTTTTCAGATGGTGTTTTCAGATGGTCCATCAAGATATCATTGCGATGGTCTTCTATGAGATGCATTTGTCGCCGAAAGCTTAGATGAAGAAGATGCTGTGGTTATAATAGCCGAAAGATGTCGGTGATGACTGTAGATCTTTGACACAATCACGCTTGCCGTGGAGTGAAGAGCGAAGCATGTATAGGTGGAAAGGAGCTTCCCGCGCCGATGCCCATGCTGCGGACCTGCCGAACCTGCCGAACTCGGGTCTGGAGATCGGGGTTCGAAGAAATCGGCCAGCTCGGAAAGGAGGAAGCGTGAGAGTCGAGCACGGCGGACATGAGAGTCGAGCAGCAAGGCGGCCGACGGTGAGAGTCGAGCAGCACGAGCCCAGCTTGAGAGTCGAGCAGCACGAGCCCGGCTTGAGAGTCGAGCAGCACGAGCCCGGCTTGAGAGTCGGGCAGCACGGCAGCCGACCGTGAGAGTCGAGCAGCACGAGCCCGGCTTGAGAGTCGAGCAGCACGAACCGAAAGCAAGTGTCGTCTAAAGTTGTTAGTTTGGTTCCGAATTGGTGAGAGCAATACCTACCAGAGCTCCGAAACGCCCAACACCAGAAACGCCCAACACCAGAAACGCCCAACACCAAAGTACAGACACCGAACGCCAGAAAGACAACACGCCTGCATCTGTTAACATCATTCCAGTCTTGTGACAAACGACGTACAACTGAACTAATCGACTTTTTTGAGGATTTTGGATTTTAAACTTTTTTTTGAGATTTTCTTGCCGGGAGGCGTATAGTTCTCGCCGTCTTCGTCGTCTTCGTCATCGTCGTCTTCAATCACCTTTCTCTTACGCCTTGATGGCGGCCGCCCAGCGGACTTTACCTCTCGAAGGGGCTTCTTTGTGGCGGAGGGGATGGCGGCCCTCGCCGAGGGGGTGGGAGTGGTGGGGACGGAGGACGGAAGCGTCGTCGTGGTCGCGGCGGAGGTCGAGGAGGAGGAGGTGGTGGTGGTGGAGGAGGAAGGCGCGGAAGGCGAAGGAGAAACATTCAAAAGCGACGTAAAATCTGCAACGAAGGGCTGAAGCCCAGGTGGTGTTGGAGAAGGGGGTCGACAATCCCATTCTCCCATTCTGGGATCTCAGCAGGCGGCAGACATGGTGATGATGGAGCGGGCCTCTATGCGAACCGCCCCCCCCCCCACCAAGCCCTGCGGCAAGCCAGCTCTCGTGCCTCCACCGAGCGAGGCTTAAGCATACATGGATGGTCCAAGCGATGCCAGACAGTATTTACTTAGCGTATTTATGTATCCATGGCCAAGGATCAGTGAGTGTCATTATTTCCTGGGACATCTCGGCTCGATAGGAGCACCTCAGCCCACTCGACTCTTCTCTCTACGGCAGTTAGGAGTCCTGACTCAAACTGTCTCTGTCAGTCAATCGCCCTTAGGTTGTGCCATTTCATCTCGTTCATGCTTTGCTTTCTGGCAGCTCCTCGACATGTGCGGTCTCGACCGTCTTCCGCTCACCCAATTCCTTACCCATCGCCTCCGCCGCGTAACTCTCGACGTTTGCACAGACATAATGCTTGAATTTCCTGGCCGGAACCCGGGCTTCAAACATCTCGTGAATCTCCTCAAGAGTCCGATCCCGTGTTTCCGGAAGGAAGAACCATGTAAACGCCGCGCAGATCATGTTACTTGCAAACCAAATGTAGCCGTATTTTGGGCCCCAGTTGAACTTCGCCGGATTGATGAAGTACGGCGCGCTGAATGTGCCTCCCCAGTTACCCAGGAAGTTCAATGCTGTTGCTAAACCGAATGTGAAGGCTCGGAGCTGGTTATTGACATACTCGCCTCCAAGGAGCCATGCGTAGGGAGCTGTAGTACGAGTACCATTAGAGTGTGATTCAGCCAATCAGGAGAGGACACTGAGAAAAGGGGACAAAGTTTAGACCAATCAGGAGGCTCTCACCGTACGCCACGTACGCAAACGTGAACAGCGTGATGAACGCCACAACAACCTTTCCTGTTGTTTCGGTACCAGGATCCTTTGTCCATGCAATGGCTGGAACAAGCTGACAGATTCCACATGCCGTGATTCCCACCAACATCACCGTGCGCCGGTCGACCAGACGCACAAAGGATAGGCTGACCAAAACACCGAGCAGACCCATGCAGGTGACCATCACCGAGTACGCGAAGGGCTCCTTCACGCCGGCAATCTGGAGATAGTAAGTAGTATATATGGTGGCCCAGCTTGATCTGTCGTCGTCGTCAGGTCAAAACACCACAAACTGGGGGCACAAATGAGACGTACCCGTTGGCCGAGTGGAAACAGACGACAGCGATAGAGAGCAGCGTCCTGCGCAAGTTTGTGCCACGCCACATCTCCAGGAACAAGGCTTTCTTGTTCTGCTCCAGCTGCTGGCGAGTCGACTGCCGGATCTCATTCAGTTCCGCCTGAAACTCGAGCTCGTCGATGTGCGAATTTCGAAGTTTCCGGAGCGAAGCCTCAGCGGCATCCTCCTTGCGTTGCGTCATCAACCATCTCGGAGATTCAGGAGCGAAGAAGAACAAGAGCACAGACTGGAGAGTGGGCGCCACGAAGAAAATCGCCAATGGGATCTGATAGGCGTCTCGGCCTTTCATGTTGTGAGTACCGTTGTCAACGCTCGCTCCCACGATGGAACCAATGGATAGCATCACCTGGTACACGGCGAATGCAATACCACGAAGATGAGCAGGCGCAGCTTCATGGACGTACAGCTGGGCAAATGTCAAGAACCAGCCCACGGAGACACCTGGGGCCGTCAGCACGGGAGGGGTTGGGACTTTTTCCAGGAGGCTTACCCAGAATAAGTCGAGCAACGTAGAGTGCTGCCTTGCTCTTTGTCCCCAGCTGAATCGCTGTGGCAACGAAATTGAGAAGGGATGCCGCCCACAGGCCATGCCTCCTCCCAAACTTGGAGCTAAACGGGCCCACCATGAGCGAGGAGAGGAACGTGCCGATAGTCATCAGCGACGAGATGAGCTGCTGTACTGTCGGATCGATGTTCCATCTCCCTAAGTCCTCGGAGTAATAGCCGAAGACCTCCAGAAATCCTGGCATGGACAAGAAGCCACCGACGAGCGCATAATCAAGCCCATACTGGAACGTTGATAGCGTTGCTATAGCGCAGATGACGAGGCATTTGGCGTGGCTTCGCACATCGAGTTTCAGAGGATTCGCAGATATGGGAGCACCGCCGACCATTGTGGCTGATTTGAGGACTCGAGGAAATTTGGGGAGACGAGTATGACCACAGCGGCGGAAGACCTCTGCTTGAGGCGAGAGCCATAGCTAATATACCACTGTTCCGCTATGGTCGATCATATATTGTTCTAGGAATCCTTCTGCCGGATATTGCATTCTTGGTGTCGGGGTTTGGCAGCGCAATTGCAGAATACGGAGACGAGCGGTATGGAGTAGCATGGGGAAATCTTGGGGAGAAGATCCATCAGTCGCCTCTAGGCCACTCACACTTTGTCGACACTCTCGTTAATACCCAGCCACACGGGGTTTGACCGGGCTAGCTTCTTGGTATAGCGGTCTTGACCTGACACTCAGGTCAAAGCAGAAGGACGATCCGCAACTGCCGAGATGTGTGGATGTGTGGTGGTTGGACTTATGACGATCCCACATCTCTCGAAGTCTTCCAAAGGCATCCTTTCTGGTGCCACTGCGCCAGCAATCAAATGCCGAGTACTGTGCAGTCCTTGCAATTTTGCTCTCTAGACAGACTCCCCACAAGCATGGAGCAAGCTTCTCCACAAACCTTGGACTCCGAGAAGCACAAGCGCCGTTACGAGTCCTTATGCTTATCCGGGAGCTCGGCTTTGTCCGTGAAGCGGAGAGGACGACGAGCGCGCCTCGCACGCCAAGACGTGATTTTGCGTCTGTCAAACAATTGAGGACGCGGATTCGAACCCCACGCCGAGCTCGAGCTCACAGCACATGCTGATAGTAATATGCTCCGCGGCGGTCATCTGAAGGGGATAATGTGAGCGGAAAGGTGAATGTTCATTTTTATGGAATGTTCATTTTCAGGGAATGATCATGCTCATGCTGCAAGCACCTAAGTCCCCTCGGTATTCGTCGAATCGCTGCTTTCGACACACCCTCAGAGCCTGAATTCGCAAGCTGTGGGTGTAACGGAAGTGGCGCTCGTTTCTCAGATTATAACAATGTTGCTACAGCCATCTAAATTCCCGTGGATGATCTCAAGCTGGGCACTTCCATAAAGAATACCGCAGACAAAGCTTGATTGAACAGCAGTACAGGATTATCGACTTTGAGAATGATAGGCATCGTCACGTCTGTCCGGACCCGTCCACGCGAGGCAACCCGTGCTGCTATTCGGATATCCGCATTTCCAGTTATCAACACACATATGGGTTTCCCGATACTGTGCTAGGACCCTTCACGTCGAAGACGGCCTTCCCAGTGGTCGTGGCAGTGCGAACTGTTGTCTAATCTAATTCCGGTCCCATCGGCTCCTGGTTGTAACTAGCGATATACCGGAGGTGCTTGGTTACTGGCATAGCTTTGAAGGGGGATGCCGCCTTGGCCGTACAAAGGAAGCGGCGCCTCACCAGTGTATGCAGGTGCTGCACCTTGACCCTCCCGAAAGTTAGCCGCCGCAGGCGTGTTCATAGGCGCTTTCCGTGCCCGCTGACGACGTTTGAAGAACAGTACAGTAGCGACGAAGATGAACATCAAGACCATTGCCACGATGAAAATGATCGTGGCACGGTTGTTGCCGGCAAATCGGAAACCAGATATGCAGTTGGCCAAACCCAATCCCATCGTGAGGGGACCGAGGACGCGATGTCCCTTCATGATCTTGGCGGGTTGCTTGGTTTTCTTGTAGATCCGATGTCCAGTGAAGCCGACGATCCAGGCGGTAAGGGCGAGGCCAACGACAACAAATCCGACAATTTGATGGGGCGCTGTCAGATTCGGCGACTGGAAACATCAGCATTGTGCACAAGCAGACTGGGGGCGTTTCGCTTACGATCTTGTCCCTTTTGCTGATGGCAATTCCCACCCCCATACCAAGGATTGTCATGAGTAACGCCAGGGACTGAACACCCCAGTGGAGCCACACCTTCTCGAAGACGCGGAGAAACAAGAGGCCTCCGGGGAAAACAATCAAGAAAGCAGCGACCATGAGGAACGCATGGAATCCAGTGGCTCCACGGAAATGACCATTTCCATCGACAGGACCGCCTCCAATGACGGTGTCCGAAGAAGCGCTCACCACGGGCACACCACCAGTACCAGTCGCCGCCTGGAGGTTAAGGTTGAAGAAGTTGTAGCCCTCGTGCTTGCTAATTTGAGCACTGACGTCGTTTGAGTTCAGCGTCCCTGTCGGACCCACAGCCCAAATCATAGCTTGGCTGGTGCTATCAATGTTGATCTTCCCACCGTTCCAGCTGCGACATTTGTTGCATTTTGCGTTGACAACGAAGGAGCCATCGATGATGCCGCTGCCGCCGAGAACATCAACCTGGACATCATTTGTGTGTGTGGGCATGACATGACCGGTCCCAATGCGAGGGCTGACCGTCACGTTCTTTCCATCCTGCGAAGCATATGTGACAAATATCAGGGTGCCTGCCATCTGTCCTCCTAAGCCAAACGCAGCCCATGTCTGTCCCGCGGGTGCTGAGAAGTGGAAAAAGAGAGAGTCTGAGTTGTCGTTTGGTACGTTGATGGAGACGGTGATATTATCATTTGGATCCGGTGTGGTGCCTCGACCAACGTATGTCGAAGCCGGGACAGCAGCCTGGGCTGAGAGGAAAAATGCTATTTGAGGTCAGCGGGCAAGATCCATTGACAATGTCAGCAGGGGTCTTGCTGCACTTACTCGTCAGAAACAGGCCGACCAGCATCCTGATCTTGGATAGAGATTGTATCGACATGCTGGGGATCGTGCTCCTATTACTGTATGTATGTGCTGAACGAGACGAAATGTATCCTCAAAGCGCCAAAGGACGAAGTGAAGGGCCAGACAGCCAGAATAGTGAAGGAGATGGCTTCGACTTTGGTACAACGCGAGGAAGGAGGTGAAGGAAGGGAAAGAGAGACTCGAGGTCAGACCAAGCCTGGAAATATCACCAAATTCGACAATGAGCGGCTAGGCGGTGGTGCCTGTTTTGAGCAGAGGGCGGGTTTCAGATGTTGTCTGAAGCTGAAAAGCGACGCCCGTCCCCTGGATAAACACTTCGCACGTTTTAGGGCGAGGTCCGTGCAGGAAGGGGTCGGCAGTGAGCACAGTCATCCACTGGATTGGCGCATTGACAGGGGCCTCTGGAGCACCGTTTGACGGTGCCTGGGGCTCGGTCGAGCCATCAAGTCCACTCAATCCACACAGCCAAGCCCTTGACGGGCTCCGAAAGCTTAGCGGAGGGGCTTCGATTCTCAGCCCCGGGGAACTCGACATGGGCGACCAATTGCCTCGGAGGGATTATTCAATTGGCGCTTACTTTCTTTGCAAGCCACAGGACAATCGAGAACATCAGACCCCGAAATAGATCTCGCCTGGCTGCCACACCATGCCTCATCTGCAATCTGGCGTCTTCTTTCCGTCTTACCTGCAGGATATGATCTCTGTCGACCAGGACAACGAAGAAGAAGACGGCCAGATCTTACTTCTGTGCCAACGTGGGTATAATTGTACATATATCTCGTCATGCCGTCAAAACCATTCTTCTTGAACATTTGCAAAGTATCGCTGGAAGGCGTCCCCACGAACTGTGAAGTCTCCCACCGACGGCGACCAGCCAAAGTTGAAGATTGAAGCCTCGTTGTTCCCGAGTGGTATGTGCTCCGGAGTCCACATTGCTCCGACACTGCTGGATGTTTCCTGTGACATGTTATTCGGACCTTCGCTCATTGCGTTGCCACTGGTTGCACCAAGCGACTCTCGTGCTCGCGGGTCCAGGGCCATCCCACCGCTGTAGGGTTGAGTTCTGCCCATGCCAAAAGTTCCCATTGCGTTTGTGCCTGTGTTGACGGGATAGTCCTGCATGAAGCGCTCCATGGGAGTTGGGTTGGGTAAATCAGCGAAGGTCTTGTCCGGGGTTTGCTTGAACTGTGTCCCCTGGCCCTGTTGCGCCGCTCTCCGCGCCCTGGCCTTTGCCATGAGGTGTCGCAACGGTTTCCACAGCATCCCTTTCTGATACTTTGAATTCATCATTCGCTCATCATACACTGATTCAATCGCTTGCCATGCTCGGTCAACGTCTGGCCCAGGCGGTCTCGTGCAGATTTCCGACAGCGCGAATGCCACCGACTGCCATTGCATGTACGTCTTGAATAACCAACCCCATTTGGCCGTGTTCTCGTTCTTCTCCAGTAGGTGCGAGAACTCAATCACCTCTACCGAGGTAATAAACACTCGATCACGGATCTCCGGGGGCAGGGATGACTCTCCATCAACGACGGAGTACGCACGAGGGTGATGCACAATCAGCCACATCTTCGCCAGGATGAGTCTGGCTACCGTCGCTGCAACCCAATATATGGGCATATTCATGTCACAGTGCTGCAGGTACTTCTCTTCGAGTCTGCGGTGACATTCATCAATCAGTCGTTCCTTCTCTTCCAAGGACAATTCTTGGTCTTGAAACGGACTGTGTCCTGCTGGAGCGGAGAAGTTAAATCGCCGCGAAAAGACACTAATTTCGTAGCGGATCAAGCAGAAGGTCATTTCAGTGGCCCCGACCCTTTCCTTGGGGTACTCCTTCATTCCCGGGTATATATCATCGTCGTTCAGATTCAGCGGGATCTTGGTGTCATAGAACTGCTCCGTAAAAGTCGGGTCGACGCCATGATCTTCTGCTGATCGGTTGTCCAGAAGAGATATCTGCCACCAGAGTCTGCGCCGCATCTCCGTGTCGAAGGGGTTGAGCCCAAAATGCGTGCCGTCGCGATGGATTCCCAACGCCTGAGCCAGATGGATGGCAAGACCTCCCAGCGCCCATACTAATCTGGAATCGTCACAATGCCTGACGAAAATCAGGAAAAAAGACAGGGCTTGCAGACACATGAGACTCGAGCTGTTCAGGAAATCCGCGCGAGCCAAAGCTTGCTCAGTCGCGAACCTGTACTTCTTGAGGAGAGAAGGTTTGTCCTCGTCCAACAGCTGCTGGCATTGCTCCGGTGTCAGACTGACCACCGCACCAAAATATATGGAGAAAAGCAAGGCTTCTGCCGGTTTCGAGACTCGATCAAGGCTGGTCGCCGCATTCATCAGGATCGTTTTAGCCGTCGGACGATGTAGGATTCGGACGATGGGGTCGACGTTCTCCTTGAATACTTCCCACAAAATGAATATCTGGCTCGGACTGGGGTGTAGCTCCCTCAAATCATGCATGACTGAGGAATAGCCAAAGAGAAATGCCTGATGGTTCGATTGCCGGTCAGTCTCCGGCGACTGAACCTCATCCCCGTCGTCAGAAGTTGACGGGTCTAGCAGATCTCGCATTTCCGCAATCTAGGCAGTCGTTAGCAGGCGCATGGAACCCGTAGCACAGAATATACCTCGTCGCTCATGCCCGTCCAAAATGCATTACTGACATAGCGACTGCGGTCCTCGCTGATGACCAGCCGCCCCAAGTTCTTGTCGATCGATTGTCTCTTTGAATCCGATCGATCAGATGTCGGGGAGTCGCCTGCCTGGGCGTCTCCGAATCGCGCTCGAATGTCTGCAGATCCTGTAAGGGTAGGCGAGATAACTCCATTCTCATCTACCTGGGCACCCAGACTGTGGACGACGCCCTCCAGCCTGCGCAAGCGGGCCAGCAACTCTGCGTCGGGCGGCTTTCTCGATTTTCTTGGTGCTCTACCGGGTCCCGGGAATACACATTCAATCCCAGCTCTTACACAGTTCGCACATGGATTTTCCTTATTGCACCTCACCTTCCTGCGTCGACATGTGACACAACTTCGCGGGTTCAGGCGAGGTGCAGAAAGGTTGGTGGCCGTCCCGTTCTGCGTCTCCGATGGAACACCAGCGGAACGACCTTCGCTCTCGCTCTTGCTAGGCTCGCGGTTTGTTTGTGCGCTTTCTTCGACGGGTTGCGACATCTTTGGCGACCGTGGTGCCAGTGTTTAACCGAAAGTCATCTTCGTAGCGGGAAGGTATCCTCGTGGGGCCAGGGTAGATATCGCGCTCAGATGTGAGCCAGCTGAAAGGCCATGCAGGGAGGGGTTGCTTAATCTTGTGGATGGAGGTATTGGAAGAAGAGTCAATTATGGCCATGCACAACAGGAAATGCATGCTGTGTCACCAATCTGGATATGGCTGTACGTTGCGGATGGTGCGCCGGAAAGCCGGTCCACTTCGCAGGTCGTACGAACTCCGCGCCCCCACCTGTTTAATGGGCAGAAACGCCAGGCTTCCGCACGAACGGACTCGGCTGCCCTCTGGCTAATTGGCCCTCTGGCGGTTTGGCTTGGTCGCCAAAGCAAATCTCTTCCTTCAGATTGAGGAGAAAAATATTACTTCATGCGGAATTCGGGACTAATCTACCTCCCGAAATCGAGCCACCTGACAAGCAGCGAGCCGATCGTCTTGTCTTTTCCTGTCGCGATTTCCAGAGTCCACCGCCAGTGGTAGTTGGTGATTGGAAGACTAGAAATACTATGCCTGCTCACATGTCCCGAGAAATCAGGTTAAGCTCGTTCGTTGGAGTCCTAGAAGAAATATATGAGCGATTTATCAACCTCGCTCCGGCTCTACCAGAGCTTCTCAACCTGGCCGATAAATCCAAGGTTGCATGCCCCAGACCATTGCCCTAACGTCCCGCTGTAGATGCGCTTTCCGTTGGACCTACTTGCCACGGGAGAGCTTGTGGCTGCACGGAGGATACCCACGCCCTAAAATCCACCCGCATCGAATGCGTGAAAGACATGGAAAGGGCCAAGAGAATTTCTCAAGCCAAAGGACAGGTAACTTGAGAAGCCGCATTACACCTCGCTCCGATAAATGAAACTCCAGAAACATGCTTTCGTCATCGCTGGTGCATCGAGAAAGGATGATTCATAGTCCCGCAACAACAAGACAACCTGCTCATGAACTGTGAGCTCTCAAGAAAACCTGATCATCCCGATTAGCGCTTGCCGATGTCTTCACCCCGACCACGACATCGAACGTACACTGCTATTAGCCACCGACATCGGATCGGGCTCGCCGTCCCTGCCCACCGACGGACTCTCAACGCTCCCATGGATCACAGATCCCGACGTTGTGATAGACCTTTCACTAAAAGGAGGCCTCAGGCCCGAGCTTGAATCCTTCGAACCCTGTGCGGGTTTAGGGGGTAACGCCGATGGCCTATCCTCTGTAGCACCATCGTTCCCCTTCCCGGTGCCATTGGCCTTTGAGCGAGCTTGCTCGTTGAAGATATCAGTCACCCTGTCAGAAGCCACCCGCAGAATCGTTTGCATCAGCAAGTTTTGCTTTAGTGGCTTCGACAGATACTCGTCCATCTGTGCCTGGATGCATTTCTCGCGGTCGCCCAGCATGGCGTGCGCTGTAAGCGCCACAATAGGTGTCCTAGGAAGGCCCTGCTCCTTCTCGTACTGGCGTATCTCGCGGGTGGCCTCGAATCCACCCATGACCGGCATCTGGACATCCATGAGGACAATGTCGAAACGGCTATTCTTGATCGCGTTGACGGCCTCCAAACCGTTGCCGACCACAGTAACAACGTGATTGTACTTCTCCAATATCTTGATTGCGACCTTTTGGTTGACCTCATTGTCTTCAGCCAGCAGAACATTGAGTGACTTCTTGTAGTCTTTAATCACAGGACTAGACCGCCCTTCTAGAGCCGGTATCAGACAATTGCCTAGGTCGATCAACTGACATGGCGTAGTCATGTAAGAAGCTATGCCAAGGTCAAGTACAGTTTTGAGGCTGATTGACACAGTAGGGTTCAGAAGAACCATTGGAATGTACTTGAACTTGTCAAGCTCCCGCAGCCTCTGTGCAGTTTCCAGCTCATCAATGACGATAACATCATACCCCTCGTCGCTGGTTCTGCCCTTGCGGTCAACAGCGGCAACAGGATCTGGGACTTCGATCTCGCTCCTCACGACCTGAACATGAAGTGCAAGCTCTTCAATCATGGCGGGAACGCGTTCGAAGAATTTGGACACTCCTTTGTCGACCACAAGCACTCTGTGCTTTCGGAAAGGATATAGTTGGGAGCTGATGACACTGATGTCATCTGTCGCGTACTTGACGATGCAGGAAAAGTGGAATTCGCTGCCGTGGCCGAAGTCGGAAGTCACCCAGACTTGACCCCCCATGAGGTTGACCAGACGCTTTGAAATGGACAGCCCAAGACCAGTACCACCAAATTTCCTCGTGGTGGAACCATCAGCTTGCTGGAACGTGTCAAATATAAGGTCCAGCTTATCGGACTGGATGCCAATCCCCGTGTCTGAGACGACGAACTCGAATGGGAACTCATCGGGCGCACAATTAGAGATGAGATCTCTGGATTTCTTGATCGTGACCTTGACCTCTCCTTGATCAGTGAACTTGATGGCGTTCCCTACCAAGTTGAGGATGATTTGCCGTAGCCGGAAGGGATCGCCAACGACGTAGTCCGGAACAGAGTTGTCCACATCGAATGCAAGGCACAAGGTCTTCTCGTTGGCCTTGACAGCTAGGGACTTCAGTGCGTTGAAAACTGTCCCGCGGACCGTGTAAGGTATGGCTTCTATGGCCATGCGGTTGGCTTCAATCTTGGAGATGTCCAAAATGTCATCAATGATGGTTAGGAGGCTGTTAGCAAGATTGTGGACAGTGTTGAGCATCTCTCGTGAATGCGGCTTCAGATCGTCGGTGTCAAGTGTGAGTTGTGTCATGCCGATGATGCCGTTCCTAGGGGTTCTGATCTCGTGGGACATGTTTGCCAGGAACTCGGACTTTGTCTGATTCGCGAGCTCGGCAGCTTCACGCGCAGCTGTATTTCTCTGAATGCTGTCTCTCAGGTTCGAAATCATTTGGTTGATTTTCCGCTTCAATTCGTCCATCTCGCCAGACGCGTTGACACTGATGAGTTTCGAGAAATCACCCTCGGTTGCTGCATCTGTGATTTCACCGAAAGCGCGAACCTGAGCAGTCAGATTTTCAGCCATAGTATTGACGTCCTCGGTGATCTCTTTCCACCGCCCACTGACATCGTGAACATTGGCCTGACCACCCATCTTGCCATTGACGCCCACATCTCGGGCGACCCGTCTCAGTTCGTGTGCAAATGTGGCTAACCGGTCTACCATGTTGTTGATGGTGACTTTCAGGGTCAAAATTTCTCCATGAGCTGGCACCTCGATCTTCTTGTCCAGATTTCCCGCAGCAATTGCTTGTGTCACGTCTGAGATACTTCGCACCTGATTTGTCAAATTCGAAGCCATCGTGTTGACATTGTCTGTCAAATCCCGCCATTTGCCTTGGACATTGTCGACCTTTGCCTGTCCACCGAGCGTGCCGTCTGTGCCGACTTCCCTTGCCACTTTGCTGACCTCGAAAGCGAAGGTGTTCAGTCTATCAACCATGGCGTTGATCGTGATTTTGAGGTCGAGAATCTCACCCTGCACATTGGCTGTAACCTTCTTCGACAAGTCACCATTGGCAACCGCAGTGGTAACTGTAGCGATCTCTCGCACTTGCGTCGTCAAATTCATGGCCATGCCGTTGACATTCTCGGTTAGATCTTTCCATGTACCCTCAACATCATGGACGGTCGCCTGTCCTCCGAGGACACCATTGGTGCCGACTTCTTTTGCTAAAATCGTAACCTCCTGAGCAAATTGCTGTAACTGGTCGACCATATTGTTGATCGTGATCTTGAGTTGTAGTATCTCGCCTTTACAGCTTGCGGTGACCTTTTGGGTCAAGTCGCCTTTCGCGACAGCCGTGGTGACACCTGCAATATCGCGCACTTGGGTAGTAAGGTTGTCGGCCATGGCGTTTACAGACTTAGTCAACTCGTTCCAGGTGCCTTGAACTCCTTCGATCTGTGCTTGTCCACCAAGGACACCCTCGGTTCCGACATCGGTTGCTACCCTGGTGACTTCAGTGGCGAAAGTTCTTAGTTGGTCCACCATGGTGTTGATAGTATGCTGCAATTCGAATATTTCGCCCTTTGCGCGGCTCTGAACCTTTTGACTGAGATCACCACGCGCAACAGCCTTGGTGACTGTTGCGATCTCTCTGACTTGGTCAGTTAAATTTGCTGCCATTATGTTCACTGCAAAATGTCAGCACAAGCCAGCTGCAAGTACAAGTCGAGGGCAATACCATTATCAGTCAGCTCTTTCCAGATGCCGTGAACGCCACTGATTTGGGCTTGACCACCCAGTATACCCTCAGTACCGACCTCGCGAGCGACACGAGTGACTTCGCTTCCGAAGATCTCAAGCTGGTCCATCATGGTGTTTATCGTTACCTTGAACGCCGCAATTTCGTCGTCCATTTCCGTTGCCTGAATCTGCACTCGTTTGGACAGGTCGCCGTTGGCAACTTGAGTGATAATGCCACCAATCTCGCGCAATGCCTTTTGGAAAGCTTCGTTGGCTTGCTGATGTTTCCGCAGTTCTCTTTCCAGAATTGAGACATCTTCGTTCTCAACGCGCATGAATGCTTGTTTGGCCTGTTCTTCGGAATTGCGCAAGCCTCGACTGATCTCTGCAATTGTATCCCGTTGGCTCTTTATCTGCTCCGCTTGCCTTTCTACATGTTCCCGTAGGATGCTGATATCATCCTCGCTCACTGTACGGTCGGATGCGGAGGGGCGAAGGGAGTGTCTGGCGGCGAGCAGGTTGTTGACGCGTTTCGACTGGGTGCCGTTCGAGGCGGCTCTCTCGCTTGAGTCTGCGGAGAGATCAGTGCCCGCGTCTCCCAAAGAACCTCGAGGTTCGGCCGGGTGCCCAAGAGGTGATGTAGGACTCTGAAATTCACCTGGTGTATCTGGAAGTGAGCGCCCGACAACATCCGCCCTGGATTCGAGGTATTGAATGCGCCTCGCGAGAGCCGCGATTTCGGCTTCTAAGTCCTCTTTGCTAGCTGTGTCATCGCCAGGAAGCTTGAAAGGCGGCAGCTTCAAGCCATTGGTGTAGGCAGAGGTAGTTGAGCCCTTGGCCAATCCACGCAGAATTGCCGCAGCGGCTGCCAGTGTCTCGTCCGGGCGAGACATGGACGGCGCAGAACCTTCTATGGGTTGTCCCTCCTCATGAGTAGCAGTCGACCCGTGATGGTGGCAAGCCTTTTCGGTGTGCCAGATGGCCCTGATCCTGGGCTGCGTCCAGCAGCGCACACAAAATGGCCGCAGAGCCACTTTGCTCGATGATGGGAATTGTCGTTCGATGATCGATAAAGAATGCGGGCACTGGCGGTCAGGTGGAAACGGAAGTTGAGTTGTATGGTAAGATGGGATCCTGGATCAATTTCCGAGAGAAGGCGCTGGGCTATTGGCCGACGTGGTAGGCGGGATGAGTGTGTCCAAAGGCGCTAGGTGACAAGCGGATACACAGTCAAGGGTCCAGGCAAGGCAGGATGAATTCGGGGGACCCTCTAATATCGTCGCTCTGATAGCAATCCGCGAGGTGCACTGCGCAGGAGAGCTCGGGGAGGGGCGAAACAAACTCGATAATCTAGGTGTATAGGAGCATTGAGAGGGAAAGAGCAATCTCAACAACGCATAGGAACGGAGAAGGTTCGCGTTAGCAAGAAAGGGATGATAATGAATACAGTATAGAGATGTATCGAAGGAATCGCGAACTCCTGAGAGCGCGATCGTCGTTGAAAGTGCCTAAATGGCCACACCCAAGGATACCGAGGGACCAACAGGCGCGGGCGTCCACGAGCCACAAGCACTGCAGTGGCAGCCCCCGAAGTTCTGGCCGGTTAGGGGTGGAGGCCAGGTAGACAATTGGTTCGTCAAGCCTTGACGAGGCACCCACTTGAGGGGTCGTTACCACAGTACGAGCAACATTTTGCCCCAAGAGGACCGACAGAGATGCCTTGCTATCTGAACTCAGTACAAATAGTAATTTTTGTTGCTTCGCTGCGGGTGGCAACAATGGATAAGTAGCGTATCACTGCAGTGGGGATGCCAGAATTGTGAACAGAATCTCCTGATCGATACCGAGTACCAGACATGTATTTCAGCTGGACAGTTTAAGTTCAAGCTGAAACAGTGTGACCCTTTGCTTTCAACATCGACGATCGCATCTTTGGAAGACGCCCTGCAAGCCGCTTTGTTATCACCGCCTATTGGAGATCTGCGTACGTACAGTGGTATGTGGGAGCGTTGTGTGGCGGCGGAGCGATTGTGGTTAGACCTCGCGAGTGAAAGTGTGCGTCATTGGAGCTGCCATATATTAAGAAAATCTGGCATCTGTTGCAGGTAACAATGACGTGACTTGTCACATCTCCCACGCCTGCCTCCTTGGCCAAAATGAATCCGACCCCGCCCAGAAAAAGGCGTTGGAATTTGTGGTGAGCTGGGAGGTTGGAGATACACCGCGGTCTTGTCTCCGCAGGGTTATATGTACGAGAACGAGGACAGAATCTGGGCACATCGTGAAGCCGTGATATTCTGGGCAAAAGGGTTGTTGTTTCTTATATCTTGGAGTCCTTCAGTATGTTATGATGATATATTATTACGCTACCTTCCCACTGCGCCGTGACACTCGTAGCATAGCGCAAAATGCAGTACTGCCTTTGTCCATGCATGCATAACCCGGATCGCCATCAGATCGCCATCTCTAGCTGTCGGGGGGCATGGGTGCAGAACGTTTCAGATCGCGCATGATCCACTCTGGACCGCCTACAGAGGTGTGGAAGGGGTCATGATATAATTTAATTCCCCCCCAACTGGTAGGCTGAGCTGGGATACTCTACGTGGTGGATTGTAGGAATAAACATATGTGGTTCGATTACCATATGCCTGGCATCATGCACTCGAGATTGTCTTCCATCACAAGCAGATGGAAGGCGGAAGAAAGGTAGCAGGGCAGGCCACCAATTGCACAGGACATCGAATTCCGTCGTGATTAGGTATTAGACTGATCATCAGAACCTCCATGATAACCTCATCAAGTTTCTTCTACAAATTCCTATGCGGCCTTGTAATACGTCGTGGAGATTCGTTCGTGGCTGGGTCACTGCTTCTGAAGCCTTTCAATGCAAAAATTAATTGGCCCTCAAAGGCTGAATCCTTCCAATGCTTCCAGAAACCCGGCTATCGCTCCGGCTCCAAGTAAACCTTTCGTAGCACTTTCTTTGAAGTTCTGTCTGCTCGATTTCTCCTTCGAGTGTCTTTTCTCCTCGTGAGCGCGTGTTGGCATGTTCTGCTGCGATAACCGCGAGGGCGACCTCGCAGCTTTACCGTCCTGTGAGCCCGGCCGGGGTGGGTAGCTCATCCGCGTGGACGTCTGAGTCGCATACCGTGAATTGGGGGAGGGAGGAGGGTACGGCGACAATTGTTGTGGTTGCTGGGCCTGCAGGGGCCCGACATGACGGGGAAAGCCCACTGTGTGAGAGTGGCCATACATGCTCGGTCCATTGAATGTAGGAGCCGGTAGTAAAGGTGATGAAACGCTGTGATGTGCCATGCTCTGGTCCGGCGACGCCCAAGGCCGATGTCCAGGTGGATGGTATGCTGGAGATGATAGTCTTGATGCAGTGGACTGTGCTGATGCTACTGAAGGCTGAGTTGATGCTGGGCGGTTACTAGAGCCACCATTGATTCCTACCACCCATACTGCTGGTTGACTTCCTGGCGCCGTCGAGGTTTGCACTGTGGGAGCACTGCCCTCGGGGGCTTGTACCTTTCGCTCAACTGTTCGGCTGGCACTACTGCGTCGCCGCGGCCTCGGCTGAGCGATTTCATGCTCGGAGCCAGATGATTCGGATCCCGAGTCGATGACATGTCGTCTTGAAGATCGTTTTTTGGAGCTGGTGCTGCCTCCTGGGGAGTCTTCCACGTCGCTGCTTGCCGCACTCACACTTGGCTGATAACCTGAGTATTGCTTCCGCCGTTTGAATGCCTCATGCCGCGCAGAAGCGGAGTTCGGCTTCCTCCAGTCGGTTGTGGTTCCTTCTAGATAGTACCCGCGAGTGCCGTCTTCTCTTCCTCCGAATCTATCATAGAATGCCATGTCATCGTCGTCTTCAGTCAGGTTGTCCACGGAGGGAGCATACTTCCCGCTTGAGTGCCGGTTATGCTTCCTTTCCCGAACATGGCGCCAGATGGTCCATCTTTCCAGTAGTGGGTCGATTGCTTGATTCGAGACCTGCACCATGTCCCGCGGAGAATGTTTGATTTGATGCAGAGTGTGGTCCAATTCGCCCAAAGAAAACACCGGGAGCCTGACCAGGGCATTCGAAGTGACATGATCAAAAGCAGAACTATCCGCTTGCTGGGTAGACTGCATCTCGTCCAAGCTCACACTACTGAGACTCGCCCGCCTGTCTTCCTCATCCTCCCTCTGCGAAGCCTCGAACAAAGCGTCCATGTTGCTCATCTGCCAGTATCGAACGATGACGGCGTTTTGTGCCACAGCACGCTCCTGGTTGATGGCGTCTTTCTTCACAGCGACTACTTCTTCTGGGTCACTATATGCTCCGTCAGCGCTCATCTTGGGCCGGATATGCGGCTGTCTCAAACCTTCGGGATGTAGAGGCCATCAATCCTCCCAGCTCGAGTATCTGCAGCATCACCGAAAGACTTAACTGCAAACTCTCGATCTGTGCAAGCAGATATGTGACTCGGTGTTTCTTAAATGTCCGCTTGAACCTTTGTTGGACTGGGGAAGAACTTGCGTCGTCCGCACGTTGCGCATTGCGCACACGCTCCAACATCTCTTTGATTTCGTCAAATGCTCTGGTGCCCTCATCTGCTATGGACTGCGCTGTCTCGACTGCTTCTTGAGAATGAACCGAGTCCACTGCCTGCAAAACTTGGCTGGTACGTTTTAGCATCATCGAGAACAGGGTAACGCATTTGGAGATGGCCTGGACTTCGAGTCCTGCGTTGGCGACATCGGAGCTGACGGCGTTGAGAAGTAGGGAGAGTTTGAAGCCATCTGCGGCAACACGGTTGATTGGGGCGACGCTCCCTGCGCAGTCATCTAAGTACTCATCTTGTCAATTGTAGACGGCCTCCATGACGTACCTGGGTCAGCCATCTTGACTCCGGATTGGAGCTAAACGTCAACAGAAGACACCAACGCTTTGAATAAGGTCGGGTTTCACCATGAGGAAGAAAAAGATCGGTCGCTGAAGGGAGCTGTAGCATCAAGGTATTGTGGTGCTCGGATGAGCAGGACAGTTGACACTTCAGCATAGCAGGATACGAGGCTGCAAGCTGAAAAAGGGAACGCAGGCATAGCGGGGAGACGAGGCTTAGCCACCAGTGGCCTAAAGGTCGAAAATCCCACAAATCAATGTCTCGTTGATCGGCAAACTTCAGCTGGAGCGCAGGCACACCCAATTGTTGGGGGACTGACTGACTCTGATGGGCTGTCATGGAAAAGTCCGTTCTCATCATATGGTTGGTTGACACGTCTTGGAGAGCGTTGTCCCAGATGCCAATGCACCACTACATGGTCCGCTTGGAAGTACTCGCAAATAGACCTGGATTGCGGCTGGTCTGGCCACCAGGCATAACCCTTCGAAACTGTACGGAGTAGCTGCAATGCCAAAGGAGTTGGAAAGAGATTCTTTCCACGAACGAGAATGCGGTACTTAATAAATGCCCAATTATTGATCTCACCGACAACTTGCACGCCGAATCCTTCAGCCTACCTAGGGTAATTACTCTCTTCCGGAAATAAGATTTAGGGTTTCTGTGCGGGCTTCACCGCACAGAGATGCGGTAAAACCGTATTTCTTCTTGGCTTCTGGGGAAGCAGTGGACGTACCAAAAACCTGGGGTCGAGATAACACGATACGAGTAGAAAAGTCAGTAGTTGAGAATGTAGGCTCCGTCGCAGTAGAGCGATACCAACTATTGGTGGACATGAATGTGCCTTCGCAAATGGCAAGCCTTGCTGATTCTTCCATCACTGTTGACGATGCAAAAGCCCAAAACCGCTGCGAGCTTGGGGAACAGCATTTCGGCCACGATCAGAGTCGTACAATGGTGGAGCCCCGAGGGGCTGTTCTATTAGGCAGTCAGGTACCATTCGGTCCTTCTAGGTTGAGCCGCTTCTCCAAGATCCGATAACGAATTAGGAAGATATGGACCCCTCCAAGATACGCTGTACGAGGTACCTCCGTTGGGAATGTGCAAATGTGGATTTTGCCATCGAAGGGTTTTTCTTCGAAATATTTACTCAAGCAGATGGGCGCAGGTCCTATTACGAGTACTGTGTACGCGTTGACTGCTCGTATATCCGAGACGCAGCGAATCGTGTCTCTTGCCTTGATCGGACTATGGAATGTCATCCCGTGGACAGCCCCTTTGAAGCTGCATTTTCTCGCTTAGGAGTTCCCCTAGGCGTGTGGCGTTGCCTGCCATGGAATTTTCGGTGTTGCTTCATGATGGAAATAGGCGACTTTTGACCACCAAGTTAAACTACTCGTGGTTGCAGGCCCATTTTGCCGGGGCCCGGGAGCACCATCACCAAGTTGGGCCCGCACCTGTTGATCGTTTCTCTTTTACCTTTTGCCTTTTTGCCATTCACGTTGCGATACATCAGGATCTTTGATCTCAGAAGTTATCGCCTGAGGTTATACTGCGCCTGGGGGTTTCTCTCTACCTGTAGACTGTACTCCGAATAGCCCGTCTTGAACACAAGCGGATCCAATCATCGATTCCCTCATTCGCCGTCCCATTGGCTCCAACCTACTACCGAAGCGACCGCGACTTTACCATCCGCCAGCCTCAGCTTTCGATTTCGCACGATACCTGCTGTCTGCCAAAGGGTGGAGGCCTACTGCCGGAACACTCTTTTCGTTCACCAGCGCCGCCTTGACTGCCGATCGAAGCCTTCTTGTTCCCCTTGGCGATCTTCTCCTCACAGCGGCTGTATGCTGCGCTCATAATGAGCCAGCCCTGGAGCTGACCAACAGCCGAAGTCGACGCGGGTTGTAAAGAGGAAATGCAAAGAGCAGCACGGGTGGTCATACCTCCGCCATGCGGATCTCAATACGGGAGCAGCTTGGGCTGCTTGTCCTCTTTTGCTCACTTATGTCTCTCATGGTGTTGGCATTGGCAGTCTGGTTTCAAAATTACTCCTTCATCACGAACATTAGACTGTCCAGCTTGTCTCTGGCAGCATCGTTGAAATCGGCACAAATCTCAAGCGCGTTGCTATTACTCGACTCGCAGTCAAGACTAATTAGCACGCGACTTTTGATACAAAGTGCATTGGGAAGATACAACTCTGGGAACACAAGCAATGAGAACTGGTCGCGATCTGTCAGTGACTTCCAGGGTGCTCTCGCGAATGGCAGCACTCTTGTGCAGGCAATCTTATATCCCAACGCATTTGACGGCAACCAGTCTGCGGTTGATGGCTTGCTCAATGTCACGGCAATGGGATTGAATGGGACCATCAAACTGCCCTACAACTACCCGAATGGTTCACCTGTGTATTTGGGAGAACCTGGCCTAGGATATCCGCCATCATTGTATCCTAACTTGACATATGGCGCTCCAAAGCCGGGGACCAATTTCTCCACCATTTACTATGAGGGTCGAATTGTTGATCCAGACGACACACTGTTCCTGGGACCCCTAGTGATCAACGAGACCTACTCCCTTCTGTCATTGACGGTGCCGTTGATCAACAACACTTCTCGGTCGGATGTGCTTGGTTGGATGACTGTACTCGCCAACACCAATTTGATCACGGCCATTCAGCAGTCACCGGAGGGACTGGACAAGACTGGAGAGACCCTGCTCATAGGGCCAGCTACACCGAACAACCATTTCGCGCAGCAAATTCGCGGCTCCAGCAAGGAATATGCGGCCGCACAAGACGTCAGATTCATCTTGCCGCCCGCAAGCAACGCAAGTCTGTCCCACCGTCACCAAGCGCGGAGTGGCATCACCAACTCCTCTGATCCTTTTCGTATGTCACAGTATCCGGCAGTCGTATCAGCGTGGACCAAACACAACAAAGCTATCAATAATGCTGGTGCATATATTTCTACACGCAACGAGGATGGGACAAAAGTCTCCGCCGGGTACGCAACGCTTTCGACGAGATATGTTGACTGGGTTGTGGTGGTCGAACAGTCACACAGTGAGGTGGTGGAACCTATCCTCCACCTGCGTGATGTCGTTCTGATCTGCGTCTTTTCCGTGACCGGCCTCCTTCTCTTCATCATGTTCCCCATGGCTCACTACTCCATCACTCCGATCCGCCAGCTGGCCGCAGCGACAGCCAGAACCGTGGAACCCTACCAGCCAGATGACAACAGCGAATATTCGAGTACTTTGGGTCAACGAGAAGGAGGACCCGAAGACAATCTAGGCGCGGGTGAAAGTGAAGTGGCGCGGAAGGAGGGCCTTTTCGGTGTGCTCACCAGGATCACGAAGCCCAAGCAATCGGAACGGTCCAACACTCCGCGGCGGCGTAGAACGTTCAGGATACCACGGAAAGTCCCGGAACGCAAGCATTTCATCACCGATGAACTTACTGAGCTGACCCGAACGTTCAACGAAATGTCCGACGAATTGACGATGCAATATGAACGCCTCGAAGAAAGGGTCAGGGAACGCACAGCAGAGCTCGAGAAGAGCAAGAAAGCTGCCGAAGCCGCTAATCAGAGCAAAACACTTTTCATTGCCAACATATCACACGAATTGAAAACGCCACTCAACGGGATCCTGGGGCTCACAACGGTCTGCATGAACGAAGATGATTTGGGCAGGATACGCTCGACACTGAACACCATTTACAAGTCGGGAGATCTGCTCCTCCACCTGCTAACTGACCTGCTAACTTTCAGCAAAAACGAGGTCGGCCAACAGCTTTCAATTGATGAAGCTGAATTCAGACTGAGCGATCTGAGCACCCAATTAATTCCAACATTCGAGAAACAAGCCAGAGAGGCGCAGGTGGATCTCAAGGTACTTTTTCTGGGAACGAATGATGCTTTCGGTGACTCGTCGGACGCCTCTGGCGAGAAGCTGTATGGACCTGTAGGAACTGGCCGTGTCCGGGACATGTGTTTATGGGGCGACAAGAACCGGATCCTGCAAGTTTTGATGAACTTCGTCAGCAACAGTCTGAAATTCACCCCTGCGCATGGCTCGGTCACTGTTCGAGTTCGATGCACTGGGCTCGTCGAGAACTTTCCGAGTCGAGCCGGCAGCGCACGGAAATCGTCGCTGACCTCTCGGAAGTCCAAATCGTCGAGTAACAAGCGAGTGCGCATGTCGAATGGTTCCCTAGTCGCTCCCGAAAATGCAGAGCACGATAAGACTCATTCGAACTCTAATTCTGGCGAGGACTCGAAACTTAGCATTACAGTAGCCGGCGGGACTACTCACATCTCCAAAGTTGCCGAAAGGCAGAGGTCAATGTCACCACCTCCTGTCAACACAAAAGACTTGAGCTTTGAATTCGAAGTCGACGACACTGGCCCTGGAATTCCGCCTGAACAACAGAAAATGATCTTTGAGCCCTTTGTACAGGGCGACCTAGGACTTAGCAAAAAGTATGGCGGGACTGGACTTGGGTTGAGTATCTGTGCTCAACTAGCGGCTTTGATGGGTGGTGATATCTCTCTGGACAGTACAGTCGGTGTTGGCAGCAAGTTCACTATGCGAATCCCCCTACGCTATGTTGCCGAACGGACGCCGTCAATGGCATCCTCGACGCACAAATCGCTCTCGAAGGCTAGCAGCCTGGTCGGACAACCCTTACATGATTCAACGCCTGAGTCAACGATGCACAACCATACCGGCTCCACGACTTCCCTGCCGGCCACTCGGGATGACCAGCCTAAACTAGCAGACGTTCCGCGGATCGTTGGCTTCACCCAGCCATACGTGGCCAAGGAGACAAAAAGCAGCAATTCCTCCGAAGCCAAGCTCAATGAGATGAAGAAGGTGGAAAATGAAGCTGCCCAAAAGGGCCGGAAAGTCCGTGTGCTTGTCGCAGAAGACAACCAGGTCAACCAGGAAGTAGTGCTCCGGATGTTGAGGCTGGAAGACGTCTATGGTAAGTTTATCTTCTGGCGTCAAAATTTCCAATACTAACGCGTCCAGATGTTACAATTGCCAAAGATGGACAGGAAGCATTCGACAAAGTCCGAGAGTCCATGGTTAGTGGACAACGGTTCGATCTGGTGTTCATGGATGTGCAGATGCCAAATCTCGACGGCATTCAGTCGACGAGGCTCATTCGAGAGATGGGATTTAAATCGCCTATTGTTGCCCTGACGGCATTTGCCGAGAAGTCCAATGAAGACGAATGTATGGCTTCCGGCATGGACTATTTCCTAGCCAAGCCGATACGACGACCCGCGCTCAAACAGGTCCTGAAGAAGTACTGCGCAACCATTCCGGAGGAAGAAAATGAAGGCAGCTCGGCTGCCGTGCCCCGCCTAGGACAAAACCAGGAACCGCCCTTGAACAACCATCAACCGGCACAAAGACGAGCTGATGTTGAAGTTTTAGACTCTGATGACGTCTCACCTCTATCATAATTGTCAGTGCCGGATTGTACCGACTGGCAGTGGTCGGCGTCCCCCAATGCTTTTGTGCCTTTTGGGGCGAGGCAGCGAAATGCCCCTATGCCACAAGCACAGGCAGGCCCGCTAGAACAACGCACATAAGTGCTAGACTAGCTGTACGCGGTGAATTCCTGTTATGTTTGAAGTCCTGGTTGGCTGGAAGGTCGAGCATAAAAACAGCGACGGCGTAAGGAGTTTGGCGTCATCTTGATGGCTCCACCGTTCTGAGATGTTGGTGTATATCATGGTCTGAAAAGTACGATATGGATGGCTCACGGCAGTGACAGGGACAATGATCATCATGTAGCTTGTGGATTTAACAAAGCATGGTAAGTCAATATGTTAGCGAGCTAGTGAACGCAAAGCACACCATGATCTCGCAAAGTTCAGTCTGTCGCTCTTGTTCTTGTTTGGAATTTTGCTTGGTGTGGGGAGCTCATGCACAATAGCAAACCGCAAACTGGCGTCCTCTAATCCGTACCCTACCACCTACCTGAAGGTCGGCCCCTTGGCTGGCTATCGAGAACGTGGCTATGGAGAGCTGTGGGACACTGGCATTGTTTCGAGTCCCCTTACTTGTCTCTGCCATTGGCTGCGGTTCGCCCAGGCTACTGCAGACCGCCTGCGGAATGTAGATCGATCTCGCCTTTCGATCAGATCTCCGATTGACATCACCACCAATGCCGATCGAAGACCAATGCTCTGCTTCAACCATTCGAGAAAACAGCTCATTATCTGCAGACCACTATAGCTTCTAGGTTCTGTGAACCAATCCAGGTTGAGGCGTAATCACCGCTCAGTCTTCAGGTATAACAACTCCAGACTTGTTATAGACAACAGCGCCAACAACATGGCGCCATTCAAACGCAAAGCAACCGAAGCCACAATTCCTCACCTTCCCGACCAGAAAAAACCCCGGACTACCCAGTCATCCACTGACCAATACAAAGACTCTACTGACGAAATCAAGTATGGCATCGTCTTGCGCAAATTCTATCCACCCGAAATGGTCAACGAGCGCGCCCTGGCATATAGCGCCGGCAAGATTGAGCGACCGATTGAGACACTAGAGAAGGCCATTAGCGACACGCAGGTGCAGCGCGACAGCATTCTCCCAGGCGAATGCGTCGTCCATTGGTTCAAGTGCGACATTCGTATGATGGACAACAGAGCCTTACACTTGGCGAGCGAGAAAGCGACGAGGCACGCCTTACCCCTGCTCTGCCTCTATCTGCTATCACCGCAGGACTTCGAGGCACATCTGACCGCACCTGTTCGCGTCGATTTTATCCTCCGCAACCTTGTCAGGTTGAAGGAAGATCTGGCTGAGCTCGACATACCATTGTACGTCGAGACCGTGGAAACGAGAAGGAGACTGCCATCAAGGCTCATCGAGCTCTGTACAAATTGGGGCGCGAGCCATGTCTTCTGTAACGCGGAGTATGAAGTTGACGAGCTCAGACGAGAGACTGCGTTAACGAGGTGTTGCTTAGACAAAGGGATATGTTTCACGGTTGTCCACGATACCTGCGTCGTTCAACCTGGCTCCCTTGTAAGCGGCGCTGGAGGTGCATTGTCCATTTACAGCCCCTGGCATCGCAAGTGGTGTGCCTATCTCAACGAACACCCGCAGCAACTCGACGGCTTTCCCTCTCCGGAGAAAAACCCTCTGGCTACGCGGCAAGCTTATGCCAACCTCTTCGCCTGCCAAATTCCTGAAGCCCCTAAGTCGAAACAGTTGACCGAGGAAGAAAAGACAAGATTCCAGACCATGTGGCCTGCAGGAGAACACGAGGCTCGGGCCAGATTGAGGAAGTTTATCTCGGAAAGAATACTAAAATACCATGAAAACAGAAATCTCCCGGGAGGAAATGCCACCTCAAATCTCAGTGCGCATCTTGCGGCCGGGATGCTTGCGGCACGAACCGTGGTTCGTGAAGCTCGAGAAGCCGCGCCATTCAAAAAATTGACCGATGACCGGAAACAAGGGCACTCCATGTGGATCGGTGAGGTGGCATGGAGAGATGCGCGTATACACCTTCCCTCGATGATACGTACACGCACGCTGACCAGCTTTTCCAGTTTTACAAGCACGTACTGTGCCATTGGCCATACGTCTGGTGAGTAACCGCCCTCGCCCGCGTCACTTAATCTGACTTGCGTAAAGCATGAACAAACCATTCAAGCCAGAGTACAGCAATATTAAATGGGAGTATGATATGGATCAGTTCAAGAGATGGACAGACGGAAAGACAGGTTTTCCTATTGTCGACGCCGCAATGCGGCAGGCCAGGCACACTGGATTTATGCACAACAGGTGTCGCATGATAGTGGCGTCGTTCCTGGCGAAAGACCTCCTTATCGACTGGCGAATGGGGGAGAAATGGTTCATGGAACACCTCATCGATGGTGATTTCGCATCAAATAACGGCGGATGGGGCTTCGCTGCGGGTGGTGGCGTCGATCCACAGCCATATTTCCGAATCTTCAACCCGTTGCTTCAAAGTGAGAAATTCGATATGGAAGGAGAATATATACGGAAGTGGATTCCAGAGCTTGCAGGAATCAAGGGCAAAGGCATTCATGATCCGTATGGTCGTGGTCATGCAAAGGTCGCAGAAAAGAATGGCTACCCAAGACCGATGGTTGATCATAAACAGGCGCGAGAGCGGGCTCTGGCGCGATATAAGGCAGGGATTGGAAGGAATACGGCCTGAAACATTACTGTCGCGCTCGATTCTGCCCGAACGTGATATTGAAATTCCTTGACAGCAAAATCCTTCGTGTCATGGTTCACCGAGTCCGGCATGCTCCACAATGTTCCGTGTGTCGCGGTACATCGATGACTCACCGTCCAATTTGATTCAGAAAGCCGTCGTAGCAATAGCAGCGCATCCTGAGGGTACGGGGTCTCAGAAACCGAAAGGCTATGTCATTGATGGATTCGACTGATGGTTCCTTGAATGATAGAACGGCTTGTTCTTGCCTTGAGCCTTGACTTTCTTGATCTCGTTGTTGTCTCGATGTGTCGACCCTGAGAGGACGCGCATGGCATTGAATCGAGGCTGGAGTAGAAAAGGAGGAGATTTCAAACGCCCATCTCTGCACCAGTCCATCCTCGACGCCCGTTAAGGCGATGGTTTGTCCCGCATCCCACCCCCTCCTCTCAACACATGAAGACGCCACCGAAGCAGACCTTCTGGGGACCATAGCTGACACCGGGCCGGAATTTGGATCGCGGAAGGGACATTGCTTCGCTGGTGGTGGTACGGAAGATCTAGTCTGCGAACAAGCTATCGGTGTCTAAGCACGAATAGAATTGACATTAGCAAAGGTTTGGGACGTGAAATATCTGTCCCACACGATGTTATGTTTGAGTGAATGCATACCAAGCTGTTTGTCAAAGATGCAAGAGGTAGATTTAGCGGAAAGTGCCAAAACTCACCACATGCGACAGTTCACTTCCTCTCTCTCCTATCACAACCACTTCATGGAAAAGCTCACCGATCACCCACTCGGCCCAGAGCGCGACCTACCCAGAGCATGTGAACGGGCGGAGATAGAAATGTGCAAAACGGTGGCCATGTATAGTTGAGGGCCAAACCGACCTGGTCAGCTGTAACACTGGCTGATATTTCTAGATTTTGCCTTGTCCTACGGAGCCGATGCTCGTGCCTGGAGGAAACACGTCCGCCAGCCGGTGGTTCACTCGCTAGCCGTGGACAAATCGTTTTCCTTCGAAACCGCCACGCTCTCCAAGCCGCTGCTCAACATACTAGTAGATGTCGACTCCTGATGGTTGTGGAAGTACTCGTAGATCATGGGTTGGTCATCCGGAGTGCAAGCCGGGAACTCGGCACTCACGGGAACAAGCTTTCTCTAACCAGCCACCGCCCTTGCGCATCCTTGCCCCTCCTTTGCCGCCCGCTTCCACATTATTCTCATACCCACGGTCGAGGATTGGATAGATGCGGTCACGATCCCCATGATCACAATGGAGTCAAGACAGCGACGGTGGGACCCGGCCATACTGCGCCTTGACGGCCTTTTTCCACATTCGCTCTCATCATCGTCGCCGTTACTCTTCCTGCTTCCTCTCCAAACGCTTCTGCGCCTTCTCTGACGTCCAGGCTCCGACAGAGACCGAATTCCATGGCTTGTACCGTCTACCGGTTGTATCCAAGTCATGGCGAAAGGAGCGAAGCGGCCACTCCAGCTGCCCAAGCAACAACTGCTCATTCTTGCAGCATGCCGCCTCGCAGAGCCTGTCGCGTCAACATCGGTCTACCCATACATCGTACGTTTGTATGTCCATGTCATTGTGCTCTCGGCTGATCAAATAACAGCCGGAGATGATACAGTCGTTCAATGTCGGAGATGACAAAGTTGCTCAATGGGCCGGCCTCATGTCCGCTACCTTTTCCCTTTCGCAATGCCTCACCGGAGTCGCCTGGGGCCGAGCCTCAGATCACTTTGGCCGGAAGCCCATCATCATGGTTGCCTTGATCTGTACGATGCTGTCCAGCATATTATTTGGATTCTCGAAGAATCTTGCCTGGGCCTTCATAACGCGATCACTGCAAGGCTTGTCGAACGGGAATGTTGGGATCATTCGTACGGCTGTTGCCGAGTTGGTACCACAAAAAGAGTTGCAGCCTCGTGCTTTCAGTATTATGCCGCTGGTGTGGAACGTCGGCAGTGTGTTTGGGCCATCAGTTGGTGGATCTCTCGTTCATCCTGTGGAACGATATCCCCGACTATTCGGAAGGATCAAGCTGCTTCAGGAATATCCCTTCGCCTTGCCTAATCTTCTGATCAGCGTTCTTTTTCTGTGCGGGATTATGGCAGGTTTCCTTTTCTTTCATGAAACACTCGAAGAGAAGAGGTCACAGCGGGATTACGGTCTTGTCCTTGGCAGATTCCTGACCCGCCCTTGCGTCCGAAGGCCACACCACCAGACGTTGGCAGAAACTGAAGAGTCGGAGGGGTTTCTCTCCGGGATGTCTAGCGAGATGTCGACGCCGGTGTCAGGCTCACATCATGCTATCCACCGACTGCCAAAAAGCTCTCCGGGATGGGGTGAGGTCTTCTCCCGACAGTCGAATATCAATTTGCTCGTCTATACGTTCCTTGCCGTATGTCTCCCCCTGCAATTCAGGAATGCTACTGTTCCAACTCCTATTGTCGAATATTGACAGCACAACTGACGTCCTTGCAGATGCACTCCGTTGCCTACGATCAGCTGTTGGCGATCTTCATGCATTACCCAGTGCAGTCAATTCACGATCCGGAAGTACACCTCCCCTTCAAGTTTGCAGGGGGGTTTGGTATCGACTCGAAAGCGATCGGCTTGCTATTCACCGCCTACGGTATTTTTGGCATGATCATCCAGTTCTCTGTGTTCCCACCGTTCGCAAGGAAGTACGGTGTGTTGAATTGCCTCAAGGCTTGTTGCGTGGCTTTTCCTCTAGCCTACATTGCGACACCCTTTACAGCTCTTTTACCTACCAACGCTTTAAGGCAAGGGGTCATGATGGCGATAATGTTGGTCAAATGCTTCTGCGGTATCTTCGCATTTCCCTGTTCAACCATCCTTCTCACCAACAGCGCGGCTAGTCTGAAGATCTTGGGTACTCTCAACGGCGTGGCAACAAGTATTTCTGCGCTTGGGAGAGCTGCTGGCCCCGCTTTGGCAGGTGTGACCTTTACAGAAGGTGTGGATATCGGGTATGTGATCATCTCTTGGTGGACATTAGCTCTAATCGCAATCATTGGGGCTGTTCCAGTCTGGTTCCTTGTGGAGATGGAGGGCTTCGGGGATTCCCAAGACGATGATGACAGTGATGATGAATTGGAAATTGAGGAAGACGACGACGCCAAAGCGTCCGCTGTTTCATCTTCCGATGCGCATCTTAGAAAGCATGTTCCTACATCTGTCTTCGAGGATGCGCTGGAGGACGATCGACTCACACCCGAAAGCAGCTTGCTTAGACCTTCAAATCCTCCTTCTCGGCGCCAGAGCTTACAACTGCGACGAGTCTCGAGTCCGATCGGCCTAGGTCCAGGCGTGATTCCCCACGGAGCCCGGAGATATAGCAGCGAATTAGGCGCTACAAGGAGCGGGTTCGGGGTTGGTGGCACGACATACAATTGAGCATATATGAGGGCTTCGAGCGTTGGCATCATTCATGATGTCTTGGATGCCCGCATACAGAACAGGGTCCAGGAAATATGAAAAGCAGTCCAACTATCAACTAGAGGCGAGCAGTGGCACTCTTCAATATTTGGCTGACACCTGATCTGACCTCTTCGACAATATCTGCCGCATTCTCCAGCTTGTTCACAAGGCCAACACCAGCCCCAGCCCATACGTTCGCACGATTTGTCGTCCCGAATCCGGCATCTACACCTGTGAGTGATTTTCTGTGCCTTTGTCGGATCTGGTCGATGTCAACCCCTCGAATATGGTCATTGTAGCTCTCTGTGACTAGACTCCTGCCGTCATAAGCTTCTGGCCATATGTTTGGTCCGTTTACATTGTCGAACAGTTTGCTCCGAACCGTGCATGTCGCGCCATCTCTCGCTGCAAGCACTAGATCTCGATACCCGGGCGGCACATTCGTCTCTCTCGCCGCGACGAACCTTGTTCCAAGCACTACTCCAGATGCTCCAAGGGTAAATGCAGCGGCAGCACCACGCGCATCGGCAATCCCACCAGAAGCGAGCAGGGGAATATCGCCCAGGCCATTCGCACTCAAGACGTCACTCGCCTCCGGTAAGAGGGACACAATGCTTGCTCCTCTCTCGAAGCCGTGCCCTCCGGCGTCAGCGCCCTGCAATATCAACGCGTCGGGCTTTGCTAGCTGCGCAATCTTCAATGCTGCGGACACGGTGCCGGTTTGAATCCATATCTTCGACCGTGGGGAGACTTCGCGGATTCGACCAGCCCACGCGGCGTAGTCCTCCAACTCCTTGGCGGCGAACAGCCACACCACAGCTGGTTGATATTGCTGCAAAACTAGCAGCACCGGGTCAAGTTTGATGACGAAGGGCAAGAGGCCCACACCAATCGGGAGGACATCCCCCAGTTGTGTCGGTCTCAATGCCTCCTGTGCGACAGCCAGTTCTTTCTCTAGGTCGCTGGACACGATGGCGCCGATCATTCCGAGGCCACCGGCTTGCGTGACTGCCGCTGCAAGCTTGCCACCCGCAAAGCCGCCCATAGGGCCGTTGACAATGAGCGGAGATGATGTCCAGTGAAGATAGGAACGGAGGATTTCAGCCATGGCGAGGTCCCGGAGTCAAGTAGCGGTGTTTTGTCGAAGCGACAAGCGGCGACAACAGTCTGTCGGGCGGACAGGGGGACGTTGGATAACGCTAGGGTATCAAGTAGTTCTTGTACCTTGGAAGTTCAATTGCGGTTTCTGTACTGAAGAGCGGAGTCAAGCATGAATCCTGCTCGCTTTTATTTCACTTCGCCATAAGCAGTCTAATGACTATCTTCTTGATGTAAGATTCAAAGATGGAAACTCTCCGCGGAGATGTTAACATGTTGCATCACCTTGTCGCAAGGTTCTTTCTGGCTTCCAACGAGCCAAATCGAGTCTGGGCCTTTTTGTGCTTACAGTTAGGCAGCCTCATTAGCATTGAGCTCTTGGTGTGCCTGATTGTTCAGCCATCAGCAGAATCCAGTAGCTCGTTGCCTTTGCAGTCTTGGGATTAGTAGTCGTGTCTTTGACTTTGTCATCTCGGTGGTGGCGATTTTGTCCAACTGGAGAGGGAAAGCTTGGGAAAGGGCATCAGGGGCAGGGTGGCAGGCGTGGCAGGCTACAAATAGTACACGGATCGACGAAGCTCACAACACATGCCGCTTTTGTCGAATATAGTGCACTGCAAACAACTAATTGGGTCTTGCCAAGGAGAGAACGATTTCTTCGTCCGACTGAAATGGACCTTGGGTTGGAGCATGGGTGCGACATACTTAAGAGTACTTGTGTCCACCGCCGGGCTATTCCAAGAGCTTCGAGGCCGCTTCCAGCCTCTCCTGAATGATCCCACTCCATCTAAAAGCGTTCGTCAAGTTCTTGTCCTCAAAGCTCTCTACGAGCCCTGGATACGTGGCGCCGGCATACCCAGTCCAACGACCTGGCGCGAAGACCACATGCTTAAACCAGGGCCTATCATCCAAACCGCCAGGGAACAGAAATTGGCGTTCCAATGCCTTGTATTTCTCGTTAGCATTGCGCACTTCGTAGAACAGCCTGACCTTCTTCCACCAGTCCCACCATGGCAAGTCTTCAGCAAGCCTGTCTGTCAAGTCCGCCGTATATTCGTCGAATCTCACTGCCGCTTTTTTGAACTCGGCCGTGGCGTTGTCAAGGGCATGGAAGCTGAAGCTCGACCCGGTCAGATGCACCTTTGACCTTTCCTTTACATCGGCCAGATAGGTCTGGAGACCTTTGGCATAATCTCCAGCACTCAGGGACAAGACAGGAGTTTCGCTCAATTGCGCAATGAGCAGTGATAACACCTTCGCTACAGTAACATGGTAATGCCATCCCTTGTCGCCATAAGTGTCCATCCAGTGGAAGGAATCGTAGTTCGAGTGATAGTGATAAACTGCGTCTTTCGGTCCGCTGCCGAAGCCAAAGTCAAGCGACGGAATTCCGGCGAAGTCTTGGAACGCTGTGAAATCGCTCCCCGATCCCATGGTTCGTATGTGGCCGTGCCAGAGGTCTCCAACGGATTGTCCCGGGACTGTTTGGTTGGGAGAAGAAATTGAACCGGTGACTGCATATAGCAGTTTGTTCAGCAGCGGAGATGCAGCAGCATCAAAGTGCTTCCCACGAGCACCGACATCCACGTTGAGGTATGCAACCGTGCTGGCAGAGAGCCACGGGAGGAACTCTTCGACCCATTCAGTTGAACCGACAAGACCGTACTCTTCACCGTCCCAACTCGCGAAGACGATAGTTCGAAGGGGCTTCCATCCTGCTTTGAGTGCCTCCCCGAAGGACCTGATGACTTCATTCAACGCCGCCGAGCCCGAGTTGGGATCGCCAGCACCTCCTGCAATCCAAGCATCACGATGATTCCCAACGACTATGACTTCGTCTTTGGCAGTGCCATTGATGATGCCTATTACGTTCCAAAGCGGCGTTGTCACGTACTCTTGCTCGTTGACCAAGTTGAGGACCACCGAGTCTGGTGACGGACCGATGTTGTATTGCACGCCTTTGTATCCCAAACCTCCGCCGTGCCAGTACTTGTTGAATGATGTGGCGTTCGGGCCATGTCCATTCAGTGCCTTGAGTAGAGGGAGTGCATCAGCGTAAGAGATAGGCAGTGAAGGTATTCGAGGAGTGGAGAAGTGTGGATCGACGCGAGGTGCGCCAGGTTTAGACGGATAGCCCGGGGTCGTTGGGTCGCCCGGAAGAGTGCCTGCGGAAACACCTGTCAGCAAATTGTCAGTGAAGAACGACTTTGAAGACCTACTGATATATTGCGTACTGCCTCTTTGCACGCTGCTTGGATTTCTCGCCGGTCCGTCAGGGTAGGTTTTGTGTCCATTCTCCTCTGTGATCTCTCCGTCCTCCTGCGGGTCGGAGTATATGACGACTCCGATCATACCCAGTTCCTGGGCTCGTTTGACCTTGAGACCACGGAAGATACGACCGTATTTCGCAACAGCAATCTTGCCCTCCAAGCTTATGTTTGCGGCTCGCAGATCTTCAAAGTCTTGGTAGGTTCCGAAGTTGACATAAACATAAGGTGCGGTAACGTTACCGGAGGCAGAGTAGCCGTGGAATGTCGGGATGCGGTCTTCCAGAGAGGTTGTCGGGTCCTCGTCGATAATATCTTCTTCCAGACTGGCTTCATACTTGACCTTCTTCCCATCCAGCAAAGCAAGGCGATGGCCAAGTGGGTAGTTGATGAAGACATCGTAGGCAACAATCTCTGTCTTCACCCCGAATTCTTCCCATCTTTCTCTTGTCCACAGAGCTTGACTGAGGTTCTTGCCAGCCAAATGTGGCCCCGAAGTATAATATTCACTCCATGCACGAGCCTTGTCTTCACTCGGTGTCCTAAGTAGTAGTTCCGCGAGTTCAGCGAAGCTGAGACCGTTGCTTTGCGGCCATGACGGAGGATATGGACGAGACCAAGGGAAATAAGACGAGATAGAGTCGTGGCCACGAGGAAGGATGGCGACAGGAAGGAGAAAGCAAATGGCAATAGCGAAGAGGCAGCTCCCAAGCGCAATGGTACAGAATCGCTTGAAGGTCGTATGCGGAGTTCGTCGTGGACGTTGACTCACGTAGACGGCTGAGATGAGCGGGGTGCGTTCATCCATTGTGAGTGCATCCTTTTCGGTTGGTGAAAGAGGCCTCGAAGGAGACACCTGGCCTATCCGCATTGACTCAAGTTGATTGATTTTGGTGTCTGTAAAGAAGAGCTCATGCCATCTGGGTTGACGCAATTCCGTTATCAACCAACTTCATTTCCCCACACAAACCAAGGAAGGTCACCCGAGATGCGCCTCCACCTCCATGCAATCTCGCGACTGTGACGATTATTACGCGAAGCAGCTTTTCGCTTGAACATCTCTTGACCTTCAGGAGAACTCCTTCATTTGTCCCTTCCCTGCAAGCGCTGGAAGCCAGGAAGCTCGCTTGCTCACATAGAATTCCACTCCTGGCTCTGCATCTTCCACGCCTGATTCATTGTCAAGCGAACCAGCCAAAACGAGAGTCACTCCACGGAACGCCTCAGCATCTGCTCCCTTGCTGATAACACAACCGCAGTTCTCACAGAATGAGTACGTCAAGGTCATGCCACTGTCTTGAGTGGTTGCATATGTCTTCGGGGTTCCGTTTGTCACCTTGAAGTTCCCTTCTGGCACGACAATGTTGGTGGTGAAGAGGGTTCCGCTCAAATGGCGGCAAGTCACGCAGTGGCACGTTGCCTAAAACAGTAAGCCTCATCCAGAATCACGGTGAAGATGGTGCATACCTTCAGTACAGGCTCTCCGGTGTACTCATACTTGAGCTTGCCGCAAAGGCAACCTCCTGTTGGCATTGTAGATTGTCTGTGAGGTGGTAAGAGGGTTCTGCTCCGATATTGCTTTGGTGGTGGTTGATCAAGTTCAGCCGGCAGGAGTGGTCCATTTATACCTACTCAGACAGGACCAGAAGCTCAACGTGTCTGCACCTGCAACCTGGTCCAGCCCCAGCGGCAACTCCGCGCCTGCCGGGTCTTGAAGGACGAGACTCAAATTCGCGTAGCTGAGATGCTCGACTACTGGCTCGTCTTCAGGCCAAACTGGTATACTTGCTCGTCGAAATGTGCTTGACAAACCTATCCAGCTACAAGGGCGTTACTTGGATCAATACCGGATCCGGAATGACCCTCAGTATGGCCCCATATACATGTCAGCATGTCACCACAAGGGCGCAAAATACGGGAGAATCCTTGCTCTTTTGCCGGTGGCAGCTGACTTGGCCCTGGTATACTCGAGAAGTTAGCCGATCTTTCAATGTTACAGGACCAATCGATCACCAACCGCAGCTGTCCATACCCCGGAATTGTTGTTAGTTGCTCAAGTCGGTCCTAACACCTGCCAAAGTGGACCGAAGGTTGCCCACCGACCGAGGCTGTTTGTCGGCCTAAGCCGAGACGGGACCTTTCGGCACAGCTTGGCTTACGATCCCGCAAATGATAAGGGGGCATCTAGGAAAGGTCAGCCGCAGCACGAGGGTGCTCATACTCAATACTTTGTTAGGAAATATCCAGCATCCAATTCATGAGACTTTCCGGAATGAGTGCAACTATGGTTTGACTATCAAGATAGTGGTCATGATGGAAGCGGCAAAGCTACTTCGCCAGGATTGAAGACTCGGAATCTCGATTTCGTTACGGGCGCTATGACGGTGAGCGGGGAAATGTCCTTCTACATGAATGAAAAACAAGGCTTCTTGCGGCAGCTCGTTTGTGTTGTACCACACATTGCGAGGAAGTGTTGTTTTACCGAGAAACTCTCTGTCCCCAATAGGCCCTGTGGCCTCTAACCTCTAAGAAGGTGCGATCGCGATCATCCACCTTAGCTTTGTGTAAGACTCTTTGCGAAGATATCCTTTCGGTAGGCAAGCGCGAGGGCGATTGATTCTGGGTCTCCTGGAGGAATAATCTGGGAGGCATACATGCCACAATTGCCTGCTGCAGGATCGATCCACTGGATTGAGTAAGCTTCCATAAAGTGATCAGCGAGGAGGTTTGACAAACCCAAAATAAGTTGGGAAGACCTCCCCAGGTCAGGGTCCCTTTCTTACAAACGCCGTCCACGTCATCCATATTTAGGATGCCACCAAGTCCGAAATTCCAAGCTGGACTATCAACGCCACCTCGAAACATCGGTCCCGCTAACGGTTCGTTTACTGTGGCTCTTAGGTGGCTGTCATCAGAAAGTTGCGGCGAGAACATCGACTTCACTGTCTCCGGCCGCAGGAGTTTTCCATCGTTCTTTAGTAACGAGATGAGCACCTTGACGTAGTCGGGAGCAGCAGAATATAGCCCGCCACCACCGAGATCGTCCTTGGGATTCTGAATGGCGTACGGCTCAGTGGGTACAAGATCTCCCTCGGGTGTCCGTTTCGTTGTAGGACATAAGTTCCTGTAAATGTTCTCGTTCTTTTCCGGGCGGAAACCAGTGGAAGTCATACCCAGAGGCTTAAAGATGTTCTTCTCCATATAGTCCCCGAGGCTGATTCCTCCGTTCACTCGCTCAACCATCTTGCCAGCCCAATCGATGCTTACGCTGTACGCCCAGTTTTCTCCAGGCTCGTACAGAAGAGGTGCAAAATATTGTATAGTCTGCGATACCAAACGTGAGAATTCAACGGCTGCAAAGGAAGAGGAGTTGTGTTACTATGTCCCCTCCGCCAGGGCGGATCCCTTCGCCGCGCCACTCCCGCCACTTTGCGAGTTCTGGTGAAAGGAAGTCGTAGCCCATTCCACTGGAATGCGTCAACAATTGGCGTAACGTGATTTTCTTTGTCGCCTTCTTGAACTGTGGCTGACCGTTGTCCCAACCAGTTAGGATGTCTGGTGATGTCCACTCGGGGAGAATACCAGACACATCATCATCGAGTATCAGCTTGCCTTGCTCGACATTTTGCAGGGCGCAAACAGTTGTCAAAAGCTTTGTGCATGAGGCGATCCAGAAGGTGGCGTCTGCGGTCATCGGTTTTGCGGTCTTCGGATCAGCGGATGTGGAACCTTTGGCGTCGCAATGCAATATGTTGCCTATTGGGATGTCAGTGAGTTCCTGGACTAATGATGAGTTGATAACCAGTTACCGGAGGCGTCAGCTGCAACCACAACGGCGCCCACAACTTTCCGGCCTGGCCCAGGTTTCGTGGCAGACTCGAATTGCTCCTCCCACGCCATCTTGAGGATGCTTGTCAGCGAGGATCTGACTTCCTCCCGTGGTAGCTATTCGAGCTGGGTTGCCGCTGTCGCGACCGCAAGCTTGTATACAATGAACTCAGTCTGGTCTGGGCGAGCTGTTTCGCGGAGATATCAGTGAAGATTCTTCACAGCATGGGATGGACGCTTGTACGGGGTCCTCTTCTGAGCTCGACGCGAGGATCGATGTTTATTTTCAGTATCTTTGAGAGAGTCTACAAGGTATTCTAATCGATACATTGATATATCTGTCTTGGTCAGGGATGGGACCGACCCCGCCCCGGTGTCGGGCATGACCGGACGGCCCCGTATTTCAGATCCTACCTCGGTCCCCCACAAACTAGCTAGCAGGGATTGACTACCCCTAGCTAGCAACTTTTACGTTGCCGAGCCCGAAGAGTCGAATGCTTTGTACGTCCTCGATGAATTCAGCTGGATCGCGCCAAATTAGAAATGTGGTTGAGACTTGCCGAAGGCCAGAAATTTAGGGCGCAGCTCATCTTCATACTGGATCAGACATGACATACGTCGGTCAGCACAACCTGGTCCTGGGGAGACAGTGCATTGATCCACGAAACTTTTTCTGTACGGGTCCTTGGACATATAATCAAATTTGCGTTCCTGCAATCCCACATATCTGCCTCTACTTCACTGGCATGGGCAAATACGCGTGCCAGAAGGTCCTGAATCGCCCCTAACCTTTCTCTGAAGAGAGACATATCGCCGCGACTCGCTCATCGACAAAGTCGACGGCAATCAATAGATGCAAGAATACCCCCAAGCGCCATGCTGAACGCTTCACGGATCCCCCTCGCTCGAAGGTTCTCACCCGGAATGAACCGGCCGGGATACTGCCACCATGCGGAAGGAATTGTTTTCGCATCGGACAAGTGTTTCAAGGTACTCCACACGGTTCTGCAGCAACTCAATCTCGTGGCTCATCTGTCGCATCTGGTGTTCTGCCCGATCCACGTAATTGATAGCGTGAGTCATGATTTCCGCTTTGCCAACCTTACTTGAGGATAATGAGGGATTGCTAAGCGCCGTCGTTTCTTCCAAAACATAGATGGTAAGTTTGCTCGACATCAGTGTCCGGTGGAGCTGCATGATCTTTTCGTTAAGCTTGTCACGGTAGCGACGTTCAACAACAGAATGGGCTGCTTTGGCTTGGAGGCCCGCTTCTGCGGATTGGCGGCGAGACACTCTTGGGGGCCGCTTCCCACGGGGCGACTGATATTGGGGCTGCTCTGGCTGATCGGCCGTTGGGAATGCGGGCGACGACGAAGTGAGCTGGAGCAAGGATAATTGTGAAGAGCTTCTCGATGTCTGCGCGGAAGATAAAAAGAACCGTGACTTGGGGTTTCTGACCCAGAAGAGATGGTCCAGGCGAGGCTGACGGGCTCTGGGATAAGATCAGGCTCAGTGCTTTCCCAGACTTTGTGGCTGGTATCCCATAACCTTTCAGATCCTGACCGGACTAGTTGAAGAATATCTGGTGGCGTATCCCAGCTATAGCGCGTCGATATGCTTGGTGCGGAAGCATTATGCGAGCCAAAAGTGAAACCATCGGGAATCGAGGCATCAGCGACAAGGCCGTCGTCAGAATCGGGCAGAGGGTATGTGGTGAAAGGAAAAGGAGCGCTGGAATCGGTCGAATCATCCCACTTAAGCTGTCAGCAAGTCAGTGGCCAAACTGTGGTCCCCCATCAGAGATAGACATACAGGAGCGAGGGTCTCCATCTGCGGGTGGGCCTAAATGACTGCTATGCCGAAAAGAAGACGTTAAGCAAGAGAGTGTATGTTTCTCACGATAAGGTTTTCTCGAAACGCTCGATGTTCCGGCAATAGGCAAGACGAGGGAGAACATTGCGAACCTAATTATTCGATGGCATATCCCAAGGAAACATGAAAACAAACCTGTACAAGGCGAGCGCACTCAAGCCACGATTCCAAATTGCTACAGGAGAAACGCGATTTGTCACATTGTGTGGAAGCACCAGACACTTGTTGCGCTCTGGAATGCGCCATGGGATGCAACAGAGACCAGATTGTAGTTGCGATGCAGTTGTTCTGGATTGCTGTTGAACGTCTGCGAGGATCGATTCGGAGCAGCGTCGGATATAAATTGCTCGCGCGCCGAGCGATGAGCGCGCGATCGAAGGCTCTAGCCACCTTGGCGTTTTTTATTGCCCGGGTAGCTTGCTCCAGCTCACTGCCTCACCCTCGTACCAGGATCGACCAGCCCCCGCAAGCTGACCGCACCCAAACTCGTACGACATTATTTTCTGCACTTTGGTGCCGAGCAGTCACCCGAAGCTCGGAGATCTCGCTGAAAATTCGCTTGTCGCGGAGAACTTTGCCTGCGCTTTGTCACACAAGGCTGAATCCAGGCCCCTGTAACCTGATCTAGGTGCCGATCCACGTGGCTTAAGCGAGTCATGATGTAGAGACCGCAATCGGTCGCTATCCTACGATCCGCCCCGAGAGTCAGACCACCCCCCCATGACCCCAGCGCCATGCTCGTTCGGCGACACCAATGACATGGACGGCGTCAGGCAGGAGGACGAGACGGACAACCCGGTGCCGAGAGCGTCTCAGGTCGATCAGATCCTACGCCGGAAACGCAAGGCGCGCAAAGCTCGTGTGTGCTACCCTTGCAGGCAGCGGAAGGTGAAATGCGACTATGGAACTCCATGCCAGCGTTGCATAGACCGAGAGCATCCGGAGCTATGCTCCTATCAACAAACCCCGAAAGTACGATCGCTCGATCCCAACCTTACCTCATCTCCGGCAGGGGTTGCTGGACCAGTGGCTGCGGAAGAACGCCCACCTGAAGACAGCCAACTACGGTCGGAATTGGAGGCCGTCAAGGCTCTACTACAAGATGTACAAGGAAAGCTACAGGGTCAGCCTACTTCGCAAAAGCAGGCTCCAAGCAATATTGCCGACCAAGATACAAGAGATGTGCACCCGACTCCCTTTGGAGTTCAAGCTCCAACTGAGCTCCTTGGTGACTTTGTCCATCTTGGTCGTCACTCGGTTCCCGCCATGGTCATGGCCTTAGGCACGAGAAGCGATGAGGAGGCTGTGCAAAACATCATTGGCGAGAGCGCCCTACCCCTTTTCGGCTTAGACAACGAAAGCGCAACATATCCGTTTGTCGATCTCTGGGGATTGCCTACCGGTTCCTCTACCCGTGTGCTCGAAATCTGCAAAATCGTACCCTCTGATGCCGATTGCTTCCAATTCCTTCGACAGTATCGAGATGTCGCCCATATTCTCTACCCAGCTGTAGTCGACGTTGACCAGCTGGAGACGGACTTGACCCAATTTCTCATCAGCCGCTCCAGCCAACAGCTACCAGTTGACAACTACGTCAATGCATCGTCGACCGTTTACGGGAAGAGCCTGCACTGGCTCAGTCTCATGTTTGCCTGCCTTGCGTCAGGCTGTCAAGCTTCTTCACTCCCACGGAAGGAGCGTCATCTAACCTCTCAAGTCTACGGTATGCACGAGCCTGCTCCAAATTCTGGCATTACATTCCGAGGCTGATCACACGCACAGTGTGTTGTGCATACGAATGTCTTCGGTGTGTTAATTACCTCTGCCATCCGACGGTGTTGGACATCCAGTCGCTGTTGGTTCTCGGAAATGTCATTGCAAATAACATGAATGCCGGTGTTGCCTGGTCATTGCTAGGTAAACCCATACCTTTCGCAGCTCCTCCCACGTTTCTCACAGCCAATAGGACTGACGATCAGATTGGCAATCACGATCGGCTTGCATGAAGCCACCGATTCGCCGGACCCCTCGACTGAAATGCATTCTCGACGTGAGCTTTGGTGAGCGTAATCGTCTTTCCAACTACTGAGGATGCTGACGTCCTGCAGGTGGCGGATTCTTTGGCAAGACAGTTTGCTGTCAATCACATTTGATCGAGCTCCATCAAGTTTCATGTTCGCCTCCACACAATCCCAGCAGAGACAAGCCTCCGCCATGACTGGGATGTCGTACGTTGAGTGCATGAAGAGCCTCTGCAGCACTGGACTTCACATTGTCCAAGAGCGTTCGGTCTCGTCGGATCTGCACTGGGAGCCTTCCAATATGCTCAAGATGCAAGAGGAACTCACCGATATCTTAAGACACGCAGCCCCGCACCTCAGGGACGTCACCCATTGCCGCTCGATCAGGGATCAGCTGGAACATTGGTGTTTTGATCTCCACATCTCCTTTTTCACATCAGAGCTGTTCCGTCCACTGCTAAAGCATCAGAAACCCAACACCAACGCAGACCAGATGAGCAAACTGCGAGACGTCTGTATCGAGAACCTGGCAAAGACAGTTCATGCATTTCTAGGTCTTCAAAATGTTGCGTCGAGTGTCAAGACTTCTTGGGCCGTATTGCAGAAGGCGTTGAGCTCCGCGTTGATGTTGAGCATATTGCAGGAACCGCTGAAGGACAAGCGTGTGAAATCACTGCTAGACAGGTTTATGACCGTTATGGTGGATCTGAACTCCGGCCTGGGCCCTTCGGAGCTGCCGGCGCCCCTGTCTCGGTCAATCGCCGCACTGCGACGTCTACTTGCTCTACCTGCGAATAGTAACGTCAGCGCAAGCCGAATAATTCACCATCAACTCGAGCCTGGACAAGACACTGAAGAACTCGGAAACAAAACAAAATCTCCGCACTCGATGTCATCGTCACAAAGCGGAGCGTCGCCTTACACCTTGAGGGATAGTATCCTCTGGGGAGGTCCCGGCCATGGTATGATGCCAGAATGAACGGCTAGACCTCGTCTCAATTCTTGATGGTGTCTTAAGGCCGGGGAAAACGGCATTTTACTTCTTTCGATGACCCGTCACGGTATGTGTGTCCATGATGGACGCAACTTCTAGATTTGTCAGTCTATAGTGGCCGGGCGGAGAAAAATTCCCGCACAGGGGTCACAATTCTCTTTGACAGCTGATCAGACAGTTAATCTTTGGTGCTCATGCCATAGTCTTGGCCTAACCAAGAACCAGAAATTACGCCATGCCCAGGAGTCGAGTTCGAAGAATGTTATGGCCATTGCATTACGGGTTGAAACACCAGCATTTTCTACACCTTCGGATGGTCTGACAAGAAGCACTCCCGGTTGCGATCACGTTGTTCTCTTCTCTCTGCGCCGATCACGCCACTCCGAACAGCAGATGCTCGTTGGCTCCCACGAGTACTCGTATATCCATTGGCCAACTTATTCAAGCTGCTGATCATGATCAGATAGTGGCGTGTGTGGATTTCCTTGATTTTCAAAAGAGAGATAAATGAAGTATGATGACTGCGGCAGCCGAACCGATCGCAGTGCTCAACGAAATGATATTCTACTTCATTGTTCAAAGTAAGCAACAATGTCTGTACTCTTGGCTTACGCCACCGCAAAGGGCTCGACGTGCGAAATTGCCGAGCGGATTGCCTCGAAACTCAAGGACCTTTCAGTCGACGTCGAATGTGTAGCTGTCAACGACTTTAGTGCTACATCACTACATCCCTACTCCGCCATCATTATCGGCAGTGCCATCCACGCTGCCTCATGGCTCAGGCCCGCTCGTCACTTTATCGACGAGAATGCGACGGCCCTCAAGAATAAACCTACCTGGGCTTTTAGCGTGGGCATGCCGCCACAGGAAGAAGATCGAAGAACGGAAGAAAGCGCGATCGAAGGCAAGCTCCGGAAGGTGCTGCCAGAGTTACGGGGCCACGAGCTGTTCCAGGGCCGCTTGAACAAGCTGGATCTGCCATGGATCGTGCGGACTATTGTCTCTTGCTGCATACCAAAGGAAAAGACCAAGTGGGGAGATGCGAGAGACTGGGATAAAATCGACGCTTGGGCTGAAAGCGTCGGAAAGGAGATTAAGGTTTTGTTGAGTAGTGAGACTCATTGAAGAGATAGGAGGTTTTGTCATCGTCGGCGTCTATGAGCGAAAGGTGCCTAGTCATCATGGGTGCGCTGGTAATAGCATGGGTTGGTGTCAAGAGGAATTTGCTTGATGCTTTGCGAATTTGGGGCTGAAGCTAGCTTTGATCTTACGCTTGACCCGAAATTTCATATTAAGGATTTGTGAAATAGGATTCCAATCTCATCACCTAGTGTACTCGGCGTTTTTAGGCACACATTTGCAAAAGACTCACTCTGCAGCCCTAGAATAGTGTTTCTCAAGGTAAAGTTCGGGGGACCCTGAACCTCAAGATATTCCGAGAAACGACATTCTAGATGCGGGCCCTGTCACTGAGAACCGCGAGTACGGTGGTGCGCAAGCTCGTGAGTCTACTTCATCTAAAGTGGGCATAATTTGTCAAAGGGCGTCTTCTCGCACTGCAACTGCGGTCCCCGTTGGATGCGGTCGGTGCAGCGCGCAGTGAGTAACATTCTCAGATTGAATACCGTAGATATGGGGCCCATATGCGGACAGAAATCGCTGTGACTGGCTCGATGATTCTCTGGGACGGCGTGTTTGCCGCTTAACATAGAACTTGTTTCCGAGTTAGCTTGCTTGTTGAGAATTGCCGGCGATCGTCGTAGGAGCAATTGAAGTTTGCAGTATTCGATGTCTCGTGGTGATTCGAAGCGTTCTGATACGCTCTCCGCGGACTAGCCTCATATGACGGACCGAGCATGATTGGAGTGCCAAGAAATGTTCATAAGTGACAAATGAGTATCTGCACAGGGAACGCCGACGTCGGCGTGGAGGAATCCGTGGGAGACACTTAAAGTAGCTGATTAGCAACCGGAACATGGCTTCATAGTAGTATCTCAGAACCTTTTGGGGTCAGTTCTCGAACATGAAGGTGCCGATTGTTGTCATTTGCTCGAGCTTCGCAGCATTCGTCCTCGGACAGAACCAAACCCAAGCCCAGTGTCTTCAATCTTTCAATGGGACCATTGGAAATGGTACAGTAGGCTCTGAGCAGCAAGTTAGCAGCCTCACCGTGCGAACTGTCAATGCAACCGATGCCAACCAAGGAGTTGCCGTCGACGCGGAGCACTTCTACTCCATTGACAACTATTCGATCACCAAGCACAATAAGACCACAGGAAGAGCACTCCAGCAATGGTATGGAGAAGCTAATGGGCCAATCATTCACCTTGACGGCGGTGTTGTCATCAACGGAACCCTATACGCCCCTCACTCAAATTATCCAAACTTTCCCGAGACGTCTTCGGTCGAAGAGTGGAATGTGACGACAATGGAACACATCAGATCATATTCATTCGGCGTCAATCGCGGGAGCTTGACATGGGTAGATCAGGACAGCACTGGGACGTGGTATGGGGCGTTTGCCAATGTAAGTTTGTATTTCCTCAACGACAAGTAGCTGTCGCTCCGACCTGCTTGTCCCATTAGCTTAGGTGCTACCTCCCTTGAAACAGTAAGTCAAGCTTTGCCTACTAACACCCTTGATCTTCTTAGTATGACAAGATCCAACCCGGGCAGACAGAACCTTATGGATTAAGCATCAACACGCAGTTTGTACGCTTTTCTCCCGGGCCCGAATCCCCCTTTCAGTATATTGCCCAATCTTGGATCTTCCCGAAAGAGCTTGTGTCAAGGAATTTCGCACCAATGTCGAACTCCGGTGGCAGCTTTGCTCCGGATGGTTGGCTGTACATTACTGGCCACGATGCGAGTGCAGCCTATGTCCTGCAAATACCGTCTGCAGGGAGTATTTTGATCTGGGTGGCAACAGTAGATCTGCCGGACATTGCTGGCCAGGGAATCGCCTGGGATAGGAGTGTTCGACCGCAGGGAGGTAACGGAACGCTCTACGGCATCAGTCGTGGAAGCAGACAAGTTGTGGAAATGAGTGTGCCGTTGCAGGCATGTAGGCCAAACACAGATCTACCGGTTAGTATTGTGTTAGGACCTGGGAGCTTTATTGATCCTAACTCGGACTAACGCCGGGTATATATCAAGAACCTAACGCTATTATAAGGCCTCTTAGATCTCTTACCCGAATCGGGTAAGAGACCTAATAGTATAGAGGAATAGTATAGGAGGAGGTAGTAGGATATCCTATCTATAGCTAAAATTACTAATAGTAGGTCTTAATAATCCTAAATATATACTATTCTATAATAATAAAGGTACTTTTATATTATTTATATAGTTATTAGGAATAGTTTAATAAGATAAGTAAAGTATAATAATAATAATAATATTTAAAACTTAAGTTACTATTACGAACAGCTAAGTACGCCGCCGTATAGAGACCTAACACTCCCCGTTAAGCCTAAAGGGCGCGAGGAGCTTATCTTCCGTACGCTTACCGTATGAGAGACTCTTCCTCCTCTCTCGTGCTTTAAGTCTACTTAGTTAAGATAGATAGTTAAGGAATAACCTAATCCCCGGTTATTATCTAATCGCTATACTCTATCTATTTACCTAAGTCTATTTCTAATAGTTACTTTAATATTATAATATAAGAAAAATATATCTTTCCTTATTAAAAATAACTATTAAGATATTATAATTTTAATTTATTCTTAATTTAATAAATAAAGAGGTATAAAGGTAAAAGTTTAACTATATTAAAAGATAAGTTAATAGCGGAGAAAGTAGCGGGAGAATAGAAGTAAGGAGTTCTAAGGTAGCTTAAAGATAAAAAGGTAAGAAGAAGAAGAAGAAAAGTAAAGAGCTAGTAAACTTACTAATAAAGTATATTATTAAAATTAAGGAAGTTAGTTAATAATAAAGTAGATATTATATATACCTTTATATAAAGGTAATTATCTTAGTTATTTAATATAGTAGTATTATTACAGCCTGTCCGGAGGACAGGGGAACAAGCTATAATGTTAGTAATAGCTTATTGGTGGGATCGCGGAAGTAACTAGTGATCGGATAATCGCTTTAGAGTTTTATAACTCTTAATATTAGCAACTTAATATATTGAGAACTTAGTGGAATAGCTATCTAGAGGGAGAGGACGTATCCTTATATAGTTTAAAGGATGCTAGCTATAGAACTATAACGAATGGTATAGAAGCTTAATTAGTAAGCTTGATTATAAATTAAGTGTACTAGAAGCTTCTAGGCTGTTCCAGAATAAGCTTACGTCATAGCACGTGACTTATGCTAACACAGCCTATAATTGTTACGGCCTATACTAGGTCCGAGTATACGCGACCGTATATAATAGAAGACAAGGCTGTAGGCTGCAGGCGACCATTTCCGGTAAAGCGCGTACCTGCTAAGCTTTGTCCTAATTAGGTAAGTAAGGCTGTATAATTATATAGCTAAACGCTAATTAGCTATATATAACTAAAATCCTTAGCGGCTTATACATATACCGAAATCCTTAGCGGAGGGAAGTATTCATCTAGAGTAATAGGTACCGCGCCTTTTATACCCTTTCTCTCTCTTTAGTTTAGTCTCTTAGTATTAAGTAATTTATATCTTTAAGTAGTATTCGCCCTATCTCTATCCGTTAATATACTATACCGTTATATTAAACTAAACTCGCCTTATTACTATTCTAGAAAGGAATTATAATATCCCACCTAAATAAGAACCGACTAGAACAAACCGAAGCCGATAACTAGACTATTATTAACTAAGCCCGCTAATAATAATATAACTAATTAACTTAAATAATCTTAAGGCCGATAACTAAACTATCCTATTAATTACCGAATAGAATACTAAACCTAATACTCTTAATACCGAACCCGGACTTACTAATATAGATCGATATAAATCGTATATAGCTAGAAATATCGAATTAGCCTCGTAGCTCTACTAACTACTAAGGTATAAGACCGTAGCTAAGGTTAGAGCTATCCTTAAATAGACCCTTCTAGAAGTAATTAACTAAGGCCGAAATACTATTATAAACTAGGAAGGTACTATTTAAGATTCCTAGATTTAAATTATTAAATAAAAGGAATAAATTATAAATTTTAATTATTAAATTATATAGAAATAAGCTATTATCGACTACCTTAAATATAACTAAAGCGCGACCTTAAGACTAGCCTTAATATAATATATTAATATCTTCGACCCTAAGCCTCTCTCCGATAAAAAGGAGCTTACCTTTAAATTATAGAGATTTAAGGTTTTTAGTAAGTTCTTTACTAATACCTCCTAATTCCCCTTTAAAGAAGTTAAAATAATATATTTATATAGCTATACTACTAAAGATATATAATATTACCTATAATTCTACTATAGCCTTAATAAAAAAGACTTATTTATTAATACTATAAATATACTCGAGTTCTTAATAAGAACTTATACTAACCCTTATTAAGTCGAGAATATATAAAAAGAGTATTAAGCCCTATATATAAAGGTAATAAAACTATTTAACGATTTTTATATTAAGTTTCTATATCTAGCTAATAAAGGCGATATACTAAAAAATAACCTCCGTCTCGACTTATAAAATAAATTAATATTAGCTCTATAAGTAATAATTACGCCGACCTTTTATACTCTATAAACTTATTAAGATATTACTAATATCTATTAATAGACTAACTAAGAATTATAATTAGTTAATAAAGAGAAGGCCCGCTATAAGGCTTACTATATACTAAGAAATAAACCGACTAATAAGGCTATATCTACTTCTACTCTAAATATACGCACTATACTTATATTATTTCCGGAATTAAATAGAGAAGATAGCTAGCTTCTATAGAACCGACTAACCTATAATAATATTATTAAATAGGTCTTAAGCCGTGTTAAGATATATTTTATTTATCGCTAACTAGAATACCTTTCTCGAGATTACCTTATAAAGGTAGAGAATAAAGCTATTAAGGTTAACGAGGCCTAAAAGGAAGAACCGAGAAAAGAATAACTCTAGAGGAAATCTTCTTCTTAAAGAAGTATAATATTAATATCTCTTTTATTAATTTAAGTTAGCTACTAGACGAAAAATACTTTACTATACTATATAAATTATTATTTAATAGATATATAGTTTAAACCTTTATCTTAACCGACTTAAAAGTAAATAGATTTATTTTTATTAATATTAAGCTCGCGCGCGACTTAACCTGATTTTTAAATATTTTTACTATTTATTTAGAGACCCCTTACCTTATAAAGAGGTATAACGAATACTTTAGAAAGCTAGTTACTAAGATCTTAACCCTATATCTAGAAGTTAATAGAAGGAGATAATAAAATCTCCCTATATTTATACTAAATCTAAGGAATTATAACTTAATTCTAGAAAGAAAGTAGTTTATTTACTTTAATATATAGTTAAATATATAAAACTAGCGCTTACTATAGCCTTAAAACTATTAAGATAAGCTAATATTTACTTAGGAGATTTATATACTTCGTTAAAGCCTTTAAGTTACTATAATCTTATAATAATATTAAGAAGATATTATTAAATAGAACTAATTATTCGCCTATAAGAATAAATACCGGGTAAATAAACGAAATTTATACCCTTAAAGTTATATATACTTAAAAATAGTACCTAAACTAGATCTAGTCTTTAGACCTCCTTTAGCTAGGCGTTTACCTATTAGATCTATTCTACGGACTATAACTAGCTATATCTATAAACGGGATCTACTAGACTAACTAAAAGTTATACACCGTAAATTAGTATTAACTTACACCGCGAGGCCAGACGAAGGTAGCGATATAAAAGTATCGCCGGAGGATAGCTATATTAAATTAGAAGATAACTATATAAAAGTATCGCTATCCCCCTAGAGCGTAGTTACTATAGATATCGCTATAATTAAAGCGGTAAAATTCTACTAAAACCTAAAGAAGAAGGAAAATACTTTATTTACTATAAGCCTTTATAAAATTAATAGACTTATTTAAAACTAAATAAACCCTTAAATAGAAGAGATTAAGGAATAGCTTATATAGCGATTACTCTCTTAAGAGTATTAAGAATTTTATAATATATTCTTAAAGAAGGCTTTTAATATACTTTTATTACTCCGCCTCTATAATTACTAATAAACTAAGGTAAGGCTTTATAGCCTCTAGATAAAGGGTTATATAGCGGTAGGCACTACCTCTTCGTCCCCGGTATACTATATAGTAATAAACAGCTTTATAAATAATAATATTATATATTTTATTACCTATAGTATATATATATATTAAATATATATAACTACTCTACCTATAATATATAGCGAAGGTATATAGCTTTACGCTAAGGATTTAACTAATTAGATAGTATAGTTACTTATCTATATATTATATAAGTATATATAGTTAATTAGCGCTATAAGTATTACCGCCTTATTATATCCCTCCCTTATCGCTCGCTTCTTAACGACCTCGCTTAAGCACTCTTAGAACTAATCTTACTACTTTTTATAAGCTTCTCTATTACCTTCTTAAAGTTATTAATCTACCTATTTTCTAATCCCTTTAGACTTTTTACTTTCGGTTTAGGAGATAACTTTATAGCCTTTACCTTATATCTAACTATCCTATAGATATCCTATATAACCTTATATTGATATTTAATATTTATAGTAACAGCCGAAAGTATTTATTAAAGGCGTTGAGATTCGTATATCTCTATATTAATAATAACTATAGTATTCTTAATAACTTAGAGTCCGTAGCTGTAAGTATCGCTTTATTAATTTAAAATAAGCTTTACCTTATAAGGAGTAATACTAAAGACTTTAGTATTTAGCTATTCGATAAAGAAGTTTATTATAGTTATAGCTCCTTAAGTTTAGGTTAGTAAAGAATTAATAATTAAGTAGGATTAAGTTATAGCGTTAATAATAAAGAATAGCTAATAATTTCCTTCTCTCTTTAAGTTATTATTAAATATAATAAGGCGTCTTATATAGTCGTTTATATCTCCCTAACCTTTAAACTTAACTATTTATTTAGCTTTAAGATAGGAATTAATCTAGCTTTAGAATACCGAACTTATAATATATTTATACTATATATAAGTCTCTTTATAACGAGAAGTAATTCTAACTTTAATAAAGGAGTTACTAATCTATCCGGAATTAGTAGAATTAAGGTAAGCTATCTTTAAGCTATAAGATAAAATATTAACTATACGATAATTAGAGTAGCTAGAAAGAATTTAATAGCGTTACTAACCTTATTCCTTTTCTTATCTTTTAATTAATTAGTTAAGACCTTTTATTAGATCTTTATAATATACCGCGATTCGTTCTAGACCTTTAAGGTATAATTTAATACCCTTCTTAGCTATATAAAGATATACGGCTATATAAGATTTAGATATATATCTTATAAATAGCGATAGCGCGCTAATTATCTTGTCGGCTTTAAATTTATAATAATATATTATATCTTCCTTTATTATTAGTAACTTTTATAACTTAAAGTTCTATTAATAAATATACCGCTAGATTATTAACTAGGCGAACTAAATAGCTAGCTAAGTATTTAAGATTAGATTTAGTAGCGTTAAAGAAGTATTAACTATAATTAACTCGAGCGAAGAAATAGTACTAAAAAGACTTATAATATATATTCCTTAATTTATAGTCTACTAACTAATTTTAATACTATAGAATATATTAGAGATTTTTAGCTTCTTTATAAATAATTTATATATAGATATTAAAGTATTAAGGCTAAGAGTTATTATTTATAAGCGGGGTCTTTTTAATACCCCTAAGATATTAATAAGGTTATTCTTTATTAGCTCTACCTATTCTTTACTTTCGAGAATAGGACAGGGTTCGCCGGGCTTCGTAAGCTAAATTAATCCTTTCTAATATACTTTAGCTAAATTTAATCTAATCGTTACTATACTTTACTATAGCTTTATAGAAATTAGCGCTATAAGACTTAAAGTTTAAGGCGATTCTAAACTAGTTTACTTAATTTATTTCCGCTAAATACTCGGTCGTTTAGTTAAGGTAGTAGTAAGCTTACTTAATCCTAAAAGATTCGCGATTATAGAAGTAGGAAGCTTATCGGTCTTCTTATATATAATAAGTTAATAACTAGTAGTCCCTAATATAAGCTTAATAATTTACTTTAGCGGTATAAATAGAGCTATCTTCGCGTCTAGATGTTCTTTCGAGGCGATTAAGTTTATATAGTTAAAAGATTAAGCGCCGACTTAATATAGTTCGTCTACTTTAGTTAATTTATATCTCTTAATTATAAGAGCTTATTTAAGATTACTTTAATCTTTATCTTAAGTAGTTTTATTAATAACCGTATCTTTATCTATAATAATCTATAAATCGCTAGCGGTTAAATATAATATAGTAAAGAAGTAACGCCTTAATTTCGGCTACCTCTTAATTCTTATAAATCGATAAATTATCTTATATAAGGCTATTTATAATATTATTAAAGGTATTTTATTAAAATATAATAAGTACTTTTAAATATATTAATACTAATCTAGTAAAGTAATAGTATCTCCGCTATATAGAATAATAAGTTAGTTAAAGAACTCTATAGAAGTCTAGAGAGGTAGCTTTATAATTTCCTTTAAGGATAGCTTAATATTCTTTTCTTTATATCTACTAATAAATATTTTAATATTACTTATACGTGTATAATCCGAAAGAAGTTTTAATTAAAGTTCCCCTTAATAATTATATCTCTTACTAAACTCTTCTTTTCTAGAAACTAATATATAATACTTCTTAAATTCGGTCTTAGTAAGTTTATAATACTTTATTAAGTTATAAACCTTTTAGGCTATCGTATTACGCTAGTTACTTATTTCTTTATACTTAATTTCGATGTAGCTAAAGAAGTTATTAATATAGTCCGGATCGTTCTAATTAACAGCTTTAATAATAACTTTAAGAGATATTTCTTTAGTTCGGGTAGAGTAATATACTAATAAGATAAGTTAGTTATTAACCGTATAGATATTAGGAGCTTAGTATTTTTATTGTCGGCTAATAAGAACTATAGAATTAGGATTTAGCTAAATAACCGGCGGCTTTAGTTATAATTAATACTAAGCTTTAGATATCTTAATAGTAAGATTAATTTAGGCTTTTAGTAAGAAGCTATAAAGATAAATCTAAAAGATAATAAGAATAAAGTATATAATTAAATAAAGCTTATAGTATAATTAAAATATTAAAGAGAGAGAAAAAAGGCGAACTTAATAAAAACGCTAATAATTATAAAGGCGTTAAAGATTAATCTAGAGATTCTAAAATAATTTAAAAGATTAAACTAATAATAAAGAAAGACTATTTAATAATTAAAGTTTATACTAAGAAAGAAAGATATAAAGTTAAGGAGAAAGGTACTTATAAGTAATTAAAAGAGAAAGAGTAAAGATAAGTATATATTATAAACTAATACCCTCTAGTATTAAGTAATAATATAATAAAATAAGATATTACTATTTATAGATAATAAAGTATTTTTATTACCCCTTTTATCTCTTAGACTTATTAAGACCCCTAAACTAAATAATATATATTTACTATATAATAGCTTAAGAATAGAGATCTAAAAGATTAAATAATTATATAAATACTAATTTATTAACCCCTCTTAATTATAATTATATATACTCGAAATATCTATTATTTAATATTATTAGACGCTCTATTTCCCTTATTAATAATTAGTACTTAATTTATTATTAAGAGTATTTAATATTATACCTCTCTTAACTATATCGACGTCTAACTAATTATAACGCTCTTAGAAACTCTATATAATATATAAATATATATAGCTAATTAAAGATAGCACTAAAGGTCTTAGCGCTAACCTTAATTTTTCTTCGCTCTAGATATACTATTAAACTAGGGTAAGGCTTTATAGCCTTTAGGTAAAGGGTTGTACGGCGGTAGGTACTGCCTCTTCGTCCCCGGTATACTATATAGTAATAAACAGCTTTATAAGTAATAATATTATATATTTCATTACCTATAGTATATATATATATTAAATACGTATAACTACTCTACCTATAATATATAGCGGAGGTATATAGCCTTACGCTAAGGATTTAACTAATTAAATAGTACGGTTACTTATCTGTATATTATATAGATATATATAGCTAATTAGCGCTATAAGCATCACCGCCTTATTATATCCCTCCCTTATCGCTCGCTTCTTGACGACCTCGTTTAAGTAATTACCTAGAACTAATCTTACCACCTTTCGTAAGCTTTTTTATTACCTCCCTAAAGTTATCAATCTATCTCTCCTCTAAATCCTTCGAACTCTTTACTCTCGGTTCCGGAGATAACCCTATAGCCTTCACCTTACGTTTAACTATCCTATAAATATCCTATATAATCTTATATCGATCTCCAATATCTACCGTAACGGCTAAAAGCATCTATTAAAGTCGGCGAGATTCGTATATCTCCGTATTAATAATAGCTATACTATTCTTAATGACCTAAAGTCCGTAGCTATAAGTGTCGCCTTATTAATTCGAAATAAGCTTTACCTTACGCGGAGCAATACTAAAGACTTTAGTACTTAGCTATTCGATAAAGAAGTTTATTATAGTTATAGCTCTTTAAGTTTAGGTTAGTAAGGAATTAATAATCGAGTAGGACTAGGTTATAGCGTCGGCGATAAGGAACAGCTAGTAGTTTCCTTCTCTCTTTAAGTTATTATTAAATATAATAAGGCGTCTTATATAGTTATTTATATCTCCCTAACCTTTAAACTTAACTATTCGTTTAGCTATAAGGTAGGAATTAACTTAGCTTTAGAATACTAAGCTTATAATATATTTATATTATATATAAGTCTCTTTACAGCGAGAAGTAATTCCGGCTTCGATAAAGGAGTTACTAATCTATCCGGAATTAGTAAGATTAAAGCGAGCTATCTTTAGGCTATAAGATAAAATATTAACTATATAATAATTAAAGTAGCTAAGAAGAACTTAATAACGCCGCTAACTCTATTCCTTTTTCTATCTCTCGATTAGTTAACTAAGACCTTTTATCGGATCTTTATAATATACTATAATTTATTCTAGACCTTTAAAGTATAATTTAATACTCTTCTCGGCTATATAAAGGTATATAGCTATATAGGATCTAGGTATATATTTTATAAGTAGCGATAGCGCGCTAATTATTTTATTAGCTCTAAATTTATAATAATATACTATATCTTCCTTTATTACTAGTAACTTTTATAGCTTAAAGTTCTATTAATAAATATACCGCTAAATTATTAACTAGATAAACTAAATAGCTAGCTAAGTATTTAAGATTAGATTCGGTAACGTTAAAGAAGTATTAGTTATAATCGACTCGAGCGGAGGAATAATACTAAAGAGACTTATAATATATATTTTTTAGTTTATAGTTTATTAACTAATTTTAATACTATAGAATATACTAGAGATTTTCGGCTTCTTTATAGATAATTTATATATAGGCGTTAAAGTATTAGAGCTAAAAGTCGTTATTTATAGGTGAGGTCTTTTTTATACTCTCGAAATATTAATAAGGTTATTCTTTATTAGCTCTACTTATTCTTTACTTCCGAAAATAGAATAAAGTTTATCTAGCTTTATAAGCTAAACTAATTCTTTTTAATATACCTTAGCTAAACTTAATCTAATTATTACTATACTTTACTACAGCTTTATAGGAATTAGCGCTATAGGACTTAAAGTTTAAAGTAATTCTAAACTAGCTTACTTAATCCGTTTTCTCTAAATATTCGGCCGCTTAATTAAGGTAGTAGTAGGCCTATCTAATCCTAAAAGATTCGCGATTATAGGAGTAGGAAGTTTACCGGTCTCTATACGCGTAATAGGCTAATAACTTATAGTCTCTAGTATAGGCCGAGGACTAGTAGTCTTTAGTATAGATTTAATAATTTACTTCGGCGGCGTAAATAGAGCTATCTTCGCGTCTAGATATCCTTTTAAGACGATTAAGTTTATATAGTTAAGAGATCAGGCGCCGACCTAAAATAGTTTATCTACTTTAGTTAGTCTATATCTTCTAATTATAAGAGCCTATTTAGAATTACTTTAATTTTAGTCTCGGGTAGTCTTATTAGTAGCTATACCTCTATCTATAATAATTTATAAATCATTAGCGGTTAAATACGATATAGCGGAGAAGTAGCGCTTTAGTTTTAACTCTCTCTTAATTCTCGTAAGTCGATAGATTATCTTATATAAGGCTATTTATAGTATTATTAAAGGCGTTTTATTAAAATATAGTAAGTACTTTCGAATATATTAATACTAATTTAATAAAGTAATAGTATCTTCGCTATATAGAATAATTAACTAGTTAAAGAACTCTACGGAAGTCTAGAGAGATAACTTCGTAATTTCTTTTAAGGGTAGCTTAATATTCTTTTCTTTATACTTATTAATAAATACTTTAATATCGCTTATACGCGCGTAATCTAAAAGGAGTTTTAATCGGAGTTCTCCTTAATAGTTACGTCTTTTACTAAACTCTTTTTTTCCGGAAATTAATATATAGTACTTCTTAAATTCGGTTTTAGTAAATTTATAATACTTTATTAAGTTATAGATCTTTTAGGCTATCGCGTTACGCTAGTTACTTATTTCCTTATACTTAATCTCGATATAGCTAAAGAAGTTATTAACGCGATCTAAATTATTCTAATTAATAGCTTCGACAGTAACTTTAAGGGATACTTCTTTAGTTCGGGTAGGGTAGCGTACTAGTAAGATAGGCTAATTATTAACTATATAGGTATTAAGAGCTTAGTACTTTTATTATTAACTAGTAGGAACTATAGAGTTAGGATTTAGCTGAATAACCGGCGGCTTTAGTTATAATTAACGCTAAGCTCTAGATATCTTAATAGTAGGATTAACCTAAGTCTTTAGTAAGAAGCTATAAAGATAAATCTAAAAGGTAATAGGGATAAAGCGTATAGTTAAACAAGATTTATAGTAATTAAAATATTAAAGAGAGAGAGAAAAGATAAACTTAATAAAAACGCTAGTAGTTATAGAAGCGTCGAAGATTAATTTAAAGATTCTAAAATAATTTAGAAGATTAAACTAGTAATAAAGAAGAACTATTTAATAGTTAAAGTTTATATTAAGGAAGGAAGGCGTAAGGTTAAAGAGAAAGGTATTTATAAGTAATCGAGAGAGAGAGGGTAAGGACGAGTATATATTATAAACTAATACTCTTTAGTATTAAGTAATAGTATAATAAGGTAAGATATTACTATTTATAGATAATAAAGTATTTTTATTACTCCCTTTACCTCTTAGACTTATTAAGACCTTTAGACTAAATAATATATATTTACTATATAATAGCTTAAGAATAGAGATTTAAAAGATCGGACAGCTATATAAATATTAGTTTATTAACCTCTTCTAATTATAATTATATATACTTAAAATATTTATTATTTAATATTATTAAATACTTTATTTCTTTTATTAATAACTAGTACTCGATTTATTATTAAGAGCGTTTAATATTATATCTCTCCTAACTATATTAACGTCTAACTAATTATAACGCTTCTAGAAACTTTATATAATATATAAGTATATACAGCTAATTAAAGATAGCACTAAAGGTCTTAGCGCTAACCTTAATTTTTCTTCGCCCTAGATATACTATACTATTCCTAGCTTAACTTTTTTAACTTTATTTATCTATTCTAATATCTACTACATCTAGAGTAGTAATACCTCACTCTAGTATCGCTTCTCTCTTCTTTAAGATCCTAAGCTAATAGAATAATAAGATCCGCGAACTAAAGTAACTTAATTTTAAGAAAATCCCTATTATAACTATACTTTAAACACTAGATTATTATAACCTAACTAAAAGAAAACTATAAATAACTAAAGAAATTTAATCTTAAACTTTCCTATACTAGCGATAGTAATACTATACTTTCCTTACTACTTTATATAGTAGAGTACAGTATAAAGTAGAATATTTACTTTACTTCTCTATAGACTTACTAAATATATTTAACTTAGTATACTATTCTCGAATTTTATCGCTAACTAAAGATATCTTTACTGTAAATATAGGTTCTTTATTCGTCGGCGATAATATTCTCGCTCTCTATTTAAGCCGTCGACTATAGCATAAGCGTAAAGGTATCTTTTATAGAGAAGGTATATTATTATCGTCTAAAGACTCTTTAATATTCGCGAGATAAAAAAGATTAAAAGTTAAAACTTCGCGAGCTTTTTCTTTCTAAGGATTATCTTTAGGCGTAAGTTTAGTATTTATAAGGAAATCTTTAGAGTATTAGTAAAATCGCTTAAGACAACTAGCTATATAAGTTCTCTATAGTCGAGAACTATTAAGTTCCGCTAGAATATATATCCCCTTCTCTTAATTCGCCTTTATAATTCTAAATAGTCTAAACTAATAGAACACTAACTTCTTCTCTATAGATATATTTATTAACCCGGCTATATTATAGCTTAATACTAATATACTCTCCTTAAGTAGTTATAAGTATAGGTTATAGCTTTCGTTAAAGTACTTCTTTTTTAGCCTTTATATCTAGTTTAGATATACTACCGCCTCTTCTAAATTTTAGTTACGCCTTTCGAGAGTTTATATATATATAGTAATTAAATTAGTAATATTAATAACCTTATCTTAATTTATAATATTCTATATCGTAATCTTAAGTTTAATAAGAAGAATTAGTCGTTTAAGGAACTTAACTTTATATAGTATTATATCGGTTCTAGCTTTAACTATTATTCGGTCAGCCTAAAGAATAATATAAAGGTAATTTATTTAAGTACCGCCGTCGTTAGTATAAGTTATCTTTAAGAGAGCGTTTATAACGCCTTTATACTTAACTTTTATCTAGCCGTTCGCTTACAGATAATATATAGAGGTAACTATATATTTAATCTTATATCTATCTATAAATACTTTTACTTAACCTTTATTCTTCGGTCCGCTATCGTATACTAGTCGTCTAAATAATCTATAACAATAGATAATCTCTTTCTAAAGGAACTTTACTATAGTAGTACTATTAGCAGCTATAATATCTTAAGCTTTTATCTAACCGCTTATATTACTTTAGGCTTTAATAAAATATTTCTTTTCTTAAGATATTAATATCGAGATATAATTAACACTAATTTATTTCTAGCGCTTATCGACTAAAGTCGGGAATATTATATTATATAGCCTTTAGCTTATATAGAATTAATATTCCGGATAGATCTTTATAAATATTTCTATATCTTAGTATTAACTCTTTTAGTAGTAACGGTTAAATACTCTTTAATATATTACTTCTTAACTAAAATATCTAGTATTATTATATATTACTTTAAGTATCCTTTACTTTTCTATATTATTATTAATTACTCTTCTACTTAACTTATTTTCTATTAGCTTTTAAAATAGATACTCTCCTTTAACGAAGTAGTTAGCTAAATCCTTCTATAGTTTCCGAAACTTATTATTATTTATCTTTAGAGGACATTACTAGTCTTATAGATATTTAGCGAGCCTCTTTAATTCCTCTAAGTACTCTCCCTTAAATAACTAGATTATATAAAGTTCCCCGGAGCTTACAGATCAATCTTAGGTATAAGTAACTATAGGTTTTACTAAACTAAAGTCTTAACAAATAGTATTTTATTTAATCGGTCGAAGGCTTCCCTATACGAAGAGTATTTAAGCTTTAATTTATTCCTTAATATCCTCTTCCTACTTAGCTTCTTCAATATCTTCCTAGGTCGGAGGGCGTCGAGATAAGGTATCGGTAACTATATTCTACTTATCTAGAATATACTGTACTTCGAAATTAAATCTACGGATCTATATTAGCTATTAATTAATAATAGTCTCGGGTAAATCGGTCGACTATTAGTTAAGCTAGGCCGTAAGAGTTATTATATTAGTCTCTATAATAAAGTAAATAGTATATAGCTAATATTTAAACTTCTTAAGGGCTTTTAGTAATCTGCGAGCTTTCCGCTTAAGTATATTATATTCTCTTTTAGTCTTAGACTAAATACTACTCTTATATCTTATAGTATATTATTTACTTATTACTAGATCTATTTATATAATTATAATATTCTAGCTTCTTCCGCTAACGTTAACGGTAAGTATAATTAGGCCGGCGCCTTCTCGATAATCTAGACTAATTAATACAGAAGTAGTAAATAATATCTTTTTTAGTCCTTCTATACTTTTAGCGTATATCTTTACTTAGATCTAGATAATATTCTTTTAAAGTAAGTTATATAAAGGCTCTACTATTATCGTAAAATAGAAAATCTATATATAATAGTATATATAGATTCTAAGAAATCTATAAAGTTCTAGCTAATTTATTAAAGTTAGCTATATTAGGATCTTATAAATCTTAGACTATTATAGATATTATTTATCTCGATTATAAATATACTTAACTATCTTAATCCCTCATATATAGAGCTATAGTTTTTATCCGGCTATAGTAGCACTAGTAAGCTTAAGATTAAGTAGTACCGTATCTAGATTTATTAGATATTCTAGTATATATAAATATACTTAGGGAACTACCTCTAGTTACTAATAATTACTCTTTAGTCCTTTTACACTAATATTATTTAGAAATAACCGAGTAGCTTTCGGTATCTATTTCTTTAGAATCTAGTTCGTAATCCGTATAAATTACGCTACAGAATTAGTTATACCTTATAGAAGCGTTATATAATAAATAAATCCGATTAGAGTATAAATCTCCGTTAGATTTCGGCTCTCTTTTATAAGTTTAATTTAATTATAGCCTAAGAGCTAATTTAATAAAGAGGTTATCTATATTCCGCTAAACTCTTTCGCGAAGTCGTTAGCTAAAGGAGGTAGATTTATATCTCGAATTATTATTTAATTAATATTCTATACTATAATTACTAATTAATACTCTTTAGGCTTCTTTTTTTTAACTAGAAAGAACAGGTTTTAGTATAATCTATATCTCGATTTAAAGAGATCTAAGTTAATCTTCTCCTTTACTAGTATAATTATTACTAGCTTAAGTACTTTCGGGATAAAGAAGCTCTTTATTTATTACGAGATATATAGAATAATTCTTATTACCTATAGAGATATTACTTTACAATAAATCCGCCTAATTTCTTTAAGGTCCTAAGCTAGAGCTTCTTCGCGGTTATATAGAATCTCTATAAGGATCTCCTTCTTATTAGGCGTTAAATTAAGTCCGATAACTAGTTTCTCTAAATATTCGGGCGTTAAGCGCTACCCCCGAGGAAATCTAATAAGGCGTAGATTTATCTAATTTAAGAATATATATAGCCGGCCGTTATAGGCAGCTATTATCTACTCTTATACCTTTATACGCTAGTTTAAGAGCTTACTAGGCGTCGAACTATTCTAGAAATCTAAATTAATAGGTTTTATTTTATTAGTTTTCTACTTATATAAGATATTTACACGAGCTTTTAAAGGCTTCCTAGATTAATATTATTTATAATATTATTTATTCTTTAAGTCTTATATTATAGCTTCTTTATTAAATAATCTTAAGGACTTTACTAGTTATTAGTTATCTTTAATATTAAAAGGTCAAGCCTAAAAGTATATTTTATTAAACTTATCGTCGCTTAAATTATAAGTATTTAAGGTAAAGATTAAAGTATTATTTTTATTTACCTTAAAGTCGATTACTTACGCTCTCTCTTAATTTCGTTAAGCCCTAACTAAAGCGAGTATAGATCTTTTTATCTCTTTATATTCGCCTAGCCTTTTAAAGTAGATATATATATAAGCTTAATTATCGACCTTATCGTTATATTATTACTAAGATCTAAAGCTAACTATATAAGAAGCTAGAGCCGCTTTTCGTTAAAGCTATCTATTAGACTTATAATATATATATTATCGTTCTTCTTCTAGATTAAACCTTAGGTAGCCTTCTAGAATAGCTTATCTAGAATAAAGCGATATATTAGATCTATAATATCTATTATATAGATATTAGTTAAGACTTTAATATTAGCGATATTAACTACTATATCTTTAATTATATCTACGAAATCTTTTTAGTCTCTATTAAATCCTATAGTATTATAAATAAACTTTATCTTTTATATAAATCGAGATAATCTTCGGTCTTTAACTAAACTTAAGGATATTAAATTAATTTCCGCTTTAATATTTAGTAATAAATCTTTATACTACCTTCGTATCTTTACCGGTAAATAAGGATAGCTACTATAATATAGTCGCGGACGTATCGGACAGTCTTTATTTAGGCTTATCTATACTATATTAACTCTTATAATAAGTTCTTTCTAAGTCTATATTATTCTAACTTATAGAGGATATATCTAATAAATTAGCTCTTACCTACCTTTATTATAATACTAATACTTACGAGAAAACTACTCGTTATATACTTCTTTCGTTAATAGTAGGTTCTATAATTAAATAGTTACCTCTTAATCTAGTAGCTAGTTAATAATTCTCCCGGTACTATTTAAATCTTATAAGAGTACCTTCCGGAGAGGCCTAGGACTAGGCGATCCGTACTATATCTTCTTCGTAATATATAAGCGCTATAAAACTTACCTTAGGCGTATATACTTATCGTCGTCGCCTATTTTAGTATCTTCCGATCGTAGGTTATATATTCGGTTATTTTATATATTATATAGAGTTATTAGCGGCCTTTAATTAATCGACTATTTTAGCGCGAGAATATTATCTATAGTACTATTAAAGATAATCTCTTTATTCGGTCTTATTTATTATATTATATAATATTATTAACTATCTATAATAAGTTTATAAATACTAGTCTAAAGATACTTCGCTTATATATATTCTTCTTACTATAATACCGGTCGCTTCCTAAGAGCGTTAATATAAATATTAGTCTTCGGCTAGTTAATATAAATCCCTTTTAGCTTAGCCGGTTTCGGTATATATAAATTATCTTTCGAGTCTTTTAGTGTACTATAATCTAGCTTTAATCCTACCGCTCGAATAAGGTTTATCCTTACTAAGGGCGGCTTTAGATCCTCTTTCTTCGTCCCGTAAGGCTATTTAAAAGAGATACTAGTATACTTATTAATCTCGCGCGTAATCTATTCTAGGCGTTTAAGCTTCGTCTCTTTCTATAGAATTAGTAGTACTAGTAAGGGCCGGTTTTAACCGCGGAACCTCTCTAGCGTAATCTTATAATCTAGGTTAAGATATAATATATTAGCGGTCTTTTAATATATCTACTATAAATCTTTACGTAATATATAGCTTTATTAGTCATAAAGGAAATAGCTCCCTTTAGTAGTACTTATATTTAACTTATATTAACTAGATTACCCTTTAGTATAATACTATAGATTACTACTAAACCTTACTAACTATTCTTAGAAAGAAGGTCCTCGAGAAGGCTAAATCGCTTTCGGAGGAACTCCCCTTAAGGCTTTAATTAATCTATTTATAAAGTTAAGAGTAATTATATTACGCGTCTAGATCAGTAGTATAAGCGCTTTTATTAATCGAGTTAGTTTATCTATTAAGGATATAGTATTTCCTAAGGTTATAAGCTTTATTAACTATATCTATATATTCTCTTCGGTCTTTACGGTTATACTATTTAGTTAATCTTTTTAATATTTATCTTCTTAAGCTTCTTCTTTCCGGAATATAAAAGGTTAAGTCTTCTTCTTATATATTAGATCTTAATATTTCTCGTTTAGTACACCCTATATAAACTTACTAATTTTATTATTAACTTTCTATAAGTCTCTTATTTATTCTTAGTACTTCTAGAAATTTAAGTTCTTTAGCTTTCTATTTAGTAAGTTCTACTTCTTCTAGATCTTATTTATATATATCTTTAGTAGTCTAGAGAGGAAAAGACGGTAGTAAGTATAGTTAGTCTCCGCTTTATTATCGATTAGGTATTTTATAGCCTTACGGAACTAATAGAAGTATAAATTAAGGTTCTAGGACTTATCGCGACGGCGTCTTAAGAGCGTATAAAGATAATATATACTTATTATTTATTATATCTTATCTCAATCCTTATATTTATTTAAAACTCTCTCTTTAAACTTTATCTAATCTATTTTATTATACTCTATAAGCTCTTTATATCTCTCTTTCTCTATCTTTAATATAAAATATATAGATCTTTAAATACGCTCTTTATTATTTATTACTTAATTATACTCGTATAGCTCTTCGAACTCTTTAAAGAAAGTAGTTACGTTCCTTCCGTTAAAGTATAGTAGGTTATCGCTTCTATTTAAGCTCTAAGGTATCTCTCTTATAGATATTACTATAGGAGAAGTATATACCGGCGGCGTTAAGATTTTCGGCGTTAATAATCTCTATATAATATTATTCGCCGCGGTAGACGATACTATCTTTTCTTTTCTATTCGAAGCTTCGGATAAAGCTATCTTTAGCTTTATTAAATTAATAAAATAAAATAAATATAAGTCTTATCTTTTTAAGTAAAGTAATCTAAACTTTAAATATTTATATATTTTATTATTTTTATATATATAAAAGACTACTTCTCTTAATAATTAATAATTACCGCTTCTTAAGTATTTATAGGCAGTCTTAGGGGCCTTAGAGGATCCTCTCTCTTAATTTAATTCTAGTAATCTCTATCGCTACTTATAGTTATTCCTTTATATCCGACTATTAAGTCTCTCTTTACTAAATACAGCTAATACTTTAATACTAGTTTCTCGTCGAGTAAATCTTTAATCTTAAATAGCCTACTCTCTTCTAAAGCTTAAGAGGTATTAAGGTTAACTATATTCCTCTCTTTAAGTATTAGTCGTTAGTCTCTAGTCTTTTAGATAGTTATTTAGTTATTAGTTTCCGCCCTATATAGTAACAGCTAATATATATAGCTAGGACCTCGAAAGAATACCTCAAGTAGCGGTCTCCTTAAATAGCTAGTATAGTTTATAATCTACGCTCGTATAGCGGGACGGACTTACTTAGCTAGTAATTTAGACGATTCTCTCGTACAGCGGTTCTATATATATAGCTAGCTTCTCTAGTTTTAGTTAATTAGTCGGTAAGTAGATAAGCAGTTAGTCTAGTCGGTCCTCGGTTATTTATAGCGTTATATCGTCGTTTCGTTATTTAGTTATCTATCTAATCGTCCTACCGTGTATAGACTTACCTGTATCACTATAGTCTAAATATTCTTAAGTGAACGTTCTTATTAGAGGCACTAATAAACTAGGGTAAGGCTTTATAGCCTCTAGATAGAGGGTCGTACGGCGGTAGGCACTATCTCTTCGTCCCCGGTACACTATATAGTAATAAACAGCTTTATAAGTAATAGTGTTATATATTTTATTACCTATAGTATATATATATATTAAATATATATAACTACTCTATTTATAATATATAGCGGAGGTATATAGCCTTACGCTAAGGATTTAACTAATTAGATAGTACGGTTACTTATCTATATATTATATAGGTACGTATAGCTAATTAGCGCTGTAAGTATTACCGCCCTATTATACTATACTATTCTTAACTTAACTTTTCTAGCTTTATTTATCTATTCTAATATTTACTACACTTAAAGTAATAATACTTCGCTCTAATATCGCTTCTCTCTTCTTTAAGATCCTAAGCTAATAGGATAATAAGATCCGCGAACTAAAGTAACTTAATTTTAAGAAAATCCCTATTATAACTATACTCTAAATATTAAATTATTATAACTTAACTAAAAGAAAACTATATATAAACTAAAGAAATTTAACTTTAAACTTTCCTATACTAGCGATAATAACACTATACCTCTCTTACTACTTTATAATAGTAAAATATAGTATAAAGTAGAATATTTACCTTATTCTTCTATAGACTCTTTAAATATATTTAAGCCGATATACTATTCCTAAATTTTATCGCTAACTAAAGATATCTTTACTATAAATACTAGTTCTTTATTTATCGGCGATAGTATTTTCGCTCTTTATTTAAGCCGCCGGCTTTAATATAAATATAAAGATATCTTTTATAAAGAAGATATATTATCGTTATTCGAAGACTCTTTAATATCCGCGAGATAAAAAAGATTAAAAGTTAAAACTTCGCGAGCTTCTTCTTCCTAAAGATTATCTTTAAATATAGGTTTAATATCTATAAGAAAATTATTAAAGTATTAGTAAAATCGCTTAAGATAACTAACTATATAAGTTCTCTATAATTAAGAACTATTAAGTTCCGCTAAAATATATATTCTCTTCTCTTAATTCGCCTCTATAATTCTAAATAGTCTAAATTAGCGGAACGCTAACTTCTTCTCTATAAATATATTTATTAACCCGACTATATTATAGCTTAATATTAGTATACTCTTCTCGAGTAGTTATAAGTATAGGTTATAGCTTTTATTAAAGTACTTCTTTCTTAACCTTTATATCTAGTTTAGATATATCGCCGCTTCTTTTAAGTCTTAATTATACCTTTTAAGAGCTTATATATATATAATAATTAAATTAGTAATATTAATAACCTTATCCTAATTTATAATATTCTATATTATAATCTTAAGTTTAATAAAAAGAATTAGTTATTTAAGGAATATAACTTTATATAGTATTATATCGGTTCTAGCTTTAACTATTATCCGGTTAGCCTAAAGAATAATATAAAGATAATTTATTTAAATACCGTCGCTATCGGTATAAGTTATCTTTAAGAGAGTGTTCGTAACGCCTTTATACTTAACTTCTATTTAGCTATTCGCTTATAAATAATATATAGAGATAACTATATATTTAATTCTATATCTATCTATAAGTGCTTTTACCTAACCCTTATTCTCCGGTCCGCTATTATATACTAGTCGTTTAAATAGTCTATAGTAATAGATAATCTCCTCCTAAAGAAACTTTACTATAGTAGTACTATTAGCAGCTATAATACCTTATACTTCTATCTAGCCGCTTATATTACTTTAGGCTTTAATAAGATATCTCTTTCCTTAAGATATTAGTATTAAAGTATAATTAATACTAATCTATTTCTAGTACTTATTAACTAAAGTCGAAAATATTATATTATATAGCCTTTAGCTTATATAGAATTAATATTTTAAATAAATCTTTATAAATACTTTTATATCTCGATATTAACTCTCTTAATAATAATAGTTAAATATCCTTTAATATATTACTTCTTAACTAAAATATCTAGTATTATTATATATTACTTTAAGTATTCTTCGCTTCTCTATATTATTATTAATTACTCTTCTACTTAGCTTATTCTCTATTAGCTTCTAAAATAAATACTCTCCTCTTATAAAATAGTTAGCTAAATCTTTTTAGAGTTTCTAAAATTTATTATTATTTATCCCTAAAGGATACTACTAATCTTATAGATATTTAGCGAGCCTTTTCGATTCCTCTAAGTACTCTCCTTTAAATAACTAGATTATATATAATTTATTAAAGCTTATAGATTAATCTTAGATATAAGTAACTATAAGCCTTACTAGAGTAAAATCTTAATAAGTAATATTCTATTTAATCGGTTAAAGGCTTCCCTATATAAAGAGTATTTAAGCTTTAATCTAATCCTCGATATCCTTTTCTTATTTAACTTCTTTAATATCTTCCTAGATCGGAGGGCGTTAAGATAAGATATTAGTAACTATATTCTACTTATCTAGAATATATTATACTTCGAAATTAAATCTATAGATCTATACTAGCTATTAATTAACGATAGCCCCGGGTAAGTTAATAGACTACTAATTAAACTAGGTTATAAGAGTTATTATATTAGTCTTTATAATAAAATAAATAGTATATAGCTAATATTTAAACTTCTTAAGAGCTTTTAGTAATCCGCGGGCCTCCCGCTTAAATACGTTATACTCCCTTTTAGTCTTAAACTAGATATCGCTCTTATATCTTATAGCCTATTATTTATCTATTATCGAATTTACCTATATAATTATAGTACCTTAACCTTTTCCGCTAATATCGATAGTAAGTATAATTAAGCCGGCGTCTTCTCGATAATCTAGACTAATTAATACAAGAATAGAGGATAATACCTTCTTTAGTCTTTCTATATTCTTAATATATATCTTTATTTAGATCTAAATAATATTCTTTTAAAGTAAGTTATATAAAGGCTTTACTATTATCGTAAAATATAAAATCTATATATAATAATATATATAAATCTTAAGGAATTTATAAAGTTTTAGCTAGTTTATCGGAGTTAGCTATATTAAGATCTTATAAATCTTAAATTATTATAGATATCGTCTATCCCGATTATAGATATACTCGACTATCTTAATCCCTTATATATAGAGCTATAGTTTTTATCCGGCTATAGTAGTATTAGTAAGCTTAAGATTAAGTAATATTATATCTAGATTTATTAGATATTCTAGTATATATAAGCGGACTCGAGAAACTATCTCTTATTATTAATAATCGCTCTTTAGCCTCTTTATACTAATATTATCTAGAAATAGCCGAATAGCTTTTAATATCTATTCCTTTAGAATCTAATTTATAATCCGTATAAATTACGCTATAGAATTAGTTATATCTTATAAAAGTATTATATAATAAATAAGTTTAATTAAAGTATAAATATCTATTAAATCCTAATTCTCTTTTATAAATTTAATCTAATTATAACTCGAGAGCTAATTTAATAAGAAGGTTATCTATATTCCGCTAAACTCTTTCGCGAAGTTATTAACTAAAGAAGATAAATTTATATCTTAAATTATTATTTAATTAATATTTTATATTATAATTACTAATTAATACTCTCTAGACTTCTTTTTCTTAATTAAAAAAAATAGGTTCCGGTATAATTTATATCTTAGTTTAAAGAGATCTAAGTTAATCTTCTCCTTTATTAGTATAATTACTACTAGCTTAAGTACTTTCGGGATAAGAAAGCTTTTTACTTACTATAGAGTATATAGAATAGTCCTTATTACCTATAGAGATATTACTTTATAATAAATCCGCCTAATTTCTTTAAGGTCTTAAGCTAGAGCTCCTTCGTAGTTATATAAAATCTTTATAAAAATCTCTTTCTTATTAAATATTAAATTAAATTCGATAACTAGTTTCTCTAAATATTCGAGCGTTAAGCGTTACCCTTAAGGAAATTTAGTAAAGCGTAGACTTATCTAATCCGAGAATATATATAGCCGGCCGTTATAGGCAGCTATTATCTACTCCTATACCTTTATACGCTAGTTTAAGAGCCTATTAGGCGTTAAACCGTCCTAGAAATCTAAATTAATAAGTTTTATCTTATTAACTTTCCGCTTATATAAAGTATTTATATAAACTTCTAAAGGCTTCCTAAATTAATATTATTTATAATATTATTTATTCTTTAAGTCTTATATTATAATTTCTTTATTAAATAATCTTAAGAACTTTACTAATTACTAATTATCTTTAATATTAAAAGATTAAGCCTAAAAGTATATTTTATTAAACTTATTATTACTTAAATTATAAATATTTAAGGCGGAGATTAAAATATTATTCTTATTTATCTTAAAGTTAATTATTTATATTCTCCCTTAATTTCGCCGAGCCCTAACTAAAGCGAGTATAGACCTTTTTATCTCTTTATACTTACTTAGCCTTTTAAAGTAAATATATATATAAACTTAACTATTAACCTTATTATTATATTATTACTAAAATCCGGAGCTAACTATATAAGAAGCTAAAGCCGCTTCCCGTTAAAGCTATTTATTAAACTTATAATATATATATTATTATCCTTCTTCTAGACTAAGCCTTAAGTAGCCTTCTAAAATAGTTTACTTAAAATAAAGCGATATATTAAATTTATAATATTTATTATATAGATATTAATTAAGACTTTAATACCGGCGATATTAATTACTATATCTTTAATTATACCTATAAAATCTTCTCGGTCTCCGTTAAATCTTATAGTATTATAAATAAACTTTATCTTTTATATAAATTAAGATAATCCTTAATCTTTAACTAAACTTAAGGATATTAAATTAATCTTCGCTTTAATATCTAATAATAAATCTTTATACTACCCCTATATCTTTATCGGTAAATAGGGGTAGCTACTATAATATAATCGCGGACATATTAGATAATCTTTATTAAAGCTTATCTATACTATATTAACTCTTATAATAAGTCCTTCCTAAGTTTAGTTTATTTTAACTTATAGAAGATATATCTAATAAATTAGCTCTTACCTACCTTTATTATAGTATTAATATTTATAAGAAAACTACTCGTCGCGCACTTCTTTTATTAATAGTAAATCCTATAATTAAATAGTTACCTCTTAACCTAGTAGCTAGTTAATAATTCTCCTAGCACTATTTAAATCCTATAAGAGTACCTTCTAAAGAGGCCTAAGACTAGACGGTCTATACTATATCTCCTTTATAATATATAAGCGCTATAAAACTCGCCTTAAGCGTATATATTCATTATTATCGCCTATCTTAGTATCTTTTAATTATAAGTTATATATTCGGTTATCCTATATATTATATAGAGTTATTAGCGGCCTTTAATTAGTCGACTATTTTAGCGCGGGAATATCGTCTATAGTACTATTAAAGATAATCTCTTTATTTAGTCTTACTTATCGCGTTATATAATATCGCTAACTATCTATAATAAGCTTATATATACTAGTCTAGAGGTACTTCATTTATATATATCCTTCTTATTATAGTACCGGTCGCTTCCTAAGAGCGTTAATATAAATATTAGTTTTTAGCTAGTTAATATAAATTCCTTTTAGCTTAGCTAACTTCGGTATATATAAATTATCTTCCGAATCTTTTAGTACACTATAATTTAACTTTATCTAACCGCTTAAATAAGGTTTATCTTTACTAAGGGAGGCTTTAGATCCTCTTCCTTTATACTATATAGCTATCCGGAAGAGATATTAGTATACTTATCGATTTTACGCGTAATCTATTCTAGATATTTAGGCTTTATCTCTTTCTATAGAATTAGTAGTACTAATAAGGGCCGGTCTTAACTATAGAACTTCCCTAGTATAATCTTATAATCTAAGTTAAGATATAATATATCGACGGCCTTTTAATATATCTACTATAGATCTTTATATAATATATAGCCTTATTAGTTATAGAGGAAGCAGCTCCCTTTAGTAGTACTTATATTTAACTTATACTAATTAAATTACCCTTTAATATAGTATTATAGATTACTATTAAACCTTACTAACTATTCTTAGAAAGAAGATCCTTGAGAAGGCTAAATCGCTTCCGGAGAAACTCCCCTTAAAGTTTTAATTAATCTATTTATAAAGTCGAGAGTAATTATATTATACGTCTAGATCGGTAAAGTAAGCGCTCTTATTAGTCGGGTTAATTTATCTACTAAAGATATAATAATTCCTAAGGTTATAAGCTTTATTAATTATACCTATATATTCTCTTTAGTCTTTACAGCTATATTATCTAACTAATCTTTTCGATATTTATCTTCTTAAGCTTTCTCCTTCCGGAATATAGAAGGTTAAGTCTCTTTCTTATATACTAGATCTTAATATTCCTTATTTAGTATACTCTATATAAATTTACTAGTCTTATTATTAACTTCCTATAAGTCTCTTACTTATTCTTAATACTTCTAGAAGTTTAAGTTCTTTAACTTCTTATCTATTAAGTTTTACTTTTTCTAAATCTTATCTATATATATCTTTAGCAGTCTAGAGAGAAAAAGATAGTAGTAAATATAGTTAATCTCTACTCTATTATTAATTAAATACTTTATAGCTTTATAAAACTAATAAAGGTATAAATTAAGGTTCTAAAACTTATCGCGATAATATCTTAAAAGTATATAAAAATAATATATATTTATTATTTATTATATCTTATCTTAATCCTTATATTTATTTAAAACTCTCTCTTTAAACTTTATTTAATCTATCTTATTATATTCTATAAGCTCTTTATACCTCTCTTTCTCTATCTTTAATATAAAATATATAAATCTCTAAATATACTCTTTACTATCTATTACTTAATTATATCCGTATAGCTCTTTAAACTTTTTAAAGAAGGTAGTCGCGTTCTTTCCGTTAAAGTATAGTAAATTATCGCTCCTATTTAAGCTCTAAGATATCTCTCTTATAAATATTACTATAGGAGGAGTATATACCGGCGGCGTTAAGATTTCCGGCGTTAATAATCTCTATATAATATTACTCGCCGCGGTAGATAATATTATCTTTCCTTTTCTATTTAAGGCCTTAAATAAAATTATCTTTAGCTTCTTTATTAGTTTAATAAAATATAATAAATATAAGTCTTATCTTCTTAAATAAAGTAATTTAAACTTTAAATATTTATATATTTTATTATTTTTATATATATAAAAGACTACTTCTTTTAGTAATTAATAATTACCGCTTTCTTAAATATTTATAAATAGTCTTAAGGTTTTAGAGAATCCTCTTTCTTAATTTAATTCTAGTAATTTTTATTATTACTTATAGTTATTTCTTTATATTTAATTATTAAATCTCTCTTTACTAAATATAGCTAATACTTTAATATTAGCTTCTTATTAAATAAATCTTTAGTCTTAAGTAGCTTACTCTCCTTAAGAGCTTAAAGGGTATTAAAGTTAACTATATTCCCCTCTTTAAGTACTAGTCGTTAGTCTTAAGTCTTTTAAATAGTTATTTAGTCGTTAGTTTCCGCTCTATATAGTAATAGCTAATATATATAGCTAAAACCCTAAAAGAATACCTTAAGTAGTAATCTCCTTAAATAGTTAGTATAATTTATAACTTACACCCGTATAGCGGGACGGACTTACTTAGCTAGTAATTTAGATGATTCCCCTATATAGCGGTCCTATATATATAACTAGCTTCTCTAGTTCTAGTTAATTAGTCGGTAAGTAGGTAAATAGTTAGTCTAGTCGGTCCTTATCGTTTATAGCGTCATATTATTATTTTATTATTTAGTTATCTATTCGATCGTCCTACCGCGCGTAGACTTACCCGCGTCAATACAGTCCGAATATTCTTAGGCGAATATTCTTATTAAAGGTATTAATAAACTAGAGTAAGGCTTTATAGCCTTTAGGTAGAGGGTCGTATAGCGGTAAGTACTATCTCTTCGTCCCTAGTATACTATATAATAATAAATAGCTTTATAAATAATAATATTATATATTTTATTACTTATAGTATATATATATATTAAATATATATAACTACTCTACCTATAATATATAACGGAGGTATATAGTCTTACGCTAAGGATTTAACTAATTAGATAGTATAGTTACTTATCTATATATTATATAGGTATATATAGTTAATTAGCGCTGTAAGTATTACCGCCTTATTATACTAAATATAGCTAGAAGAGAAGAATAATTTAGGTTATAGCCCCTTATATTAAATAAGTATAGATAAGCTTTTATTAATAAAGAAGTACCTTAAAGAGAACCTCTAAAAGAGGTTTATTAAGCTTAATTAATCTCCTTTCGCTTTATCTACTCTATTTATTAAAAAACCTAAAGGAAGACTAAAATTCTATATTAACTATCGGAAACTAAATATATTTACTAAAAAGGACTATTACTTATTACCTTTAATCGATAAGACCTTAGCTCGACTTAATAAGGCTTAAGTATTTATAAAGCTTAATATTTACTAGGCCTTTTACTATATTCGTATATACCCGGATTTTAAGGAACTAATTATCTTTTATACTCGTTATAGGGCCTATAAGTATAAGGTAGTTCCCTTTAGACTAATAAATAGCCTAGCGATCTATTAGCGCTATATAAATAATATCCTATTTAACTACCTAAATAACTTTATTATAGCTGACTTAAATAATATCTTAATTTACTTAGAGAATAAGCTAGAATATACGGAATATATAAAGAAGGTCTTATTACGATTATAGAAAGCTAAACTTTAAGTTAATATTAAGAAAAGTAAGTTTTAAATTAAGTAGATTAAATACTTTAAGTTTATTATTAGTACTAAAAGTATATATATAGATCCCGTAAAGATAATAGTACTATTAACCTAGAAAGTCTCTAATATTATAAAGAAGATATAAGTGTTTCTAGAGTTCTATAACTTCTATTATATTTTTATCTAAAATTTTAGCCAAATTACGCGCTCCCTAACTTAGCTTATAAAGAAGGATTATCCCTTTACCTTTAACGAAAATTATATATAAGCGTTTAAGGAACTAAAGTATTAGTTAATAATAGCCTTAATACTAAGGTATTTCTACTCGGATCGTAAAATAATACTAAAAACTAACGCTTTAGATAAAGTTATTACTAATATACTCTTTTAGTAAGATTCGGCTAGCGGAAATTAATACTCTATTATATATTATTTAAAGATAATAGCTCTAGCGAAATATAACTATAATATTTATAATAAAGAAATACTTACTATTATATATATTCTTAAAACTTAACGCGCGGAGCTTTAGAGTATAGAGCTAAATATTCTAGTCCTTACCGACTATAAAGCCTTAGAATACTTTATATCTAAAAGGCTATTAACCGCTCGATAAGCCTATTAGGCCGGTATCCTTACTTAATACTACTTTAGGATCTAATATCGCCTAGGAAAATAAAATAAGTAAGTTAACGCCTTAACTCGACAAGGATAGGATTAAGAAGACTAGAAATAAGCGACAAAAGAAGACCGGATACGAACCTTACTAGGTCCGGAAAGGTTAGGTAAAGGGGTTATTCTATTACCTTTATTAATACCTATAGGCCTTAACCCTCTAAAGCTAATTAATTAAATATTATAAGTAAATTATAAGAGTCCTCTATTAGATACCGAAAGAGAAAAGGCTTATTTAAGTTAATATCTCTAGATATTATTATAAGAACTATTATAATTTAAGAGAAGATTAGTAGTCTTAAATAAAGATAAACTATAAATTAAGCTAATTATAAAAGTATATAATTAAGTTTTAATAACTTATCTTAGCCGGAATAAAATAAGTAAATTACTATCCCTTTATTACTATTAGCTAAATCTCTTTAAAGATATTACTTAATTTATTTAAAATTACTATACTTATCGGTATATTATAGTCCCTTAAGACCTACCGCTAGGAACTTTAAAGCCGCTATCTATCCTCGACCGACTATAGTAGTATATTATAATAGATTTTAAGTTCTTTTTTATAGATTAAAATAAGTATAATATAATATATATAGTAATTAATCGCTTAAGGAAGTAAGCTTACTTTATCTCTTATTATAAAACTATTACTATAAAGAAGATAATATAGTTATTTATTTCCTTCATTTACTAAAACTATAAGCCTTTAAATATAATAGTCTCTAACTATAGCTTATAGTTTATATCTAAGTTCTAGATAGAGTTCTACTATATCCTAAAAATTAAGCTTAAGCTATTAATAACTTTTTATCTATAGACTAATAAATAAATAGAAATTATAAACTAATACCTTAATTAATAACTATAGCCTTTTATAAATTACTACTAAAATAACTAAACTAACCTCTTACTAATAATAAACTATACCTAAGCTATATTCCCTTATAACTCTATAGGTATAAGCTCTTTCTTTATTAAAAATAGATATAAGCTAAGGACTTCTTTCGATTAGAAATCTTTAGAAGAACTCTTAAATATATAAGAGCGGCTTAACTAAAATAAAGTTTAATAACTTACCTATTAAATATATAATATCTAGAAGCTAATATATAATATAATAAAGCTCGCTTAGAAATAATAGAAACACTAGACTAATAAGTATTATCAGGAAGTTAACTTTATAGAAAGTAACCTAGTCTAGATATTAATAAAGAACTAGAAGATTAACCGCCCTAGCTAAAAACTAGAGTATTAAATAGTAAGTCTATTCCGTATCCTAAAGTAAATTAAGAACTCCTTTAGGTTAAACCTACCCTCTTTAATAAAGGTATACTCGGTTTTTTCTCTTAACCGGCTTAGAAAGATATTAGACGACCCTCTCTTAGGATAGGTTAATAAACCCCTACCCTTAATTAAAGTAAATAGAGAGAATAAATAAAAGGTTAAGGAAGTTTTAGCTATATAAAAGCGCCGTAATAAGCTATAATATCGAATATAGTAGCTAAGCTAAAATAAAGACTCTAAATAGTACTTAACCTCTAATTTTAAGAATATATTATATAAAGTTTATAATTACTATAAGAAATATCCTTAGTAACTAAAACCTCTAAGAAAATTATAAGCTTAGCTATATTACTAGAAAAATAATAAACTAATAAAGAACTATAATAATAATAATAAAGCTTAAGGATAAACTTTCTTAAAGAGAGAGGTATTATTACGGCCTATAATTATTATAACTTATATTAAGTTCGAGTATACGCGACCGTATACGATAGAAGATAAAGCTATAGACTATAGACGACTATTTCTAATAAAGCGCGTACCTATTAAGCTTTATCCTAATTAGATAAGTAAAGCTATATAATTATATAGCTAAATACTAATTAACTATATATAACTAAAATCCTTAGCGGCTTACGCGTATACCGAAATCCTTAGCGGAGGGAAGTATTCATCTAGAGTAATAGGTACCGCGCCTTTTATACCCTTTCCCTCTCTCTAGTTTAGTCTCCTAGTATTGAGTAATCTATACCTTTAAGCAGTGTTCGCCCTACCTCTATCTATTAGTATACTATACCGTTATAAGTATAGTCTATTATTATTTAATATAATTATTATTAAATACTCCTCTTTTCTATTCTATAAAGATATATAGTATATAGACGTATACTACTCTCTATAATATTCGTATAATAGCTATAAAATTAGCTATAATTACTTAAAGATATAACTAGAAAAAGATAGATAGAGAAGTACTTTTAAGAACTCTTAACTTTGTCGCCCTCTTAATAACTACTCTAAATAGTCGGAAATAAGTAAATACTATTATTTTAGTTAAGTATAAGCCTGATAGAGAAGAATTGAGCTTAGAGGTAACTAAATTATATAAACTTCTTCGACGCCGGAGGATGTTAACGCCGGTAAAGCTCTAATTCAGGCTCCACTACGTGAGAGGCCTATTAGAAAGTTCCCCAAGCCCCAGGCTCCAGGGTCTGGTACCTTCCCCAGCCAATTTTCTTCCTCCCCTATGTACACTGTCCTTCCCAGCTTGGCCTGCAATCTCTTCGTTCTTTCTGCACCGTCCATTGCAGCTTGAGCCGCTCGTTTGAGCTCTCCTGTTGACTTCAAGGTATCGATAAATGGTATCAATGAGTCCATCATCGTTCTGTCGCCTTCTCGAGCCGGCGTATATTTCTCCAAAGCATCAAGTGCAAATATGAGCGCTCTGCTCCAAAACGCTGCATCGGCATTATCTTCCTGAAATTGGTGCTGTTTAACAAACAGCGTCAGAGCATTGAGAAAGATGGAATATAATGCTCCAGAGGTGCCGTCCATGGTTTTCTCGACGACCGAAGTACTCTCATCGAGTAGTGACTCGATACTTGGGGGGGTATTCCCTGAGATCAAATGGAGAATGCCTACAGCCAATTAGCTCGATCAAAAAAGGTTGCATAGTTAGGAGGTGACCTTCTGCGCCTCTTTTCAAGGTGGTCCCGCAATCTCCATCGCCCACAACATTGTCGTACTCTGTCACCTCCGGTTCTGATGCAATCACTGACTGCAACCCCGACCGCAATCGCTCGATCACTACACCGAGGTCACACTTCAGCTTAACCTGGGAAGCTTCCACCTGTGTGTGGCTCTGATGCACGCCGTTGGTAGTTTGATGAAATGTTTTCGTTGTAAGGCCAGAAATCGGCCAGGAGACCGCATGCCAGCCTGGAATATCGCTTAAAGCATCGAGGAAATTCAGCATCGACTCTTCCAGATCTAAGTCGACGACATTCAGCAGGCTGATCGAGAAGCCTGAGCTGTCCAGACTGGTCATAAATGTTCCGCAGTATATCCGAAGCAATTTCTTGTTGTAGTTGCGCTGAAGCTGATCAATAACCTCTGCAGCGATAGCACCCAGTTCCAACGTGCTGACAGCTCCCAGATTGTTAATGAGCAAAACCATTTCCTCCGACGTGCCTGCTAGGAAGTTTCTTTCTGAGTCGTTTGGATCCAAAAGTTGCCTCAGCATTTCAGCAACAACAGCCTGTATCTGTGCCGCCTTACCAGTTACCTTTCCACTGCCAGTCTCATTATGTATGCCCATGCCTACTTCGATCTGATCAGCATCCACCATGGCATCTGCACTCTGCTCAATCGGCCGGCCAGGCACATGGACACGACTTAGACTCGCACCCACACTGACCAGGTTCTCACACACCAATCGCCCAACACGGAGCAAGTCTTTCAACTCATACTCACCCGCGGCCATCGCACCGACAATCTTCTGCACCAACACCGTGCCGGCTATCCCTCGCCGTCCAACTTTACCCGCTCTTTTCCGTGGTACACTTGCGTCGTCGCCAACAACTAGCAGCTCAATTCTCTTGTCAGGATTCCTAGCCCTAGCTTTCTCAATCGCAACACCAAAATTCAGAACGTCGCCTGTGTAGTTCATGACGACCGCAAGCACGCCTTTCGCCGATTGTACGTTCTCAATAGCAGTAAGGACTTGCTGGGAGGAAGGCGATGCAAAGATAGTCCCAGCAATAGAAGCGTTGAGGAAGCCTGGGCCAACGAAGCCAGTGAAGGACGGCTCGTGGCCGGAGCCTCCGCCAGATATGATGGACACGCGAGATTCATGCTGAGTGTTGGCGTAGATGATTTTGTTGGAGGGGTCGACTGTGACATTAGGGTTGGTCAGGGTGATGGCGCGGAGAGCGTTAGTGACTATCGCAGTAGGGTCGTTGATGAAGTGTTTTGTTTGCATCTTGGGGGAGCTTCGGAGGTCGAGCAAGGCTTCTTGACGGGCGGGATGATATTGAGAGCCCTCGAGAGAGAGCGAGAGGGTGGTTTATGTTCCATTTTGGTGGGAGAGTGCATGCAGAGCTTAACAGTTGCTCCACGAATCCCGACGAGCTCTCCCTCACAACCTTTGGTGCACCACGAAGGCCTGGATCTCTCATGGTGTTCCACCGGAATCAATAGTTGGCAAGGTGTGCAACATGTCGAAATCCTTTGACGGTAGGCGGTGTCGGCAATTGCCTCCGAATCAGGCAGCTTGACGCGCTTGGAAGTTATGCGCTGGTCGCTCCGGGGGGGTTTGCGCGAGTTGATTCTGGATCCGCAATGTCGCCTCGCAATACCTCATTTGGTTCTAATAGGCGTGATGAACTTAGCGTCTGGTCACTGCTCAGGAGCAAAGTGATATGTTTCACCACGCAGGCATCGCGCCAAGTTGTGCAAATATGCAGATATCAGTTTCATCCAAATTTCTTTTGGGGGACCACATCAGTCTTAGAGTCATCTTGCTTCGTCCTCAGACACTGAACGACACACCAAACCACTCCATCTCATACAAATAATTGTAACAAAAGCTCGAGACAAACGTTTTCACCATTTGCACAATGGCGGCAGTAATCTTGGGTTCTGATTGTGTTGTCAATGGCATACATGATAAAAGGCTACCTCAAGTTGTTAATGGCAACCCAATAAACGATTCTCTCCTCCCTGTACGTATCCCAGAGACAGATACAACACCTGCAAACAGAGACACGCCATCCCTCTTCTCACTGAGGGACACCACCACAGTCATAACGGGCGCAGCTCGTGGGCTTGGCATCACGCTGGCACGTGCTGTACTTGAGTCAGGTGGCCATGTAGCCTGCATTGACATCCTTGATGAGCCAGTGGCATCAGAATGGGAGGCTTTGCAAAAGCAAGCAAAGGCGAACACTCTCTCCTTGTCCTATCACCGATGCGACATCACAGATGAAGCCGCAATGGAACAGGTCTTCGATCTCGTTGCGAATGAGGCACGGCAGAAATCCGCTCCTTTCACAGGGACCGTAGCATGTGCTGGCATCCAGCAGAAGCTGCGTGCGCTTGAGTATCCAGCGCAAGATTTTGAACGAATCATGAGGGTCAATGTCACTGGTGCATTTGTGACTGCAAAGTACGCGGCGAAGAAGATGTTGGAGTATGGTACCTCTGGGAGCATTGTAATGGTTGCTTCAATGTCTGGAAATATAGCGAACAGGGTATGCGTGACCTCCACCACTCCTTTTCACAAATGGAGATGCTGACATTCACGGCAGGGACTTACTTGTACAGCTTACAACTCGAGCAAATCTGCCGTACAGCAAATGACCCGCTCACTAGCACAAGAGTGGGGACAGTATGGTATCCGGGTTAATTCGCTTTCCCCTGGGTATATTCGCACGGCTATGACAGACGCCTTGCTACAAGCTGAGCCCCAGGTCGAGGAGAAGTGGATGGCTGGGGCACTATTAAGTCGCTTAGGAGTGCCTGAGGATTTCAAGGCTCCGACAGTCTTTCTCCTAGGTTCGGGAAGCAGTTTCATGACGGGTGCGGATTTGAGAGTAGATGGAGGGCATTGTGCATCAGCCTGACGTTTATGTAGTGCTTGGAGGGACTGATGCGAAGGATATATGGTGCAAGATCCCGTAGAACTGGTGTGTCCTCACTACCCGAAAGGTCGGTACAAAAGCACGCTCTCCATCGAGGAAGCGGTGATTAGCTCTGTCCTGACCTCGGCGTGTCCACCGTACCAATCTGAGGCCGCAAGGTTCTGTTAGGTATTACGTATCAGCTGGATTATTGATTTAGACTTAGGACTGAGACGATATTACTTAGATATAGGAAAAGGTTGTCAATTCAAGAGCTGGCCTTGATTGCCCCTTTATACCCGCCGTACTTTACCATCACTCAATGCGCTAGAGAGCAAGTCAACATCAATAAAGCGACCTTGACATTTATTGTCCCTGCCTCAGGTACGAGATGGCCCGTAGATGATCAATGATGAGATCATCAGGTTTTAGTCTCCAATGAGATCTTGATTTAGCTAAATTTGCCAAGCCCGTTTCTAGCGAGATGCGGGGCTGGAGGTTCTGCTTGACTTCACAGTTCCAAAGTTTCATTGTCTTTCGCTTGCAATGTTGACCCTATCAAGCGGCGGTCAATGGTCTCACAGCCAGGATAGCGAGACAAGACAGCCCAGTCATTCAGCTGTTGATGGGAAGTTAAGCCAAGATGATCCACGCAGGGACTGGCTCGAAGTCGCTGCGGAAAAGGTCACGCACAGGGTGCATGAATTGTCGCCGCAAGAAGAAGAAATGCGACGAAGGCAAACCGACTTGTTTCAACTGCGTCAAGACATCAGAGAAGTGCAGGTGGGGTCGGCCACTGAGCTTTTTGCCGCAAAACGCCTTCACTATCAATGAAGACTCAACTCCTGCGAATATGTCTAGGCTTATGGACTATGGTGACGGGGTAGGCGGTGATGACTCTACGTCAGATGATAGCAATGAGCGCAGGCAACAAGGGATTGAAATTCAGCATCCTGGATTTGTGGCACAATCTGAACCAGCAGGTATGCACTATGAAGCTGCTTCTCCTGACCTTGAAGCCCGCGAATCTACGGTCAAGCGCTTAGTTTCAACAATGAGTCCTGGGTCCTCAGACTTCCCGTTGGGAAGATGCTCAACATCGCCAAACATGTCTGCTTCGACCAGAATGTTCAGGCCGCTGCCATCATACGCTGGAAGTGCCCACGTACCATTTGAGCCGGTGCAATCTCAAATCGGAACTCGCACTGGCATCCATGATATAGGCTTCTCATCCGACTCTGCTGAGGACACTGGCCAGTTCATGGCACCTGTGGGACTCAGTCCAGAGTTTCAGCTCTCGCCAGACATGCTGACTGACGATGGAATTTTTGTCCCTGGATCGACTTATCAAGAACTTCACTCAACGCTGCGCGAAAATATGATCAGCACGGCAAGATCGAAAGAGCCAAGTCGTCAGGCTAGCCAAGAACGAGATGCTAATGGAGCTCACCCTATTGGCCATACTTTGACACAAGCAGATCCCCAGACTCGCATGCAGAGCCAGGCGAATGAAGAAGACACATCCGAACTCGAAGTGCTTCTTGATGCTGATCAAGAGTACCGTCTCTGGAAGAATTGGGTGAATGAAATTGCAGACTGGCTGGACAAGTTTGATCGGGATCGCCATTTTGGTCGGACACTGCCAGTAATGGCGAAGACATGCGCTCACTTGCGATATGCTATGCTTGCTCTCAGCGCTCGGCAACTTGAGAGAAAAGACAAGTCTATCCCAGCACCTGTCACATTATCATTGTATTCAGCCGCGGTGCACTTGCTTCTTCCCCAGCTGCACCTTCGCGACACGACTGTCCTCGCTTCTTGTGTGGTGATATGTGTGCTTGAAATGATGAGCTGTTCTCCAAAAGCATGGCGGAGACATCTCGACGGCTGTGCCTGTCTCATCAGGTCGATGAACATCTATGGTGACAGTGAGGGCATAGAAAGAGCACTCTTTTGGTGCTTTGCGAGAATGGACGTCTGTGGAGGCCTCATCAGCAAAGAACGAACGGTCATCCCAATCGCGGAATGGACTTCGCAGCAGTCTTTTGATGCCGCCGTCGAATTCTTTTCATCTCGTCTGACTGTCGACTGGAGCGCCAGTTATGCTTCCTACCTCAGCGCATCCACTATCGACCTTCTCTTCGCATCGTCTCCTCTTGATGATCCTCGTACACCCCCAGGGAGGTCTAAGCACGACACGTCGTTTTCCGAGAGATGGAGGAGACTCTTTGGAGTAATTGAGGAGTGGTATGACGATCGTCCGCCGGAGATGCTACCTCTCGTCACGCACAACGCCACGAGCAGCCAACCATTCCCCACATTGTTGTTCGGCAGTGGTGCTGCAACTTCTGGAAACCAGCTCCATCACACTGCCGCGATGCTCATGCTTCAGAACGTTCCTCGAGACGTTAAGTACCCCTCTTCGCGTTCACTATTGTGGCACGCGCGTCGAATCTGTGGCATTGCCATCTGCAACGAACACCACGGCTCCTGGACAAATTCAATACAGCCTCTTTGGCTAGCAGGCCAGATCATGAGTCACCCCTCGGAGCATCAGGCGATCACAGACGTCTACACCCGCATTGAGAGAGAGACTGGGTGGGGTGCAACATGGAGAGCCGATGATCTGAAGCAATTTTGGGGCGAGATTGATTGATCAAAGGACAAGTTCAGGTACCAAAACCGTAACCACAAATCAATAATCCGGGGTAGCAACTCCGCAAGTTGAGTGCGCCAACTCGGACTAAAGCCCTTGCAGCCTCTTGGTGTCCCCCATTGTCATCATCCATGATGACGCAGTCCCAATCACGATCATCTATGGCTCTTACTCACCAAGATGAGCGGCCTGCACCTCGTTCTTCTCCTCGTTCTTCTCCAGCACCACGTGCGACACAGGAACGACTTGGGACAACCTTCTGGCCATTTCCGGATTGTTGTTGACCGCGGTCGCGTCATACGCGAAACTTCCAGTCCTATCACCCATGCTATCCCGCCAGTGCAACAGCACCTTGTCCCCGATAAACAGCTTGTTAACCTGCTCCAAGCTCAGATTCTTCGTCTCAGGATAGAACCACCAGATCAGCGGCAAGAACGCCGCATTGAACACCGCGAAGTAGATATAAGTTCTCCACCCAATACTGTCAATGCTGACAGGCGTGATCTCCACAACAAGGAAGGTGAAGATCCAATTGCTCGCAGCTGCCAGTGCAGCGGCCCTAGTGCGGATCGCCAATGGGGCGTATTCAGCAGGAAGTAGCCACGGAATTGCGAGCAAACCGATGGCAAAGAAGAAGTTGAAAAGGAAGAGCATGATGATAGCCACAATACCTGCGGCAAATGAGCCGTCAGAGACGGTGCCGGCGAGGATGGTCATACAGCAGGCCTGGCCAATGCAGGCGAAGAGCATCAGGTTGCGTCGACCTACGCGGTCAAGGATCCAGATTGGAATGAGCGAGGAGAGGAAGTAGGCAACGCCATTGAAGCCGGCAAGGAGGAGCGAGAGGTTGTGGCTGAGGCCTACCGACTTTTCGAAGATGACCGGCGCGTAGTAGGTGATCAAATTGATGCCACAAAGCTGTTGCATGAATTGACCGCCGATGCCGAGAAGGGTGCGGCGGCGGAAGCGCTGTGGACTTTTCTTGAACATGGCGATGAAAGTAACACCTCCACTAGCAGCGGCGCGTTCTTCAGCGAGCGCACGCTCGATCTCGAGGAGCTCGGCATTGATGATGACGTGGTTCTCGTCGATCTGCTTAGCCGATGGTTGCAGGCGCCAAAGGATGTGGCGGGCTTCTTCACCCCGACCATGGGCCACGAGCCAACGAGGTGATTCCGGAAGGAAGAACATGAGGGCGATGGTAGCAATGGCGAAGAACATCTGGAACGCAATGGGGAAGCGGAATTGAGCTTCCGAAGTTACGAAAGACATGCCGTAGTCGGTCCAGTAGCTCAGCATCACACCAAAGATGTTGATCGCTAATTCAATGGATAAACCTTTACCACGGGAGGTAGGCTTCATCAACTCAGAGTGCCAAACAGCTATAAAAGATCAGTATCATATGAAAATTGTTAAATTGTCACTTACGAATAGTGGCAGTATTGATGCCATTGCCAACTCCTGCAATAATGCGCCCGACAATGAGTTGTGCCACCCCGTAACTGGAGCATTGGATAGCGGCGCCGACAGTGAGAATCGCGCACCCGATCATGATGCTCCATCGTCTTCCAAGCTTCTCTGCAAATGCAAAGGCAGACAAGGCGCCGAAAAAGCAACCAATCTCATAGATAGCGACGACGGTCCCTTGCAAAGAGGAGGAACCATTTCCAGTATTGGTCGTATCAATAGCAGGGAATTGCTTCGTAAAGGCAGTGCCGGTCAACAGACCGGACATGACTCCTTGGTCATATCCAAAGAGCAGGAAACCTGACCCAGCTGCCGCGGTGATGGCCCAGTCAAGGGGCTTCCCTGTCAAGGAGGACATGGTGGCGTAGGCTTGATAGTGTCTGGCAACGTCGTAGGTGTAGAGTCGTGATTACCTCTGAAGAATCAGGCTTTTGTCTCTGCGGCTGGTCTGGATTCGAGAGAGGCGAGACATGAAATCTTATAGCCTTCTGTACGACGAAAGCGTTCAGCATTTTGAGAACCTTGAAGCTTTCTCCACGGTCGCGAGAAATCCTTTCGGAATATGCCGGTGCCATGTGGCAGGGGCACTGGAGAAGTGTGCCCATACGTGACAATCTGGGCCATTGCCTGACGTCAAATTCTAAAAAGCGTGTTTGACGTAAGCGCTTTCAGTTGCCTCATTGGGTAGCTGGCTGCGCTCAAGCTCAACGACTGAAGATTCCTGTTCTGATAAAGCGCAAGCGACTGACCCGATTCGTGCTTTATAGCCGACTATGCGCCTCGAGTCAAAATCTGCTCTCCAAGCAGTTGAAGTCTCCGCCATCTACAGGGACATTTGGTGGCATTTTCGCAGTCACATGGTACGTGATATGGATGACGGAACCATGACGTTGGCACCAGTGGCGTTGCAAGTGTGCTGCTCTTTCAAGCCGTTCCTTATCCAGCTCCTCGAGGGGAGGGTTGGGTGTCGTTCGTCCTTTACTTGTGAACCTACGCATTTCGAGGCAACATTACCCGACAGTGCCGTTGTCTTTGTTGCTCAGACCGCTTGTCTAGTTGTGAAGGCTGGGTGCGGCCAAATAATGATCTTACGAGCCTTCGCAAGAGGATTCTGAGATCCGATACGTGTATTAGCCTCAGACCTGCCTTCTTTTTTAGGTGAGCGTTTGTTAGGCGGGTTTTGAAGTTTGAATTAACGTTACTTTAGGAATATTACACTAGTAGCTTTCATCGATATAGCCATTTAACACACGCACATACAATCTGAGCGTTATTCACGTATCCGGCCTCAGACTCGTTTTGCGCGACCATGGTCGAATTTTCCGAGAAAACGAGTCTGAACCGATTGAGACAACCAACAGTGAGAAAGGGGAAGGTGCCCTCGGCAGATCTGTCTAATGTGACTCAATTACCGATATTCTGATGCGGCGAGCTTTACGACAGTGACAAAACTCCTAGTTGCATGACCGCAACGCAGCCAGCAAACTGATCCGCACGAGCGGCTCCGTGCGGCTCAGGCATCTATCTCGAAAAGAGAAACGTCGTGACATTAGTCTATTTGTGGGAAATCCAATAGGTCGTTTGTAATTCACGTCGACTCACGCCTGAAACTCCCGTCTATGTAACCACATCAACTCAGTTGAACAAACTCTCCCGCTGGCACATTACCGTCCTTCCTGTCCTTCAGAAAGCCCAATAGTTTCGGCACTATACACTCAGTGGTAAAGCCGAAATACTCATAAGCCTTGGGACCAGGCAGAGACTGGCCGAAACGATCTGTACTCATGCAGAATGCTGCATCAGCAAAGCGCTCCCAACCAAGAGCAACATACGGCTCGATCACAACTGCTGGTATTCCCTCATGACGACGGAGTGTGTCCCGTCTATAGCTCAAACTCTGCTTGTCGAACAGTCGATGGCAAGGAAAGGAGACGACTCTTACAGCTAACTTATGCTCTTCCCGCAGTTTTGCAGCAACGTCCAGTGCCAGACCAAGCTCCGCTCCCACACCAATGACGGTGAGATCAGCGTTTCGGTCTTCTTCGATGGTATAGGCGCCTCTTTGGACACCTTGACGATTCGTCCGTGGACCGAGCTGGCGAACGGCATGGCGAGATGTTGATATAATACTGGGACAGTGTTTGGCCTTGATAGCTGCGGTCCACGCACCCGCTGTCTCTTCGCTGTCACCAGGCCGAATATAAAGCAAATTTGGCATTGCACGGTAAAGAGCAGCAAGCTCTAACGGCTGATGCGTTGGTCCATCTTCTCCCATGCCAATGGAATCATGCGTGGCAGCGTGGATGACCTGCAGATGTTGGAGTGCACCCATTCGCACAGCTGGAGCTGCATAGAGGTAGAACATAAAGAAGCTGTAAATATGTTAGCTAAGTATAATTTGTATAAGTTCAGCTCACTCACGTTGAAGTCACAGGTATGATCGTTCCAGGTGAATAAGCAGCGAGGCCGTTAGCTATTGCCGCCATAGCGTGCTCTCGTATGCCGTAGTGAATGTAACGCCCGCTGTAGCTACCATTGATGCCGCACTGAGACCTCAGCTCTGGATGCTGGAAATCCTCCTTCCCTTTCCAGATCATGTTTACCGAAGGCGACAAGTCTGCTGTACCGACCATGAAAGACTTGATCTGTTGGGCGAGGGGATTGAAAACAAGTCCCGAGGAAGCGCGAGTCGCCGTGGCCTTCTCTGGGAATGAGGCTGGTATAAGGGACTCCCACTTGTCTGGCAATCTCCCCTGCCTTCGTTCTTCGAACTCCGCAGCAAGCTCTGGGTATTCTTTGCTGTAAGCTGAAAAGGAACGCTCCCATCCCTCCACAATTCGATCGCCTCTCCCAATGGCGGCGGAAAAGAACCTTCTCACATCTTCCGGCACGACGAAGTGCTCGTCGGGATTAAAACCCACATTCCGTTTCATGTTGGCAACATCCGTGTCGCCAAATGCGGCACCGTGAGAAAGAGCATCCCCCGCAACAGCACTTCCAAGGCCGATAATCGTCCTCACATTCACGAATGTGGGCTTCTCTATGGATGAACGAGACTTTCTGAGGACGTTGACAATACCTTCCACATCGAAACAGCCGTCTTCTATATCGAACACGTCCCAGCCGCAAGCTCGCATCTTCATATTGACGTCCTCTCGATTAGTAAGGTCAACCGAACCATCACAGGTGATTTGGTTATTGTCGTAGATGATCGTCAGGTTATTTAGCTTGAAGTGACCGGCAAGAGAAATCGCCTCGAGGGCCACACCCTCTTGCAGACAAGCATCGCCGATCATACACCACGTATGATTTGAAACAATGTCATACTGCGGACGATTGTACTGAGCAGCTAAGTGTTTCGAAGCCATAGCGAGACCCACAGCGTTTGCGACTCCCTGGCCGAGAGGTCCTGTGGTGACTTCAATGCCTTCGTGCTCGATTTCAGGATGGCCCGGGCAAAGAGAGTCTGTTCTTGTCGAATGGTATGATTTGAGTTGTTCCATGGTCATCGATTTGTATCCAGTCAGGTACAGAAAGGTGTACTGGAACAAGCAGGTGTGCCCATTGGAGAGGACGAAACGGTCTCGATTGAAGAAGTTGGGCGTGTGAGGTGCGTATACCATGACATATTTCCATAGTGCGATGCCGATGGCTGCCATACCAATTGCACCTCCTGGGTGGCCACCCTTGAATTGTTGGCACAGATCCGCGATCAAGAGGCGGAAGGTCTTCAGCACGAGATCATGCTCTTTGGTCAAGCTTGAAGCTCGCCATGATTCTGTCGTAGCTTGTGAAAGCCTTCGCTTGCTAATGACTTTGCCTGATGCACTAAAACCATCCTGATCGATCAGGTCTTTTGATGCAATCGGCGCCATGTCGAAAGTCGATTTTATTGTGTTGTTTGAACGTAGAGAGGACCTGTTGCTCAGACGCTCCTTAAAAACTAGCTGTTCAGCGCAATTAAATCTGCGATCTCGTCTGGTTATACCTGAAGTGAAACATTCTCGATTCAGTAATCCCGGGGCAGAAGCGGAGCAGCAAGGTGATCGTCGCTTGACCAGGGGTGAGTAGCGCAATGACCTGCCGACTTTGGTGAAAATAGCCGCACGATTCACTAATGCTCGTATACCCTCGAACGTACTCTCGCCAAGATCAAGGGTCCACCATCTCACGGTCCGGAAGGCCAGTGGCAACCTCGAAAGATATCGGACTGCAGTGGCGGTTTACGGTATTTGTCGGTGAACAGGTGTTAATCGATAATCCTCGAAATCAGACCATCATTCTGGCAGACTCGATTCCCACCAGTGTGACTTAAGCTGCGCTGGGGAAGAGCGCCGTCCTATACCACTGGAAATTCACTACCAGCGATCAGAGAAGTCCATATGACGAGCACGAATGCACCAGGTAACCACACTAGCCAACCAGCTTCTGGTGTCGTCGGTGCCTACGAGGGTCAGAGCGAAGTTGTCAAGTTGTTGATCGTTTTCTTCGCAGGATTGACGATTTACAATGCCCTTGAACTGCTCGTTCTTATTTTTATGACGTTCAAGAGTCGCAAGACCTTGTACTTCTGGAGTTTACTCATTTCCAGCGTGGGCCTGATACCCTATGCAGTCGGCTTTATGCTGAAATTGTTGGGAGTCTGGAGTGGTCGCGCGAGATGGACTGGCATCGTCCTGCTTACCATCGGCTGGTACACCATGGTCACAGGACAAAGCGTGGTACTCTGGTCGCGACTTCATCTGACTACGAGTGGAGAGCGAGGGCGCAAGATCTTGCAATTCACGAAATGGATGATCATCGTCGACGTGATGATCCTCCATGTACCAACGTCGGTGGTTACCTTTGGGTCAAACGGCAACCTGGCGACCGTCCAGTTCATCAAAGCTTACAACGTTATCGAAAAATTCCAGATGACTGGATTCTGGTAAGTTATAGAAGCCGGACGCCCAAGAGGGTATACTGAGCGGTGCTTAGTTTGCAAGAAACAGTCCTTTCTTCAATATATATCGTCGAGACGCTGGGTGTGTTACGCACCTCGCTCCGCAGCGAAACGCGTGCGATAATGCGGCAGTTAATGTCAATTAACGTGGCTATCATTCTGATGGACATTGGTCTGCTCAGCATCGAATATGCCTCGCTCTTTCTGCTGGAAACGATATTGAAGGGGTTTGTCTACTCTTTGAAGCTTAAGATCGAGTTCGCAATACTCAATCGATTGGTGAAGTTTGTAGGAGGTGGTCGCGAAGAGCCCTTGGGTTGTACGAGATCCACGAGCTTTGCGACATGCAATCCTCATGAAACGCCTGCCGGCAACGAGCTCGACATGTCTGATATTTCACAGTTTATGGATCTTTCGAAGATCAAAAGTGACAACCATAATCACGCGGCGAGGCGTTTAGACCACCAAAATGTGGATAGACTTGGCCGGGGATCGAAAGGAGAGCTTTGGGAGATCGAAGATATTTGAGCAATGCCGAGGACCTTTTGTGGAAGAAAGACATTCCGCCCATTAGACGCATCAAGCAGAGCGCCCAAGCCGCCAGCATGAACACCACGCCTTCGTAATACGTCCGACTGTCTGAACAACCTGGAAAGAGCTCGGCACTCTTAACCAACTCACTTCGGAGTAAATTATATTTCGACCGTTTCAAGCCCTGGGAATGGGTACTAAACTTCAATCACGATTAGCCACCACTACTAGATTTAGTGCATCGGCGGAAGGGCAAGAAGGAACTGCCACATAAAATTGAATAAGAGTCGAAGGGCTTAAATGAAAAGTAAGGCTAGTTATACTTATAGGCTTATAGAGCTAACGAGTCGTATAAATACCTTAGACTCTTATAGGGTATTCGCGCCGCTTTATATATCGAGTATAAATTACTTATATATATTCCTTCCTACTATACTCTTACTAAGTTTATAAACAAAGGTAAAGACTTTAAGTAAAAAGACCTCTAGAATCTCTTAAATAGATTATAGAAAATCTGAAGCTATCTCAAGTATAAGAGGTTAGGAGCTTTATAACTAAGGAACTTTATTAAGATAATTAAAGAGCTCTAGACTCTTCTTTAAAAGGTTATAACTTTAAATATACTTATTACTAGATGTTAAGGACAGGCTTCGCCAGTAGTTAATAGTAAGTATATTACCTATCTATAGGCGTATAGCGACTTAATTCGAAAGCTAAGGAGAGTTAAAGAGGAGATATATATAGCCCGCGCGCTATATATAGGTAACCCCTAAGGTCTTAGCGTATCTCTATTTATAATAATTACCCCCTCCTTTAAGTGTATTATCTTTAATATATACCCGACTCTTAACTAGCTTATAACCTTCTTATATATAACTTAAATATTTTTATATTTATTATAAATTAGTTAAGTATATATAACTAAAGTAATATATACTTTATTATATTATAAGTAATATACTAAATCTATAGCTCTATAAGTATATATTAAGCTCGCTCTTTATATATAACTCGCTAATATAGCTTAATATACACTTATTATAATATACGCTTTATTTATTAAGAATATCTCGGGACACTAAGGAATATTCCGGTACTAAAGGTCTTATATAAATAAGAGGATATTCGTATAAGAGAAGTATCCTTCTCTTATATTTTAAGTCTTATATTAACTAAATATTAAGGGTAACTTAAGCCTTAAATATTATTATTATTACTATACTCTACTTATCTTATTAAGCTATCTTTAATATTCTCGAAGTATTACCCTCGGATCAATTAAAGCGAATAATAATTATATTATAATAGGGTAGTGATGCTTATAGCGCTAATTAGCTACATATACCTATATAATATATAGATAAGTAACCATACTATCTAATTAATTAAATCTTTAGCGTAAGGCTATATACCTCCGCTATATATTATAGGTAGAGCAGTTATATATATTTAATATATAGATATATTATAAATAATAAAATATATAATACTATTATTTATAAAGCTATTTATTACTATATAGTATACTAAGGATAAAGAGACAGTACCTACCGCTATCTTAGGGTTAGGGTTAGGGTTAGGGTTAGGGTTAGGGTTAGGGTTAGGGTTAGGGTTAGGGTTAGGGTTAGGGTTAGGGTTAGGGTTAGGGTTAGGGTTAGGGTTAGGGTTAGGGTTAGGGTTAGGTTAGG